>OZ005659.1:207447720-208690220 GCA_963930645.1 Salticus scenicus | reverse complement strand
AAATTTTATTCTAAACTTTGAAATAAGGGGCGGGACTAACGACACTACGGAATATTAATGAGAATGTTTGCAGGTAGGATCTGTAAAACAACATTGTTATAATATTTTTATGTGTATGTGTATATTTTAAACATTAAGCTACAATTATTGAAATTGAAACCTCTTTTTGTTCACTTGAAGTATACAATAATCATAAATATTTAAAAATTAGTATTGATCCCCTTTTCAGATTTTTAAATTTTTAACTTCGAGCATTTTTTTTTTTTTCTTTTTTTAAATTTATTACCATCTGTGTGACAACGAAAATATTATTTATGCTATAACTTTAAAATGTTTTGTATGATTTTTAGATGATTTGATAATTTTCATTTAGATTCGAATGAAATATAATCGGGTTCGGGTCGAGTGCAAGTCGTCAAATTTCTTTATTGCAGGTTCGGGTCGGTTAATTTTTTGTCGACTTCCGGTCGGGTGTCAGATTGATTTAAAATTCCCTTTTTGCGTTTGGGTTGGGTAAACTCGACCAGTGCAGGATTTTAATCTGCATATATTAACTATAATAGAATAAAAAGAAAAGAAAAAAAAGAGAGAGAGAGATCAACAGGATTTTTTAATTATATTTCACAGATAAAAATGTTTTCTTTCACGCAAAAAAAATTATAACATTAAAAAAAAAAAAAAAAAAAAAAAAAATTAGTGTTTCTGTTTAATATAGCAAATTAAGTAGATTAATTAATTATATGTAATAAGTACTGAAGTTGACAAATGATTTCTTACACTTGTGAAATTAAATGTCACTTGAAACGAAAATTAAATTTAAGACGTATGATAAGTTTTAGCTTCACTTTTGCTCATTAAAAAAAAAAAAAAAAAGTAAAGAAAAGTGAGAAAGGGGCTTTTTTACTTTTTTTTTTTTTTTTTTTTTTTTTTTTTTTACATTTTTTTTTTACATTTTTGCATTAATTTCCTTTTCAGTTTGTTAAAGAGATACTTTTTTATTTGAATAGGATTTTTGAAAAAGTAAGAAAAAGAAAAGAAAAATGTTATTTATAGCAATGATGTCGCCACAACTAATATTGCTAATGAAATATCTCTTAGAAGTACCATAAATAAATATTCTTTATAAGTCTAAAACAATTATATTTTTTTTTAATAAAACAAACAGTTCCAAGTTTCAAATATACTTCAATATTGTAAAATATACTAGAGAAATAACATAAAATAAAGCATTTAAGGCTCGTTTATAAATTATGTTTTGATAAAGGATGAGAGACCGATAGAAAGATTTTCGGCCTTTAAGATATTGAATTTCCTATTTTATTATGTAAATAGTTAGATCATTATAAAGATATGTGATGTGAATTAATTCTAAAAGTCTAGTAAAACTGTTACGAAATATGATATAAGAGCATAGATGGTAATTTTTAAAATTTATTCAGGAACATTTTTAGCCCAACATTCATTCGTAATTGCCAAATTCCCGATTTTTCTATACCGGTATTTTCCAATACATTTTTTTTTTTTTTTTTTTACAAATGTTTTTAACAGATTTCTGAAAGATTCTACAATCAATTAAGACGGAAATTTCTATAAAAATTTAGTGGTACATAAAAGCTGAAAATGATGGCAGCTATAATTTACTTCAAGTAAAATCATTTGTTTAATATTTTTCTTATATAACAACAATAAAATGAGAAAAAAAATACGCTAAAAATAAGTGTTTTGAAAACAAGGCTGGAGTAACAATACTCCAGAATAAATTATAGAAGTTGACTACTCTTTAACTCTTTAACAGTATAAACGTACAGACTTCTGACAGCATGACAACCAATATCCCAATTAATATTCCGTGAAATGGACAGGCGGGTATTAACAATACTACAGAATATTGATTAGGATTGTTGAAGCTATGACTCACAGTCACTATTGGCATAACATCATCTCATTCATAATTAATTATAAAATAATATTCACACCAATAATAGCTAAATAATGGTATTATATAAAATTATCTTTTATATTTGTTTAATGAGGGGATATATTGTTATACTATGATTTCACGTAATAGGACTGCATCATTGCATGTTCTGATTTAAGAGCTAAATCCCTATGAGGTGTGGACACGAAAAAAACGAAGCACTGCTTTGAATATTAAAAAGTAACGTGAACAAGTCCAAAGTATTCTGATGTAAAAATATAAAATTTTTGACTTCAATAACTGAAGTCTCTCTCTCTCTCTCTCTTTTTTTTTTTTTTTTTTTTTAATTTTCTATATGAAATAGAACTCAAACAGAGGTGGTGGTAGTTGGGTTTTATGTCGCACTAGTGCTGAGCAGATGGGCATTTGGCGACGGTCTGGGACACACCCTTGAGGTGGTCCGGAGACACCCCCCAGAGGTATAATTTTTTATGGGAACATGGAGGAGATTGCGGCCACGACAGATTTTACGTGCACCAGCCACCATTAGTGTACACGACGGTCTTTGGCCGGCTCGAATGTAGAACCCGCAATCTTCCAATTACGAGGCCGGCTCTCTACCGACTGGACTACCGCGGCCCCTCAAACAATGAAGAAATTAATAAAACTCTGCTTTAATCAATCTAAACATAAAATGAAGAAACCGTGAGTATTTTAACATAAAAAAAAAAAATGTGAAATTGTGACTTCAATATCTGTATACATCTCCCTTTCTCATTTTTATTTTGATATTTATTAAATGAAATTGAATTCAAACGAAAAAGATATTAGTTGGTATTTTTATATGAAATATTATTTAAATACTCTGCTTCAGTTATGCTGTACAGCGAGGAAAAAATAAAGAGGCTGCTCGACAATTTCTGCCGCAAATTGCCATATAAACATGTGGCTGGTACACTCATCAAAGAAATAATCTGGTGTGCCATTCAGAAGACTTTCTCTTATCCTGAAATTTAATACTATAAATACAGATTGGAGATTAAAGGATAAGATAACCAATACTGTTATGTAAACTTACGTTAAAAAAAAAAAAAAAAAAAAAAAAAAAAAAAAAAATCAAATTAGGCTTCAGAAGAGCTTTATTTGAAAAATAAGTCTGCGTGAGAAAGGGGGGGGGGCTTAAGACCCCTAAATTCCCTTTTTATTATTGTACTAACATTTATATAGAATTCAAATCTGTTATTAAATTCAAAAGTTCATTTAAAATTCCCCAGATAACTTTCACACACAACATTTCTTTACGCTTATTAATCTTGATAAAACTTTCCTAGTAACAAATGTATGAACTTAAAAAAAAAAAAAAAAAAAAAAAATCGATTGCCAGAAATTATTTCTTATTAACACTTCCACGATCGCATGTTTTTGTCTTTTTGACAGTAAGGTCCGCCTCTGGGCGTTATTCTTCCAGGTTACAATATTTCAGAACAAAATTTTCTACATTCAGATTCGCATTACAAATGGATATGCATTATAATTATACTCTTCCTAATCAAAGTATTTAAATCCATAGTATATTGGTTGTACAAATATGAATATTGTGTTTATAGTTAAGTAATAAATGACATACAAATTGTAAAAGAAACGCCCACTGGCGGAGTTACATATATTCCAATGACGCGAAACTATGTCAGCGGTCGCGAAAGTGTCAATTTACAGGCACACACAAAGATTAAATGTTAAAAATTTTACTTCCGTATTCACAAAGCTCCAGATCGTGTAACTATACAAAAAACCAAGCGATGAAATTAATTCCTAATTGCCATATGTTAAATATATATATATATATATATATATATATATGTATGTATGTATGTATGTATGTATGTATGTATGTGTATATATTGTAAGCTAAATGTTTAATTCCCGAGCAGCTTTTCTGTACATGGTAAAATATTATAGCAAAGCACTTTCCGTAGCACTAAAACAAATGTTATGGCTTAAATATTGTCAGCCATGTATTATTTCTGAAGTTTATGTACACACCACATAGTTCACATAAATATAATCCTATATTTATAACAAACGGCGCAACTTGAAATACAATTTAAGCAATTTTCAAGCATTGTCGCACTATAATCTAGTTCTTTTGTGTAGCCCTGTTAACGAACAGTCATAGATTTCCACACCATATTCTATGTGAAACATGTTTTTATGCGTATAAATAATATATATTCGTTTCATTTGGTTTAGTGCAGTCTACAGAAGTTAAATTCTGCCTGCATTTCCCTCCATAGGCGTATTATATTTGAATTATCTTGGGTGTCCCTGTACACGAACCATTCGCTTCATCTTAACATAACGTTTAGTGTTGCATCCCTATATGATGCAGATTTAGAATACTAAGTTTGGACTTTCTGGTATTATTTGTTCTTGAAATGCTCTGATACAAGACATGCACACACAGACAGAGCCTGATTAAGGGGGAAGCACACATTATGTTCGCTCTCACCGGAATATTTTTACAATTATTTTTTACTTCATGTCATAGAAATTCCACGCTTTGACGAGGAAATATTTTTTATAAAAAATGAACGGTGTAAAACAATCCAATTTACTCACCGTTTCTAGACACCAGAATTCTTTTAAAATAATTTTTAATGAAAATTTTCTGTTTTTTATAGGAGGAAAGTATTTGTTAAAAGAAAACGGTGTAAGTATAAATAATGTGTGGTTCCCCCTTAATTAGGCTCCGCACACAGAGAGAGAGACACACAGACATGCAGGGCCCGACTACACTTTTTGAAGACCCGGGGCACTGATGCTTTTGGGAGACTCTCTTACCCTGCTCTAAATAGCTCGCCAAAAAGACCCATACTCAAAAATAAAAATAAATAAATAAAAATAGGGCATTTAAAAAAAAAATCCTTCAATTATACATTTTATTTCCTCATTTTTTTAGCAACCTCTAACAAAATCATTGGTATTATGTTGAAGAAAAATGAAAAACTGAAGCACATTGATCAGCCAATGTTGAGGAAATTAGTCACAAAATTTAATAATTGTTTAAGCTCACTAATAAAATATAGAAAGAAAAATTTAATAGATTTTTGTTTTTAATAGACATATAATGAAGAAAAATGTACTATTACATCTCAATTTTTGGAAATCAGGTCCTCTAAATTTTGAGGCCCAGGGACAATGCCCCGTGTGCCCCTGAGATAATCTGGCTCTGCAGACATGCATACACAGAGCAACTGCTAAAAACATGATTTTTGGATTCAGGGAACCTCAAAACGTGTAAATATAACAAAATCTCAATTTCGAAAGTTTAACCCAAAAACAGTACTTTTTCTACCATATATACAGGTAAGAGAAAGTAAAACCCTATACCAATTTCCCAGTAAATTACTGTAGAAATATGTGGCTGTGAATGTCGATTAGTAATAACGCTTAGTTTATGAAGGTATAGTTACATTTTACTTAGCGGGTTGTCAACATACTAAAATTAAAATTGGCATCAGCTTCATTTTTTTTCTTTGCAATGGCAACCCGCCATTTTTGAAAAAAAAAAAAAGAAACAAAATGTGTTATTCGAATCAAATAAGCGCGGAAAGTGGTATAGACTATATTTCGCTCAATTTTCCATCACATTATAATTTGTCAAAATATGGGGAATTAGGATTCATAATTTTTTTTTTTTTTTTTTACATCTGTTGTTCGATGAAAACACGTTCTGAGATATCCTAAAACTGATTCGACCATTTTTAAAAAAAGTCTATTTGGGAATACGCGTGAAAGCATATATTTTGGGAACTGTATTTCACGAATGAACGGAATTTAACCAAACTTGATATTTGTTAGATTAATGACTTGAATTCGCGTTGATTAGCTTTTGAGATGTACCGTTTAGTAGGAGCCGTAGATATGCCGGGATTTTCCTCTTTTAAAATAGACTGTATCTCATTCTCTATAGTGTATACCCAAGATCATAACTTAAATTCCAAGCAATTTGAAGTATACCATATGTTTTTCCACTAAACTTATTCGGGTCTTATATGTGAAAATTCAGAAACAACATCGGCTGTTGTATCTAAAGTTTTAAAAGCTAATTTAATTATATTATAAAATTATATTTAAAAATTCATTTTAAAAATTGTGATGTGAATAATGCCAGGCTATTCTCAAGAAAAACGTGTTAAGATACTTACATAAAAAGTCTAAGTCTTTTGACAAAAATTCACTGGTGTACGTAAAATCTGTGTGGTCCCAATTTCCCAATCATACAGTCGGCTGCAAAATTATTCGATCACTAGCCAATAATTCCTACGTTTAAAAAGTACACTTAAGGCTGTTTTGCTAAGTAAATCCTTGTCGAATCATGTTCTTAGACTGATTAAGAACATGACACGACAAGGATTTATTTAACAAAGCTGTATTAAGTGTAATTTTTTTGGGGGGCAAGGATTATTGCTAGTGCTCGAATAATTTTGCAGCCGACTGTACCTCTGAGAGTTAATGAAGCGGTGGAGCCTTCCCCTCCGTGAAGGATCAAAATTGGGATTTCATGACTTCAGTCACCGTCGCCAATTGCCCATTGTGCAACATTAGTGTAACGTTAAACCTACGAACCAATCACAGAAAATTAAAGGAATGTTTTATTCAAATTCAGATTAAGTCTCACAGATTGGTTCTGTGCATCAACAAGGGTAAAATTCTGATTGTCAAATTTCGCTTTGTGGGGAAAACTGGCTTCAACACAAAGACGGAATTTCATATTAAGTAAGTTATTTCTGCATTTTTGAAAAATAAACATTTAGACATTGAACTAAAAGCTTTGTTACAGTACAATTATTCTTAACTGTTTACATATTTTTATTTGCTCTTTTTAGCTACAGTTTGTTAATCGTACAGTTGCTGATGTTTTTTACTGAACAGTTAAAACTAGTTTCAAGTAAGCAACATTTTGTTCTTTTTTGTGTTTCTCTGTTTACAATAGTATGTCCTCAAGATATTTTCTGATGATATTAGAATTTTGCAAAGCCCTTAAATAATATCTAACTCAATTAGTTTTAGCGATTTCATATTAGTAAAAACATTTAAATATGTGTTAAAATTAAAGGACGAAATTTTTCGAAATTTATTGCATTTTAGTGCAATAGCGCACCTCAAGATATATTCAAAAAATTCTGAAAATGAGCAATTTTTGCATTCAATATAAAACACATTTTTTTTTCGTCACTATTACATTTTATGATTAAAAAAAAAGTCTTTTTCCCTGAACTTTATTACTTACGCTGGATTGAATATCTTTCTTAGAAGATCAAGGGAGGCATACTATTGTAACAATCGCAGCTATCGTAGATCACAAGTCGGATCGTACACTCCGCAGCAAAAATACCCGAGCACTAGCAATAATCCACGGCTTAAAAATGTACACTGAATACTGCTTTGTTAAATAAATCCTTGTTGAGTCATGTTCTTAGTCTGTCTAACAAGGAAAGGTCACGACATGGAAAATTCAAATCGGGACGAAATTGCGCAGGATTGTAGTATACTATGAGGGTAACAACATGTTAAAGCAATAGGACCCACTATCCACAAAATTTCGAGAAAAAAGCATTTAAAGTTTCAGTAGTCTTTAAATAGAAGTTATTTCGTAAATGAGCAAGCACCCCAGTGGTGTGATCTTAAAGCGCGAGTCTGCTAGCCAGACGAATTGGGTTCGAGACACCTTTTTTTTTTTTTTTTCTTCTCTAACTTTTTATGTAATCTAAACTTTTTATTTATTTTTACTTTATTTTACAATTCAATTCAAAATTTGAAAATTTTAATAAATTATTTAATTTTCTTGAGTATAAAATAACTTTTTCTATTTTTAATATTTATAACTTAAAAATACCATAAATTTCTATAACTTAAAAAATAAAGTTTAGTTTTACAAAACCCTAAATAAGAAACATGAAGAAAAACAGACAAATATTTAAATAATTAAAAAATAAGCAAGCTGTAAGCAAAGTGTAAAATAGTTAGCAGGTGTTACTTAAATCTTGGTTTAAGCTTCCTGATTTTGTTTGAATGTGTATAAATTACGTAAACGCTTCTAGCTTGTTAATAATAAAGGGCAGGTGGAATTATTTTGTGCAAGGAAGGATAAAAAAAAGAAAAGAAACGATGTTCATTAACATTTAAAATCTATATTTAAAGATAACATTTCTTTACCTGAAATAATTTAATAGCGTTGTAATCCTATACTATAATTTTTCAAGAAACTGTATTGATTGGAGAAAAAATTATTTAATTTGGATAGTAATTATATATGCAATTAAAATGATCATTTCTCTGTATTATTATTATTTTTTTTAAATTTAAAAAACAAAATGTACTATTGTTTCAAGCATACCTAAAATAAAATAAAATATATTTCGATAAATAATCAAAAACAGTTTCTTTAGTTTTACCTTATTTTGCAGTTAAAATAAAACTAAAATTTATTTTTTAAGTTATAGAAATTTATTGTATTTTTAAGTTATCTTTACAAAAAATAGAAAAATTTATTTATTTTATATTCAAAAAAATTAAATAATATTTTATTAAAATTTTCAAATTTTGAATTGAATTATAAAATTTAGTAAAAATAAATAAAATGTTTAGATTACATAAAAAGTTAAAGAAAAAAAAAATAGTCCCGAGGCAGCCTCGAACCCAGGTCGTTTGGCTAGCAAACTCGCGCTTTAAGATCACACCACTGGGGCGCTTCCTCGCTTGCGAAATAACTTGTATTTAAAGATTACTGAAACTTTAAATGCTTTTTTTCTCGATATTTATGGGATAGTGGGTCCTATTGCTTTAATATGTTGTTACCCTTATAATATACTACAATCCTGTGGAGTTTCGTCCCGATCTGAATTTTCCATGTCGTGACCTCTCCTTGTAAGAACATGATACGACAAGGATTTATTTAACAAAGCAGTATTAAGTGAACTTTCTTTAGACAGGGATTATTGATAGTGCTCGGATTCTTTTGCTGCGGAGTATACGATCCGACTTGTGATCTACGATAGCTGCGCTTGTTACAATAGTATGCCTCCCTTAAAAAGAAAAGAAAATATTTTTAATTTCTAAAAAGATTTATAATTTCTAAAATTTCTATAATTTTATTATTATTATTATTTTAAATATACCTTGAATTCTTCTTCTGTAAGGGCTTTGGTAACCCTTCTTGGTGTATAAATGCTGGATATGTGTGTGCGTATCTTGCGGCGTAAACATTATTCAATCTTAACTTTTACGGTATGGGATTAACCTCCACAAATAATTAAAATTATAATGACATATCTCAGGACCACCCATAAAGAAGAATCCCAGATAACTGTCGACTGCTAATTATGTAGCTTTAATGCAATATTAATAATCACGCAGTACTAGTGCGACGTAAAACCCACTTAACGAAATTAAACCGAATCAAATAACCTTTCAGGGTGTAGGGAAAACTTCGCAAAGAAAGAGGTTAGAAGAATGAAGAGATGAATTAAACATCTTCAGCTCAAAGCCTGTACAATATCTAGTGCAATCATTGAGTACTGATAGGAAATAGACGTCGGATTTAATATACTGTCTGTGGAGGAAAATTCCGTACACATCACAACGGTTTTGGTGTAAATGCCAAATGCCTCTTTTGGCGATAATCGCTTTTTTGGCGGGTAAACTCTGTAATGGAGGGGGATGGAAGATACCTACTTTGGTAGAAGTGGAATATCAGTTTGGTGCATGAACTGGTGAATTAGTGAGTATGCGATGTTCGGGAAAACATAGGTTACTAGTCTGTGGTCTGTGCAAATATTCAGTCAGCAGCAAAAGTATCGAGCACTAGCCGATAATTCCGATGTCATACATTTAAAACTGTTTTATTAAATAAATCGTATATCACAAGTCGGATCGTACCCTCCGCAGCAAAAGTATCCGAGCACTAGCAATAATCCCTGTCTGAGAAAAGTACATTTAACACAGCTTTGTTAAATAAATCCTTCTCGAATCATTTTCTTAGACTGACTAAGAGCATGACTCGACAAGGATTTATTTAACAACGTAGTATTAAGTGTACTTTTATTAGGGATTATTGCTAGTACTTGGATACTTTTGCTGCCGACTGTATGTAGTCAGTGAGTGCAACTCGAAACACCGGTTCAAATATAACCAAAATTTTGAGTTTAGAGCAGTCTAGAACTTGAAAATTATCATCTTCTTCGACCATACCATGGGTTATGGCTACGTTTGGATATTTGCAGTCGGCAGCAAAAGTATTCGAGCACTAGCCAATAATTTCGATATCAAAAAATTGCTCTTAAAACAGTTTTATTAATAAATCCTTGTCGAATCATGTTCTTAGACTGACTAAGAGCATGACTCAACAAGGATTTATTTAACAAAGCAGTATTAAGCGTACTTTTTTTAGATAGGGATTATTGCTAGTGCTCGGATACTTTTGTTTCCGACTGTAATCTTGAGAGATAACGAATTCCCATGGTACATCAGGTTTCACGGTTGACGTCATTGTTTTAGTATTCAACGTTTTTTTTCTCAAGTAAGCATGCGTCAGGGATTTACTTAACGGACCTTTAGATTGACTTTATTGTTACGCTAAATTTATTTAATTTTATAAGAGTGAAAGAAATCTTTGATTAAATAATATGGGGTTTTTGAGATTTTGGTTGTTGGCAAAAGTTATTCTGACCATATTTTGTGTTCATGTTATGTTGTGTTGGGTTAATTGACTTCGTACTAGAACTGCCTAGTGATCAATTTTTATAACAAAGGGGTGTTAAGATTACGTTGGGTAGTCTTAACGTTGTAGAAAATCTACGAAGTATAGATTCAGCGATGGTCTGGGATTATAATCCCTAGCTATATACTTAAGACATCTCAATCTTATCTTCCAAGTGAGTTTAACGTAGCGAGTGAGTAATTGGGTTTTACATCACACGAGTGCTACGCTAGCGGCAATTGGCGTCTAACTGGGACGTTGGTAGAGAGACATGCAATCTTTTCCATGTACAGTCGGTAGTAAAAGTGTCCGAACATTAGCAAAAATTCCTATGTAAAAAAAGTACACTTCATACGGTTTTGTTAAATAAATCCTTATCGAATCATGTGCTTACACTGACTAAGAACAGGATTCGACAAGGATTTATGTATCAAAACCGTATGAAGTGTACTATTTTTACATAGAAATTTTTGCTAGTGTTCGGAGAATTTTGTTACCGACTGTAGGATCAAAATTATGATGGCATGGCTCTGTACCGTTACTTGGTGGGCGCCCCAGACTGTCGCCAATTACCCATAGTGCAGTACTAGTACGACGTTAAATCTAACCAACCAGCCAAATAGAGACATGCTATTACCGTCGGCAGCAAAAGTATCCGAACACAAGCAGTGTTCCCTATCTAAAAATGTACGCTTAATACTATTTTTTTAAAAATAAATCCTTGTCGTGGCATACTTTTAGTCAGTCTAAGAACATGATTCGACAAGGATTTATTGAACAAAACAGTTTTATTTGTACTCTTTTGATATCGAAATTATTGGCTAGATCTCAGATACTTTTGCTGCCGACTGTAGTTTTAAGGAATATAGAATTATAACTTTGGTAGTCACTGTAACGATATAGTCACCCTCTCCGTAATAGCTAAAAATTGAGAGGGCCTGTCTCTGGACATATCTGGAGGTGGGTCCAAAGCCGTTGCCAATTTCCCTTAGTGTAAAACTAGTGCCACGTAAAACTCACTCACTCACTCTTTATGGTACATGTCGGAAATTTCATTAAAGATGAATTTTACATGCACCAACAAGTATTACTGTGAATGACAGTGATTTGTTATTAAGTCAGGATGGTCACGTTTAATGTCTTACCAGTACTGCGCTATGGGTAATTTTCAGCGGTCTGGGACGCACTCCTAAGGATAGTCCGGAGACATGCCATCAAAATTTCCATCCTCCAAGGAGGAGGGTTGTCTCTCCCGCTTTGGTGATCCCCAGAGGTATAAATTGCATGGAAACATGGAGGACATTGTGGCCACGACATATTTTGCAGTCGGTAAGAAAAGTGTCCGAACACTAGCAAAAATTCCTATGTAAAATTAGTACACTTCATACGGTTTATTTACATAAATCCTTGTCGAATCCTGTTCTTAGTCAGTGTAAGAACATGATTCGATAAGGATTTATTTAACAAAACCGTATGAAGTGTACTTTTTTGCATAGGAATTTTTGCTAGTGTTCGGATATTTTTGTTATCGATTGTACGTATACAGTCGGCAGCAAAAGTATCCGAGCACCAGCAGAAATACCTATGCAAGAAAAGTGCACTTAATACAGTTTTGTTAAATAAATCCTTGTCGAATTTTGTTCTTTATCAGTCTAAGAACATGATTCGACAAGGATTTATTTAACAAAACTCTATTAAGCGTATTTTTTTAAACAGGGATTATTGCTAGTTCTTGGACACTTTTGCTGCAGAGTGTACGATCCGACTTGTGATCTACGATAGCTGCGATTGGTACAATAGTATGCCTCTCATAGATGCCAACATTTTAATTTATTAAATCCTTGTCGAGTTCTGTTCTTTGTCAGATTAAGAACATGATTCAACAAGGATTTATTTAACAAAACAATATTAAGCGTACTTTTTCTACATAGGAATTTTTGCTAGTGTTCGGACACTTTTGTTACGGACTATACACGACGGTCTTTGGCCGGATCGAGTATCTAATCCGCATTTTTCTAATTACGAACTCGGCGCTCTACCGATTGGTCTACCGTTATTAAATCGGGGATTATTATTGAGCGATTAAACAGACTTAGCTTGCACTAGTTCTCAGAACTTTGATCCTAACAACATACAGTCGGTAACAAAAGTATCCGAACTCTAGCAAAAATTCCTATGTAAAAATAGTACACTTCATACGGTTTTGTTAGATAAATCCTTATCAAATCATGTTCTTAGTCAGCGTAAGAACATGATTCGATAAGGATTTATTTAACAAAACCGTATGAAGTGTACTTTTTTTACATAGGAATTTTCGCTAGTGTTCGGACACTTTTGTTACCGACTGTAGCAAAATCTTCTCTTAGGCCGATAAGGTAAATCACGAAATTTAACATTTTGCGTTGCAATGCAGACAAACAACGACCAATAAAATCAATCAATCAGAAATAAGGTGGGGAATCTCCACCTCCTTTCTTAAAATATGGTACTCAACAATAATAGAAAAAATATTAACTTACAGGGCTGGCATTTGGGGGGGGGGAATAACCTGACGGTTGCTGCTCAGACAAACTTAAACTCAATCCAGAGGAACTTCCTCCTCCAATTATCAAGAGGATATAGAACAATCTCCACTGACGCCCTCACTGCTGTTACGGGCATTTCCCACGTCCATCTTCAGCTTCAACAGACATACTTAAAAACAAACATTCTTCAATTAAAAAATATTTCTTTGGCAAAAACTCTTTTTCCAAACACAGAAATACAACCCACAGTCAATAGTTGGAATATTCATCCCGGCAAAGATGTTGCTTCACAAATAGTAAATTGTAACAAAAATAGCTTTTCTCCTTCTGCTCCTGTGGCTATCTACACTGATGGCTCCAAAACGGACCACGGTGTGGGTGCGGCCTTTTGTGTGATGACCGATGGTTCGGTTGTCCATCAGTGGGCGGGCAGACTGGCCGACTATAACTCTGTTTTCCAAGCGGAATTATTCGCAATCCAAATGGCCATAGACTGGGTTATGACTAATATTAATAACTATCTCTCCCATAATATTTTCAGTGACAGTCTGTCAGGTCTTCTAGCCATTGCTCGCCACAGGAGTAAACATCCACAGGTTATCTCAATTAAATCAAAACTTATTAATCTGGCTAAACATCTTTCCCTGGCACATGTTTCTGCCCACAGGGGAGTTCTCAACAATGAACTTGCTGATTCACTGGCCAAGGCAGCCACCGAAAACAATTCAATAGATTTTTCACTCCCTGCCCCTCCCTCAAGCGTTAAACAAGTATTAAAACAACAATTACTTAGAGATTGGCAGGAACTGTGGGATACTTCTCCAAAGGGAAGATACACCTTTAATCTCATCCCACTCGTAAACTTAAATTCTTGGTGTCTTTCCCCCCCCCCGTGACTGCTTTTCTGACAGGTCATAGCCTATTTCTATCCTACTTATACAGATTTCATTGCCGATGCTCTCCTCTGTGTTCTTGCGGGGAGGAGGGAACTCCTAATCACTATTATTACTACTGTAGTTTATCTTCTGCCTTCCACTTAAGAAATCCCACTCCCAGGCCAGCCGATTGGCTGTTTAATATCCTCAATAGAAAAAGCCTGCTTTCTAAACTAAATAATATATTTGAATTCCTTATGAATATGACTAATCTCACAGATTAATCTCACATCTGCTTGATCTTGCTTTAAGCCACTTGCTCTGCCTTACTCTACTTGCTTGTCACTTTTACAAGCCTTAAGCCACTTGTCACTTTTCTACCAGCATAGAACATGCCGCTCCTTGTCGCGTGGGAGACCTGTCTCTAGCGGCTTTTGTAATTTTTTTTTTTTTAGAGTTTAAATAAACTCCGGAAGAGGGGCCTAGCATAGCTGGAATCGCTCGACACTGCTCCTAGAGCGGTGAGCGGCACCTCTTCCCTGTTAAAATAATTGCAGTCATTTCTGCTTTAATTTAAATATTCTAATACATAGAATTCCGTAGCGGTTCTATATTGGAGATGGTTTTAACAAGAAATCGAATGCAGAATGAATTCAGGTCCACACTTGAAATGTTCTCGAACTCAGAATCTTTTGTGGAATTTCAGAAACATAAAATAGGCGAGTATTTAGTTGACAGCAAAATCTTTTTTTAACTTTTTGCATTTGAGTAGCAGTTTAAAAAGGTGCAGCTGTTCATCATGCTTCATTAATATCGAAAATCTATTTGGATCCAAATCTGACATTTAATTAGTATTGAAGTTGACGTTGAATATCTTTAAATTCGCACTAGAGCTAAGCAATGAACAGTTAGCGAATGGCCAAGGATTCACCTCTGAATAAATGCCACTTCAATTTTGATCTTCGCATAGTTAGCGACTCCCTCGCATCAGTAATTCACAAAAGAAATATTTTTACGAACAAAATAGTCATTGCACTAAAATGGATTTTACGTGCACCAGCTAAAATTCTTCCAGAAGTTTGTTGCTTATTCTTGCAACATACCTTCAGCCAACCCTAGGGTCCTATCAATGGCCGAGAGATGTGCTGTTATAACTAGTAGACAGGAAATGCCAAGCTCGATCCCACATCAGTCGTCGGCGTAGTTCTTCGGAGTTTCCCGTTATTTTCTTCGAAACGTGCATTAAAAAACATTTCATTTAAGGGGCTCTTGTAAGAGGCATCTCGCCTAGACATAGGAACCAAGCGTTGTCCTTCTTTCTCTACCTGATTCCAAAACACCAAACATTCTATCTATGAAATCTGAAAATTGTGATGGCATGTCTTTATACCACACTTATGTAAGAGTACTAGACTGTCGTCCATTGTCCATCGTTTAGCACAATTGCGATGTAAAACATTTAACCTCAAGATCAATCAAACACATATCGTACTATTCGTAAGAATTAAGTTCAGATATGCGCGAAATGCTCCTTTCTGTGAAGGATAAAATTGTGATTGCATGTTTTAGAACCGTCCAAAAAGATAAGTCCATGATCGTCGTATATTTTCCATAGCGAAATGCTTGTGCGATGTAACACCCAACGAATTCAACACAACAAATCGCTAAGTATTCACTGCGTATCTCTAGGGCGACATCAAACCCACCCAGCTCAAAGGGCCGAGGTAGCCTGCTCGGTAGAGCGGCAAACTGGTCATTGAAAAAATGTGAGCTCGATCCTCTAGCTGGCCGCAAACAGTCGTAAACATTGGTGGTGGCTGGGACATAAAATCCATTGTAGTCACAATGTCTTGCATGTTACTGTGGAGGATCAAAATTGTGATGGCATGTCTCCGGGGTCATCCCTCGGTGTGCGTCCCAGACCATCGCCGATTACCTATAGCGCAGTACTAGTGGGACGTTAAACAAAAACTACCTAACTTCCTTGCATGATCTCATCCAAATTATACCTCTAGAGATCACCGAAACGGGAGGAGTCATGCTATGCGATTGTGATGTCATGTATCAGATCACCTGTAAGGTGTGTCCCAGACCGCAAAGAATCTCTGCGGTGGCATAAAATCTACTCACACATTCACCCCCATTCATCTGAATTCATATCAATTTATCTATTTCAGATTTTTTAAAGAGTTGGTGATTAGATGGTTAGTTTTTTTAAGTGTGCATGCTAAGTATTTTGCCAAATAGAATCGAACAATAAAATTTTATGCTTTAGATATATTTAGTTTTATAGAAGTGTTTTGTGAAACTCTCTGATACGGATAGTATATTGGTGAAGTGTTTAATATTTTGAAATAAACTGTAATGTCAGTGTAGGATTTTTTAATTTTATCATATTCCCTTAGTGATAGAAGTCTCTGTCGTATAATGTATGCCTGATAGTGCTTATCTCTCTCTCTGTCTTTCCCATTGGAAAAAAAAAAAAAAAGAACTACCGATTTAAGGATCTGTTGGAAAACGTACAACATTTAATTTGGTAATTTTATGATCAAACGGACTATTATTTCTGAAGTTCAGTAGTTATCATGCGACATTACTTTCTAATTTTAATAACTAGAATTGGAACTGAAAAGTGTTTTTAGAAAAAATATCTATAAACATCATTTTCGAAGGATACCGATATTAGTAGAAATAAAATTCTCTCTTTTATGTGCAAGTTTTGGATCTCTAATCCTAAGCATTTGTGGTCTGTTTTAACAATATTTTGTTTCACATGAAATAAACTGGCATTAATTAACTAGCACTGATTTGAGAACGTGAAATATTGTCATTTTACAAAAAGATACAGCTTTTCTGTTAAAAGTTTTTTGAAGAATTTAATTAAAATAAAAACAAATTAACTGAATCTGCTAATTTTACGATGTATCCGTTTCTTGAAGCCCTTTAACTTCATTCAGGGGACTATTCCTCGAAAATTTATAATTTTTCTTTGCGTCTTCGAATTTTAAAGATTAGGTGAGTACATCTGATTTGATAGAAAATTTTTAAAGGCTTTTTATGTGTCTGTTACTTTTATGGATTGTTTTATTATTGATGAATGTAGGGTAAAGGAATAAAGAGTAAAATATGAAAATTTTAAGGAGAAAATTCTTCAGATAATTCAAATCGTATTTTCATGTGAAACTGTCCTATTATGTATTAATTTTTATTTTCCTTTATTAAGGAACTATACACCAGTACAACGCAGTCCTGAATTATATAACTTGATGTATTTTCCCGTTCCAGAAAAATTAAGGTATGATGCAGTATTTTATTAAATTTTTATTTTTCATTCAATTTTATAGATAATAAATTGTATCAGTTAAGGTCAAATGTTTACATTAAATTGTTTAAAAAATCTTTTAATTTGATACAGGATACATATATTGAGTCGTTCCTTTATTTCAACACGTTGAGTCCCCCGTCAGCTATCGATACCTGACTCTAAACTTCCCGTTTAGATAGTGTCAATCACCGATACCTGACAATGTAAAATATGATATAAAACTAAGAAATTTACATTGTTTTAAATAATTGCTGATAAATTGCATAAAATTTATTTAATTATTATTTATTAGAAGATTATATCATTAGGGCTTTATAGTGGATTTTATTAAACACGGTAAACATAAAAATGCAACGCTATAACGCAATACCAGACCTTCTAAGCAGCGAGCGTGGCTTGACGGGGATTTCCTTTAAAATTCGCGTGGCGCTTAACGCGTTAAAATATTGGCTTATTTTTTTTTTTTTTTTTTTTTCACAAAACATTAAGAGTTGCTTCGCTTATCGTCGCCTGAGGCTCTTTTACATTTTAATAAAGCATATCAGATTTCAATATATGAAAATTTCCCTTTTACAGTTTCAAAATAAAATATTAAAAATAAAAATCTGATTTTATAAAAGCGTTCGTTAATTTAAAACTTGTAAATTTTCTGAATGTGAAAACAGAATTTAAAAATATGTAGTAGTTGACGAGTTATAAATAAACAAAATATCTCATAGAATAACGCTGGTTTTGACTTCCATCGACAGTAAGTGAAGGTGTCCCCCTCCACCCCTTTAAGTGGATGAGAGTTGTTGAAAGAAGCTTATTTTGAAATTACTAGTTTAGATTTGTGAAAGATAGCATGCATAATCATTGAAATGCATTTATGTAAGTTTATATTAAAATATTTCGAAAACTATTGATTTTTTTTTTTTTTTTTCTTTTTTTATATATATATATATATATATTTAGAATGATCCAGTGTTTCTAAAATCTCTTCTCAACTTTTTTTTATTATAGTTTATCTCTAAATATTCTAAACATATTTGTGAATTAATTTGAAGATTTATTATCATTATGTTAGAGTGCAGAAATTTTATAATATTTTTTAACAGTCAGATGAAAAATACTTTAAAAAATTATCACTCAGTCCACAATGTAATACACATTTTTTTTTTTTTTTTAATATATTAATAAACTATATTAATGGAAAATGAAATGGAAAATATTAAAAAAAAAAAAAAAAAAAAAAAAAAAGTAATTTGCGTGAAACGTTTTAATTAAATAATAATAATAAATAAATAAATAAAAGCAGTCAAGCATAGCTCATAACTAAAATATGGAAGCTCATTCAAGGCCCATTCATTCAGATCACATGCAGTTCGTTTAATTTGTAATATTTCTTACTAAACAGACACAGGAAAATTTAGCCTGATTTAGAATACGTTCCTGCTTTTAGATTAAACTACTACCAAAAATCAGTTGTGTATAATTTTTTTTAAAATGTATATTAAAGTGTCATTTGTAGAGTCAAGTGACGCTATTCTCTAGCTATTTATTGAATATAAATTGAATTTTTCGAATTTTCTTTCAGTTAGTATTCTACATTCAAAGGGCGAAAATAACGGATGACTTCTACATGAATTTGGATTGCGGAGATTGTTCAAAATTTCATCCCGAGCAGACGAAAGATGAACATTATTTCTAGGATAAAGACATGGAACCTCCTTCGGAGCCATTTTTAACACCAGGTGTACTTAGTTTCTTTTACTATATATATATATATATATATATATATATATTTAGCGAACCGCACATTCAAGAAAAATATCTTTACTTTAAAATAAAGGCAAATCCCTTTTTAAATTAGTTAACATCTTTTATTTTATTTTTAATTTTTTTAACCGAAGTTTATTTTAAAATGTTAATTTGCCGAACTGTCTTTACTTTACACAATAGTCCTTACTGTTTCTGCAAACCAAAACGGACTAAATATTTAAATATAATTATGAACAGCTGATGTAATTTTAAATGATTGTACCTATTTTTGTATATATATATATATATATATATATATATATATATATATATATATATATATATATATAACTATTTAAATGAATTTATATACAAATATAAGTTTAAAGACTAGAAAAAGCAAAAGGAGACTTACAAACCAATGCGCAAAATTGCAGCAAAGAGAAATACAAAACTTAAATGTAGGAATATATAAATGTAGGAATATATAAACAAATGGATGAAATTAAACCTCAAAAAACACTGAGATCTTCATCAGGGAGACCCCTCAGTGCAGGGATGAAAGAGAAGTTTCTGGAAGGACAGTAGCAATTAGCTAATAAATATCCTTAGCCCCCAACTTCTCACCAAAGAGATAACCACCAATAACTGAAGAGAAATCAAGCATATATGTAATGTATAAAAATACTAAAAAAGTTATAAAATTACAAAATTACAAAAGTTACAAAATTACATCAATTCATATAAAAAAAATACAGAATAATATAAAGAATTACTGAAAGTAAACAAGAAAGTATAAAATGAAATAAAATAAAACCTTTCACCTGTTGATAAATAAAATAAAATAAAATAAAACCCCAGGTGAAGGGTTTTATTTTATTTAATTTTATACTTTCTTGTTTACTTTCAGTGATTCTTTATATTTTTTTAAATGAATTGATGTAATTTTGTAAATTTTGCAATTTTGTAATTTTATAACTTTTTTAGTATTTTTATACAGTATATATATATGCTTTATTTCTCTTCAGTTATTGGCGGTTTTCTGTTTGGTGAGAAGTTGGGGGCTAAGGATAGTTATTAGCTAATTGCTACTGTCCTTTCAGAAACTTCTCTTTCACCCATAAACTGAGGGGGCTCCCTGATAAAGATCTCAGTGTTTTTTGGGTTTAATGTCATTCATTTGTTTATATATTCCTACATTTATTTATATATATATATATAATGTAATCGTAAAATTTTATCTTTATTATGAAAGGCAGTGAGGAAAATTATCTGTGAATTTCCATAACTTTGATTAAAACAAAGTAGTGTATTCAAAAACCTTTTAATTGAAATCATTTTAATGATTTTTTAAGTGATAGCACAAAATAAAGATAATAAGAAATTTTCTTTATATTAAACTTTAACACTTAATAACAAAATCCTTCAAGACAAACTGATACACAGCGCTGTGAACTAGATTATATTCTTTTATACATAGTTTTTTTTCCCCTGTAACTGCATCACTAATATCCGGAGATTCTGTAAAAACTTTACACAAGACTTTTTAGCTTGGGTGGTTTTCTTTTGAGTTGGATATTTGTTTCTTGAACTTCGCAACTCTTTCGCTCGAACTTCGTAGCTCTTTCGTTCGACTTTTTTTGCTCTTTCTCTAACTTCATTCCTTCTCGCTCAAATTTTTTTGCTATTTTCTCTTAATAGGTTGCTATTCTGCTCAAATTTGGTTACTTAAACATAGATGCTTTTTTTTTTTTATATAAAATGGTTGTTTTCTATCGAACAAAGTTGCTTTTTCCTGGAATGGTTTCTTTCTTAAACATGGTTGCTTTTTCTAGAAGGATTGCTTTCTCTCTCGAACATGGTTGCTTATTATAAAATGGTTGCTTTCTCTGTAAAATATGATTGCTTATTATAAAATGGTTGCTTTCTCTTTTGAACATGGTTGATTTCTCTCTTGAACCTGTTTCCTTGTTTAAAATTTGATTGATTTTAATCTCGAACTTGATTGTTTTTCTAACTTGGTTGTTCTATCATAAATGCTTTTTTGATTTTGTTGTTTTGTTTATCTTAGCTGCTTTTCTCTCTCGGGCAGGGTTGCTTTTTCTCTCGGACATTGTTGCTTTTTTTCTAATATGGTTGCAATTTTCTAGCTTGATAATTTTTCCTGAATTGGTAGTTTTTTCGATCGAACTAGGTTGCTATTTCGGTTGAATTTAATTGCATTTTCTAAAATGGTTGCTTTCTTTTTCGAAAATGGTTATTTTTCTCTAAAATTTTGTTTTTTTTTCTAACATGGTTGCTTTCTATATCGAACATGGTTACATTTTTGTTTCTAAAATGGTTGTTTTCTCTATCGAACATGGTTGATTTTCTCTAACTTGATTACTTTTTCTCTTGAACTTGGTTTCTCTTTCTAACTAGGTTGTTCGAACATGGTTTCGTTTTGTCTCTTAAGTTTAGTTGCATTCTTCTTTCATGATTTTTTTTTTTACTTCGTTGTTTTTTTTTTTTTTTTTTTTTTTTAACTTGATTGTGTTTTTTTTTTTTTTTTTCTCAGACATGGTTGCTTTTTTCTTTCTCGGACATTGGTGCTTTTTTCTAATATGGTTGCATTTTTCTAGCTTGATTGATTTTTTCTTGTATTGGTAGTTTATTCGTTCGAACAAGGTTGCTATTTCGGTCGAACTTGATTGCATTTTCTAAAACGGTTGCTTTCTTTTTCGAACATGGTTATTTTTCTCTAAAATTTTGTTTTCTTTCTCTAACATGGTTGCTTTCTATATCAAACATGGTTACATTTTTTTTCCAAAATGGTTGTTTTCTTTATCGAACATGGTTGATTTTCTCTAAATTGATTACTGTTTCTCTTGAACTTGGTTTCTCTTTCTAACTTGGTTGTTCTAACATCGTTTCGTTATGTCTCTTCAGTTTAGTCGCATTCTTCTTTCATGATTTTTTTTTTTTATTCTCAAACATTGTTGCTTTTTTGACTCGGACATTACTTTTTTTTCGGACATTACTTTTCTTTCTAAAACTTGTCTGTCTTTTTTCCTAATATGGCTACTTTTTCGCTTGAAATTGACTCTTTTTCTCTCGGACATTGTTGAATTTTCTTACATGATTTTTTTTTTAATTATAGCGTTTTCGTTCAAAAATGGTTGATTTTTCTGTAGAACATGGTTGCTTTTCTGTCTCGGACCTAGATACTTTTTATCTAGGCCATCGTAGCATTTTCTAACTTGGTTGATTTTTTCTAATGTAGCCGCTTTTTCTCTTGAGATTGGTTACTTTTTTCGGACATAATTGCTTTTTCTCTCGGACTTGGTTCTTTTTCTAACTTAATTGATTTTTTTTTTTTCTAAATTGGTTGCTTTTTCTCTCGGTTGCTTTTTCTAACTTCGTTGCTCTAACATGGTTGTATTTTTTCTCTCGAGCTTGGTTGAATTTTTTCCATCATCATTGCTTTTCTTGATTCGTTGCTTTTTTTAACTTGTTTTTTTCTCTCGAACATTGTTACTTTTTTTCCCCTCGGACATTGTTGCTTTTTTTTTTTATGCTTTTTTCTAATATGGTTGATTTTTCTTTTGAAGATGTTTTTTATCTCGTTCATTGTTGCATTTTCTAACTTGTTTTCTTTTCTGGTAGATTTTTTTCGTTGGAAATTGTTTTTTTTTTTTTTTTTTTTTTTTTTTCGGAACATAGCTGTTTTCTCTCTAGAATATGGTTGCTTTTTTGTTTTCTTTTGTAATTGGTTGCTTTTTTTTCTCTTATATGCATGCATTTTCGCTTGAAATTAGATATTTTTCTCTCTGCCATAGTTGCTTTTTTTCTCAGACAGGGTTCTTTTTTTCCCAACTTAATTGACTTTTTCTAAATTGGTTGCTTTTTCGTTCGAACATGGTTGTTTTTATCTCCCGAATTTGGTTTATTATTTTTTTTCTGTCGAGCTATGTTGCTTATTCTAAATTGGTTTCTCTAACATTGTTTTATTTTTTCTCTCTCGAGCTTGGTTGCATTTTTCTATCATGATTTTATTATTATTATTTTTTTTTTTTAACTTCGTTACTTTTTGTAACTTGGTTGTTTTAATTTCTCGGACATTGTTACTTTTTTTTTATATGGTTTCTTTTTAGCTTTGGTTGTTTTTCTATCATACATGGTTGATTTTTTTTTTTTTTGTTATTGGTGGTTTTTTTCCTCAA
This sequence comes from Salticus scenicus, assembly GCA_963930645.1. Classification (NCBI taxonomy): domain Eukaryota; kingdom Metazoa; phylum Arthropoda; class Arachnida; order Araneae; family Salticidae; genus Salticus; species Salticus scenicus. Next base: position 208,666,874 of record OZ005659.1, on the reverse strand, counting down.
ACTCGGTTGCTTTTTGTCATGTTCTCGGATACTCAATAATCCTTATACTGATTTACATTAAATTTTATAATATTTGAAAGCGTACGTGAAAAAGGTACGAGAATTCCTCTTAAAATTTGAGATAAATACTAACAATGGAATCTAAAAAAAAAATTAATTAAATATGTAAATATGAATTATTTTTAGGCTCAGACTAAATTTTGTGGCAACAAAAATAATATAACAGTCGTAAAATGAATTTTGAAAGAAAAGAAAATTAAATTTACGCTTAATGTCAAACCGACTTCGCTGTTCTTCCCGCTTTCTGCCCCGACTTCGTTGTTCTCCTCGCCCTCCCATCCGATTTCTTTGTTCTCGTTCACCGCCCGCAATTCGTTTTTTCTTTTTTCTCTCCGCCGCACATCGTTTTTCTTCTAGCACTCCGCCCAGAATTCGTTGATCTTCCTTCTCTCTTCCCAGAATTCGTTGTTCTTCTCGCTCTCAGCCCGCACTCCGTTGTTCTTCTCGCTCTCCGCCCGGACTTCGTTGTTCATCTCGCTCTCCGCCCGAACTTCGTTTTTCTTCTCGCTCTCCGCCTGAATTTAGTTGTTATTCTCGCTGTCCACCCTGACATCGCTGTTCATCTCGCTCTCCGCCCACACTTCGTTTTTCTTCTTGCTCTCCACCCACACATCGTTTTTCTTCTCGCTTTCCGCCCGCACATAGTATTTCTTCTCGCTTTCCGCCCGTATATAGTATTTCTTCTCGCTTTTCGCCCGCACATTGTTTTCTTCTCCCTCTCTGCCAGCAAATCGTTTTTCTTCTCGCTCTCCGTCCGCAAATCGTTTTTCATCTCGCTCTCCGACCGCAATTTGTTTTGCTTCTCGCTCTCCGCCCGCACATTGTTTTCTTGCTCTCCGCCCGCACTTCGATTTTCTTATCGCTTTCCGCCCGCACATTGTTTTCTTGCTCTCCGCCCGCACTTCGATTTTCTTATCGCTTTCCGCCCGCACATTGTTTTCTTGCTCTCCGCCCGCAAATCGTTTTTCTCCTAGCTCTCCGCCCGCATTAAGTTTTTCTTCTCACTCTACGCCTGCACATCGTTTTTCTTCTCACTCTACGCCTGCACATCGTTTTTCTTGCCTCTCTCCGCCCGCAATTCGTTGCTCTTCTCGCTTTCCGCCCCGACTTAGCTGTTCTGCTTATTCTCCGCCCGTATTTTGTTGTTATCGCTCTCCGACCCCATTCCTTCGTTTCGCTCTCCGCCCCCACTTCGTTTTTCTTCTCGCTTTCCGCCCGCACGTTGTTTTCTTCTCGTTTTCCGCCCGCACATTGTTTTCTTCTCGTTTTCCGCCCACACTTCGTTTTTCTTTCCGCTTTCCGCCCGCACATAGCATTTCTTCTCGCTTTCCGCCCGCACATTGTTTTCTTCTCGCTCTCCGCCCGCAAATCGTTTTTCTTCTCGCTCTCCGTCCGCAAATTGTTTTTCTTATCGCTCTCCGCCCACACTTCGTTTTTCTTCTCGCTTTCCGCCCGCACATTGTTTACTTGCTCTCCGCCCGCAAATCGTTTTTCTTCTTGCTCTCCGTCCGCAATACGTTTTTCTTCTCGCTCTCCGCCCGCAATACGATTTTCTTCTTGCACTCCGCCCGCGCATCGTTTTCCTTCTCGCTCTCCGCCCGTACATCGTTTTTCTTCCCGCTCTCCGCCCGCAATCCCTTGCTTTTCTCGCTCTCCGACCCCATTCCTTCTTTTCGCTCTCCGCACACACGACGTTTTTCTTATCGCCGTCCGTCTGAATGTAGTTGTTCTCGCTCTTTGACCCGACATAGCTATTCTGCTTGCTCTCCGCCCGCACTTCGTTTTTCTTCTCGCTCTCCGCCCGCAATTCTTTGCTGTTCTCGCTGTCCGACCCCATTCCTTCTTTTTGCTCTCCGCACACACGACGTTTTTCTTATCGCCGTCCGTCTGAATTTAGTTGTTCTCGCTCTTTGCCCCGACATAGCTATTCTGCTTGCTCACCGCCCGCGCTTCGTTTTTCTTCTCGCTTACCGCCCGCACATGGTTTTCTTCTCGCTCTCCGCCTGCACATGGTTTTCTTTGCGCTCTCCGCCCGCACATGGTTTTTCTTCTCGCTCTCCGCCCGCAATTTGTTTTTCTTCTCGCTCTCCGCCAGCAATTCTTTGCTCTTCTCGCTCTCCGACCCCATTCCTCCTTTTCGCTCTCCGCACACACGACGTTTTTCTTATCGCCGTCCGTCTGAATTTAGTTGTTCTCGCTCTTTGCCCCGACATAGCTATTCTGTTTGCTCTCCGCCCGCACTTCGTTTTTCTTCTCGCTTACCGCCCGCACTTCGTTTTTCTTCTCGCTTACCGCCCGCACATGGTTTTCTTCTCGCTCTCCGCCCGCACATGGTTTTCTTCGCGCTCTCCGCCCGCACATTGTTTTTCGTCTCGCTCTCCGCCCGCAATTTATTTTTCTTGTCGCTCTCCGCCCGCAATTTGTTTTTCTCCTCGCTCTCCGCCCGAACATCATTTTTCTTCTCACTCTCCGCCCGCACATCGTTTTTCTTTTTTCTCTCCACCCGCAATTCGTTGCTCTCCGCCCGCATTTTGTTGTTTTCGCTCTCCGCCCACACTTCGTTTTTCTTCTCGCTGTCCGCCTGGATTTCGTTGTTTTTCTCGCTCTGAGCCCCGAATTCTTTGTTCTACTCGCTCTTCGCCCGCAATTCGTTGTTCTCGCTCTCTGACACGACTTCGTTTTTCTTCTCGCTCTCCGCCCGAAATTAGTTGTACTTCCCGCACACCGCCCTGATTTCGTTTTTTTGCCTGCCCTTCGCCTGCACTTCGTTTTTCTTCTCGCTTTCCGCCTGCACATAGTAATTCTTCTCGCTTTCCGCCCGCATATTGTTTTCTTCTCCCTCTCCGCCCGCACATTGTTTTCTTCTCGCTCTCCGCCCGGAAATCGTTTTTCTTCTCGCTCTCCGTCCGCAAATTGTTTTTCTTATCGCTCTCCGCCCACACTTCGTTTTTCTTCTCGCTTTCCGCCCGCACATTGTTTACTTGCTCTCCGCCCGCAAATCGTTTTTCTTCTTGCTCTCCGTCCGCAATACGTTTTTCTTCTCGCTCTCCGCCCGCAATACGATTTTCTTCTTGCACTCCGCCCGCGCATCGTTTTCCTTCTCGCTCATCGTTTTCCTTCTCGCTCATCGTTTTCCTCTCCGGCCCCATTCCTTCTTTTCGCTCTCCGCACACACGACGTTTTTCTTATCGCCATCCGTCTGAATTTAGTTGTTCTCGCTCTCTGCCCCGACATAGCTATTCTGCTTGCTCTCCGCCCGCACTTCGTTTTTCTACTGGCTTACCACCCGCACTTCGTTTTTCTTCTCTCTTACCGCCCGCACTTCGTTTTTCTTCTCGCTCTCCGCCCGCACTTCGTTTTTCTTCTCGCTCACCGCCCGCGCATCGTTTTCCTTCTCGCTCTCCGCCCGTACATCGTTTTTCTTCCCGCTCTCCGCCCGCAATTCTTTGCTCTTCTCGCTCTCCGACCCCATTCCTCCTTTTCGCTCTCCGCACACACGACGTTTTTCTTATCGGCGTCCGTCTGAATTTAGTTGTTCTCGCTCTTTGCCCCGACATAGCTATTCTGTTTGCTCTCCGCCCGCACTTCGTTTTTCTTCTCGCTTACCGCCCGCACTTCGTTTTTCTTCTCGCTCTCCGCCCGCACATGGTTTTCTTCGCGCTCTCCGCCCGCACATTGTTTTTCTTCTCGCTCTCCGCCCGCAATTTGTTTTTCTTGTCGCTCTCCGCCCGCAATTTGTTTTTCTCCTCGCTCTCCGCCCGAACATCATTTTTCTTCTCACTCTCCGCCCGCACATCGTTTTTCTTTTTTCTCTCCACCCGCAATTCGTTGCTCTCCGACCGCATTTTGTTGTTTTCGCTCTCCGCCCACACTTCGTTTTCCTTCTCGCTGTCCGCCTGGATTTCGTTGTTTTTCTCGCTCTGAGCCCCGAATTCTTTGTTCTACTCGCTCTTCGCCTGCAATTCGTTGTTCTCGCTCTCTGACACGACTTCGTTTTTCTTCTCGCTCTCCGCCCGAAATTAGTTGTACTTCCCGCACACCGCCCTGATTTCGTTTTTTTGCCTGCCCTTCGCCTGCACTTCGTTTTTCTTCTCGCTTTCCGCCTGCACATAGTAATTCTTCTCGCTTTCCGCCCGCATTTTGTTTTCTCCTCGCTTTCCGCCCGCATATTGTTTTCTTCTCGCTTTCCGCCCGCATATTGTTTTCTTCTCCCTCTCCGCCCGCACATTGTTTTCTTCTCGCTCTCCGCCCGCAAATCGTTTTTCTTCTCACTCTCCGCCCGCAAATCGTTTTTCTTCTCGCTCTCCGCCTGCAATTTGTTATTTTTCTCGCTCTCCGCCCGTATTTCCTTTTTCTTCTCGTTCTCCGCCCGCAATTCTTTGCTCTTCTCGCTTTCCGCCCCGACTTAGCTGTTCTGCGTGCTCTCCACCCGCATTTTGTTGTTCTTGCTCTCCGCCCACACTTCGTTTTTCTTCTCGCTGTCCGCCTGGATTTCGTTATTTTTCTCGCTCTGAGCCCCGAATTCTTTGTTCTACTCGCTCTCCGCCCGCAATTCATTGTTCTCGCTCTCCGCTCGGACTTCGCTGCTCTTCTCACTCTCCTCCGCGACTTCGTTGTTCTTCTCGCTCTCTGCCAGCACTTCGTTATTTCTTCTCACTCTCCGCTTTCCTGCTCGGAAGTAATAAAATGAAAATACATATGAATGCAATGGTTCACTCTTAGCACTAAAAGTATCACTTTACTTATAAGAATATGCTTAACGTAAGTAAAGAAAATTTCCTTGAACTGTTAAGTTTTTTTTTTTTTTTTTTTTTTTTTCAAAATGTCTAATATTTTGCATAAAAAAACATATTCTCAAATTTTCGACAAATTCAAATGAACGATGTAACTAAGCCTGATTGATCCTTTAAAAAAAACTGTCTTTGTACGAAATACAGATTTCTCATATCAGTGAAACACAATATTTATGTATGATTTTTTTCAACAAGTATGTGAATAAAAAGATGAAAATGCACATACTAAAAGTACGTTAAAAATTAACAATTTTTAAGATTAAAATTTTTTGTTGAATAAGTATAATTTACAATTATAAGAAAAATTGTTCTTTTACAAATTCTAATTTTTACTGTTTATACATTGTTTCAATATGTAATTACTGTAATTACTTATTGAATAAATTGGAATATTTTACATATTACTGTAATTTTACTGTAATTTAGAGGGGGGAAAAACTCAGAATATTTTTCAACAGTTTTTGTGAATACAAAATTCATAAAAATGAAAGAATTGATTCGTGATTTTGTTTATTTCTGCAGGTTTCAGCCCAGTTCCTGTGTTTACGAATACTATATTTATAATACTAGTTCTTTAACGCAAACTAGTAATGATAAGTGATATTTTCACTCCATGTAATTAACAATTTTCAGAGAGAGGTCTATTTTCATTTGATACTTAAAACATATCCTTTTCTTTTTCAGGTCTCAAGCTATCCGCTGTACTTTAGAGCTTGGATAAACTTACGAAGACTATTAGCTTATTAATTGTACACACTTAAAGGTTGCGATTGAAAATTCCTTTTAGATTACTGATCTTCAATACAGTTTATTCAGCTAGACTACGTTAAGCTGCTATCACACGAAAGAATATATTGACAGAAACCTAACATATGGCCTCTGAAAGCTTCCAAACGACTGTTTTCAGTTACACGTAGGATTATTTTTAAGCATAAACGAAATAAACAAATATAAAAATCGTACGCAATATTTGGACTAAGTTCACCTCAAGCATGTTTGAAGGGAATAAGGATAGGACTTTCTGGATTCACGATTCCCTGATATGAGGAGCTTATGCTGAAAACTACAGCAGAAGATACTGACAGCGGAAAGCTTGCGAATGAAAATTATACGTGAGGCAAATTCTATCAAAAGATAATTTTATCAGTTTCCCTCATAAAAACACCTGGTTGTGCAGTATCTCATAATGCCTCTCATACAGAACTTCGTCTGGTAGCACCTTGAGTTTTTCGTGGAGTTCATTTTAAAGTAATTTCCTAGAAACTGCTGCAAAATAAAAAAAAAAAAATAAAAATGTTTATTTTCATTGTTTTATAGGAATATATGTAGGTTAGAATTTGAGATAATTTGTCCTTAAAATTTCAGTTTCTCTTACGCTCATAAAAATTTAAAATTGTTCAGAAAGTAAATGTGTAATTTGAAAATGGCAGTTTTCTGTGAACTGGAGTTTAATATGGTGCTAGTATTTCTTAAAATTTATTTCGAAACAAAATAATTTAAAATTGTTTTTAAGATTAGTTTCGATTGTCTTATATCAAGTCTTCAACATAGCTTAGTCTTTCTCGGCGGGATAAATTTCTATTGTAACTTCGCAAAATGCGAAGTATTGATGTTAATTTAAGTTCATGTTAATTTTCTGTGATTTATGTTAATTTAAGGGGTTATGTTACATAAGTTTCAAAGGCTAAAAAAAAAAAATAATAACAATTATACACATATATATAAATATATATATTTATTTATTTTTTAAAGTTTAATAAAATTTTTATTCAAAATTTTGTTGATATAAAAAGAGTAACTTTTAAGCAATATTTTACGGATTTTTCTTTAAAAAATTTAGAAAGTTCAGCTGGTGTATCCTCGTTTCTGTAGACGCTTCAAAAAAGCGATGGGCACTATTTCTCAATATCTAACGTACAGATGTTATTGAAGTCCTGCAGACTTATTTAAAATAGAATTGACTAGTGCTTGAATTGATTATTTTTCTTTCTTTCTTTTTTTTTTCTTTTCGTTTTCCTCTCGAATACAATTTTACAAGTTTATACTTGGGTAAAATGTACCATAAACTATTTTTGCATACAATTATGCTTATTAAAAAAAAAAAAAAAAAAAAAAAAAAAAAAAAATCCAGTTTTTTTTCTTTTTATAATCTGTTCAAGCTCTAGACAATTCTATTTTGAATACGTGTGCAAAACTTTAATAAAATCGGTGTATTAATTTTTGAGAAATAATATCCATTCGCTTTTCAGAATGGTCTCCGAAAACCAACTTCCACCAGCTAAATTTTGCAAATTTTTTAATAAAAATTTATAAAATATTGTTTTTATATATTTTCTTTTCCATATGCATAAAATACTGGTCAATATATATGTTATCAAAGTATCTCTTTATTCTCACTGTATGCTAAAAATATTAAATAGAAAAAATAGCTTACAAATAACTCACATGCAAACCAAAAATTTGTAGAACTAAAGCTGGTGTAAAACATAATCCAAAAGCAAAAAAAAAAAAAAAAAAAAAAAAATGAATTAAACTGTCAAAAATGCTTCGTATGGCTTGAGGTATACGTTCAAGGTTACAGCATGCTTTTATAAGATTTAAACTCTCTCCCTAAGCATATATATGTATAAAAAGAAAGAAAATATGCTTTTGTTTCGGCCTTCGAAACTAATGTGTAACCCCATAAAGTATATACGCTGCGATTATTCTTTCCTATTAAACTTTATAACGTTCAGAATATGAGACTGTGCTGCCGATAAAGACAAAGTTGTTGCATACATAGCTGCCAAATTTTTAAATATATTTTCCGGAATGCTGTTAGCTCCGCCCTTTTTTCACACCGTAATCTTTATCGAAAAATTTTCTTAAATATAAAATTACGATTAAATATGAAGAAAACTACTCTAAAAAGATTACGGTATGAAAAAGGGACGTGACTAACAGCATTCCGGAATAAATTAAAAAACTTGGCAGCTATGTGAATATGATTAAAAAATGTTTTTCAGTTAATGTATATTTTATTATTATCATCATTTACTTTTATGATTTAATATCTTCAGCAAATGCTAATGCATTTTATGTATTTGTTCTTAAAATTTTAGTTTCTCCTACGATACATAGTTCATACGGACTTATAATGCTTCAGAAAATAAATGTAGAGTAAAAATGCAAGTTTTTGTAGATTTAAGTATAATATGGAGCTAGTATTTCTTAAAATTTATTTGTAAAGAAAATAATTTAAAACTGTTTTGAACGCGTTAGGCACTTTTAAAAAAAAGAGAATATCTGAAAAAGAAATATGTTTACTTTATTTACCATAATCAAAAAAAAAAAAAAACTACTATTAAAACTTGTAAATGTTAACAAATGCTACGAACTATTACAACTATTAAAGAAGTTATATATGTTATTTTTAAATAACAGAGCGAGTAATTTGTCGATGTATAATCTTGCGCACACAATGTTTCTGTGATGGTAAGCCAAAATTTAATTAAAATTTTCAAGTTTTCCAAATAGGCAATAAAAAAATTTTTTTAAGTAATTATTATTATTCAAATGAATGAAGCTTTATTTTTCGTCGTTTTAATTATGGGGTATTTTCCCACGTGAAGGAAAAAAAAAAAAAAAAAAAAAAAAAACATGCTTTACTTCATGTGTCTGTAATTCTGCGTGCAAGGCTTACCCTAACATCAAACCTTTTCCAAAGGACATCCTCAGGATATCCTATGGAGTAAAAAAGGGCATCTATTGATATCTCAAGGACATGTTCAGGATGTATTATGGACAAATGTGTTGTTAGAGTATACAGGATCTTCGGAGAATACGTTGTCGTTTGTTGTCCTACCACCTGGCCGGCTCCCAAAGAACTGAAATCGTCGGGACCTCACAAACGAGAACTGAATTTCTTCTTTAATTGTTGACCATTAGCAAGTAGTATATTCAGATTTTCATTATTTATTTTAAGATTTTAATGTTTATTCCTTTTTAAACAAGACACAAGACAATATGTTGGATACATATCGAAGACAGAGATTACAAATTCTAAGTTTAAGTAGTATGCATTCATAAAAAAAGTGGAGACTTTTAAATAAAAGACCGTAAGTATGTTTCTGCAGAAGATAAAAAAGAAGAAACTGAAATTCCAAAATATTTTTGGTATACATTAAATAGTAGTGATGACAATAAAATAACTGAAATTTTATCTTTATTAATATTTATACGTGTTTATGCAGCTCATAAAATTTCAAATAAATTAACATGTTGTGATATTATTACTCAGTTAATCAAAGATTAAGCTTTAGTCTTGAAGACGTTTATAAATATTTAATGATTATTGATAGAGCATAGAGATAAACTCAAATAGACTTAGGGTATATTGATTACACTGCTCGGCAAGAAAATTGCTTCTGACACCATATTTCAGCATTTTCGTATGTTACAATGACCTCCTGAATCCGAATATGACACCTATTTTGCTCTATCACCCACCGTTTTTTAAGAACAGTCCCCCATTTTTATCATTTTCGGTGGTTTTATTGCTATAAATTTTATTTTTCTGAGGAGGGAGGATTATTTTAACCGTTAAATATCTTATGAGGAGCTACAGAGTTGGAAAATTGTAAAACACAGATATCTGCGACAAGAGATATTTTTTTTGGGGGGGGGGAGGGGGGTCTGCTACTGAAATTATGTATTATGTATCTAGTATTTTTTTTTTCAGTTATTAATGTTATTTTTAAACTTTATATGTTTTTTTTTTATGCGTTAAATTAGTTCTTTTTCATTCATCAAATTCATGGTCGCAAAATTACCGAACGGGGAAAAAAATTGAGGAAGGGAAATCTTTCTAGAAAACGGTGGGTGACTGGGCAAAATGAGAGTCAAATTCGGATTCAGGTCATTTTACATAAAAATCAGCAAATGGTATAAAAACTCTATTTTTTTTTTTTTTTTTCCCATCTGAAATGTATGTGAAATGTATTTACAATAATATTAACTTATTATTATTGTAAATACATTTCAAATTTTCAAAAAACTGATTAATCTAAATGGAAGATGAAGTTTATGAATTTAACAGAAGAAAATGTTCCTTTAATAAAAGGTTAATAGAGTAGGAAGATTCTCTCTTGAAGTTTCAAAATTCCAAAGATCTAATTATGCAAGTACTGTAAAACATTTAAATTGTTTGGTATAGATTTTTCATGCAAATATAAGTGTGGGAATCCTTTATCTTATATAACTAAATAATACCTCTCAGGAGTATCGAATATTCTGCTAAATAATTGTACTAAAGCTAGAAATAAGTCGGCCTAGCATTTCATAGTTTTTTTTTTTTCTGAATCTTGCGTAATACTAGCGAAAGACCCCCAGTGGAGGGCACTCTCTCCAGGATTAGCACCCTATTAGACTTAACCCTAGCATTAAAGCCTCCCCCCCCCCCAAAAAAAAAAAGTCATTTTCCTGCTGCACTGTGAAATTTTTAGTCTAGTAAGTTAATCGTTCTATTTCATTTTTTTAGAGTTTTAGTCTAGCAAGTTAATCGTTCTATTTCATTTATATTAACAGTTTTACTGTAATCTTAATCAATTAATCGTAACAATATTAAACTATTTTTAGCCGACTTCAAAAAAAGAAGGAAGGTTCTCAATTCAAACCGTATGTTTTTTTATGTTTGTTAGCTCATAACTTCTGAACGGATGCTCCGATTTTGACACTTTTTGTTTTGTTGAAAAGGTTTTGGTCTGAAATAGGTCCCATTGTAATATCTTTACAATCTAAAGAAAATACAGGGTGCCCAAAAAAATCAGTCCCAACTCTTTTAACTGCTAAACGGCTGCAGCTATAGTGTTAAAAATGATATGTAAGTATAGCAAAGTGGCCATGCAGTACAAGGTTAAACTGCTTGCAGCGTCACCTGGTGGGAAATAACGGAGTTAATGCTACTATCTCGAAAACGGTTCTAGAGAAAAAAGTTAATTAAAAATTTAAAAGTATCATCGATTTAGTACAAAAAGATTGTTTAGACATTCATGCTAGCGTTCCTATCTCGGAAACGGTTCAAGACAGGGGAAAAAAGTGAATTATAAAATTGCAGGGCATCATCGATTTAGTACGAAAAGATAGTTTAGACATTGATGCTAAAAACGTGCATTTGTTTGTTTGCAATTTCTTACACTATGCACACTTGAGCTACATTGCACACATTGTAGAGTAGCTTGTGAGACATACGTTATATAGTTGAAAATACGGTTACTTGATACTTTTTGTTTTGTTGTAAAGATCTTGGTGTGAAGTAGGTCCCATTGTAATATCTTTACAGTCTAAAGAAAATAAAACGCCATCTGGTGAAAAACAGCGGAATCAGCGCTCCTATCTCAAAAATGGTTCAAGATGGGAGAAAAGTTAATTACGAAGTTGTAGAGCATCATCGATTTACTACGAAAAGAGAGTTTTTAGAGATTATTGCTAAAAATAGAACGCTTAAAACGTGCAGTTGTTTCTCCGCAATTTCCTACACTGTCACACTTGAACTACGTTGCACACATTGCAGCGTAGCGGATGACACGTATACTCTGTGGTTCAAAGTAATGTTACTGTAAGCGGTCACATCGATTAGCGCAAAGTCGTTTTAACCAACTTCAGAAAAGAAGGTGTTCTTAATTCGAGCTATGTGTTGTTGTTGGTGTTTGTAAGCTTATAACTTCGTAAGATATGCTCTAATTAACAGACTTCAAAAAGGAGGAGGTTCTCAATTCAAACCGTATGTTTTTTTGTTTGTTAGCTCATAACTTCTGAACAGATAATCCGATTTTGGTACTTTTTGTTTTATTGTAAAAGTCTTGGTTTGAAATAGGTCCCATTGCAATATTTTTACGATCAAAAGAAAATACAGTGTGCCCAAAAATGTCAGTCCCTACTCTTTTAACTGCTGAACAGCTGCAGCTATAGTCATAAAAGTAGTATGTAGATATAGTAAAGTGGATATGTGCTGCGTGATTCAACCACCTACAGCACCACCTAGTGGGAAACAGTAGAATTAGCGTTCCTATCTTGGAAACAGTTCAAGACAGGGGAAAAAAGTGAATTATAAAATTGCAGAGCATCATCGATTTAGTACGAAAAGATAGTTTAGACGTTAATGCCAAAAACAGAACGCTTAAAACGTGCATTTGTTTGTTCACAATCTCCTGTTTTGTGCGCACTTGAACGACTTTGCATATGTTGTAGCGTAGCGGGTGACATTTATGCTATGTAAAATTCAGAGTATGATTATTGTAAGCGGTCACATCGATAAACGCATAGACGTTTTAAACCGATTTCATAAAGGAAGACGTTCTCAATACAAACCATGTTTCTCATTGTTGTTGTTGTTGTTGAAATTTGTTAGCTTATAACTTCTTAAGAGATGATTTAATTTTAATACATTTTTTGTTGACGTAATGATCTTGGCCTGAAATAGGCTTCATTATCATTTCATTAAAGTATAAACAAATTACAGGATACTCACAAAAGACTGTTCTCACTCTAACTGCTGAACGCATGCAGCTACACTGGTAAAAACAGTTGTAAGTATCGATGTTGAAACTTCTGTCCGTCAGCTGCAATGGATATTTTGCTCTTTATGTGAACTTTACGCTGCGCAATTTTCAGCGCAGCGAGTGACACGTATTCACTGTAAAGTTCAATATATATGCCTAACAGAATTTTTGGTTACGAATACAGCGTATCCGTTCGTTACATTTCTATAGACTTTTTAACTTAACGTATGTTTATTCAATAGATAGTTTTTTGCTCATATCCGATAAAGGCAAGAAAATTGACACAACTTAAAAATGCAGCATTTGAGAAAAATCAGTTTAAAAAGAACTTGACTAGAATAAAACTGGCACAACTGTCTCTCGAGTGGATAACTTTCTAGATGGAGATGTAACTTTTTTATTCACATTGGGTGCATTTCATGTATTTTTCAGTGACATAAACCATTTTTTGAGTTATGCCACTTTTTTTGGAAGTTGTGATTTGTGAAACTGCCGTCGAACGTCTTTTGATGTTCTGCTATATGAATAAGTTTTCACTGAAAAGAGAAAAATAAAATATTTTTGTAAAAAAATAGAACCGACTCCAAAAAGCAATTACTATTAAAAAAAAAAAAAAAAAAAAAATGTATGAAATGAAACTAAATTGCGCTTAAAAGTATAAAATAATTTCCTTCGCCAAACAACCTATAACACTACAATTAATCATAACTTTTGAAGTCGGCGCAAAATTAAATAAAAATTGATACCTTTATTCAATACAAAAATCAAATCCTATTCAAAATACACATCTCACATTGTCACCAGCAAAACGCAGCCGAAAACTATTTTCATTCAAGAAAACAAATAAGATTTCATAAGCAGCAAACGTTGGCGAAGATGCTGGTATCTGACGTCCTTGGTGAAAGAAAAATCGAAAAATTATCTGGCAAACATATTTAATTTCTTTGGGATATCATTATTAATTTGATAAGGTATATTAAGAGAGTAATCAAGAATATGAAACAATACTTCGTGCAAAATATACTATGAAAATATACATCTTGCGTGTATATTTTTGCAATACGTTTTGAACGCCAAATCCAAAAGCCACCAAAGATGATAGTTATCAACGTTATACCAAATTTGCAAAGGAAACTCTTAACTTCGTAGAAACATAAATACCGCATTGTGAAGAATGTTCACTGTTCTGTGTAGATGCTACCAATGGACCAATTGAATACAGTGATAAAATAATAAAGGAAACATGAAAATGGATCATTCGAGACAACAGCATTTAATGCTACCGATCTAAATACAAACCTTTAAAATTTAATTAAATTATATTTAATTTTGCGCCGACTTCAAAAGTTATGATTAATTGTAGTGTTATAGGTTGTTTGGCGAAGGAAATTATTTTATACTTTTAAGCGCAATTTAGTTTCATTTCATATATATATATATATATTATTATTTTTTTTTTTTAATAGTAATTGCTTTTTGGAGTCGGTTCTATTTTTTTACAAAAAGATTTTATTTCAAATCATGATTATTTTCAACATGTGTTGTTTTCATGGAAATATTAATACATCAATATTAATATCTTGATATATCATGGAAAAAGTAACAAAGAATTTTATATTATTGCATTAACCATTCGTATCCTAAATTTTATTTTTTGAAAAATAGTTTGAAGTTTTTTTCTTATATTTCATTATGCATGAGAATCATCTCATAACTCTTTCGCGACCGAATGATTTTGAATTTTTGATAGTAAGTTCTGCCTGTGGGCGTTATTCTCACATGTTACAATATTTCAGAAAAAAATAAAATAAAAATTTTTTATTCACATTTGTATTAGAAATGGGTATACATTATAATTATATTTTTTCCAAACAAAGTATTCTTTCTGATCAAAGAATCCATTGTACATTTGATTGTAAAAATGTAAATATTGGTTATATATTTAAGAAAGAAATAGCATACGAATTAAGAAAGAAACGCCCGCTGTTGGAGTTAGATTTTCAAATGAAATGAATTTACGTCAGCGGTCTGGAAATTTTTTAATTTAGATTAAACTATAGCTTAATTATCTGGAAAGCTTAATCTGTAGTCCCAATGAAATCTTGTAGTAAATTTAGAGATTTAGGCTATATTGAGGAATTGTTTTTGATGAGACTTTAAAATCCCGGTGAGATACAAAGGGTTAAATAAAAATTAATAACTTTTATTTAAAATCCTATTTTTTATTTATGAAATTTAGATTAAGATAAAAAAAAAAAAAAAAAAAAAAAAAAAATGTAGGGTGGCCGCTCTAGTGATTGGCATGATCCAGTAATTAGAATCTATCCCGAAATCATTAATAAATAAGAAAAATAATAAAAGCATATATTTTACATATAAGAATTTTAACATTTTATGTCAAACGCTGGAGCATAGGGTGCTAATAACTGGTAAAATGAATAACTAGCAGTGTCAAACACTGGAACATAGGGGTCCAATTACTGATAAAATGAAAAACTGGCAGTGTCAATTACTGGAATATTGAGTGGGTGTCAAATGAAAATTCATATGAAAAAATAATTGTTATTAAAAATATATATTTTAACATATGTGTGGTTCTGAATGTCTTTCATACCATATGTACTAACTTAAGATTTCTAAAAATATTTTCTGATGACTAGAACATTAAAAACATCAGAAATTGCTCTAAAAGTGTCAGTCACTGGTGCACTTACCCTATACTGAATTTTAACATTTAAAGAAAATTTTCAGAAGAGTAATTGAAATTGATCTTCTTTATAGATAGTATTTGCTTAGTTATTCGCCTGTTTATTTTTCTTTCACATTCTTATTGCATAGCTGTCAACATTTTAATTTATTCCGGAGTACTTTTAGCCCCGCCTTTATTTCGCACCACTTTATTTATAGAAAAAAATTCTCCAATATATAACTTCGATAAAATAAGACAAAATTACTTTAAAAGAATAAGTGGTACGAAATACAGGCGGGGCTAAAAACACTCCGGAATAAATTAAAATATTGGCAGCTATGTTATTGTCATCGTATATATATAGTTAGTTATTAAATTTAATTTCATAATTCGATGAAAAATTATATTAATGAATGCGAGCCGGCCCGATAGAACAAGAAACGACGACGACTACGAAGTTACCCCGACAGAAAGTGGCTTATACCGACCAAAAGTAACTTAAGCATTTTTATAGAAAAAAATAAATAAGAACGTATAATTTTCTGACACGTATAATGGAGAGAAAAACATTTCTTTACACTTCTTAAAATTTATTATCTTTTGTTTATTTTTATTTTTTTTCTTTTAATAAAATTATTGTAAAAAGAAATATAATCTTTCGCTGATATTTTCATTGATTAAAGGGGACTGACCCCTTAAGATAATGAAACAAAATTAATGGAATCTCTTAAAAAGTTGTCAGGAAAAAAAATAATAATTATGATAAATAAGTGGTCAAAATTTCTAAGTATGCTAGTGCCACCCTTCTATTCAATATGTAATAAAAAATATAAACTGCTGTATTAAATATATATAAATGTCTTTGTTTATAAATAAAATCACTGCCTTTTTAATATCTTTTTGAATAAATGATTTCAGCCTTGGGTGGGTTTTTATGACTTTTTTTAATGCAATTTCACAAAATATTTTGAAAATTACCGTATTTTCTTACGTATAAACCGCTGAACTCATAAGTCAGTTTCACGCCGGAAATTTGAAATTAGAGACTAAGTTATTTTAAACAAGATTTTTTGTCTGTTACAAATATACATTTCTTTGAAAATTAAACTTTCTGGAATAAAAGAGATTTATCTGACTCACGGTTAATATATATATTTTTCTAATTACTAGACTTTCTAAATTATATATTGTTCTTCTTTTACGTAAAGTTCTAATTTGCTTCTTGTAATAATTTAGCAGAACTATTTTCGATTACCATTTTTCCCGCCTATAACCCGCAGGACTGTTGAATTAATCTCAATCCGGAAATTTTCATTAACAAACATAATTGTTTTAACTTATCTACACGAACTTTTGAATTTTACCGGTATAGTATTGTTTGTAAAATGCAATATCTGGTGTGAAACTTTTCTATGCGACCCGCTGTTTATACGCCGGAAAATACGGTACTATTAAGAACTAAAAGAAACTGAAAATAACCAGAATAGTAGCTTTTATATAAAATGTGGCAGACAACTATTAAATATTGCAAAACTTATACAGTCGAACCTCGTTAACGTGAATTACTTTTAACATGAGCTGTTTCCACAATCCCCGTCAAAATGAAAACTAGTTTAGTTATATAAAGATTAGTTACTGATAGTATGGACTATGGATAACATGAATACATTTTTATTCCCCTTGAGATTTACTTTAACGAGGTTCGACAGTATTTCAGCACTTATGAAAGCATGTGGTTCTAAATGTTTAATTAATTAGCATATTCTATAATTAATTTATAATGATTGGTTATTTTTAGTTTTAGTTCTTAATAGTAGCGTATTTTCCGGAAAAGTTTCACACCAGATATTTGATTTCACAAAAATTACTATACCGGTAAAATTCAAAAGCTCACGTAGAAAAATTAAAACTGTAGTGTTTGTTAATGAAAATTTCCGGTTTGAGATTAATTCAACAAACCTGCAGGTTATATTAGCATTATTTTCTATGGGGTAAACAAATAGTTTCTGAATCTGTTTTGTCCTGATGTTAGACATGGGCAGATATGAAAGCTAATTAACTCAAAAATATTAGTTAATAGAGTATTTGGCGATATATATATATATATGAGTCTGCATATGTAGACCTGCTAACTATGCTAGTTTATCCGTAATGGCATTAAACCCCGCCTTTTTCTCATACCAGAATAGTTGTAGAGCAATAGTCTACTTATTTAATCATGAGAACTTATTGCTGAAGATTACAACTATTCTGGTGTGAAAAAAAGGCGGCGCCTAATACCATTACTGATAAACTAGTAATAGTTAGCAGGTCTGTATATGTATGTGCGTATTTAATCTTAAACTTATGTGCGTATTTAATCTTAAACTTTTTTTTTCCTTTTTTGCCTTTTTAAATGCCAATATGAGATGCAACATTTTAAAAGAAAAGCTTTTTTGAAAATTATTTTTTTTAGGCAACTAATTTTGTATAATAATCTTGTATGAAATTTAACTTATATGTATATCTATATATATATATATATAATATGTTACCGATGAAGTGCAGAAATCAGTTAATCTGCAGATTAGCTAGGTAATCTGTACATTAACTAGGGTGATCCGTTAAAGGGTGGAACATTTTTTTTTTCACAGATTACCTATAGGTAATCTGTGAATTACCTAGCTAATCTGCACATTATCGACTAGACACTCGTTAATCTGCACATTACCTACCAGATACTCGTCACAGTAAAAGTAAGATTTTTTGGCGAAACAATAGCAACAATTCTGTACACTTAAATCAACTGTTGATTATTTTTTGATATCTAAAGAATCAAGTTAATACAGTCGAACAATCAGTACATTAGTTGATATAATCAAATAATCAATTGAAAAACTACAATACAAAGAATTTAAACGGTTTAAAATTTTATTGCAATTAAGGAAATTGACATAATGGTATTCATTTTTCGATATCTAAAGAATCACGATAATACAATCAAACAAAAAATTAGTTGATTGAATCTGTCATCATTCAATTGAAAAACTATAATATTAAGAAACAAACGGTTTACCATATTTTTTACATTTAAGGAAAGAAATTTGCGTATAAGAAAAAATTATTCTTATTTATTCGTGCAGTCTAAAAACTGGTGACATTTGAATTGCATAGCAATTAATTTCCGTACGGGAGATTTAGAGAAAAGGTAGCTTGGAATAAGTGTACTGCAAATAATAGGGTCTTAAAGTAAGACAGAAAAACAAATAAAATAGCATTTAAGACACGTAAATGTCTTAAACTATAGCTAAGACGTTATAAATAACTTAAGACAAAAATATGTCTGAAATACAAATAGACACAAAAATGTCTCAAACACGTAAATATGCGAATTTTCAGAGAGCAAATGCGTCTGGATTTTTAGACACTTCTGGAATTCAGACACTTGCATTACTTAAAAAAAAATTCATATGGAATCTAGTTTAAGAAAACATGCTTATCCTACTTCCTTCCACATTCAATAAATATATTAATATTTTACAGTTAAGCTACATAAACTGTAGTAGTTTCATTAAATTAAATTTTCATGGAACAATACTCTACAGATGTAAATGATATTTGCATGCTGTTATGTTTAACTTAATTCACAAACAACATATTTAGATAAGAAGCTTATTTCGAAAAAAAAAAGAAAGAAAAAAAAAAAAAAAACTTTGTATTTCAACCTTTCTCATAGTATAAGAAAAAGCATGAATATGAACGTAGCGAGTAATTTGTAGAGCAATAAGCGAATTTATAAATGAACAATCATGAATAATTTGTGCATAACAAGTTTCTTTCTTTCTTCTTGTTTTAATTATTATTGGTTTAAAAACACTTTTCTTTCACATATTTAACAGCATCTAAATGTAAAATTATAAATTATCTGGTATTCATGATTATATATATATATATATATATATATATTTAATATCAGTTTAAGGAAATAAATCGTTACGCAAACATCGAGGGCTGCATTGCAAGTTTTACATACTTGTTAAGCACTATTAAAAATTTCTTAACCTATATAAATGAAAATTAAGATAATAATATTTATCGACTTTAAGATACCACATTATCAATAATTTTATGGCAAAAAAATAGAAATAAACGTAACACTGCGATTTTTTTCGCGAATACTTACTTTAACATATATTAATCAAACAAATGTTGTTGTCTTCCGCGGTATTGTGATTGGTAGATGCTTGACTAAAGGTTTCGGATTCCATGGACAGTATGAGTTCGATTACCAACGCCGGGTAATTGTTTATATATATATATATATATATATATATATTACTAATATTTGATTACTCTCTAAAAAATTCTGATATCTATTTTTAACAGAGAAATAGAATCCCACGCCATATTTATTTATTTATTTATTAAAAAGCCTTAAAGACGGTACTGTTTTTAAGCCTAACACATAGCTGCCTATAATTTAATTTATTCCGGAGTAATTTTAGCCCCGCCTTTATTTAGTGCCACTTATTTTTTAAAAGTATTTTTTTCTTATTTTATCGAAATTATATATAGAAGAAAAATTTTCTATAAATAAAGTCATGCGAAATAAAGGTTGGGCTAAAAGTACTCCGAAATAAATTAAAATATTGGCAGCTATTCTAACATGGAGGTATTTTTAAACCTAAAACATGGTAGCGTCTTAAGACACTTGCAATATCTTAATTTCAGGTGCAAAAAGGTGTCATAAAAAGTAAAACATCACTTTTTCGTTTAAACAATGAATATCCACATGACACTTTTTTTACTGAATTTAAGACATTTAAGTTTACAGTGTGAGTTATAAAGTTGATTGTTGCTAGAAAGATTTTTGGAAATAAAGAAAGTATCTTATCTAGATGGGAATGGTAAATTATGTATGTATTTTTATATATGTTATACACGTAACGTAAAAATAAGTTTGAAGATATATATTAAAATTTATAATTCTAGAGTATTTTTTCGTAAACATATAAACATGAAATGGTGATGTGTTTGCTATCTGCATAATTGTCAACATTTTAATTTATTCATGAGCAAATTTAGACCTGTTATTATTTTGCACTACTTTATTATGGAATATTTTTCTCTAGTATGTAACTACAATAAAAAAAGAAAAAAAAATAATTTTAAAAATAAAAATTATATAGAATAAGTCGAGGCTAAAAATGCTCCCGGATAAATTAAAATGTTTGCGAAGTTCCTATATTTATTCCGGAGCACTTTTAGATACGCCTTTGTCTTACATCAATTAATTTATAAAACAATTTTTGGAAATAAAAACAATGACAGAATAACAGGGTTGCCAACATTTTAATTTATTCCGGAGCATTTTTATCCCTGCCTTTATTCCATACCACTTTTTCTTTAGGAGTAAATTTTTCTTAGTTTATCCTAGTTATATATTGGAGAAAAATATTCTAAAAATAAAGTGGTGCGAAATAAAGGCGGGGCTAAAAATGCCCCTTAATAAATTAAAATGTTGGCAACCCTGGAATAAGAAAAACTTTTCTAATAAAAAACGCAATGAAAAAAAAAAAAAAAAATGTGTAAAATTAAATAGGACAGGTTAACCTAGCAAATATTCAAATTTTAATATAAAATGCAAAGTGCGACCATAAACTAACCGGATTAGTTTTTAAAAATAAAGAAAATCGCCTTCAAATAAATTTATCTCCTTCAAAATAATTATCAGAGAAGTCTATACAAATTTTCTATCGTTTGTTCAATTCATCTAAACATTGTTTATAGCTATTGGAACTAACCGCTCTCAAAATAAGCGTGACATTTCCCCATGTTTTTCTCATTTTTCTGTCTTTGGTATACCTTCAGTGATTTCTTGTAAACATTATAAGTGGTTGTATGTACCACTCATGAACATATGTTCTTTATAACGACGCATCACCATATACTGTTTGAATCAATTCTAAAGTTCCGGTGAAAGATTTCGGTAACAGAATTTAATGTTACAACGTTGTTCTATTCCGAAACATTTTTTTTTTTTTTTTGTACAATGGCTTCCAGTAAAAGAAAATAACTACCGTGTTTTCATATGCAGACTTTTAAGTAACCAGTTTAAATTGCCTTTAACCCTTTGGGTACATTTGACGAGTGAGACTCGTCATGTGCTTACTTGGGCGAAGTTACGGTGGACGAGTCTGACTCGTCATCTAAATTTAAGAAGTAGGCGTTAATGCTTGTGGCACCCCCGCCAGTGGGCGTTGATCGCAAGCACTTTCCTGGCGTTTTT
Organism: Salticus scenicus; assembly: GCA_963930645.1. NCBI lineage: Eukaryota > Metazoa > Arthropoda > Arachnida > Araneae > Salticidae > Salticus > Salticus scenicus. The sequence continues at coordinate 208,645,526 of OZ005659.1, read as the reverse complement.
TATGATATCTTACAACCATTCTTATATCATCAATATAAGTATATTCCAAATAAAATGTATTACTTTTGCATATTAACACTTTCGCGATCGCTGACGTAGATTCAAATCATTTGAAAATCTGTAACTCCACCAGTGGGCGTTTCTTTTGCAATTTGTATGTTATTTTTTTTCTTAAATATATAATTAATATTCCCAATTTTACAATGAAATATACTATGAATACAAATACTTTGATTAGAAAGAATAAAATTATAATGTATATCCATTTGTAATATAAATGTGAGTACAGAAAATTTTGTTCTAAAATATTGTAACATGGGAGAATAACGCCCACAGGTGGACCTTACTGTCAAAAATTCAAAATCATTCTATATAGCGACAAATTAAATAGGTCCCTTGGGCATAAAAATCTTCAAATAATTCAGTACTCAAAGGGTTAATAAGAGTTGAGTTGTCATTTAATTCTAAACATATACTTACTAATTCTTCCACTTTTTTATTTTATCCTTTTTTTTTTTTTTTTTTTTTTTTTTTTTTTTTTTTAAATGCACACATTTTGTAATAACAAATTTGTTTTGATCCAACTAATTTCCTAATCTTGATTAAAATTTTCCTGGCATAAATATATAAAATTCCTATAACGATAGTCATTGGATAGGAATACATTGTAAATGTTAACTCTTTTGCGACTTTTTTTTTTTTTTTTGTCTTTTTCACTATAAGATCCACCTGTGGATGTCATTCTCCCTTGCTACAAGATTTTAGAAAAAAATTCTTCGTATTCGCATTTATACAATTGGATATACATTATAGTTATACTCTTTCTAGTTAAGCATTTATATTTATAGCATATTGATAGCACAAATATGAATATTGGGTATATTTTTAAGGAATAAATTACATACAAATTGCGAAAGAAACGTCCACTGGTGGAGTTAGAGAATTTCAGATGACGTGAATCTACGTTAGCGGTCACGAAAGTTACAATACTTATTTTTAAGAATTAAAAGAATGCTTGATAACAGAAATAAAGGAATACCAACCAGAAAATTCATTTAATAAAATACTGCTATGTTTTACAAGCGTCTGCGTCTTAATCAGAAACTTTTACTCCCAAACCATACTCCCGGGAGTCTTGCTCTGAAATTGCGCGCATCTAGTTCTGCCAGAGAAATTGTTTGGTTCTGCGCATACAGACGGTAAGTGATACTCCTCGCTCAGTGAAAGACGGCAACTATTACTCCCGTCCGTTGCTTGTTTTGTTTTCGTAAAAGTCCATTTAAAAGGGCATATTGCGTGCTTCCTGCCTGTGTAAAGGGCTTTTTGAACAGGAAAAAAAAGATATATATATTCATACGTAAATTTCTTCTTTGACAAAAGTTTTTTGTTTCATCATAATATGGGTGCATTTATTTATAGTGTAAAATAAATTTAAAAAAAAAATCAATGATAGTGGGTTTAAAACAGGTTTATTATTTAAGAAGATAAACATTGCTTATTGTTTACTTTTGTAATTGCAGCATGGGTTATTTATTTTATTGTAAAATTTTTATGTAGCTTTTAAGATGCAAATTGTAGAGAAAAAGAATTTTTAATCGATGACAAACTTAAACGATTTAATATATTTTCCAAAGTTTTAAAGATTATTTTTAAAAAATATCCTTGTGTATTATACACTTTTTTGTATGTCATACTGTGTATTTTTATTTAAAATTAAATCAAAAGTTACTTTGCTTAAATAAATGTATAGCAAGGATATATATGCATCTACAAGCAATTTGAAGAAAAGCATTTTTCTTTTTGCTAAGTGTCAAAGAATTTCAGCAATACTGCTTAGAGTTTCTGTCTCTTCATTCATTCATTTTATTTTTATTTATTTTATTATTATTATTTTTATTTGTAAGAAAGATTTTCCAGGAAATAAATATTTTTTATATAATACTAAGATACTCCATTACTCATTGCAAATACCTAATTTAGTCTTTATAATTCATTTTTACAGAGTCACATAAAATCATTCAAATTTATTGCTATTGCAGAACTATTATAATACATTAATTTTTTTTTAAAAAAAGCTCATATTTTAATTCATTCTATGAAAATATATGCATTTTTCACAACTATTTATACGACTTATAATTAATATCCCTATCAACTATTCATTTAATTTTGGTTTTTAAAAATTAGAAAATATTATGTTATGAATTTTCACTTAATCTGGAAGCAGTTTTTAGTTATAATTATTTGAGCATTTTATTTATTTATTTTTACTTCTTTTTTACTTTCGTGCAATATACCCTTTCTTGGATATTAAGTGGGACCATGTGAAATAAGGCTACCATTTGAAAATTTATCGACACGATGAATTTTGAAATTTTTAATTAATTCGAACCAAAGTTGGGCAGAGAATTTATCACATAAATATTTTTTTATGAGTTCACTTCGCAACTTGTTCATCTATTTTGATTACAAGTTGTGACAACTTGAAAATGTGCCATCATGATAACTTTTGAAATACTAAACTGATTTAAACCAAAGTTGGATTATGAACTTATGGCTCAAATATTTAGGTTAAATTCACTGGTCAACTTGCTCTGCTGTTTTGTTACCAAGTGGCGACCACTTGAAAATTTGTGCAGTGGACTTATGATTCAACTATCTTAGCTAAGTTTGCTAGGCATCTCACTTTGCTCTTTTATTTCCAAGTAGCAGCCACTTGAATATTTATTATCATGATAACTTTTGAAATACTCAATTCGAACCAAAGTTTGACTGTGGACTTATCAAATATCATAAATGATTTTGCTGGGCAAGTTGCTCTGCAAATTTGTGTCCAAGTTGCAAACACTGAATGTTGACACTTGATAAAAAAAAAAAAAAAAAAAAAAATTTCACAATAACTTTGAAATACTGAATTTATTCAAACCAAAGTTGGACAGTGGATTTATCTTACAGATATCTTGCATTAGTTAACTGAGCAGTGTGCTCCATTATTTTGTTTCCGAGTGGTGGCCACATGAAATTTAGTCAACATGATAACTTATGAAATTCTGAATTAATATGATATAAATTTGTTGAGTAGGCTTATCTCACAAATGTATTTGATATGTTTGTTTGCCTGATTGATATGCATTTAAAATTGACAAAAAAAAAAAAAAAAGTATTTATGAACCGATTTGCTTAAAACTCCATATGTATATAGCCCTCATCAATATATTCCCACCATGCCCATTACAAATTTTAGCTGTCATTTTGTTTCAAAATTGTGGCTACATGATAAGAAAAAAGGAATCAACCTACCATTTCAAAACAGCTGGAAGGATTTTTAATTTTTGAGAATTTTAAGATTTGTAAATCTTTGGAATGAAAACCTAATTTAAAAATCTTACTTTCGCACTTTGTAATAAATATTGATTAAGAAAAGAAATCTGGTAATTAGAATGCATTAAAAAATTTTATAAAGTTTCTTATTTACTTTTAGCTCAGCTAAGAGTAAATAATATATTTTAATACTGCTTAATAATTAATTATTCTTATTTTCTTGTTGGTTATTGCAAAGTATTTTGTTGAACTGACTTACATATTCTCAAAGGCAGATTTAAGTTAGATTGTGCCCTGCCCCCCATATTTTTAAAAAATATTATGCATACGTATTGTAATTATAATAATCAATATAATATAACTAACGAAAAGTATAATTCTTTGATATATAATTCGGTGCAACATTACATATAATAATTTGCTCGTAATAATAAATTAAGAAAATATAGTTGAGTGCTACTTATTTTGTTGCTCCTATGAATATGCGATTTAGAAAGTGGAATTAAATTTTTTATGTAATTACTAACAAATAGACAAATATCACTTTTATATTTTCAATGAATAATATAAATTATTTTGTTTCATAAATAGATAAGCTGCTATGCTTCATGATATCTTTTACAGCTTCCTGTTCGATAATTTCTATTTAAGTGAGAAGTTTGTTTTTCGAAGTCAATGGTAGGGATAAAGTAGATTTCGGATAATATACCAAAATGTGTTTAATGATATAGTGTTCTAGAAATATATCGAAAAATTTATTATGTATAGAATATGACAGCTTTAAAATTATTATTGCAAAACTAACTATGAAGCAGCAGTAGTATAAACAAAAACTTGATAAATGGAGGGGGGGGGGGGTGCTGAATATATTTACTTACTGTCTAATCTGGGTTTAAACCAAATTTAAAATTTCATTAACAAAATGTTAAAATATAAGTAGGCTTATAAATAATCAATTTGCACACCATTAAAGATGCCTGTGTATATTTCATTGTTAACAACATAGTTCTTTTAAAGATTTATCATCTCACATACATAACTATGTTTTTCTCTCCTTTAAATATAAAATGGAATGGTAAAATAATTGTTTTTCCATTGAAAAAAGTCTTATTCAAGTACAATACTAGCCCACTGTACTGCATATATATATATATATATATATATATATATATATATATATTTTAATATTGTTGAATTTTAAGTAATTTGAACATTTCAACTATGATTTAGTTTTTTTTTTTTTTTTTTTTTTAAGACTTTTTTAATAAAAGGTTTTTCTATTAAACAATCCAGTACACTTACTGAAATGCTTAAAAAAAATGATAACTTATCATTTTTAATTTTTGTATTTTGTGAAAAATGCAACTGTAATGATACACTGCTTGTGTGTGTATTATCTGTCTATCATTCTAGATAGATTGTATATTTGATATGTACTCAAGGTGCGAAGCAAAAAATGTCAGAAATTTATCATTGTTCTAGTATGAATTAATATTTTGTCTTGGTCTTTACTTTAACAGTGTTATATATAAAATAACCTAGTAAAAGAAATAATTTGGAGAGAGAGGAAAAGAAAATGCTGTTGAATAATGAAATATACTGTAATGAAATCTAAATAAATTTCATATCCTTAATAATCATCATAATACTTAATATGTCATGATATGTTTGTAATTGTTTGCATAATATTTCAACGCTGCTATCTTCTGCAGCAGATTCCGCTTAGTGTCTAATATTATATCAAACGTTAAATATCTAAATGTGCTTAAAGACATATCGTACAATTATAAGGTAATTGCATAGTGATAAACGTAACATTTTCAATAAGTTAAGACTATTAATCTACTTATAATTGCATTGAATGCTGTATATTGAATGTTCTTTTCTTTCGTTTGAGAGTATGATATATTCAATAATAAACTAGTAAGTTGTAGCCACCACAAGACATTCCTCTATGTTTTCCTGTACAGATTCGATCAATACAAATTATTTAACAAAATTGTTTTTCATGATCAATATAGATGATTTTTATATCAGAGAAGCATAATTCTAAAATAAGTCAATTTTGTGCCATCATCTAAGGATACGTTTTTCTTTTATTTCTTACTTTTTTTTTCCCTCTGTGTGTGCGTAAATGACTTATTAAATATCTTTGCGTGCAACAATTTCTCACTTATTTTAATCAAATTGCACCCTAGCAATTTCCAGCAGTTGAAGTTGTGTAGAACTGACAGAATAATTTTATATCAAAAACAATATTTGATTTCCTGGAAAATCTTTTTTAAAAAACAAAGCAAACAAAATAAATAAATATAAATAGAGAGATTTGTCAGTTTCAACAAACAAATAAATAAATAAAGAATAGAAGAAAATTTCTTTAAATATTTTAATTTGGATACGCAGAATTTTAATAACTCTAAGAAGTATTGCTGAAATTTTTTTGGCCCTAAGTAAAAAAAAAAAAAAAAAAAAAAAAAAAAAAAATGCTTTTCTTTAAACTGCTTGTTGATACTTATATATCCCTCGCTATACATTTATTTAAGCAAAATTACTTTTGGTCAAATAAAAATACATAGTTTGACGTACAAAAAAGTGAATAATAAAGTGTGTAGCGTACAAAGATATTTTAAAAAGAATCCTTAAAACTTTGGAAAATATATTAAATTTTTTATGTCTGTCATCTGTGAATTTCAAATTCTTTTTCTATGCAATTTGCATCCTAAAAGCTACACAAAATTTTTTCAATAAAATGAATAACTTATCCAGCAATTAAAAAGTAAATAATAAGCAAGGTTTATCTTTTTAAATAATAAATATGTTTTACATTCACTATACTATCATCGATTTTTTAAACTTATTTCTCATTATAAATAAATGTATCTGTATTATGAGGAAACAGAAAACTTTTGTGAAAGAAGAAATTTGCGTATTGATATGTGCATATAGTTTTATTTTATTATTATTATTATTTCAATTTCAACACGTCTTCATTTAAACAGTCTTTCTACGAAAACGAAACAAGCAACGGACAGGACGGGAGTAAAACTTGCCGTCTTTCATTGAGAGCGGGGACGGGGAGTATCACTTGCCGTCTGTCTGCGCAGGATTAGATGCGCACTAGTGTTTATGTTTTATATGTGATCAATATTGTTGTCGATAGCGATGAGTCTGGGTAAAACCTCTCTAGCCATAAACGGCTTGACGTAATTGACGTCAAGTAGCAATGCTTTGCAGAGTAAGTTCGTATTGGTAAAAAGTGTTACAAAGTACACTCGAGTTTAGCGCTTTTCGTCATGCAGTGGCTGTGCTGCGCAAATAAAAGCTGTGAAAAACTCGCCCATATTGTGCTTCCTCTAAAAATGTTATCCCTTATGTTTTTAAAGAAAACAAGAATTAATTTTAGCCTTAAATGAACATTATAGCATAGATGTGGTTATTTATTTGAAATTATTAGCGTGCCTTTGACTTTTAATACAAAATATGTTAGATGTTAGCTAATAATCTTAAGTAAACAATCACTTTATTATTAGCTAACATCTACTACATTTCGTATTTAAAGTCAATTGTACGCTGATAATTTCGAGTAAATAATCACATTTACAGTGTTCATTTAGTGCAAAAATTGATTAATGTAAAATATAATTTTTCAAATCTATCTTCTATTGTTGTAAATTGTATTATAAATACGAAAAAATTCATGTATTAGTAACTCAAGAAGAAAATGTTAATGTACGCAATTTTCAAAATTAAAATTTTGGTAAAAGAAAAAATAAATAAAATTTTGGGAAAGGAATCGCGTATAAAACATGACTTGATCATTATTTCTTTTATTAAAAAATGCATTATATGATGTTCCGTAAAACAATACGATGCAGACGAAATCATTCGCAAAAGTTTTATCTAAACAAAATATATTTGTAATCGCTTTAGAACCAAATCTGTAACTAAATTATAATTTAGAAATGATAAAATAACATTTACGAATGAACAAATATAATAACTACACTAATAAATACACTAAATGGTTCTAACCTTATAACAATTCAAACGAATTCGAAATTCCATAGATTTTCTATTGATCCGTAATGAGAGAAAAATTGAAAAGATTAAAATTTCAATAGCTTTTGAGTAATAAATTTAGGAAGAAGCGACTGGAAAGTCCAGCTTCCATTACTCGAACTCCAATCAAGCGTAGGCATCCAGCTATGAATAACAATTAAATATACAATTAAATAATAGATTATAGTAGAATGATATTTCCGGTGTGAATAATACATTTAAAAACTAGTGTTAAAATGAATAAATAAATATATGAATGAATATAAAAAAATAATAACAATAATAATTAAAAAAAAAAAAAAAAGCTGTACTGCAGTGGTGTGTATATCGATGTATGATCGCTCGACGAGCATAAAAACTATGGGTGAAGACATAATTTAATTTATTACGACAGGACTACTTATTTTTGTATTTTAACATCCTTTCAAATATATATATATATATATGTATATATATATGAAAACACTAGTATGTATATAAATTGTGAGAAGTATTGAAAAAGCCTTTAAAAAAAAAAAAAAATTAATTGTGAAACACTACGTATCTAAAATACAGAAAAAATATGCGAAATATGAATATTTTAAAAATACATGAATTTTTTCGTTAAGATGCGTTCAAGCATAAATCTATTTTAACTTTAAATACGGAGCAACTTTCGAGTAAACAAATTCTATTCGAGCTTGCGTAAATTCAGCTTTGAGTAACTCAGATACCACCATATGACGTAATCATATGATTATGTCATGGTTACTTCTAGAGTTCCTTCAGTATTATAGGAGCCTTAGTTACTTCACTGATCGCTGACAAAGCCATCTCATGCTGGCAGTATCTGAGATACTCAGGCTGAAACTACGCATGCTCGAATAGAATTTGTTTACTCAAAAGATGCTCTGTATTTAAAATTAAAATAGATTTGTGCTTGAACGAATTAACATCTTAATGAAAAAATTCATGAATTTTTAAAATATTCATATTTCGCATATTTTTCCGTATTTTTGATAGGTAATATATTTTACAATTAATTAAAAAAAAAAAAGAGGGTTTTTTTTCAATATTTTTAAAAATTTATATACATATAGCAGGGATGGAACACGGGCGCAGAATTCATACCACTATCAATATACGAAAATTTTCTACTTGTTAAATCGACGATATTATATGTAGAGAAAATTCTTAAACGGATTCCGGTATGAATTCTGCGCCCGTGTTCCATCCCTGATATAGTTATTGAAATTTTAATCTCTTCAATTTTTCACTCATTACGAAACAAGAGAAAATCTATGGAATTTCGAATTCGCTTGATTTGTTATGAAGTTAGAACAAATTAGTTTATATTACATTTGTTCATTCGTAAATGTTATTTTATCATTTCTAAATATTATTTTAGTAACAGATTTGGTTCTAAAGTGATTACAAATATATTTTGTTTATATGATAAAACTTTTAGATGATGTAACTACTATTAACTACGCTACCTAAGACTCTATAATTCTAGTTGACACACAGCCGACCATTGTTGCACAGCGGAAATATAGCTTGACGACGTTTAGTTGCAGACGTATTACTCGGCGCCTTTATCTCCTAAAATATCGAGTTTGCATAAGCAGGAGAGCAAATTATTGTGTGCACTTGATACGTTTGGTGGTAGTATTTGGCGAAATTTTCTTATAACCCTAGTAAAAAGTAGACATTACTACTACTGTTAAACTAATTAATTTTAAATATTTATACATGTTGAAAAGTAGTGTATGTTGCAAAATACAACATTTAGATAATCAAACAACAAAAAAAAAACAAATAATTGATACAAAAAATGCAAGGATATATATAATTACACTGCATATTTGTGATTGAAAGCTAAGTGTACAGTTCTGTCTTGTACAATTAATAGCCCATTTCTTTCGCCTTTTTTCATCTGTTATAAATCTAAACATTCTAAAAGCAGTTCTGGTATGATTTGCGCAATTTTCGGCTGCACAACCCCCCATTTTATGTGATTTGATAACACTTGAAATTCGGACCGCGTGGGCAACAATCGCTGAGTGGGAAACAAAATGCGTGATGAGCCAGCCTATATTGGAGGAGCTCTAACGCTACCCATTGCTCCATTGGCGTGACTACGCTTACTGTGTAAAGTTTTTTTCAAGTAGTAATAGTTATGCGTGGTCTGCGAATAATTAACAAAGAGCAGCTCAACCAGCGGGTCAATTATTAACACTTTTTTCCTCGCGTAACGTGTTTGTGAAAGTGTGTTAATCCGCCATAGATAGTAAACTCTGATTGAAGAGGTTTCTACATCGTTTTTGCTTAGAGTAAAGGGATTTAGAACGTGCATTGGCATACCCTCCAACGTACTAATTAATATCCCGTAGTATTGTTACCCTGCCTTCTTTTTCACACCAGTATATTTTTAGAGTATTTTTCTTCTTATTTAATCGCAATTGCACTTGGAGAATATTACTTTAAAAATTTATTGATGAGAGAAAAAAGGCGGGACTAACAATACTACGGAATATTAATTAGGATTTTGGAGGGTATGCAATGGGTTTGTCGTACAAAGTATTTAGGAAAATTTCCCCATTTCTTTCATTCACGAATATAATTTTTTATCAACCGGTGTATTTTAGTATTATAAAGACACTGAGGCATGGTCAAGGACATGATTAACTCCGAACGTTTAAGAAAGAAGTCTGTAACATCAAGAGTTAATGGCGCAGTTTAAATTCCCACATATTACAGTGTTTATTGATAGGAGAAAATACACATTGGATGTAAAAAAGCTGATAACAAAGTAGAGAAATATATATATATCCCAGAATAATGTGTATAGTATATAAAACGCATTGAGTAAAAATTTAAATACACTATGTGAGATATTTCTGTGAAGTCCCATTAAACGAAGGATGGTGTTCCGCTGACTATATATATTGTATTCTTTGTTCGATATTTTTCAAACTTTTCTCTGCGTTAGTCCTTAGTGGAAATATTTTCTGTATAAAAAGAATGGACAAATAAGTCCCAACTTCTGTAATTAACCACGCCTGAATATCTGTATATCATTAAAACACTATGAATTATATATCAGAAAATAAAATAATATAATGAGAAGTAAAACAAATAAGATATGCACTTTCCTAAATATTAGAAAGCTTTATTCACTAAAATAGTTATCAAATTGCGCAATAATACTCTAATAATTTACAATTTCGGTAAGAAAGCGATTTACTTTGTGCACCAATTAATGAAATTACATGCACCATACTTGCCGACATCCTAACTAATTTTCCGTGTTATTGTTAACCTCGCCTTCTTTATCTCACCAGTATTTTGTTACGGTATTTTCTTTCTTATTAAATTATAATTTGTAGAATAATTATTCTAAAAATTTACTGCTCTGAAATAAGGGTCGGGACTAACGAAACTACGGAATATTAATGAAGATGTTGGCAGTTATACATGTATCATACTTGCCAACATTATAATTAATATTCCCCAGTGCTTTTATTATCGCCCTTTTCCCACACCAGTAAATTTTTAATGCAATATTCTGCAAATACAATTACAATTAAATAAGTAGAAAAATACTCTAAAAAGGTACTGGTGTAAAAAAGAAGGTGGGGCTAACAATACTTCAGAATATTAATTAGTATGCGAGGGTAAATAATGTTCAGTTTATATTGCAATGATTAAATTTATCTTAGTAGGTCGTCTACTTATTAAAATTCGAATAGTATTATATATGTTTTTTCGAAAAGTATCATATATATTTGGATTTGTTTTACCTTTATCAAATCATCTAGAAAAAAGGTACAGATTAAGTAGTTTTTTCACTAAGTTTTCATAAAGTTAAATGGAGAAAAAATTCAGTTATTGTTAAATAAATAGGCCATACTTTAATTGTCATCGTCTCGAAAACTCATTAAATATAAATTTCTTTTTTTTTTTTTTTTTTTTTTTTTTTTTTTATGCTTTAGAATAAAATGACCAAAAATGACCAGGTATATATTACTTTTTGAAAATATTTATAATTAGGAAAATTAAATTCTTATTGCAAAAGAACTGTGAATCAATCACTCCAGTTTTTTTATTACATAAAAATAAATAAATAAACAAATAAATGAATAAACACAATTAACTTATGGGTTCTCAAAGTTAAAGCTCCTTCCTAACATTAGTTTTTTTTTTTTTTTTATAATTATATTTTCCCTTCAGATTGGCGTTAAGGTGCATCTCTTGTTACCATTTGCATTCTATGAAAGAAAAAAAAAAATGGAAATCTACCACACAAGTTATGTTTTTCTTATTTTATTTTATTTCCTTTCTTTCTTTCTTTTCTTTTTTTTTTTTTTTTTTTTTTTTCAAGATCAAACATAATTCCATTTGTTTATTAAATCATATTCGTTGTTTTCTATACAGAGTAAATTATTTTTGAAAAATTAACACATTACATGCGCACTGGGAGATATTGTGATTACAATCCAGAGGAAAAAATGAACGTCAGCTATGCACCTCAGTAACAAACAATTAATAATATTTTACTTTTAAAATGATGTTACGTATTAAATGTTTAATTTTTATGTAACGTTGGCTTACAGATAATGCCATTCATTGCATCAACTATTGTTAGCAAAAATAAAGCGTACTTGCCCTCATACTAATTAATATTCCGTAATCTTGTTAGTCCCGCCATTTTTCTTACATCAATAAAATTTTAGAGTAATATTCGCCAAATGCAATTACGATAGAATAAGAAGAAAAATACTTTAGCATAGCTGCCAAGTTTTTTAAATTATTCCTGAATAATGTTAATCCCGCCCTTTTTTATTTAAAAATTTTATTCAATATGTAATTACGATTATTTATGAAGACAATTACTCTAAAAATATTACGGTGTGAAAAGGGTGCGGGATTAACAACATTCCAGAATAAACTAAAAAACTTGGCAGCTCTGCTATAAAAAGATACCAGCGTGAAAAAGAAGGCGGAGCTAACAAAACTACGGAAGATTAAACAACATATTGGCAAGTATGCTAAAGCCCTTACGGGTACACCTTCACTGGCCTCGCTGCGAGGACGCAGTTAACAAGTTCCGACGTTACACACTTATCCCGTCATTCCATTTAGCAAAATTGTACTTTTATAACCGTTAGTAGTCGCTATAGACAGCGCCACCTATTACAGATTGCGCACTTTTTATTTAACTGTCACGAATATTTTTAAGAAGTGATGTGATCGACGTTTCTTCGATTTTATTCGTGTATTATGTCTATCAAATGCCACTTCTAAAAATTTTTGATGGCTATTGAATAAAAAAGTCTGGCAACACTGAAGGATGGGCGGCAAATCGACGACCTAGCGACTACTAACGGGTTAACCTGGAAGAAAAGGTCGTCAATTTCTATTATTTTAATTTTATTCATAAATTCTGGTGGCATTGTAATTTAAATGAGTCCTATTATCTTGCGTTACAAAGGGTTAAATAATTCAAAACAGTAAATATTTTTGTTAAATAATGTAATGTTTCAGAAGATAGCCAAAATGATGAGCCAAATATTCAAAGTAAAATGCACCCATATTAGAGAAACATGCATTACACGGCTTAGAGGAGAAATTGCCTAGCGTAGACCACAGATTACCATACAGATAGAACAGAGATGCTGAAAAGCCAGCCAGAACGATAGTAACACCACTAGTGTCAATGAAGGGGATCTAAAAACATCCACATGTGTTAGGTCTACATGAATAGCGTCTTTGAACAAATATATGTTTTCCTATTTTCGGAGTAGTTAGTCTTTTCTTTTTTTTTTTAAATTTCTATTTTTTTTTTTTTTTCCAACAAGATAATAAACAAAACACCCAGAACTCTTCAAAGAAATAAGACCAATTTTTATAATGCTTATATTAATGCTCTGCCAAAGACATTCATATTCAAATGCAAATAAAAATAAAAATAAAAATAAAAATTATACATTGTAATATTGAAATAGCAGCATGAGATCGTTACATATTTAACATAACGCTTGGTTTACATAATACAAAATGCTTTAAAAGGAAAAAGTATTTTTGGTTCATGTATGTTTTCAAAATTTATTTTCTTCATATTTAGTACTTGGTTTTTAAAAATAAATTGCGTTTAACGATCAAGTTTTTAAACGATAACAAAGTTGGCAAAAGAAAACATAGATACGATGAAAATAAGGCGAGCGATTGCATAAGCTGAAGATCTCGAGAAATTTACAGCCGTTGCCTACAGATTCATTGTTTTAGCTTTTTAGTTACCATCTAGTATACGGGAGTGTCCTATCTTATATTTATCTATAGGATAGATATAATACTGTGGATACTTTTTAAAAGTAATATTGACAATGCTGCCATGCGACTTTTTATTATTATTATTATTATTATTCCTGTTGTACCAATATTTCCAAAAAATAATAACTGTAATATTTTTTCGCAGGTAAATCTGCTTTTTATTTCTGATAGAATGGAGTAGAAGGCTGTTTTTTACCAACTATTTGAAAAATACCAGAGCCGAGAATCGAACACGGGCCTTCCGCTTAACGCGCAGATGCTCAAACCACTGAGCTACCCTGGCTGATGACCAGCTCAGCACTTCTCGCATGATCCTAAAAATCAGCTTTCTACTCTACGGTATCAGAAATGAATTTCCAGGTTGATGAAAAAAATTTCAGAAATCTTCGCTTTGTTTGCATAAATGTATTATAAATGTGATGTTGTGGGAAAATAGTAGTACAAATGTAATAAAAAAAATTAAAAAAAAAAAAAAAAAGGCGCCTGTATATGTCACACAGACTTCCGGTGTAATTTTTTTTTTTTTTTTTTTTTTTTCAATTCTGTCAATTCTGTCACAATGTTATTTAGTTTCAGGAATGATAACACAATTGGTAGTCCAGCAGTAGTTTATAAAAGAATGTTTTTTAGAGGGAAAGTAAGTTTAATAATTTCGTTGTTTGCTTTTAAATTTGAAGATTAGGCTCTGTAACTATGTATCGAAATGTGTACTTCAGCCTTCATTTATTTATTTATTTCAGGAAACTCTCAGGAAAGATAAATTTTCACAATTATTGCTACCGCCATTTTTTACAATAATCTACATGCTATTTAATTACGATGCATTATTGTAAAAAGTATCATAAAGATGTCTACATAAAACTAATAGTCGAAAAACAAATAGAAAAAATTTCATCCTTGGAAGTGACCTGAAAGAAGGGCAAATGAAGGGCCTTTGACATTTTTCAAGTAATCAATTAAAGTATTTTATAAATGTTTATTTACAATATATATTTTGATAGTTACTCTAGATCTGCATGGTTTATATAACACAATATAGTTAGTAAATATACAGTTAGCGACAAAGAGAAAATTATAAAATAAAAAAAACTTGTGTGAAGCAACCACACGACTTCCATTACTTACTTATTACATGTATTATATGTATTTTTTGGAGATAATATGATCAGAAGACATAAAATTGACCTAACAAATTAGACACTTAAAAATTTTCTGATAAGTGAAATCTTATACACATGTAAAGATATATAAAATATATTTACATAGCGAATTTAACCCTTTCATTCCCAAATTTTTCAATCCATAAAACAATAAATCTTATATTTAGTCATAAATTTATTTCAAAGGTAATATATATAAATATTTTCTAAAAAATAGGAGTAATAGCAGAGTACGAATTAATATAGCTAACAAAGCAACTGAGAGGTGTTTATTTATGTTTAATATAACCACTGATGCCATTTAAAATCATAACTTTTCAATAAATAAAAATATCGAAATTTTGAAGAAATCCACATTGCAATTAATTAAATTACAAATTACAAACATTAAAAAATAAAACAAAAATATTTCAAACAGTTAATTTACTTAAATTGCCCAAAACAGGAAACTGATTCCGATATCATTATCAGAATAGAAAAAAATATACATTCATTTATCAACAAGGATAGTGAAATCATCTAAAATATTTTTTTTTCGGTGATAAAACATATATAGATTTTAATATTGTTCATTCTGAATCAGCAGGATTGTTAGATGGTAAGAAAGAAAATCTGAAATATTATGATTCCAATTGGCATCACGGGGAATGAAAGGGTTAAAAATAGTAAGAAGAAAAAAATCAGTTTAGCCATTTTTCGAAACATTTATTTCCGACATCTAAAACTGTTCTAACGGATCAGAATGACTGTTAATTTTCTTTTAATAACCACGTAATACATAAGAAAGGATATCTAAATTGGATATATGTAACAATTCTCTAGAAAATCATTAAAACCGTTTTTGAGATACCCACTTTTTCCAAAACTTAATAGATTTAATTATTGACCGGAAAGTAATAATTACATACAAAAAAAAATTAAAAGGCAGTTAATATGGCAAGTTTGAAAAAGAAAAAAAAATCAGTGCAGCCGTTTTTAAAGGAACGCATTTGCGAGGCCTCAAATTGAGCTATTTATACAGGACGCCTATCAATTTTCCTGAACTAACCAACTATATCATTCGAAAGGACATCTAATAGAGTGTTTATATAGCAACTTAGAAGAAAATCGTTAGAGCCGTTTCCGATGTCCCATTTCTGGTTTTCCAATTTTCACCAAAGTTTGGAAAATTCATCTTTACATTAGACCTGTTTCAGTCCTAAACTCTCGTAGTTCTATCTTAATTAGTTTCCGAGATATAACAGTCAGAAGATTCCCTACATACATACATACATACACATTGACCAATTGCCCAAAACCACTTTTTTGGACTCAGGAGACCTTAACACGTGCAAATCAGGTGAAAACTCGATATCGAATTTTTGGACCGAAGTACTTCCATTACAGTACTTCCATTACCTGCGGTAGTCGGGTAATGGAAGTAAAAATTTATTGCTGATTTTGTCGTAGATCGTCGTAAACATAAGCGACTGATGCCGATTTGCTGGTAACGTTTATCTTATAAAGGTATATTGTGTTTGCTCTAAGGGAAGGGGAGTGTATTCTATAGATTAAAACTTAAAGAAAATCAACATTTTCTGAAAGCAACGCTCATTTTAGATGTTTTTCTTTTTCTTTATTTGAATCAGAAAGGTTATAGTTTATGTATTTCACATAAATCTTCATAAAGGTATTTTTTGTCAGAATTTATGGATGTTAATGTTATAGAATTTAAGGATGTTAATGATAAATAAATGTAACAGACTTTAAAAAACTTTACATTTACTTTTTTATTTTTTGCGCACAAAAGAATAGAAAACTTTAAAAATAGTGGTTTCAAAATTTAGAAAATATTCCTTTAAGCTTTTTTTTTTTTTTTTTTTTTCATTATTTAAGTTACAGATGACCCATTTGTTATTATCTTTAGAGAACTGTCTTCTGTTATAAGTTGCTTCGCCTTTAGGCATTCCTTTACAACATTACCATACAACAAACAAAATGATTTTGGAGTATCTGTGCTTGACTCTTTACGAACACCTGAATATGTAAATGCGGACGGCATTTACCACATTCATAGCCGATGGCAAAATTTATATGATTTCCTTACCAGTATAGAAAATCATTTTAATAAATAATATTATGTTTAAGAAAAGACGAGGCTTAATGATCAAATAGAAATATGCGCAAGAAATTTTTTAAACTCTTTTTACTTAAATAATAAGGAAAATGTGGCAGTTTAAAACCGCTATTTTTGGTTTGATTCTTGTTATTAATTTTTGGTGCTTCAATATGAAATCTTTGTACGTCACAACCAGAGCCTGATTAAAGGGGAAGCGCACATTATCTCCGCTCTCCCCGGAATATTTTTACAATTATTTCTTACTTCATGTCATAGAAATTCCACGCTTTGACGAGGAAATATTTTTTATAAAAATTGAACGGTGTAAAACAATCCAATTTACTCACCGTTATTAGACACCAGAATTCTTTTAAAATAATTTTTAATGAGAATCTTCTATTTACTATAGGATGAAAATATTAGTTAAATGATAACGGTGTAAGTATAAATAATGTGTGCTTCCCCCTTAATCAGGCTCTGGTCATAACCATAGCTACCAACATTGTAATTATTATTCCGTAGTCCTGCTTGTTCTTATCTTTTCCACACCAGCCTTTCATTAGAGTATCTTTCTTGGTAATTTAATCGTAATTAGAGTTGAAGAAAATTAGTCTAAAAATTTCCACTTTTTTAATTATATCATGTAGGGTAATAGAACCAATAACCAGTGGAAAGCACACTGCAGTTAGAATGTAAAAATGTTAAATACCTTTTGAAATATGAGCATTTTTATTAAACATTTTTTAACTACACATGCGCTAGATTTAAAAAAGATTCGCATAAGTTAATAGGCATAAATATTGAGATACTAAAAATACAACTGAATATTATTTGTAATACTGGCAAGTATGACGAAAGGCGGGGTTTATTGCTTAAAATATAAATATTGAGATACTAAAAATACTACTGAATATTATTTGCAATACTGGCAAGTATGACTAAAGGCGGGGCTTATTGCTAAAAATAGCAACACCGAATGGCGATATGTTACACCTTTTTATTGAATATTTAATAACTTTTATGATTTTTATAACACCGCAAGCTGTTTAAAATTTAAAGCAAAAGAAAAAAAAAACTAATAATATGTATATATATATATATATTTTTTATATATATATATATATATATATATATATATATATAATTCAGATAAATTAATTAAAATTTTTAAATTATATATTTAATAAGAAAAAAGAGGTAGAAGAAAGGAAAAGTAATTTTAAGTTTGCATGACTTAGAAGTTCATCTAGCGGCATTTTAATAGAGGATATTCTATTAATAATGTAACATAAATTTATTTTATATTAAAACAATCTCCATTTTTTTTCCTCTATTATTATCTGAATAAATGTATATTTTTCAAGTGCCCAATCTTTTTTCTTCTCCTTTATATATATATTTTGTACCTTTAAAAAAGTAGTAGTCAACTCAGACCTTACCGTTCTTTGTTGGGAGTTCTGGCCGGTTGGCGGTAGGAATTTTGACCGAAACTGAAGCAAATAAGCGATTTCTTTCTTTCTTTTTTTTTCTTTTTTTTTCTTTTTTTTTTTTTTTCATATTCAAATTCAATTTACATTTAAAAAACATTGAAATGAAAATAGGCTTAATTATTACATGTTTTAACTTGCTATAACTCTACTTAATAAATTTTTTTAAGTAAATTTATTTCTCAAATTTATAAATCATACCTTCCATGGAACACGTCGGCCGTTATAAAATTTTATTGCTTGTACGGAAACAAAACTTGGCGGTGGGGCTGAAAAGCTTCACTACACATGCTCTAATACATTTCCGTTTGTAACTCTATCAAGGGTTTATAAACTATACTTTTGGTAGATAAAAGTATATAAACTACACTTATTCTGAACTGTCTTGATTTCAGAAATTCGAATATGAAATCAAAAATGGAATTTATAAGTCGTTGCAAATTACTTATTCAGACGATGCACCAAGATAAATTTAACCGCACTGAAAAAAATGATGGCAGTTTTACAGCAGAATATGCTAACAAAAATGGCTGCCAGCGTATTTTCCTGTTAGATAAAATAACCACAGAAACATGTGTAAACAGAGACTCTTTTATAGAATCAGGGATGGAACACGGGCGCAGAATTCATACCACTATCGATGTGAGAAAATTTTCTACTTCTTAAATCAATGATATTATAAGTAGAGAAATTTCTTAAACGGATTCCGGTATGAATTCTGCGCCCGTGTTCCATCCCTGATAGATGTTTCTTTTAAATATTATTTCTTTTTAACAGCGAAATGTGTTAGCACACATTTTTGTCGTTCTTTTTTATAGTGAATAATCGCTAATAATTACACGCTGTTACAAATCGATTGGCTATAATTGCTTGTTCATTCGATGAGTTACAACAGAATCATTCGAGGGATGGCTTTTTTATTTTTTATTTTTATTTTTCCTTTTTGTACAAATAGTTACATGGGGCTAGAATATACACAAAAGATGGATGACTTTGTTCTGATAAAAGACGTTTAGATGTTATTACCAGTCGATCGGCCTCATCGCTTATTTACACAATGGTTTACTTTAGAATTAGCCAGGGAATGTTTTTTTTTTTTTTTTTTTTCTTTCTGCTGACTGTACGTACCTAGTTGAGGCTAGGATGGGCACATGGGATGATTGAATTTGACTTAGTCTACGTTGACAGATTTGGAGGAATATATAGATCTAATAGATATTAAATATAACATCAAACAGATATTAATGTACAGTTAGAAAAAGAAAGCTATCAACTTTTATTAGTGGTTATGCTTATGAAAAAGTTAAAATACACAGGTATTACGGAATATAATGAGGAAACAATAACTAGATTGTCAAATAAAAAAATCTTGTATGTAGAATATAGCTTTCTCGCCATTATAATTATGATTATTATAACTATAATAATTATTATTATCATATTTATTTATTTTAAAAGACAACACCTACATATTATAATGCGATTATAAAGTTTTATTTATTTTTTAAATGCTGCAAAAATTAGTTGCGAGAATGTTCCTTTTCATAAATTTAAAAAATTTTGCGCATTAAACTTTTCGATTCTGTATAAGTGCCCGATGTATAGCTGAAGCATAGGCAGAATCTAGCAACAATACAGGACAATATAAAGAAAAATATGAAAATATATTACCATTTGGGATTAAAAAAAAAGTAACAATAAAATGAATTTGTAACGGAAGTTTAATAATTGAAATACATACTCTTCAAGCAGCTATTATTTAGTAAATGTTTATTTTGCAATTGTTAGGTATATTTATACATAAGATGTAATCCTATGAAAAGCGAGCAGATGGCGCCACCGCTACGTGCCATATTTATGTTTGTAGAAATAATTTTCAACGCTTTCCTTTCATGAGTTTCAAGGTATAGATATACAGGGTGTTTCAGTGAACCGTTTCAGAACTTCTAAGAGGGGTAGGGTACATCCTGACAACTCGAAATCATATAGCAATGTGGAGTCGAAATGCTTTCCTGAAGCGGTGTTGTACACAGAAGCACCATAAAGAAAAGAGACCGTAAGTGAGAAATCGTTTTAATAATACATGAAAAGAAGCAAAAGGTACATGGATTAAAGTAAGTGTTCGAAGTTTCTTCCACGGGCTACAATGCACGCCTCACATCTCCGACGCATGGACATCCGAACATTCTGGAATACTCCAGGCATATCTCGAATTTCTCCGCCATCTACCGCGTCAGGAAAGCATTTCTGACTGCCCATTGGTATATGATTTTGGTTCGTCAGGATGTACCCTACCCCTCTTACAAGTTCTGAAACGGTTCACTGAAATACCCTGTATATGCTAGTGAATCTATTTCTTACATCACAGAACAGGATCGCAGTAGTTGTCTTTGTTCGAATGACTTGACTGCCCATCATCCAGTTAGAATGTAACCGCTTCTCCTTTAATCAGTGTTGTCTCAAGTACAGAAAAAGCCCTGTGTACTTAGACATGAAGAGAATTCGAAAAGGGATTAAAAAGTGACATTTCTAGCAAGTAAATACTTTTTCTATTGTATATACACATATACATAAATAATTGTTACTTGTATAAATTGTTTGCCATTTATGGATAGTTCAAATTTAAAACAGCTATATATTTTTTGTAAATTTCATCATATTAACTTCGAATTTAAATTATAACAATGTTCCTGATCAAAGCGCTAAATCTGGCAGTTATGCTTTGAGAAGGAAGGTAATTACGCTCATTTAAAATTATTAGCTAACAGATCTAATGAAAAAGTAAAAAAATAAAATAAAAATAAAATAAATCAGATTCTTGCTTACTTTAACACCTTGATTTGCTAGCTCAATTTATTCGCTGAGTAGCAAGAATTTGTGGTTTATAAAAAAGCACTAACACCAGTTTTATTATCAATAATTTCTATGACGGTAAATTACTGCACAACAGACAGGGCACAAATATGAAAAAAAAATATTGACACTAGTGACAGAGTTCCGTCTTTACACGGAAACATTTGCAACTTTGTTCATTCACCTGCCCGAGTTCAGCTCTGGATAAACAGGGAAGGGGTTAATAAGAAAATAAAAGAAAAATATTGAAGCCTTTCGAAATAATTTTTTTCAGCTGGGCGTTTAAAGTAGGTCGTATAAAATTTGCCTCTTCGTCATTCAAGGGTTTAAAACATAAACCTAAAAGTTATAAATAAATGCAAGAGAACTGTTAAAAACATTCTTATACAATTTTAAGGACGGACTGAATGTTGCGGACATCGCCCATGCAGTTTATGCAGGAAAAAGAAAAAAAAAAACAAAAAAACACTCGAATTACACTCGATAAAACCTGTTTCTAAGTTGCGTAATACTCGAAAAAATAAATTGCAATACTTTTGTTTCCTTAAACAAATTTTTCTTGACTTTGTCAAAGATTTTTGATTTAATGATTTATTTTACACAGAAGCACTACACTACAGAATCATAAAATTTTATATCACTGACACAAGCGATTTCTTTTTTCTTTCTTTCTTTTTTTTTTTTTTTAGTAAAGCACAAAAATGCCTTGCATAAGAAAGAAATTATTACTGCTATTAAACATCATAATTTATGTAATATCTCATTACCGAAATTAACAAGCGTGATATTTGGGTCTTTTAATACAGACAAGCATTATTTAAAATTAATTTACGTTCCATTTTTAAAATAAGTATTAAAATCTGGTCCAATGAAGTACACTACTGGCCATTAAAATTGCTACACCAAGAAGGAATAATAATAACGGAATGAAATATGTTGGACACATACATTATAGTAGGAAGAATAATTGATTAAAATTTCAGAAAATTTGGAGTAATATGTACTGAGAAAACAGTACATAAAGCAGCGACCTCTGTGAGAAATAACAGCACTTATCTGCCTAGGCATAGAATCGAACAGCGATTGGATGACATGTACGGGTAGAGTACTTCATGAAGTTTTAACATGATGCCACAATTCATCGATCGAAGTTACTGGTGAGTGGTGGGGGGCCAGTCGCTTTTCAAGTATTAAACAGTCATTTTCATTGGTGCGAGATCAGGAGAACGTGCTGGCCAGAGCAACAGTCGAACACACTCGGCATCAATGAAGGTTCAGAGAATATGCACAACTTGCGGTCGCGCATTGTCCTGCTTAAATGTTGTGCTTCGGAGGCCTTGAACATAGGGCAGAGCGATGGGCCTTAACTCGTGAGAAATGAAATGGCTGGTATACAGAATGGCGGGATTGAAAACAAGAGGTGACCTGGACGTGTATCCAATGCTACCATATACCATCAATCCAGGTGGTGACTCAGTATGCGGCTACCAAAATTCTGACTACCCTCAAAACTGCATCACTGATATGGGCGCCATTAATGTGTGATCAACGATGGACCTGGACGAAGGAATGGCGTGAAGTCACTTTTCAGACAAATCACAATCCTGTTTACAGCATCAAGATTGCCTTATCTGTATTTAATGGCATTATGAATAATGCACATTGCCAGCTGGGATTCGACGTAATCATACTGTCCATCATTCTCAATGATGTTATGGGTTCCCATTGGATACACGTCTCGATTACTTCATGTTCGTATTCCTGGCACTCTGAACAGCGGCCATTAAATTTCTGATGAGTTAAGGCCCGCCCCTCTGCCCTGTATTCGAGGCCTCAGTAGCGCAAAATTTAAGCAAGATAATGCACGACCGCAAGTTGTTTGTATTATCCGGACCTTCTTTGATACAGAATGTGTTCGACTGTTGCTCTGGCCAGCGTGTTCTCCTAATCACCAATGAATATGACTGTTTAATCGTTGAAAAGTGACTTGCCCCCACCACTCACCAGTAATTTTAATTGATGAATTGTGGCATCGTGTTAAAATTTCATGAAGTGCTCTACCCGTACATGTCATCCAATCGATGTTCGATTCAATGCTTAGGCAGATATGCGCTGTTATTGCTCACAGAGTTTACTGCTTTATGTACTGTTTTCTCAGTACATATTACTCCAAATTTCCTGAAATTTTAATCAATTGTTCTTCCTACTATAATGGATGTGTCTAACAAATTTTATTCCGTTATTATTATTCCTTCTTTGTGTAGCAATTTTAATGGCCAGTAGTATATATTCAGGGATCGTACACCCCACTCTTTTCTTTAGGACAGTTACATAAACGATAAAATTTCGCTTTTACAGCCACTGCTAATTTTCTGCAGAAATATCTATGATGTTTTTATGTGTAATGACTATGTAGGTTAGAATATATTGCATAGACGCCAATATTTTAATTTATTCCGGAGTATTTTTAGTCCCGCCTTTATTTCATACCACTTATTTTTTAAGAGTAATGTTTCCGTATTTTATCGAAGTTGTATACTAGAGAAGAGGTTTCTATGAACAAAGTGGTGCGAAATAAAGGCGGGGTTTAAACCAGTCCTGAATATATTAAAATGTTAGCATTTATGTATACAATATAAAAAATCGTGGTAGCAATCAGAATGAAAATTTCTCATACCTGAAAGTGTCCTGTAAAACAAAGCGGAGAATACGACCACTAAATAAAATCAAAATAAAAGTTATGCCTTGAATACGAAAATGCACATTCATTTTATATGTCTGTATAAAATATTTGAAAAAGTATTATATACTTTACCCCGTTTTTGATTCAATTGACATGGATTTTAATTTATTGAACCTTTATTTATCATGTGAATGGTGTAATAAATTTTATTTAGCGGTGTAACTTTCGGTTAAAAAAACAAAGTTCATTGGTAAAATTTCTTTTTTTAATACATTCACGATTTCTTTCTTTCTTTTTTTTTTTCCAAGAAACGTAAATTTTAATAATTTTTCTTTCTAAGGCTGTTTCTGTACTGAAAAGAACAAAGGTCCGGCTAGAATGGCACCCGAATTTACCAAAATTTCTCAGTTTCGTTACATTATCATAATTAGCTGATACCCTGTTTTAACGATAATATTAATATTTTATTATATTATAATAATTTTCGTCTTATTGAATTGGAGAATTTTAATCTACATATAAAGCAGACATTTTCTAAATATACATTTTAAAATATCGAAAGTTTTGTTAACTACACATTATTTTCATGGGATGCAAAGCGTTAAGTTAACAATCTAATTTTGGTTAAAAAAAATCTTGTTGCAATATTCGATAATTAAATTCCAAGTAAAATTTTCTTTAGGAGAAAGAATCCTCAGTATTTACATCAAAATAGTATTCTAACAATATTTTAATTTAAACCTATTTAATATTAAAATATTTGTTATATTCCATTTTCGTATCCTTGGCTTAAATAATCGTGTGTAAATATGTGAAAAACTTTTACTGATGACATTAAAAAAATAAAAAAATCTTGCTATAAATTTACTTTTAAAGAAAAAATTGCATTTTTATAGTTCTGAGAATATATCAGTCTATTGCAACTTAATAGCGAAAGATAAAACCAATTACCACCAGAAAAACTACTTAATTAAATTTTAATACATTATATTTGTAAATTATTAATTTAGTTGTCTGGAGGGGAGTCATACGAACTTTTCATGGAATTGGTGGCTGGTCAAAGCTGTCCAAGTCATGTACAGTCAGGGAACAAGAAACGCAGCGCTCTCTGTGACGCTGTTGCTTATCGATGCACAAAATTGCAGTAGGTATGGTATCATTCGACTGGGTATTGTTAGTACTTTCAGAAAATGAAGCAAAATTTTCTATTGGGGGTCGTCTACATATTAAAACGCGCACGAATTTTTTCAAAGGCAAATACCCATATGCATTTTTATATTATTTTTGAATTGCGACGATGCGAAAAAGTATATTGGTTATGTATTTTATTTATTTTTTTATAGAGTTATAAGCGTTCAAAATTTGAAGCTGCTAATGTTAAATTCATATTTCAAACTTTTATATCTTCACAAAAAATAATTTGATCGATATAACTTTATTTTTTTACGAGATATAGTGAAAAAACCCAAACAAAATCCATTAAGATTTTTTATTCAGAAAAATATTTTTAATTATGAAAAATAATAACAAATTTATATTATATATATATATATATATATATATGAATTATAGCCTATATTAATTTTTACATAAAATAAATCCTAATGCTGAAAAATATAAGTGTGCAAATTTGCAGCTCATTGCAGTTGTTAGTTTTTGAGATATAAGTAAATCTTTCCTTTGGAGAGGCTTAGGGGCTGTCTCTTATGAAGTTTTGCATGAGTTAACGATGAAAATCTTTCAAAGTAACAAACAAAATAAAATAAAATATTTTAAATTTTTAATTACGGTTTAAACTGTATAACAACAACGTCGATCGCGACGAAATGAAACGAGAAATATGAATTTCAGACATTAATGTTAGCAAACGAAACGCCTTTCATCACTTTAGTCTTTAAAAGTTACTTTTATAAATATAGTTTAATTAAGAAACTATATTTTCATTGAAATTATAAAACATATCGTGCAGTTTCAAAGAGTTAAACAGACTGTAACTGATAAGTACGATTAAAATTATTTAATGTTTACTTCATGATATCTTACAAAAATTTATTAGAAAAGATTTAGTTCATGCATCGTTATGTGTATATGTATATAAATTATTTCAGTTCGTTTATACTTTCACACCTACAAAATAAAGTGAAAGGATTTTAAAGTTTAATTGGTGATCAGTATAGCCACGATGACACTTTTGAATGGAAAAATATCACACATTTTTTAAAGGACGCTGTCTGATCAATCTAAATTTTATTCTCTAATGAAGAATTTAAATAAATATATACGTATTTAAAAAACCGAAATCAGGTCCAACAAACAAGCAGCAAAATTAATACAGTTTATTATTATTATGTTCTATAATATATTTTCTCGTAAATAATTTCCGTTGTGAAAATGTAAAATTTTTCTATTTTTCTAGGATCTAAATTTTATTTTTCTAGATTTGCAGAACATATTTTTGGTTATAACTCTATAATACTAAAATAAAATTTACAAACTGCATGCTTTTTTGCACTGCCGGACTCCCAGGAATTTAATTCTGGAGTCAAAAGTGAGTTTTGCAATATTGGCGCTCATTTCAATATGCAGATGAGCCCTAATTCAAAATTTGTAATCATTTTCAAAAAGTGCACTTAATTTCCTTTCAAAAATGTCTATTAGATTTTTTCTGCGTCAATTAATAACGAAATTACAGAGAATGTTGCGTCCTCCCCCCCCCCCCCCCAACTGTATAATAAACTCACGTATAACGCTCTCTTGCAAACCTCGAATCCGAATAACTGGACAAAAAATCCACCACTATTACTCATACAACGCGATAAAGAGTCTCGTACTAAGATAAAAGAAGCATTTTATCACACTATTAAAAAGAAAAAAAAAAGAGAGAGAGAGAGAGCCTTTGTTAATTAAAAATATTTCTTAGTCAAAAAAATATATATTAGGCATTGCCTATTTTTATTCTATATATTTATATATTTTTAAAATTATTTTTTCATCGCAATGAAATTTAAAAATGTATATTTCTACTTCAGAAAAGTGTTGTAAATCACTAATATATTCCCGCCAACGGTGAATAAAACTTATATTTTCCATTAAAATGCGTATATAAATATATATATATATATACACTTACACGCACACACACACACATATATATATATATATATATATATATATATATATATACATATAAATTTTACTTGAAATATAATGTAAATGATTTCCAGTGGTTTTTCTGTTGAAAATTACAACAAAGCAAAATTTCTGATTTTTTGCTTAAAAATCAAATGTATACACCTACCTGTTTTTTTATATATGAACAATAAAGCTCTCAATTTAAAGAAATAAGTGGTTTATATAATATATATATATATATATATATATATATATATATATTATACCTGTATATATATATACATATATATACAGGGTGAGTTTGACATAATATGCAAACGAAAGGAGGTGATAGAACAGTCCATGGGGAGCATAAAACACCATAGAAACCCTTTCCTCTATGGAACAGTTTCCGAGTTATGGTAGATAGAAGAAAAATATGTTTTTTTTTTCCATCCCGTCTGAAAAAACCCAAATTTGTGAGCTTTCTGAAAGACTTACATGCAAAATAAGCACATATTTGGAAAGAGCAGAAATAATCCTATCGAGTGACACCATTTACATCAGGATACCTTAATTTGACGGAGAGCTACACGCGCGAAAACATTGACGAAGTTTAAAATCGAGTTGTCACCAAATTCTTTAACCGGCAATTCTGCAAACACCGTTCAAGCAACAATCGGTCAAATTTACCAGAAACTTCCCCATTCCACAAGATTTAGAATGAGCTAACAATAAACCATATCAGTGTTCTAGTTTAGAGGAAATTTAGCCTTTTGTTTGAAATAAATTCATCACTGAAATCGATGTTCGTCGAGAAGGACACTCGCGGGGAGACATGGTCGTTCCTGATTTCATGTCCACCTTCAGCCCGCTGTTCTGTCATATGCAAAAAAAGAAAGTTTTAAAGACAAACAAGAAAACTAGAAGTTGTATTAAATTTACAAACATAGTGGAATGGAAACAAAAGAAGTATGACGTTTCTCACGTCTTTCACAAAGGAATATGAAAAAGAAAAAAAATGACGTATCTCACTTTTATGATTAAGGCACATATGCATTCGAAAGGATGTGTGAAATTTAGTGCCGCTGCTGAAATTATGGTCACCACACACCTGTCACACGCCCTTGCCAGCTTACGAACGGAAACCACAGTAGCTCTTAGCGAAAGCTCATCCCTCAGTTTTAGTATTGAATCATCGAGCCGGTTGATTAAATCTTGCAAACTGGCAACTTCTGTGCGGTAAACTTCTTGCTGAAACACCAAACATAGAAGTCCAATGAAGTGAGATCTCGCGATCTAGGTGGGCAAGGAATTGGTCCATTACGACCAATCCATTGCGGGTACTGCTGAGTCAAGAAGTCCCGAACGGCATTGGAAAAATGTGCAGGGGCCCCATCGTGCTGGAAAATGATTTCCGCTCGTTGGGGTACTGGAATGGCATCAAATAATCCTGGAAGATGATGTTCCAAAAACTCCAAATATGTATTGCTTGTCAGATGACCTTGGAACACATGTAGACCTATCAAGCGATAGCCAACCACTCCAAACCAAACATTTAATCTGAATCGCGTCTGGAACGATGAGTTTCGTGTTACAAATGGATTTTGTTGAGCGTAATGATGCCAGTTATGTAAATTTAACATGCCATCCCGAGTGAAAAGTAACTCAACTGTCCACAGTATCGTTCTAAGGAAATGGTTTTCCTCAATATCTCTCTCTAAAAGCCAGCGGCACTATGTTACCCGCTTTTCGAAATCTCAGCCGCGTAATTCTTGTACCGTGTGAAGTGGTATAGATGATACTGGTTATTGAGCAAAACATTCATCACTTTACTTTGGGAGATTTCACCTTCTCTCGCAAGTATGCGTGACTCATATTTGGATTTTCCTCCACTCGGTCGAGTATGGACTCCTCAGAGGTGGCGGAACGGCGACCATGGGCCCTTTCGTACACCCTAGCGAACGACCCACTCACTTTAAGCCTTCAATGAATTGCGGCAAATACAGCACGGTTGGGCGCACGACGATGTGGATAACGTAGACGGTATACTTTCTTCGGCTCTTCGAGAGTTACCATCGCAAAATCCATTCACAAAATGCATATCCGCGTACTCTTCATTTGTAAAACTAGGCATACCTGTTTACAGGTTGGAAAGTATGACAATTTGATCCCTGTGATGACATCAATTGAAAATAAAATTCAAAAGGGTAAAGAAAAAGGGATAAAATTTCAATATTAATTTACTAAATTAGAAGAAAAACAGTGCTACGGAATAAGAACCATCTTCGTTAATTCGTACCAATGAAGGAAAACGTACTAAATATGAACTAAAAGAGAGCAAGCAAACATGAGAGCAGCGTGAAAAGAATCGGCGGAGCTCAGGGAAAGTCCATAAAATGCTAAAGAATAAGCAGCATAAAACGTAAAGGAAGCTGTCGAGCTAATGAGCTATTACAGATTGACTCGCCTTTTGTACCCGCTAGTGCGATGCACGCGCAGGAAGGTTGGAATACATCTGCATATCACTAAGAGTCCATATGCAGAGTGTCACGAATTTGGATACGTGCCATTTACTCACCATCATTCCGTAAGCCGAATATCGACAAACACTGTTTTCAGTGATGTATTTCAAACAACATGCTAAATGTCTTCTGAATTAGATCACCGATATGGTTTATTGTGGGCTCATTCAAGCTTGTGGAATAAAGAAGTTTTTGGTAAATTTGACCGATTGTAGCTTGAACGGTGTTTGCACAATTGCCGGTTAAAGAATTTGGTGACAACTCGATTTTAAACTTCGCCAATGTTTTAGCGCTTGTAGCTCGCCGTCAAATTAAGATATCCTGATGTAAATGGTTTCACCCAAAAGGATTTTTTCTGCTCTTTCTAAATATGTGCTTATTTTGCGTGTAAGTCTTTCAGAAAGCTCACAAATTTGGGGGTTTTCAGACGGAATGAAAAAAAAAAAAAAACAGATTTTTCTTCTATCTACCATAACTCGGAAACAGTTAGAGATAGGACAGCGTTTCTATAGTGTTTTATGCTCCCCATGGGCTGTTCTGTCACCTCCTTTCGTTTGAGAGATTATGTCAAACACACCCTGTATACATATCAGGGATGGAACACGGGCGTAGAATTCATACCGGAATCCGTTTAAGAAATTTCTCTACTTATAATATCGTTGATTTAAGAAGTAGAAATTTTTCTTACATCGATAGTGGTATGAATTCTGCGCCCGTGTTCCATCCCTGACATATATATACATACATATATTAAAAAAAAAGGGGGGGGGGGTAAGGTAAGAGTACAAGCTGTGTATCCTGCACCAGTAGTGGACATTCTTAAATTAAAATTTGGAAGTTTTATAATTCTTGTATAAGTTCAAGAAACATTATTCAGGCTCGATGTTTTAATTATGTACAGTCAGAAAAAAAAAAAAAGAAAAAAACGTCCCCCCCCCCATCTATTTTCGCCGTAAATTGTCGTAGAAATCAGCGGCTGGTACCAATCGATTTGTAATAATGTCTAATTTATTATGAAATATTTCGATTTTGCTTAGGGGTCGACTACATATTAAAACTGGCATCAACTTCATTTTCTTTCAATGGTAACCCCTATTTTTAAAAATTTCTTTCATTTATTTAGATCAAATCATCGCGGAAAATTGTATAGTATATATGTTTTGCTCAATTTTTCATAGAGTTATAAGCTGTCAAATTATGGGGATGTTCATGTTAAATGAATGTGACAAACTGTCTTTAGAAGATCTTTAAAAGAATGTGTCCTAAATCTGTGTCATAAGGATTACCTTGCAATTGCGGGAAAATAATTCTGCCGTAATGTTTTTTTTTTTTTTTTTTTTTTTTTTAATTCTAAATTATTTAATAATTTTTGTTTGTTTTTAACGCTGATAGGATTGTTAAAACTTTATGAAGTAATTATGAAATAATTCTACAAGCTGACACTGTAGGAAATTATTATAAATTTGATTCTTTATTTACGCATTAATTCTGAGTAGACATAGAAATGCCTTAAGAATAAGATTTCTCTAATATGTAAGGTATAATAAATAAATACTCACCAGGATATGTAGATTTTAAAATTAAATAAATATTTTTCGTAGCTACTCTTATTGTTTTGTATGTCATAAGCCATCATTAGAATAGAGACGTCTGAAAATTGCCGTCGATTACGCATTTTCAATATGACTTCTGAAAATTAATGGTGATTATAGAAGAAAAAAAGTCGGAAAATCTGGCAACTCTAATTTCGATTACAAATTCATTTGTTTAGAATTTCCGATGATTTCCGTGAAAAACTCTCATTAAAAGAAGGTGTCCTGAATTTTTATGAGATAATTATAATCTAGCAAATGCAGAAAATTTATTGTACAATAATAATTAAAAACATCTTTCATTGCAATCCATTTAATAATTTTAGTTTATTACTGGTGCTGATAGGGTTCATGGAGTAACCATAAAATCCTTTAAATTTGGCACCTTAGAAAATTATCTAAATTTAGTTTCCTTTCATATATAAATTCTCTGTATAACTGGACACCTGGACCAGATATATGATAAGGTATAATAAATAAACATATACCAGAATAAATAGTTTACAAATTAGTAATAAATTTTTTACATGGCTGATATACTTAACTTGAAATTATGTCGGCTTATTTTAAAGAACATTCGGTTGATAATTGTCGTCTTGCGATTGTAATGTTATGGCTAAAATAGATGCTGTCACTGTTTGGGTTATGTTATTTCTATGATGCAGAAAAATATAGCAAGCGTTTTATGTACTTCATATTTCAATTGCTGTGAGTCTGGCATTTCGGAAAAGTATACACTTTGTATACCTTTTCTTTGGTTTTCATAGAGTTCTAACGAGAAATTTGTTAGGGGTTTATCCGTAGATTTAAAAAAAATAAATTAAGATCGTACAAGAATAATAACAAAAGTATATGATAACGTATGCCATTATTTGGAAGTTTTACTCGGTAATAAGAAAACGTATTTTACATCGCCGGATTGTTGTTATAAACCTGCCAACATTTTAATTTATTCCCGAGCTCTGATAGTACCCGCCCTTTTTTATACTACTTTCTTAAAAAGTAGCTTCTAGTTTAATCGTAATATTACATAATGGAAAAAAAAAAAAATTAACTATAAATAATCTGGTAGAGGGGCGTCTATTAATTACGTGAAGTGTTTAGGGAGGGGAGGGAGTCGAGCCGAATCTCACTCAATCTCACGTGGGGGAGGGGGAGGAGCTCGGCAAATATCACGTAATTTTTTTCCCCCGCAAAAAACAGTGCAAAATTGCGAGAAAATTGAGTTAAATTCAAGTAAAACATGTTTCTTGACTTAGATATGGCAAAATCTAATACGATAATATTTATCGCGGCTATCCGAACGGCGAGAAGCAGCACAGTAGCCTTTCAATGGTTTTAGGGGGCCACCGGTCAGTCACACGCGCGACTCGATAAACGTTGCAGTGTACGAGCCGAGTAACAGCAATGCACGGACAAGTTCCAACCTGCTTTGTTTACGCCCGTAAATATTTCATTACACAACGACTCAGATTAGTTTCTAATTAACTATTTTATTGTTCAATTATATTACTGTGATTCTAGATTACGATCTATGCAATCTTAAAAACTAGTCTTAACTTGTCTTTAATAAAAATAATAAAGCAAATTGTGTTTTTGAAATAAATCCAACGCATTTACAGTAAAAATACGAATTCTGAAAAACTTCACGTGAGATTAGTGGAGAAGGGAGGGGGTCGAGCCAAATCTCACAAAATCTCACCGGGGAAAGTGGTGTGTCAAAAAATCTTCAAAACCGCCCCACACCCTCTAGGGGAAAAAAAATGCGAGCACTAATTTTTTTCCGAATAAATTAATGATTTTTCATATCGATTAATCCTATTAATTAACGTACAGTCTATGCATACTTTATTAACAAAGGATTTAAGCTGCATTTTTGTAAACGCTCCAAAGTCGTTTGTCTGTCGAAGGAATATGGCCTGCGTTATACGTGAACAAACTCGCCAGTTTTCTTTTATGTTGCATTACCATAATTGCCAAATTTCCTAAAAATTTTTTTTTAATTACTATTTCAATGAAATATTGAACAAAACAAACAAACAAAAATATCATTATTTTTCTTGAATTGAAAATTTTTGCTTTTAAATTATCCAAAATTTCCATTATGTAATATTGATGTTAGAAAATCGTGAGAGTAGCTAACTAACTATACATCCTTGAGATCGAGGAAATGTTGATTTAGTAATATTCATTTCGATTAGAAATTCGTGTGCTTACAACTTCCAGTGATTTTCAAGAAAAACTCTCTTTAAATAATAGTAAGGTGCCCTGAATATTTATGAGATAAGGATATCCTAGCAAAATACAGAAAATTAATTTTACAATAATAATTAAAAACTTCTTTCATTGCAATTCTTTAATAACTTTATTTTATTATTGCTGCTGATCGGGTTGAAAATTCATGGAGTAATTATGAAACAATTCTATAAAGATGACACTAAAGAAAATTATTATAAGTATAATTCCCTTTGCACATTAATTCTCAGTGTACCTGGATATAATTTAGGAATTTTTATAATAAATAAATTTTGCCAGAATATGTAGTTTACAAAATAGATTCAAAATACATGTATCCATCTCTGCTAATAATTCTCTGGTATGGCGTAGTTGTGCGGTTTTAACCATAGGTACTTGGTACGCATCTATCTCTCGTATACTAACTGTGCAGAAATTTCTCCAGACTTAAACAAAAAAAAAAAAAAAAAAAAACAGACGGCTGATAACTGGCGTTTTATGAATTAAATAATGAGATTAGCGTAACTTTGGGGTTGGTAAATCAGGTGTCGGCAGTATTTTCGGTAATGTTATTTTTGTTATGCATCCTTCATATTATTTAACTACAGCAAAATACTACAAGCTTTTAATATATATCTGTATTAAGCGGCCTGGAGCCTTTGAATTGGCACCACTGGAGGCTTCATATTAAAGCTTATATCTCCATTTAATCTTTAAAAATTGAACTACTAAATTGAACTATATTAGGGTTGTTCAATAAAATGCATATTCAGGATACAATTCTTTTGGGTTTTGATAAGTATTTTTTTTTTTTTTTTTTCTCCTAACAGATTTGAAATCTTTAAATTACGATTTTTCAGTCTGCATTTTTTCATAAAATCATGATCTTAAAAATGCTAAAACTTCATCAGATATATTTTAAAAGACTAGTGCATTTTTAAAATCATTAATAGAACCTATTAAAAAGAATTTGAGATGGATTTTGCTGTATTTTAAAAATAAATAAAAATAAAAACCTAAAAAAAAAGTTATAACTTTTTCTTCTTCTTCTTTTTTTTTTTTTTTTTTTTTTTTTTTTTCCAAATTTTACATAGGCACTTTATTTATTTATTTATTTATTTTTTCAAAAACTATTTATTAAATGAAAAATATTAATATCAATGTTTAGTAACAATTTCGCGACCTGATGCTTTTGTCATTTTGTCACTAAAGTCCGCCTGTGGGTGTTGTTCTCCCAAGTTACAATATTTCAGAACAATATTTTCTGTGTTTAAACTTATATTACTAATGGATATACATTCTGATTATATTTTTTCTAATCAAAGTATTTGTATCCATAGTATATTTGATTATAAAATATGAAAATTGTATATAATCTTAAGAAATAAATAACACACAAATTTCGAAAGAAACGCCCACTGGCGGAGTTACAGATTTTCAAATGAAGTGAATCTATGTCAGCGGTCGCGAAAGTGGTAAAGGTAAATTGAAAAAAAATAATATTGAAGTATTTTTAATGAATAATTTTTATTAAGCACGGTCTTAACTAAAATTAACTAAAAAATAATAATAATAATTTGGCGATATATATATATATATATTTTTTTTTTCTGCCAAGGATGACCGACATCAAATCTATTCCGCTGAAACATATTAGTATCTTATATCAGATACTTTATTTAGACATTTGAAAACAAATTTGACTTCAAATTATGATAGAATATTTATCATTTTCCTTTTAATTAGTATATTAGTTGGATATTTATTGTGAAAATATCATCCTTTGAAATGTAATGTTTATGTTTTCAATCGAATATGGAAGTTTGCCGATTTTTTTCTAGTGTTTTGAAATTAAAAATTCAAATTTTGTCAATTTTACAACAAAAACAAAAACATTAAATCATTAAATTCATATTTTTACTTATTTATTTTATTTATTTATTTATTTTTATTTTTTTCATATTATTTCACGCGCACTTTTTATTTCCTAATTCAAAATTATTAAAAAAAAAAAAAACTTTTTCGATATCGCTTGTAACGATACTTATTATTATTAATTTTCTTTTCTTTTTCTTTCAATAAATAATAATAATAATAATAATAATAAGATTTTGATAAAATTCTGGCAAAAGCAGAATTTAGTTTAGGACGGAGGACTATTAGTTTTTTTTTTTTTTTTTTTTTCTTCCCAATTGTAACATCGCTTTCAAATTATTCAATTATATTTTCGATAAATTTTAGATTTCGATAAATGTCCAACTCTTGAAAACGACAACGCAAAAATCCCAGATTGAGACTAATAGGCCCTCAGTCCTAAAAAATCGAAAATTATTTCTCTAATAAATCAAAATTTACTTTTCTTTGATTTTACAGTACTTTTCTGTCATTCGTCTGTAAAAATTATGTTCAAAGCATCGTTCTTTCTTTTCTTTCTTCCTTTCTTCAGATCTCGAGGATTTTTTAACACTATTATTATTATTATTTTACACTGCAAAATATATCTTGGTTTTATTGAATCGAAGCATTTTAGTTTATACATAAAGCAGAAATTTTTATGCTGAAATGTTAGTTTCAAAAAGAAAAATCTAAAATGATTTAACTACACATTATTTTCATGGGATGGGCAATGCTAAGATCGTTATATTAATTTTGAATACGTATTTTGCTACAGTTTTCGATAATAAAATTGCAAGTAAAATTTTGTTTAAGAGATGGGGGTCTCCAGTCTTTGTATCAGAGTGATTTCCTAGCAAGTATAGAAATTCAAATATATTTAATATTAAAATGTTTCTCTTATTCGAATTTAGTTTATAATATTGGTTTAAATCGTCATGTGTAAATATATGGAACACTTTTAACGAATATACTTCGCAGAAAATACTGTAAATTTATTTTTCAAGAAACTTTATTAATATTTAACAATCAGTATAATATAACTTATATTTTTAAAATAAAGAAATGAACACCGGAAGAAACATTCAGTAAAATGTTTGTCAACAAACCATGCAACAGTAAGTTTTTGGGTTGAGACGAATTACCAATTCAACTTCTCCAGAAATTGGCGGCTGATGTTCGCTGTCAAAAATTTGTAATAGTGTAGCTTTTAGATTACGCATGTGCCTATGCTTATCCATAAATTTTTTGGCCGGCAGTATATTTAACATAAAATACTTTCAAGCTTCTATAGAGGTTTTCAGTGATTAAATTCTGCGAAAATATAATATTCGAAAGTAGGAAAGGTTTTGAGCTAAGGGCTATTGATCGATCAGCTAGTGCCATGTTGCCAATCTTAGGCGACATATACAAATAAAAATCTTTATATCACATACGAATCTTTATAGAATACAAGAAGTCATTTAAAGAAAAAATTAAAAATTTAGTAACTTGCCAAATAATGTAATTGCAGTTTTATTTAGTTAATTTCTTGAAAGTATTATGAAATGGTATTGCTCGATTTTACTGGATATTTTATTTTATCTAGTCGCACTTATTCGCCGCTCGTTGTTTTATTGTCGCTTAACCACTGCAAGAAATTGAGGCTAATGTAGGATAGTTTTCAGCATTATATTGTTACCTTTTGAACAAAAGTACATGATAAGATTTAAATATTACTGGCGGCAGATGATATAGACATAAGACGTTGTGGATAAGAAGGAGGAATAAAAATGTGAATTTTTACAATAACTATAACAATTAAGTCTACTATATAGTTCAGAGGCTTTAATTACAAACGAAGACCTTTAGCTGCGTGAAGAAAGACAGCTTCTGTAGACTTAATTTAAATAACAAGGCCGGTTAATTCATAGTCTGACAATAGTTGCCAACTTTGGTCCTTTTTGGGCACCGGAAAATTTTGATGGAATTTTTTATATATTTCTGTAAGAGTTGCATTAATGAAATCAAATAAAAACTTCTATTAATACGAGTTTCGCTATGCGCGTAGTACAACCACACGAGGCAGATAAATACTTTTCAGCACAATTATTATAATTTAATTGTGTATATATATATTCACGCAGGACATCATAATTTGAAGTTTATTCCGTGCGTACAATATTTTTTAATGTAGAAACTTTTTATTAGAAACGCTAAAACTAGTTTTCCAAAGTTAAAAAAAAAAAAAAAAAAAAGTAAAAAGAAGAAGAAGAAGAGGGGTTGGGGGAAGAAAAGTAAGAGAAAAACTGAATTTGAAGAATATACCAGGTGTATGCATAAGTTTCTTCCTTTTTTTTTTTTTTTTTTTTTTTTAAACATAATTTTCAATGAAAATTAATTTTGAGGTAATTTGATATTGATTTGAGGTGAAATTAGATTAAAGGGACAAAAACCCTCACATAAAATAGGTGATTTAAGATCAAAACTCGTAATCCCTTCCCTCAATAGCGATCATATTCCAGATTTTGACAACTTTAAAATTCTAGCTTCTAATGTAAATTTATATGAATCTCGTATTTTTCTAGAGGGCGCTTTTACTAAAATGCAACATTCTGCCTTGCACGAGGCCAAAGCTATTTCTCCTGAATATATAAACTTGTTATGATGCGTTATGAATTTCTTTGTAAAAGTTGTGCTTGTATGTTTGACAAAAGAGGAGGGCTAGTGTTCTAGCCGAAACGTATGTCGTGTATTTAAATGTTTTTAATTAAAATGTGTTTTTAGAGTTTTAAAATTTTTGTATTGATTATCTCATTTTAAATGTTACATTGGTTTTAATATATTAATGAGACGTATAAATTATGTTTCATTTTATTAAATTAATTACACTAATATAAAAAAAAGTGTTGCTCATTGTGTATTGTTCTTTCAAACAATAATCCTCGCCTTACAACGTTTCCTAAATCATGACACTTAATTTAGGTGCATGAACCCTGCAATATTCAAGCACAAAAAAAAAAAAAAAAAAAAAAAAAAAAGAAGAAGAAGAAAAGAAAAATGGACAACAGGGTTAGAACTTTAGCAGTGAGAAACTAGGAAATGTTATGTAATATCTAAGAACAAAGACTTGACATTTCAGGATCGGGTATACTCCTTTTTTAAACGTAAGCCACGCCTTTACACAATTTTCGGAAACTTTACATTATAAAACAAAATTATTTTACACATTTGCAATTAAATCATTTAAATTTTGTCTTTAACATTCGATGTAGTAAATGCCATTTATATTTATACATACCACCGTCACTTATAGAGTCAAATATGAATATGCAAACTAGTTTTTTTTATATCGTTTCCGCGTTGTAGAGGCGGGGCTTCACTTTTTTTGGAATTTCTTCACAATCGCTCGCCTGCATAAAGATAATTGTATAGCAATAAAATAAAATAAATAAAATAAGCCAATTTGTATAATAAGCATCGAAATGTTGCTTAGAAAACAATTAGAATAACACAAAACCAAATTAAAATAGTTTTTCGTCAAAATATATACTGATATTTACTCACAGAGGATAGAAATTATAACAAGTGACGCCCCCCTAACAGAAGTAAAAAATGAAATATCACTGTTACTCAAAAAATAATGTTAGGAACGAGCTGTATATTTGTAAGCCCATGTATTTATTATGCCCGTTCTATCCGTGCAAAAATTAACATAGGTCATAATTCATAATTTTTTCAAATATGATCTTATTAATAATTTTCGTAATTAAAGGAATGTTTTTTTTTATCAAAAATATGCATGGCATATATTTGGGTCACTTCATTCTGACGCATAAAAAAACGGAATTTGAATATAATAATTTTTGGGGAAGATATGAATTAATATTTGTCGCATTCATTTAACATTAGCATCCCCATACTTTGACAGCTTATAACTCTACAAAAAATTGAGCAAAATATATAAACTATACCACTTTCCGCGATGATTTGATCCAAGGATTTCAAATAAATTATGAAAACAGGGGTTCACCGTTGAAAAAAAATAAATTGATGCCAGTTTTTATATGTAGAAGACCCCTAAGCACAATCCAACTATACCATTATAAACTAGACGTTATTTCAAATCGAATGGTACCAGCCGCATGTTTCTACGGCAACTTACGGCAAAATTACGTGGGGTGAAGTTTTTTTTTTTTTTTTTTTTTTTTTCTGACTGTACATAATCGACGATTAATCGTGTATAATGTACATCAAACATCGCTTCTCGAAATTATTGATGGCTATTAACGGCCCTTTTCACTTACCGTCTCCGAAAGCTCGAGCCAATGTGCCTATGGTGAAATTTTCTTTACAAATAACGTATTAACTAATACATATTTTTAAATTATGTTTTTCCGTTCAGAAAATTCCAAACTGTTAAATTGACGGACCTTTTTTTTTTTTTTTTTTTCTTTAATATTTTGTTTTGAAATTGCAAAATGAAAAAAAAAAAAAAAAAAAAATACATATTGAAAGTTTGTATTTTGCAGCTTCAAAATAAAATATAATAAAATAAAAAAATAATTTTTTATAAAAGGTCTGTCAATTTAACAGCTGAAAATTTTCAGAATGTGAAAACAGAATTTAAAAATATGTATTAGTTAATAAGTTATTTGTAAAGAAAAATTTCCCACAGAATAACATTAGTTTCGGCTTCCGGCGGCGGTGAGTGAAGCGGGCCCTTAAAAAAAAGCCGCGCAATCTGGCTACACTGTACGGACTACGTATGCTACGTTCTTAATAAGATTTTTTTTTAGACCAAACGATACGAAATTTGTAGCACTGCAAAATTCATGTAAATTGGAAACATAATCACCAATTTTTGCATAGTCGATATTTTACTTCCAGATTTGCTGCATACAGAAGAATAAGTAATGCTATTGAAAAGTTTTTCTTGTATGCAACCATTCAACTTTGAAATTAACAAGTAAAATATCTCGGTCTTTTTCAATTCACGCTTAAAATTAGGAACAAGAATGGACACTTCCTTTTTGAGCTCGACTTAAAACTCTATTAGTGCAAAATATAACCCCCCCCCCCCAATACCCACTAAAATATATATATATTAAAGCAATCGCAGATATAATGCACTTTTATATATATAATTTTTTTTTCAGAAATAATACAATTGTTATTAATAATATTGCGTGTGTGTGAAATGTCAAAAAAGGCATGCGCACTCTAATTAAATCTTTATAATATTGATATAGATTTGAAATTATTGAAATTATAGGAAGGGAGGCTAAAAAGTTTCTAGCTTTACCTCTTTCCAATATAAATAAAAGAATAAATTTCATGGCAAATACATAGCTGTCAATATTTTAATTTATTCCGGAGTACTTTTAGCCCCGCCTTTATTTCGCACCACTTTATTTATAGAAAAAAAATTCTCCAACATATAAATTCAATAAAATAAGACAAAATTACTTTAAAAGAATACGAATAAGTGGTACGAAATAAAAGCGGGGCTAAAAACACTCCGGAATAAATTAAAATATTGGCAGCTATGCAAATAAGAGCTAAATATTTTGATTTGTAACAACACAAATATCAAGCCATTCTGTTTTTTACAACTTTTATTTATTTATTTATTTATTTTTTACTTCTGCAATAATGTTCGAAAAATGACCAGAAAAGAGAGAGTTGAATTATCCAAAGCCATTTTGGCTCATTTTGAAGCTTACGGGACTTTCTGTCTAGGTTAATGACAGAAAGGGAAGCTTCGTTGCACATGCACATTTAAGATACTGAAACAAAAGGACAATCAAAAGAATGGTGTTCCAGGTGTCTCTGCGCCCGTAGAAGTTCCACATTCAGAAATTGGCCGAAAAATTACGGAACAAAAGTGGGATTCTGCTGGTGAACTTCCTACTTCAGGCTTCCAGTAAAACTGGAGAGTACTATGCTAACTTTCTAAACCAACTAAAAGAAGCGATTAAAGATAAACGCCGGGAAAAGTTGATCAGAGTAATCCTGTTTTTGCGAGACAATGCATCTGCGCACACTTCGAGCTAAATTGATGATTCTAAGTTTTCAATTGATCCACCTTAATCCCTAATCCCTATTCACCTGAACTACCTTCTTTTGATTATTTTTGTTTCATAAACGCTTGAAGGAGCAACGTTTCGAAAGTATAATTCCAGTAAAAGCTGGTTTCAGGGACAACTAAATGCCTTTTATTTTAACTGTCTACAAATGTTAGAACAACTTTGTAAAAAGTGCATCAGTCTCAAAGACACTATGTTCATTAAATATATTATTTCGTAACTCTGACACTTTTCTTTCTCGGCAAATCTAGTAAATTTTCAGCCTCCTTTTTATTATTAAAAAACAGCAACCTTTACATAAAGTCGTTAAATAATTTTGTTCAATAAACCAGATAATATTTTTGCGATATTGCTTTCAATAAAATGCTTTCGACTTAAGATGAATTAATTATTTTAATGCTTTATTCAGTAAGAAGCCTAAAGATTTATAAATGTTCGATCACTAACGCCATACATAGGTGGTAAGCAGCTTTCTTAGGCCATTTATACTCTCAAAGGAGTAATCCTAAGTGGGATGCGTTATTCTATCCTTCTTTTACACAAGGGTTTTTTTTTTTTTTTTTAATGTTTCATTATCATGTTTATACTCTTTGCGGATTTTTTAACACTTTTCTTTTGAAATAGTTAACTTTGTCTTAATGAATTTTAGAATTTTTGTCTTTAAATAAATGAAAAAAAATATTTATTCCAGAATAGTGGTGATTAAAAATCGAGAGATTTGGTAACTATACATAAGTGTAATTATGGAATAGGAAA
The DNA here is from genome assembly GCA_963930645.1 of Salticus scenicus. Classification (NCBI taxonomy): domain Eukaryota; kingdom Metazoa; phylum Arthropoda; class Arachnida; order Araneae; family Salticidae; genus Salticus; species Salticus scenicus. Next base: position 208,603,373 of record OZ005659.1, on the reverse strand, counting down.
TTGTGTATTACTATTTTCGAAGGTACACTGACAAGAAAAACGCTGTTCAAAATAAGTAGCCCTCGATCATTATCTCATAAGGTTAACCTACCAAATGTACAAATTCAAAACTAAAATAATATAACAAACTAGCAGGCTTTGCCCGCTTCGCTGGACACTATATTTAAATGATTTCTTTGTAACTGAATATATTTCGATTGGCGACTATTTTCGTCACAGCTTTAGTTTGGGACCTCCTTGGCAATATCAAACATTTTTTGAACTTCTCGAATCTGTACAAAAAAACTATTATTAAAACAAATATTTTCGAAAATAGTCCAATAGCTGGTGTTAATTCTTCGAATATTCTGGAAACAGTTGAAGCTGTTACTCGTACAGTATAAGTCATTATTTGATGAATGTTCTGGGACAGTCTAAAAAATAGTCACTTGTTCCACAGGAGTAAAGCAAATAACATCAACTACACCAGAGCAAAAAATTTCACTCACTCACGAAAAATGTCCAGTTGCTTAGAGCTCAATCCCAAAAGTGCAATGACTCAGAATAGGTCTCTGAATAACTCTGGATCGCAGTGACTACATACTCTTTCGCAAAAATCAACTCACACCTACTTATAACTTTTGGCGATGGGGCTTAGAGATGACTCCATCGAGAATCCCTTGGTACGCTCAAGGTCTACGTTCCCGTGTGTCGGAGAGCTTCGAAACATCGGGAACCCTAAACTATCATTTTTCAGCAAATTTGGTCGCCCACTCGCCAAGTTTGTCTCCAAAACTATGCTTTCTATTAAACATATCTTTATTTAGTTATTTAAATATTAATTTGAATTAATCAAATATTTCTGCCCGACAGCGTGCAAGTGCAGTCACACACAGCAGCTCATTTATTTGTATGTTAAATTAGCGTAGTGAATGGTATATAAAAAAATAAATAAACATTATCGTGCTACACAACTTTATTAATTTTACATTTTTCTTGAACTACCTAGATTAAAATCGCTGTTGCTAAATTAAACCTCTTGGCGAAAAATGTTCGGTGTACTTTAACGCAACAATTTAAAAAATCACCCAGGAGGATCTATAAACAAAACTCATTTTAGTACAACACACATTAGCATCGTAAACTATATTAGCACTTTGTAAAAGAAATTTTAAATTTAAAATGACGTAAATTTTTGTGAGATGCATAATTTATTTATTTATTTTATTTTTTATTGTTCACGTTTAGATAAATGTATTTATTTTCCTGTTGGAAAAAAAAATAAACTCGACAACAATTAAATTAAGGATAATTTAATTTAATTTTGGCAACAATTAAATTATGGTTAAAATTTAAATGGCTAATTTTTTGCTATTATTAGCTTAAAAAATTGCTATTTTATGCATAAAAATAACAAAAAAAAGTTTTTTTTCGGAATAAAAGGCAGCCAACTTTCTAAGTTAGGGTATAAGCTATCTCCATAACAAATTTTATCGAAATCCATCGAGCAGTTTTAGCGTGAAACTCAGTCAAATAAACGGACATTCACATTTATAATATATATAAGATTTGCTTTAAGTCAATTAATTTCATCATCTTCATTAAATATTTTTTTGATGCAATTAGGTAAAAATTTTATAATAATATACATTGTATAATATATATATATATATATATATTGTAATTTTCGTATTATGTAAGCTTTAATATTTATTATTAGGAATAAGAAAAAAATGTACCTGCAAAATAAATATAAAGAAATATGTACCAGAAATAAAATTCAGAAAGAAATATTAGGTTTTACATATCGGATAATAGTTGACAGATGGGTCTTGTATAGGTTCATTGAATACTATCCAGAATTTGGCGGCTGAAACTTTGTCGTCAGTACTGCAGGGATGGAACAGGGGCGCAGTATTCATACCACTGTTAATATAAGAAAATTTTCTACTTCTTAAATCAACGATATTATAGGTAGTAAAATTTCTTAAATAGATTCCGGTATGAATTCTGCGCCCGTGTTCCATCCCTGGTACTGTAAATATACGCATGTATGTGTTGCAAATAAAGTGCAGAAGTCTGTCAATCTGCAGATTAGCTAGGTAATAATATATTCCATAATATACAATTAAGATCTTTCATTTAAACTTAACTAATGTCTTTTTCCCACGTAATTTGGGTACTTTACTTATTTTTGTGTATTCACACGTGCAAATTTACTACATATCATATTTTGACCTGCTGTTTACAAATCTGTAATAAATTTTTTCTCACATAAATTGGGATCAATGTAAAAATTATTGAATTTCCATAGATTAGGGCAGATTTTCTTTTTTAGGTTTCTTTATATAATACCAATATTAGCTTTTCAATACATGTTACTTAAAGTAATTTTCATAAGTTTCCACCACTTTTACTAATCACACATAGGTTGAGGCCTATATTTGCATTTTTTTTTTTTTTTTTTTTTTAACCAGTATATTTGTAATTCTCAACTGAAAATACTAGAATTTAACAAATCTTTCAATTATTTAACAACTAACCCTTTAGATTTTTGTAATCACTGGAGCATTATATTATATTATTTTTTATAATTTTTTTTTTTTACTATTAAAAAAATATATATATATATTAAGCTTTTAAGTAAGGAACTCTTTTGTGAACATAAATTTATTTAAAATCAGTTATTATTTTTATATTGTATTTCTTATTAATTGAAACTCTCATAACAATTCTTAAAGAATAAATAAATAAATAAATAAATAAAATAATTATAGTTTATAAATATGAGAAATAAAAGCATCCGGCGAAAAACTAGAAACTGGGGAAAACAAAAGTCGAGGGAAGGGGAAAGGAGTAAGGAAAGTAAATGATAGGAGCTAAACAAAACTAAAAGTAGAGGTAGAGCAATTTTCCGGAATTTACTGGAATTTTCAGTTGAAAATTACAAATATGCTAAAAAAAGAAAAATGTAGGCCTCAACCTATGTGTGATGAGTATCAGTTATGAAATCTCACGAAAAATACTTTAAGTACACCCCTATTCCAAAGTTTAGAAGATTTGCAAACGAATAGTTTTTTTTTTTTTTTTTTTTTTATTATTAAAAACTTATTTCTCTATGAAATGTTTTCAAACATTGGGTATTTAAAGAACTGGGTCTTCCTCATGCTTTTCAGTGAAGATTGGTTTAAGACAACAATTAGGGGGCAGATAACAAATTCAGCAAAATTAATAATGTTTTGTGATCGCCCAGTATCGTTAATTAAACGAAATGATTTGTAACTTAAGGATATGTTAACATAGACCCAGTTCAATTTGTGGATGAATTTGTGTGATGATAGCATGTTAAATAAGGGAGATACAAACATTTATTTTAAAACTCCAAAAAAAATCAACATGTTTTTTATTTATAATATACAGAGATTTTAACGAAAATTATTCCCACTTTCAGATAAGTTGGAAAAACATTTTTAAAACAATATTCTGCAATCAAAATATAAATATCCTAAATATTTCATGAAATATGAACATTTTTATGAAAAACGTTTTTACTGCGCATGTACAAAAAGTAAAACATTTTTTATTGCATTGGTTGAAAGCTAGATGTATTGGGCAACTTTCATCAAAAGTCATTTGAATAGAATAGAAATTAAGTGAATTGTACGAAAAAGAACGAGCTAGAGTTGAGGTATTTTCCAAAAGTTGAAATTTCTTAAGAGGTTTTTCACATGCCGCGTAATTAATTTTAAGATCCAATTTTTCAACAACACTCCAAATGTAATTTTTTGTGAAAAATCCCTATAAGCTTGTGACTCTAACATATTTTTGTTTATTTACTATGATTTGTGAGATCAAAAAAGTCCCCCCCCCCCAAAAAAAAAAAAAAAAAAAAAAAAAAAAAAAAAAAACTTTTGGAAAGTAGTTGAAATAATTGGATCTACAAATTAATTGCACAACATGTGAAAAACCCCTTAAGAAATTTCAACTTTTGGAAAACATCTAAAATCCAGCTGGTTCTTTTTCGTAAAATTCACTTAATTTTTATTCTATTCAAATGCACTTTTGATAAAAGTTGCCCAATAAATCTAGCTTCCAATCTATGCAAGAAAAAGCGTTTTGAAATTTACACATGCGCAGTAAAAACGTTTTTCATAGAAATGTTCATATTTCATGACATATTTAAGATATTTGTATTTCGATTGCAGTATAGTGTTTTAAAAGTGTTATTCCCACTTATCTGAAAGTGTGAATAATTTTCGTTAAAAACTCTGCGTATTATAAATAAAAAACATGTTGATTTTTTTTTTTTTTAGTTAAAAAAAAAATGCTTATATCTCCCTTATTTAACATGCTATAGTCCCACAAAATCCTCCACGAATTGAACTGGGTCTATGTTAACGTATCCTAAAGTTACAGCTTATTTCGTTTATTAACGATACAGGGTGATCACAAACATTATTTATTTTGCTCAATTTGTTACCGGCTCCCTAATTGTTGTCTTAAGCCAATCTTCACTGAAAAACATGAGGAAGACCCAGTTCTTTAAATATCCAATGTTTGAAAACATTTCATTGAGAGATAAGTTTTTAATTTGAAAAAAAAAAACTGATCGTTAGCAAATCTTGCTAAACTTTTGAACAGGGGTGTAACAATTATTGAAATTTTAATATTGTTATAATAAACCTAAAAAAAGGAACTTATGTAAATTCAATAATTTTTACATGATCCCAACTTATGTCAGAAAATCTTTATTGCGGGTTTAGAATCAGCAGGCCAAATTATGATATGTGGTAAATTTGCACGCATGAATACCCAAAAGCAATGTCCCCAACTTACGTGGGAAAAAGAAATTAGTTAAATTTAAATGAAAAATCTTAATTAATTATATATTAGGAACTAAGTATGTACCTATTGTTAAAATGGGTCGTTCCCAAAATGAAAAGTGAAAGGATATTAGAGAAACAAACAGTTTAACTTTAACGATACAGAAGCCACTAATGTGCAGATTACCTAGTTAAAATGTGGAAAATTTTTGATTTTCATCTTAACGGGTCTTTTTGGTTAATCTGAAGATTAACTAGGTAATCTGCACATTAACGAATTTCGAGCTTTAAGGGTAACATACAGTCAAACCCCGATTTAGTGTCATCGTCGGTACGCATAATAATATGGCGTTTTAAAGGATTTCGCGCTATATTGAATTATAATCTTAAATGTATATAAATGAAATAAAATTAAATGTCTACTTACCTCATATTGCAAGCATGAGAAAAATTGAATATAATAGCACTAAATATGTGATAACTAGTATTTTACTTCGATTTACGTAGTAATTATATTTATGCAGGAGAAAAATATTTTAAAATACTAGTTTGGATTTTTTTTTTTTTTTTTTTTTTGTTGTTGTTGTTGTTATGGAAATGTTCTCAATGTCTTTTTCTAAAGTTAAAAGATTATCAATCATCTTTTTATCGTTTGAATTTTTTTCTAAATAAATCCTTAGTTTGTTAATGCAGTCTTTTGCTTCGTCAGATTTAATTTCTTTTTCTTGAATTTCAAACTCCTCTTCATATGAATCCGAATCTGGGACGTTATTTGTTATTAGTCTAGCAATTTCCTCTCGACCCATTTCTTCAAATGCTGGAACATCTTTGTCTACGTTAATATATTCAGCTGCAGTGAGAGGATGCTGCATGAAAGTTAAATTGTTTATACCCTCCTGTAAATCTTTAATTTCTGCGGTCTTTAGTTCGTCACTATTTTTTAAGCCAGTATGACTCCAGCAGTTAACCATAGTCTCCGTAGAAACTTCATCCCACGCTCGTTTCATCATCCGAATTGCAACTTTTAAGGAAAGAGCAGAAAAATCATTTTTACCGATACGGTCAATAACGTGTCTGATATGATATTTCCGGTAATGCGCTTTGAAAGAATTTATAATTCCGGCATCTAAAGGTTGCAAAACACCAGTGCAATCCATAGGTGAAAATTCAATTCGGATATTGCTGACTGGAGTTACTTTATAACAGGGTGCATTATCTAATATCAATAATACCTGACGCCTTTTCTTCCTCATTTTAGCATTAAAATTTAATAACCAGTTTTAAAATAGAATTGCAGCCATCCAGGCTTTATTATTATTCACATAATCCACATATAAAACAGGAATGAAATTTTTAAAACATCTTGGTTTAGCGGACTTTTCAATAACAGTTAATGGTCTTTTGTCAGATCTATCAGCATTCGTGCAAAACACAAGCGAAACACGATCTTTAATTTTCTTACATCCCTTAACAGATCCATTAGATATTGTTTTGTCGGGTTGCAAACGATAAAGTAAGCCGCTTTCATCCATATTATAGACATGAGCAGGATCATATTCTGAAATAATTTCATTTAATTTTTCCCGACCTCTTACCACAAGATCTTCGTCGATATTAGCTGTTTCACCACATCGTATATACTGAGAGAGTCCACGTCGTTTCTTAAACCTATTAAGCCAGCCATTACTGTATTCAAAGTCTGTTATATTCATTTGTTTACCAAAAATGTTTGCATATACCTTGATAACGTCTCCAGTTATAGTAGCATTTTTCGCACTCATCTGCAATATCCACATATAGAGAGCTTCTTCTAACTTTTCATGTTTAGTTGATTTCAGTTTTTTAATATTTGACTGAGGATTTTTATCATTAAACCATTTTTCCTGCTGACGTAATATGTCGCCAATACAACGTCTACTAATAGTCTTTTTCCATAGGATAGTAAAGTGACTAGATATGCTCTGTTGAAATGCATTTGGATTTATCTCTTTATATTCACAAATTTGCCGTTTTTCAGAAATTGAAAAAATAACAGTTTTTGACATTTTGAAGTAAAAGAATAAAAAGTCAGAAAGTTTTCGTCAACATAACAGTTTGAGTAGATACGCATTAAATTAGAAGAACCTTTGTCTTGTCCCTCGATGAAAATTGAATTCCTCCTTATTTCAACCTATCAAAGCGTTTGCATGACGTAATCGGCGGCGGGGAGGGTGCCACAGAAAGATTTCTTCTCTATTTTATCCATTAGTTTTATCAGCCCATCCATGATACAATGAGTTGGAATGCGTCAGAAGAGCGGCAATAAGTATAACGCTTGACAAAAAAAAAAAAAAAAAAAATGCGAATTTTAACAAAGAGTTATAATTTTTCTGGAGAATGTAGGTTGGCGCTACATCAAGTTGGCGTTACAACGGATACTTTACATTATAGTTCCTATTCAGAAAATTTGTTCCCCCATACAGGGGGAACGGGTTTGGCGGTATTCCGGAGGGCGTTATATCGGAGTTTGACTGTATATATACAGTCAGAAAATAATAGAGTTCTATTACTAATAACGTATACCTGTCAACATTCTCCTTAATAATTCGTAAAATTGCTAGTAAACAACCCTTTTACACATGCCACATTATTTTTAGATTAATCGTCTCCAAATGTAATTACGATTAAGTTAGCTCTAATATACAATAGCAGGCTTCCCAGCGTTCCTAAAACTTTACCACCATTTCACTATAATGTCGCCACCATGGTAAAACAATACTTTTTTAGATGAGGTTAGACATCATCATTAAAACATCCAAGAAAAAACTCTTAGCTACGTATTCTAGCTACTATAGCTACGTAGCTATCTCAACTACGTATAACTGCTAATTATTAGCTATATATATATTGTAATTTTAGTTTTTTGTAAACTTTAATATTTATTTTTAGGAATCAGAAAAATCTACCTGCTAAACTAATCTAAAGAAACATACACCAGAAATAATATTCAGAAAATAATATTAGGCTTTACATATGGCGCTTGGAGATGAGATGGTCTGTCCGGTTGCATTGTAAACTTATCAAGAATATGGCGACTGAAAATTTGTCGTCATTACAATAAATGTTATGTAGGTATACAATCTGGAAATATCGGAGTTATATTTAGAGATGGGAATAATCGAATGATTTTGATAATCGAGTGATTTGCTTTCGAGTGATTTTGTAATCGAATGATTTTACAATCGATTATCGATGACGTAAGCGTAGAATAAGCGTTTTGTAATTAGTTTCGGTTTCTTAGTAGCTATCAGGTTCCTCTCTGTTTATACATTGTTTTTTCATTCATTGCTATGAAATTTTATGTCTAACCTTTAATAATTGAGATTTATTTAATTTTTTACATAGACTTTTTTTCAAAAATCAAAGTTATTATTTGTAATAATGTCTTTGTTTTCTCCCCCCTCTTTCTCTGTGTATATACATATAGTGTGTGTGTGTATGTAGTATGTATGTATAACTGAATCAATTGAAATACAAATTCGACAATGCATTCACCATAGTAATAGCTGAAGTTATTTTGTTGGTTTCTTCATTTACAATAAAGTTAAAAAATGGTGCCCATTTGAAAATTTCAAGTTCGGATAAGAAACGTATTTTTGAATAGTTTTTCTCAAAATTTGGTATGTACATAGTTCATATCAAGGTCTCAACCACGATTATTAATCAGCTCGATCGGGTGTTCGTGTCTCAAAATAACGGCCCATTAAAATTTTCAAACTCACATAAAAAAACGTATTTCTGAACAGATTTGTCTGAATCTTGTTACATGCATAACTTATATGAAGATCTCAACTCAACCAATTTCTTTTTAGTCAACTTGTTCCCTCAACTTGTTTCAAAATTGCAATTCTTTCAACATTTCAAACTCAGTTAAAACATTTATTTATGAACTGATTTGTCTGAAAACCATTTTGTACATAAGTTTATTGGTAAGCTCGATGTGCCATTTTTTTTTTTTCTAAATAGCAGCTACTTCAAAAGAACAATAGAAAACAAATTAAATTATAAGCATTTATTCGCACTGTTTAACTTTGCAGGGCTGCTATCAAAGAAAAGTATAAATGTAGTGGTATTAGCACAGTACTTGTGTTAGCAGAAAACGTATTACTACTTGTTTGCAGAACTCGTGCCTGCTTTGTTCGACTAACAAAGGGTCGTGGTTTTTATTATTTACCAGCCGCCTTCGGTGACCAGCTGGTTCGCGATCCCTGAAAAATCTGACTTTATGAAACCCCGGCTCGTTGGCGCCAGTGGCGCCTTTTTACCGGTTCAGGTCCTACAACAGCTTATTGACATATAGTGAAAAGAGCTTTATTGAAAAATTTAATCACAGTAAATTCCCGCACGGTAGCGCCTGCAGCGCCCTTTTCCCGTTCCAATATCTGAAACAACCTGTTCGCTCACCGTGTTATGATCTTTGAAAATTATGACTTTAGCAAAGTCGAGCGGAGATTAAGGCGCCGCTTTACATTTCATTATTTAAAACAGCCTGTTCGCTCATCATGCAAAGGACTTTTGAAAATTCTGATCACGGCAAATGTGCAATCCGGTGGGGCTTACGGTCGCCCATCTTCTCCATACAAGTAATTTACTCATAATCAGAATTGGAGATATTGAATTATTAAAATGTCAAAGCGTCCTCTTGCGACAGAGATTAGGAATGTGTACTCTTCAAGTACAATTTAAATGACTTTTAAAATGATATTTTGCCTATGAAATTATGTTAATGAGAAGCTGAGATACAAAAGTTACTAAAGAATTGTTACAAAAAAAAAAATTGTGCCTGATATTTTTGGTGGTTTTCTCTGAAACTTGCGTCACTGCGGATTGCGGGCTAAATTGTGTTAAAAACCTTTAATAGGAAATGTGAATGGAGTATCGGAATTCGAAAGCCTGCATCATAATTAGAATTGGAGGTATTGTAATAAGGGGTTCTAGCTTGTATGTGGTTTTCTCTGAAACTTCCGTACGGAATTTAACGAGTTATATCAGTTTAAAAGTCCGTAATATTTTAAATGATGTGTTATAAGTAATTTAATCATAATAAGAATTCTACATATTGAATTATTAAAATATCAAAGCGCCCTCTGGCGACAGAGATTTGCAACATATACTGTTCAATTTTAATTCAAATGACTTTTAAAATTATATATTACTTATGAAATTATGTTATTTAGAAGCTGAGATACAAAGGTAATATAAACATTTTTATAAAAAGATTTGTGTCTGACTTATTCATGGTTTTCGCCGAAACTTGCGTAATTCCGGGCTGTATAATGTTAAAAATCCTTACAACGTAATGTGAGCGGAAATAGAAATTCGAAACTAGGCAAAATGTAAAAGAATAAGAGCTTTCTGGGTTTTCCGTTGTTTTCTCCGATACTCCCGTTCCTTTTCTACATTTTTGTCCCTTTGTCCCCCACCTTTTCGTCCCTCCTAATAAATTTACACTTGAAACTATCCGCAATCAATTAATCTTGCCTCAAAACTTACTAATACCAGTTTCAAAGGCTGCAATTTTTTTTTCCTTGCCCCTTCGCTCCCAAACCCCTCTTTAAGCCCTTTCTAATAATTCTACACTTTCAAAAATATTCACAGTCGAATTATCGGGCGTTAAAACCAAATGTTACGAAATTTCAACGGCATATCTCACTTTAAAATACTACAAAATTTCCTTTTTCATCGCAGACATTTGTCTGGCAGTTGAAATAACGTTGCCACCTACAATTCATACTTTAGTCAATTAAAAAAAAAAAAAAAAAAACTAATGGTTGTATCGATAAACCGGCACTGATAGATAAAAAAAAAAAAAAAAAAAAAAAAAAAAACCTTTCGTTTGGTACCGAATTCGTAACAATCGGACTAATAATTTATTTTCTACTTTTTCTGCTTTTAACTCCGTTAAAATATCTATTTTTATGCAATCTTGGTGAATTCTCAGTAATTTTTAATCGCAAAATATAGATGTTAAATTGCAACTACTAGAAATTTTACCCATATAAGCAAAATGTATTTGAAATTTGAATTATCTTGGTTGTCCCTGTACACGAGCCATTTGTTCGGCCACAACAAAAAGTTTACTACAGATAGCATCCCTATATAATACAGATTTAGAAAAAAAAATTTGACTTCCTGCTACTATTTTTTACTGAGGTATACTGCTAATAAACACACAGACCAACTGCAAATAAACTTATTTTTGGATCTATGCTTCTTAAATCGCGTAAATATAACAAAAACTCACTTTCGAAAATTTTACCGAAAAATAATACATTCTCTACCATTTATATGTACGAGAAAGTTTAAAAATTGAGCATTAATGTCATTAGTATAAAGCTAAATTTATTTTACTATTTTATGTAGTAAATTCCCAGTTTTGTTTATTTTTTTATTTATTTGTGAGTATATGTGTGTGTGTCTTATATCACAATAAATTGAAATTCATATAAAACTTGCTGGAACCCGTCGAATTCGACGATCGGTTTATTGACCGTAATGTTTCAAAAAGCGTCGCATCGTTATTTAAATGTATTTCAATCCACTTTCCTCCACCAGGGGTCGCAGTATGTTGTATACGAATAGGGACCCTATATAGAGAGAGACTGGACATTGACCGAAAGTCGGCCATCTTAGTGCCATTTCGGAGCGATCCCCGTAGAACGTAATGCTTTTTTGTTCGCTATTGACGCTTTACTATACAACATAAATGAAAGGAAATTGTGCTAAATTTGTGCAGAAAGTAATGCATAATATAAATGTGTAATTTTTTTCGTCTTAGAGAAAAATAATTTGAAGAAAAACGATTTTTGTTTTAACCTTCGACATGGTTACTTTTTCAATTCCTATCCGAAAACAGAGGAATTTTTTGTTGTATATCTCTATATTAAGCAAAATACGTTGATTGTGAAAGAAATTCTACCTTATTTTTTCTGAGGACATACATTCTATGTATAAAAAGTTAGAAAATTTTTAACAAAAATAGGGTAATCTTAGTTTTTATCAAGTAATTCATGAATAAATATAAAACTACGGCAGAAAATCATAAATTATTTTTTATTATTTTATAAAAATATTTATGTAATATTTTTACAAGCTAAAAATACATATTTTATTTATTTCAATTACGAATTGTTAATAATAATGACTTAGTTAAATATTAAAAATAAAAATTTTATTAATAATAATTTGTAAAAATATTAACTAATATCTTTAGAAATTAAAAAATGTTTTTATTTATTTTATTGACATTTGCTTATTTCCTAGATTTTTTTTTTTTTTTTTTAAATATTATGTAAATAAAAATAATTACTTATTTAAATATTATTCATAAAATTTATTATGACAATTATTATTTAAAAGAAATTTATATTTCATATGTTATCAAGTAATATACACTTTATTTTCTTTATTTTTAATAATTTATTTTAAGAAATCTGATACATTTTGCATACTAGCAAAAAACTAAAAAAATTGTACATCTTGTTTTTTTAAATATGTATTTTAAAATATATCAGAAAAATACATTGAGATCTAACATATTAAATATATTGCAAAACAGAACCTAAAAACTAACAGCTAGCAAATAAATAATGTAATTATCTCATATGTTAGGAAATAAATACGTAAAAAAGCATGCAATAAGAGAATTTAAAGTATTCAAAGCATGATATAAAATAAATAATTATGCATTTTTATCTTTTAAAAGTTTTCCAAAATTAAAGCAATTTATCTCCCAACAAAGTAAAAATGTAATAAATAAGTTCTTTTTCGATTATGACGTAAAATAATCCAAATTTCTTCTCAGCGTAATGATAAGCAATGGAGCAACTGGCACTAAAATGGAGAATTTCGTCAAATAGCCGGCGCGCCAATGTCCAGTCTCTCTCTATATAGGGTCCCTATATACGAACATAACCAATCGCCTTGAATTTTCAAGACCTTTCAAATAAGGTGTCACATGGTGGTGCCAACTGCAAAACCCTTTAGTTGCATTTTCCACCGCCAGGGGGCACAATGTGTTCTGTGCGAACATCACCAACGGTCAGGAAATACCAAGACCTTTAAAATAAGGTGTAACATGATAGGTTCTACTACAAAATCACATAGTTCCATTTTTCACCACAAGGGGACACACTGTATTGTATACAAACATCCCCAATCAACGTGAAATTTCAAGACCTTTAAAATGAGGTGCTACATGTGTGGGTCTAAAACAGATTTCCTTCTCAAACTAATTTCGCCCCTTTCCCCTGCCCCCCCGGGGGGGGGGAACCGTTCGACTTCTTTTATTTTTCTCTTTTGATAGCTCATCCACGGACCAAGACCTTTTTTTATACACTTCAACCGAATTTTTACACCTAGCCGTTCTCTCAATTTAGTTGACACAGACAAAAACATGTTTCAAATTAATATATAGATGTTCTTATTTATGTATTCTAATAAAACTAGATTTATTATTTGAAAATATTTGAACCCTGAAATTTTTCATATAAACTTTAAAAATTCATGTATTCATGTAGCTATAATTCATATATGTATACTTAAAAAAAAAAAAAAAAAAAAAAAAAAGAACTTAATATGATGTAAAAATTATGAGTACTCCTTTATTTTTTCCTTTAAAAGAACAAAATTTTTATTATTTTTTAAAAGTATTTTTATGAATAGAAACATTACTAAATCTAAATAACGCGTATTTTGAAAAGCAACGGTTTACAAACTACACAAAACGTGGGAAAAGCAAGCATTCAAAGAATGGCCACTCTGAATTGCAGCCGAACCACCAAACGAATTATTCATTCCTTAATAAACAAGAAATAAATCGCTGCAAATAATCGGAATATAGAATGACCAAGTAAACTTTTGCCGTTAAAATCATTCCAAATAAAATAATCGAGATAATCATTCGCGCACGCGCATAAAGGTTATAAAATCATTCGAAAGAAAATAATCGATAAAATCATTCGCGCACGCGCATAAAGGATATGATGGCAATCGAGATAAAAAATAATCGGAATGAAATTAACGAATGAAATGATCGAATGAAATTAACGAGTGAAATGATCGAATGATTTGTAGATCATCGAGTTAATCGAATGATTCCAAATAATCGAGTTAATCGATTATTTCACTCGAATGACGGCACATCTCTAAATAGAATATTTTGATATTCTTCTTTTTATATACCTGATTAACCACTTTATTAGATAATATATTTTAGGTATATTTAAACATATTACTCTTAAGATTGATCAGGCAATGCTCTTTCAAAAAGGCGTGATATTTTTTTAATTAAAGAGTTTCTATCATAGCTATACTGATATTGATCACCAATAAAACTTAAATTTTTATTCCCTTTAATTTGTATTAGTAATATTACATATGAACTGAAATAATATAGCTATATATACATATACAACAACGCATATACTAAATCTTTTCAGATACATTATTGTAGATTTATCCTGTCTGACTTGCATTCAAAGTCCATTCGTTTTTTTTTTTTTTTTTTTTTTTTTAATTGAACGTTTTTACGTTTCACCTATTTAATTGTTTTTTTTCATTTCTAGGGTTCGTTTAATAGATTCAAAATTTATTACCAGTAATCGATGAGGTAAACGCCACTTGTGAATATTTTTTCGAACGCAAATTAAGGAACTTAATACAAATACGCAAAGTCACTTTTTCTTTTCTTTTTCTACATTGTTCTGTTTTAGAAGAACGAAGAAAGGCAGGGCTTGTTTCGTATAAAAAAGCAATAATTCTTGTTTGCTATAACTACTTTTTATAAACTTTTTTTTTTTTCACTTCTTTCTTTTTGACGTTGCTGCTAAGGTTAGTTTGACCGGTAAATAAAAATTAAAAGTATTTTGTTCAATTTTCTCTGTTATTTTAAAAGATTTTCTTCGTTATCTCATGCAGTTTTCTAAGAGATGTACCCCCCCCCCCCCCCAAGACTCTGCTAAAGAAAGATTTATTTATATTACAAAACATTGTTGCCAGATTGCGCGGCTTTTTTATTCAACAGCCACCAAAAATTTTTAGAAGTGTTTTTTGATATACTTAAAAAAAGACGAATCGAATTGAATAAGTTTATTATTAGTAATGATTCTGGTAATCTTAATTCTCATAGAGGCCCTGCTATTGGCATTAAAATTTATCTTAATTTTACCTCTTTTTCCTCACTGGCGCTCGCACTTGTCATCGCAACTGGTATTACTCTCTTGCTTCCTGGCACTTCTCAACTGACCTTTATCTCGGTTTATGTTCCTAATGGTGAGAATGGTTATACTATTGGTAATGACAACTAAACACTCCTTTATGCGGACACTAACTCCTTTCTTATTGGTGACTTTAATGCTCATCATGTTCTCTGGAACTGTGATCCAAATAATAAGTATGACAATCGTATCCATAACATAATTCAAAATTCGGCTGCAGACATTCTGTTCCCGGACTCCTCCACCCACTTCACTATTCGTAATAGTAACACCACTGATTTCGGTATCTTCATGGGATTTAATTACGAAAAACTTATTGAATCTATTCCCGCACTTTACTCTGATCACAATCTCATCAAAATTACTCTCCAAATTATTACCCCCAGTGACCCTCCCCCATATCATTAGTAAAATTAAATGGTCTAAATATTATGATCTTCTTAACGAACTCCGCCCCCCGATTTCCTCCCCATCAATAGCACTAACGACATAAATTTCTTGATTGTTATTATAACTACTCAAATTAGAAGTGCTATTGAAGGTGCTACCACCTGAATTACTAATAATGATTTCTTCAAAAATGATCCTAATGCCGTAGCCTCATCACCATTAAATATCGTATGTGTGATGTAGAAATCACATATATTTTAAAAATTCTCTATTTAATTTTAATTCAAATCTATTTTATCGCTTTTTATAATAATTCACTCGTGTATTCAATATTAATCTTTAGTAACTGCCGAATTCTTCCTCTATCAGTAAAATAAAAAAATAAATGTAAAAGATAATCAATCTCCTTGCATATTCTCATAATCATTTCCTATCATAAAGAGTAACACATGGCCCATTTTATTTATGTTCCTCTTAAATCACAGTAGCCTTATTCCTAACGTAATTTATTCAGTTAGACAAAATTATCCTTGAACACAATTAAATTATAGCTATATTTTATGTATATCTATCCTTTGCGGTTAACTTTTCTCATGATGAATCTCTGGCGAAATTTGTGATCTTTGATAGGGTTATCATATTATGGCACTCCTACTCTATATTCAAAATTGTTAGCTTAATTTGAGTGTAACGGAGCTTTAAAAAACCACTTTTTATGTGTTCTTGCTGGCGATGAAATTAAATGCCAATATGTAACAATAATTTGAATGTGGCTGGAATTGGATCATTCTTCCCTGATCGCTCCTGTTTAGAAGATACGGATGTAGTTCCTAAAATATTTATACGTTAGGGGCACCTTCCCTCCTTATTTTATGCAGCAAGTCAATAAAGAAAACTGTGCACATTTTTGTCAAATCTTTATTGATCTCTGAATTTAATTTTTTTTTTAACACCTCTGGATCGAATCTTGGTTATTTAATGCAAGAATTGTAAATAATATTTCTAGCGGCAATCAACGCAAGTAGATTTCACCTATACGAAAATATGGCCTAATGGAGACCATCGAACTGGAAACTTCTATTAACATTTTATCTACCTGCCACTAACTAAAAAAAATCTTCTCTACATACCTGAATTATCCTACGAAATATTATCTTACCTACTGTACAAGAAAATCCTCGTTACAGTATGCTATGTCCTTATGTCCTTAATAAATGTTGTTTTAGACCAACCGATACGAAATTTGTAGCACTACAAACTTCATGTAAATTGAAACATAATTAAAAACACTAATTTTTACATACTCGATATTTTACTTCCTAATTTGCTGCATACAAAAAAAAGGTAATCCAATTGAAAACTTTTTGTAAAATGCAACGATTTAACTTCGAAATTAACAAGTAAAATATCTCGGTCATTTTCAATTCACGATTAAGATTAGAAACAAGAATGCACGCTTCCTTTTTGAGCTTGATTTAAAACTCTATTAGTACAAAATGTAACCCCCCCGCAATACCCACTAAAAATATATAGATTAAAGCAATTGTCAGATATAATACAGTTTCATATTTTCTTTTTAGAAATAATACAATTGTTATTAATAATATTGCATGTGTGTGAAATGTCAAAAAAGGCATGCGCACTCTAATTAAATGTTTATAATATTGATACAGATTTGAAAATATTGAAATTATAGGAAGGGAGGCTAAAAAGTTTCTAGCTTTACCTCTTTCCAATATAAATAAAAGAATAAATTTAATGGCAAATAAGAGCTAAATATTTTGATATGTAACAACACAAATATCAAGCCATTCTGATTTTTACAATTTTTTTTTTTTTTTTTTTTTTTTACTTCTGCTATAATGTTCGAAAAATGATCAGAAAAGAGAGAGTTGAATTATCCAATGCCATTTTGGCTCAATTTGAAGCTTACGGGACTTTCTGTCTAGGTGTTGGTGTTAGGGATTAAGGCCGATTGACAACACTGGGGTCCTAGGCCTGAGGGGGAGTGCCTTCCGTGGAGGTCTTTCTAAGGGGTCCTAGCCCGTATTTACGCAAGTTTCGGAGGAAACCACGGAAAACTCCGAACGGCTAGGCCGACGAGCGCGACCGGGGATCGAACCCGGCACCTCACGTCTACCAGCTTTGAGCGCAGAACCGCTCGGCCGCTGGTGGGCCCCTTTCTGTCTAGGTTAATGACAGAAAGGGAAGCTTCGTTGCACATGCATACTTATGATACTGAAACAAAAAGACAATCAAAAGAATGATGCTCCAGGTGTCCCTGCGCCCGAAGAAGTTCCGCATTCAGAAATTGGCCGAAAAATTACAGAACAAAAGTGGGATTCTTCTGGTGAACTTCTTACTTCAGGCTTCCAGTAAAACTGGAGAGTACTATGCTAACTTTCTAAACCAACTAAAAGAAGCGATTAAAGATAAACGCCGGGAAAAGTTGATCAGAGTAATCCTGTTTTTGCGAGACAATGCATCTGCGCACACTTCGAGCTAAATTGATGATTCTAAGTCTTCAATTGATCGACCTTAATCCCTAATCCCTATTCACCTGAACTACCTTCTTTTGATTATTTTTGTTTCATGAACGCTTGAAGGAGCAACGTTTCGAAGGTATAATTCCAGTAAAAGCTGGTTTCAGGGACAACTAAATGCCTTTTATTTTAACTGTCTACAAATGTTAGAACAACTTTGTAAAAAGTACAACTGTCTCCAAAGACATTATGTTGATTAAGTATATAATTTCATAACTCTGACTCTTTTCTTTCTTGTCAAATCTGGTAAATTTTCATCCTCCTTCTTATTATTAAACAGCAACCCTTACATAAAGTCGTTAAATAATTTTGTTCAATGAACCAGATCATATTTTTGCGATATTGCTTTCAATAAAATGCTTTCACCTTAAGATAAATTCATTCTTTTAATGCTTTATTCAGTAAGAAGCCTAAAGATTTATAATGTTCCATCACTAACGTCATACATAGGTGGTAAGCAGCATTCTTAGGCCATTTATACTCTCAAAGGAGTAATCCTAGTTGGGATGCGTTATTCTATCCTTCTTTTACACAAGGTTTTTTTTTTTTTTTTTTTTTTTTTTTTTTTTTAATGTTTCATTATCATGTTTATACTCTTTCTGGATTTTTTTAACACTTTTCTTTTGAAATAGTTAACTTTGTCTTAATGAATTTTAGAACTTTTGTCTTTAAATAAATGAAAAAAATATTTATTCCAGAATAGCGGTGATTAAAAATCGAGAGATTTGGTAACTATAGATAAGTGTAATTTTATTAAAGGATGCTAATTCAGTAATATTAATATGGAATAGGAAATTGTGTATTACTATTTTCGAAGGT
Organism: Salticus scenicus; assembly: GCA_963930645.1. Classification (NCBI taxonomy): domain Eukaryota; kingdom Metazoa; phylum Arthropoda; class Arachnida; order Araneae; family Salticidae; genus Salticus; species Salticus scenicus. The sequence goes on along the minus strand of OZ005659.1, from coordinate 208,584,563 downwards.
ACACTGACAAGAAAAACGTTGTTCAAAATAAGTAGCCCTCGATCATTATCTCATAAGGTTAACCTACCAAATGTATAAATTCAAAACTAAAATATTATAACAAATTTGCTTTGAGTCAATTAATTTCATCATCTTCATTAAATATTTTTTTGATGCAATTAGGTAAAAATTTTATAATAATATACATTGTATAATATATATATATATATATATATATATATTGTAATTTTCGTATTATGTAAGCTTTAATATTATTTATTATTAGTAATAAGAAAAAATGTACCTGTAAAACAAATATAAAGAAATATGTACCAGAAATAAAATTCAGAAAGAAATATTAGGTTTTACATATCGGATTATAGTTGACAGATGGGTCTTGTATAGGTTCATTGAAAGCTTCCAAGAATTATGCGGCGGAAACTTTGTCGTCAGTACTGTAAATATATGAATGTATGTGTTGTGAACAAAGTGCAGAAGTCGTCAAACTGCAGATTAGCTAGGAAATAATATATTCCATAATATATAATTAAGATCTTTCATTTAAGGTTAAATAATGTCTTTTTCAAAAGTAAGTTGGGTACTTTACTTATTTTTGTGTATTCACACGTGCAAATTTACCACATATCATATTTTGACCTGCTGATTACAAATCTGTAATAAATTTTTTCTCACATAGGTTGGGATCAATGTAAAAATTATTGAATTTCCATAGATTAGGGCAGGTTTCCTTTTTTAGGTTTCTTTATATAATAGCAATGTTAACTTTTCAATACACGTTACTTAAAGTAGTTTTCATAAGTTTCCACCACTTTTACTAATCACACATAGGTTGAGGCCTACATCTGCTTTTTTTTTTTTTAACCAGTATATTTGTAATTCTCAACTGAAAATACTAGAATTTAACAAATCTTTCAATTATTTAACAACTAACCCTTTAAGTTTTGTAATCAATGGAGCATTATATTATTTTTTGTAATAATTATTTTTTACTATTATATATATATATATATATATATATATATATATAAACATTTATTTTAAAACTCCAAAAAAAATCAACATGTTTTTTATTCCTTTTATACAGAGTTTTTAACGAAAATTATTCCCACTTTCAGATAAGTTGGAAAAACATTTTTAAAACAATATACTGCAATCAAAATATAAATATCCTAAATATTTCATGAAATATGAACATTTTTATGAAAAAAGTTTTTACTGCGCATGTACAAAAAGTAAAACATTTTTTATTGCATTGGTTGGAAGCTAGATGTATTGGGCAACTTTCATCAAAAGTGCATTTGAATAGAATAGAAATTAAGTGAATTGTTCGAAAAAGAACGAGCTAGAGTTGAGGTATTTTCCAAAAGCTAAAATTTCTTAAGGGGTTTTTCACTTGCCGCGTAATTAATTTTAAGATCCAATTTTTCAACAACACTCCAAATGTCCTTTTTTTGTGAAAAATCCCTTATAATCTTGTAACTCTAACATATTTTTGTTTATTTACTGTGATTTGTGAGATTATAAGGGTTCCCCCCCCCCCCCCAAAAAAAAAAAAAAAAAAAAAAGAAACTTTTGGAAAGTGGTTGAAATAATTGGATCTACAAATTAATTGCACAACATGTGAAAAACCCTTTAAGAAATTTCAACTTTTGGAAAACATCTAAAATCTAGCTCGTTCTTTTTCGTAAAATTCACTTAATTTTTATTCTATTCAAATGCACTTTTGATAAAAGTTGCCCAATAAATCTAGCTTCCAATCTATGCAAGAAAAAGCGTTTTAAATTTTACACATGCGCAGTAAAAACGTTTTTCATTGAAATGTTCATATTTCATGAGATATTTAAGATATTTGTATTTCGATTGCAGCATAGTGTTTTAAAAGTGTTTTTCCAACTTATCTGAAAGTGTGAATAATTTTCGTTAAAAACTCTGTGTATTATAAATAAAAAACATGTTGATTTTTTTTTTTTTTAGTTTTAAAATAAATGCTTATATCTCCCTTATTTAACATGCTATAGTCCCACAAAATCCTCCACGAATGGAACTGGGTCTGTGTTAACATATCCTAAAGTTACAGCTTATTTCGTTTATTTAACGATACAGGGTGATCAGAAACATTATTTATTTTGCTCAATTTGTTACAGGCTCCCTAACTGTTGTCTTAAGCCAATCTTCACTGAAAAACATGAGGAAGACCCAGTTCTTTAAATATCCAATGTTTGAAAACATTTCATTGAGAGATAAGTTTTTATTTTGTAAAAAAAACTGATTGTTTGCAAATCTTGCTAAACTTTTGAACAGGGGTGTAACAAGTATTGAAAAGTTAATATTGTTATAATAAACCTAAAAAAAGGAACTTATGTAAATTCAATAGTTTTTACATGATCCCAACTTATGTGAGAAAATTTTTATTACGGGTTTAGAATCAGCAGGCGAAATTATGATATGTGGTAAATTTGCACGCATGAATACCAAAAGTAAGCAATGTCCCCAACTTACGTGGGAAAAAGAAATTAGTTAACTTTAAATGAAAAATCTTAATTAATTATATATTAGGAACTAAGTATTTACCTATTGTTAAAATTGGTCGTTCCCAAAATGAAAAGTGAAAGGATATTAGAGAAATAAACATTTTTACTTTAACGATACAGAAGCCGCTAATGTGCAGATTACCTAGTTAAAATGCGGAAAATTCTTGATTCCGCATCTTAACGGGTCCTTTTAGTTAATCTGAAGATTAGCTAGGTAATCTGCACATTGACGAATTTTGAGCTTTAAAGGTAACATATATATACAGTCAGAAAATAATAGCTTTTTATTACTAATAACGTATACCTGTCAACATTCCCATTAAGAATTCGTAAAATTGCTCGTAAAAAACCCTTTTACACGTGCCACATTATTTTTAGATTAATCGTCTCCAAATGTAATTACGATTAAATTAGCTGTAATATACAATTACAAGCCTCCCAGCGTTCCTAAATCTTTAGCACTATTTTACCATATTGTCGCCACCGTGGTAAAACGATACTTTTTTAGATGAGGTTAGACATCATCATTAAAACATCGAAGAAGAAATTCTTAGCTAGGTATTCTAGCTACTATAGCTACGTAGCTATCTCAACTACGTATAACTGCTAATTCTTAGCTATATACATTGTAATTTTAGTTTTATGTAAACTATAATATTTACTTTTAAGATTCAGAAAAAATTACCTGATGAACTAATCTAAAGAAATATACACCAGAAATAATATTCAGAAAATAATATTAGGTTTTACATTTGGCCCTTAGTGCCTAGTGTATCATTTACTTGTTATTATGAACTTATCAAGAATATGGCGGCTGAAAATTTGTCGTCATTACTATAAATGTGATGTTGGATTTATTTTAGTGTAGTTTAACCATGTTTCTTACGCCTAGCAGTGAGGATGAGTCGAAAATCTTGGAAGGTTTCCAAGTTGACCAACAGATTTGAATTTAGTAAACATCCAGTCATTCGGTATTCCCTTATCGCTTATTTTCTCTCAACGAAAAGCTTGTCTCCCCTATTTTACTAGTGGATTCGTTGAATCCGCACTTGCGCAGAGGATTCCATGGTCGCAAGAAATGTAGTTAAAAAGTAATAATGTTATACCTGCCTACATATTCATTAAACATTCATAAAATTGGTAGCAATCATCCATTTAACACACGCTACTTTATATTAATCGTTTCCAAACGTAAATAGGATTTAATTAGCTGAAATATACACATACAGGCCTCCCGGGGTAAGCTTCAATATAATTTTACTATATTGCTGCCACTATGGTAATAGAACATTTTTTTAGATAAAGTTTGGTATTATCATTAATAGATTCAAGAAAATCTTTTTAGCTACGACAGTGGTATCAATACAATAAAACGAAGGTAAAATTTTAATAACGTTGCGAGGTCTGCACTAGAAAAAGACTGATTTCAGGAAATGTGGAACCAAAAGTTTTACAGCGTATTAATTAGAATGTCTGCAAGAAAGAATATCGGTTCTAACATATTTAAAATTGAATGCCAGTATTGTTGTACAGGTTTTTTTTTTTTTTTTTTTTTTTTTTTTTTTCTAAAATGATCAAATGTTAGTGAAGTCTTAAATTACTGTATAAAATATTGGTATTGAAATTTCCTTTTGAGAGAACCCTGTTTTGTTTACAATGAAATAATTAAACTATTCTTAGGCAGTGTTGCCAGATCTAGCGAATATTTTATTCATTAATTGCCAATAATTTTAAATTGTAACATTTCCGTAAGCACTTCGAAGACCGATAATTTACTATAAATATCAAATATCACAGCTCAAAATTTCTGGTGACTATTGAATAAAAAATTTGCCAGATTTGGCAACAATGTTCTCAGGCGTTTGTTTATACATTATATATACTTCATTTTTAAAAATAGTATTACACATTTTTATCTTTTTTTTTTTTTTTTTTTTTAATCAAATCAGTCAGTAAATGTATAGTTTATACATTTTTTATAAGATTTCATAATTAATAATCCGTTCCATTGTTAGCAACCACATTACTAATTTTTACAGTAATTGTTTCCAAGTATAATTACGATTCAATGAGAAAGAAAAAAATAATCCAAAAAAGTCCAATGTGAAAAGAAAAAAAAAAAAAAAAAAAACACGTACTAAGAATTTTAAGGAGTATTAATTAGAATGTTATCAGGTATGAATATGAGTTCTACCACAGGAAAATCTGGATAGTAGAATTTTTAGATAGTATTTTTTTCTAAACAGCTATCAAACATTAGTCAAGTCAAAATTACTGTATAAAATATTGGTATTCTAATTTCCTTTTGAGAGAAACTCTGTTTGTAATACAATAATTAAATTATTCTTGGACGCTCTTCGACATATTAAATATACTTCTCCTTCTCTCTCTTTTTTTTTCCGAATAGCATTATATATATATATATATATAACCAAATCAGTTAGAAAAGGTACAGTTTATACATTTTTACAAGACTTTTTCTAGAGTCAAATTATCATGCAGGGTATCCAGAGTTGAAAATTTTCCCCGGTATTCGTCTACCTGTATATTTATATAATCAATTTTTACTTATTAATTGGGCATACTTACCACTAAAATTTCTGAAAGAATGATACTAGTGGAAAAATTAGGAAAATATTTCGACTGTCGACACCCTGTATCCAGCTTTTGCTTGTTGAACGCAACATTCTTTAATTGCTACTCAAAAACTCGTTAATTACAAATTTCCCTTTTTCAGAATGTTATAATAAAATATCCAATTTATAATTATGCTTTAACAAGATTTTTAATTAGGAAAATTATTATTGAATACGTATTATAAAAATTTATGAAATATGTTATTATTGTTATTTGCATAAATAAGAATAAGTGCCATAAAAACATATATTTTCAATCTTATACCTCTTTCTTAAATTAGTTTTCTTGTTATAATAATATTTTAACTCTTATTAGCATTAAGGTGCCGCCACTTGTTATCGTGTACATCTCATGGGGAAAAAAAAAAGACAAAAATCTATCGGGTAAGTTTCCTTTTTCGTTTAAAATTTATTTTAATATTTCAAGATCCAATGTGATGCCTTTTATTTTTTAAATAATGTTCGATATTTTCTATAAATACTGACATACTTTTGAAAAATTGACGCATTACATGTGCGGGGAGAGACTGCGATCACAATCCAAAAGAAAAATGAGCGCCATAATCGCAATTTAGTAACAATACTGTACTTTTAACACCGCTTTCGCGACAGCTGACGTAGATTCACGTCATTTCAATATATGTAACTCAACCCTTGGGCATTTCTTTTGCAATCTGTATGTCATTTATTTCTTAAAAATATACACAAAATTCATATTTGTACAACCAATATATTATGGATAAAAATAGCTTGATTAGAAAGAGTACAATCATAATGCATACCAATTTGTAATATGAAACTGAATATAGAAAATTTTGTTCTGAAATATTGTAACTTTGGAGAGTAACGCCCTTAGGCGAACCTTACTGTAAAAAGGAAGGAAATACGTGGTCGCCAAAGTGTTAAAATAATGCTACATCAGGGCTGCCATGTTTTTTAATATATTCCGGAATGTTCTTACCCCGCCCTTTTTTCAAACCGTAATATTTGTAGAAAGATTTTTTTTCAATATACAATTACGATTAAATATTAAGAAAATTTTTCTAAAAATATTACGGTCTGAAAAAGAGGCGCGGGACTAACAACATTCCGGAAAAAAATTAAATAATTTGGAAGCTATGCTACATGCCAATGTTTAAATATTTATGTGATATTTACTGCTATGTTTGCGGTAGACAAAGCTTAAATAGTTCGAATACGTATATATATATATATTATAAAAAATGCGACGGTTTAGAAAAAAGGCAGAAATTGCGGCCGGCTGTTGACTATATGTATATCATACCTGCCACAGTGGTCGTACTCTCCACGTTTTTTTTTTTTTTTTTTTTTTTTTCAGGACACTCTCAGAAATTATTATTATTATTATTTTTTATTTATTGCCACCACTATTTCTATGTAATATTTTCTACCCTGTACAACCATGGCACATCACTTTAACATATTCAAAATTTTTCTTCAAAAAAATATTGGTGGCTAAAAAGGCGAGAATTCGTTATCGTTGAGATTATCCTGAAAAAAGGGCGGAGAGTACACCTGACCTTCCAGCATTCTAATTAATATTACGTAAAATTTTTCAACCCGGCCTTTTTCCCGCTCAAATATTTTTTAACAGCATTTTCCTTCTTATTTAGTTGCAGATATATTTGGAGAAATTTGCTCTAAATAGTAAGTGGTGAGGAAAAAAGGGCAGTACTAACAATTTTAAAGGATTATTACCGTAATTTCTGGTAGATAACCCGCAGGTTAGATGTGTCATTTCTCCACCAGAAATTTTGTTTAACAGAGAAATCTATACTTTTTCGAAGGAAAAGCTCCTACAAATATACATTTATTTATCAACTGAAATTTCTGCTGCAAAACTGGATTATTATATAACCTGCAGGGTATCTACAAGAAATTACGGTAGTTCGAATGTTGCAGGTATGTTATGTACCGAAGACTTTATTTTTTCCTCTGTTCTCTTAACCCTAGTGCTATTCATTTCAAATGTTTAAATTAAACATTCATTTTTCAATGTAATAAACTGAGTATTTGATGTCTAAGAATAGTGGAGGCATAGCGTTGAGTTCTGGCCCAAAATTGTTTGGGTTCATCTTTCTGGAAAGACATGGATGTTTGCGAAATCCTCAAATATATTTCAAATATTGTGCATTCTAATTCTAAACTGATGTAACATGGTTAAACGACACGAAACACATTGTAATTATAGGTGTCATTAATCGCAATTAAATACCAAATATTTAAGTGTTCTTTCGTTTTCGTCTTTTAAATTAAATTTATGTAAAATCCTATTCTCTTTCACCGATAACATTCTACGTAAAAAAAGAAAAAGAAAAATTATGAATTTCAAATTTAGGTGGAAATGGAAACGAACTCAGCAGTCGGGTAAAATATCAAATATATTTTTCTAAATTGTTACCGCTAGCAATTTTATTTCATTCTTGTAATAGTGTAATAGTGTAATAAAATATTTAAATACTGGGTTCGTGTGCCTTAAGAACTTTCAGTCGTCTAATATTAAAATTTTATTAATGCTTGTATTCAGGTTTGTCATGGTCTGTATTTACCTTTACTCTTTCATCACTATATTTTTATAATAAACTTCTCCACGACAAATTGAGGGGGAAATTACTGTATAGTTATAGTGGTATGAAAGTCGGGGGAAGAGGCGTGAACATTGCAGCGCTGTGTTTTATATTCTTTAATTGAAAGACACAGAATAATAATCACGCAATAGCATATATGCTTATATTTTAATTTATTCCGGAATATTTTTAGCCCCGCCTTTATACCATACCACTTTTTTTTTTTTTAAAGTAATTTTTTCTTATTTCACCGAAATTATACATTGAAGGCAATTTTTCTATAAATAAAGTGATGTGAAATAAAGGCGGAGCTGAAAATACAGCGGTATAAATTAATCCTTTGCGGTCGGCATATTTTCCGTAAGACACGTCTTTTGGCGATCCTTTAAAACGTCACACGTATAGTTTCCAACTTATTACCTTTTAGCTACCGAAAAATTGTAATAATTTGTTTTATTTTACTTCATCATTGAATAAAATAAATCTTTCTGTTAAAATTTTACGCTAGCCGAAAGGTAGCCTATAGTTACACGTTTTAGAAAAATAACATTTCATTTGCAGAGGAACACCTTAAGGCGTGGCTCGATTTTTTAATGTCCCCTTAGAAGGGACATACGAACGATAAGGGTTAAAGATAGAAGTACATTTTCTCCTTGCTTGTTAAATATAAATCTATAGTTATCTTTCCCTTTTCATTTATATTATTTCTTATTTCTATTAACTCATTTTTCCCATATTTCAAGGTTTAAATTCAAATTCTAAAAATACTTTAGTTAAAAACACTTCCGATGAATAAATGTGCGTTGTGAACAGGAACGTAGACTCAGACATATTTGAAGTGTTAGAATAACCAAATTATTATTATTTTTATTTTTTTGGCAAAATTTAGATTACATGAGGTACTTCAAAATAATTAAAAAATAGTTGTCTAATAGAATAAATTTATTTATTTATTTATTTATTTTATTTATTTTTTGTGCTTATTCATTACATAATTGTTTCAAAATTGTTTATTCATCTCTAAGTAGACGGAATTAACTAATAAAAGCAAATTATTTCTCAGTAGAAATTTTAGGGGTGTAATCTCGGGACACCTTCAAAAACAAGAATATTTTGCCTTTTTTTTGCTACTATTTTCTTCGCGAAATGTTTATAACATTTTCACAAAAATACGTATGACCACTAAACGGAATATTGATATTTTAAAAGCAGAAAAGGTCTTCATTCGTTTCGGGTTTTAAATACAATAATTTTATATTTATTTATCCGTAACTACATTTAGATACAATTACTCAAGAAAGAAAGAGGTGTGGAGAAAGATAAATGTACTAAAAATCTTTCGATTCACAATTAGAATGTTGGCAGAAATGCATTATATATTCTTGTCCTTTTCAAAACTTTATTTAAATCATCCAGGAAAGTTATATTTTATATATTTATTATAAGATTTTATAATGTCAAATGGAGTCTCATTTTAAGGAAGTTAATGTTAAATGAATGCAGCACACATTAATTGGTGCTCGGAAACTGGCTAACCCTTTCAAGGACGGTGGTATATATTCTTTACTATCTAATTGTAATTCCCCATTTCGGAAGTTTATCCGGGAATTTTTTAATAAATTTTTACCTTTTTGATAAAGCCGAAAAACTCATTTATTCTTTATCATCTAAACCTGCTCTCGATTTCTTTTTTCAAAATGTTCGAATGAAAAGACTCAAAAATTTTCCACGTGTTTTTATGTTTTGGGAGGACCTATAAATTGGAAAATTATTATGCAGTTCTTACTCCAAAAATTTACTTATTATTCCCCACATTATTTTTTGTTTTTTCGTGAATAAGATAAAACCTATAAAAAACAAGAGTTTTAAAACTTTCTAACATTCATTTTCTTATTATAATAATATTTTACTTACTATTGGGGCTGAGGCGCCTTCTTTTTTTTTTTTTTTGCACCCTATGGAGGAGAAAAAAGAAAAAAAAAAAAAAAAAAAAAAAAAGACAAAAATTTACCGAACATGTTTTATTTTTCATTTTAAAATTAATTTTTATATTTCAAGATCCCATGAAATACCTTTTATATATTTATTTATTTTATTTTATTTTTAATAAATGTTCGATATTTTTTTTTAAAGTATTAACTTTTATTTTAAAATCTAACGCATTACGATAATGGGGAGAGATTGTGATCTCAAAGAAAAAAAGAAAAAAAACATGCTCCTTAAGCGTATCTTAGTAACAGTATTTTACTATTATAATGATGCTACATACTAATATCTAAATTTTAATTTGACACCAGCTTACAGTGAATAATATTTACTGCATCAATTGTACAGACAAAACTTAAATAGTTCAAATACGTAAATTTTATTATTACTATTATAATTTTATAAATAATGGAACATTTTAGAGGAAAGCCAGAAGGTGAGGTGAACTGTTTAAGAAAGAAATATACCCAAACATGTTATTATAACTCAGTTTTCTTAATTCTACAACTGTGTTCGTTTCAAATGCGTGAAATGGCATTCATTTTTTACTATACCAAATGGTATATAAACAGTCCAAATGTTTTTAATTTCATTATATGAGCGTTTGTGCAGGAAACTGATTTCTGACCGAAAATAGTCTTGGTTCGATTTTCACGAAAGGAATATACAGGGTGATTATAATCAAAGTTACAATTTCAAAAAGCTATAATTTTAAAACTTCCCGTTAGAACGATTTCATATTTTATCAGAGCATCGTGAGGCAATGAATGTTTGTTTGTGGGAGGGAAAAGTAGTTCTAACATGTTCCTATAGATGGCGCTGTCAGGGAAAACGCTTAAATGGACATCATTAAATGCAGGAATGTTTTTAGCAGCACAATGAAAAAGCAGGAAACAATAGACTTCAAGGGTTAACAACAATTATTTAGCAAAAAGACAAGAACACATGTTTACAGCGGAAACAGTCATAGTGGAAAGAGAAAAAGCACCTTTGTGAAATCCTCATATATATTTAAAATGCGGTGCATGTTAATTCTAAACTGATTTATTATGGATCATTAAAAAAAAAAAAAAAAGGTCATTGTAACTATGTGTCTCAAAGCTGTCAAATAAATACCAAATACCAAGTATATAAGGTAAAGTGCACTAATTTCGTCTACACTTCACCTTTAGGCTCTTGGCTGCTATAATTTTCCCTGAAAACCTACCATATTTGGTTGTTACATTTACTAATTACCCACAAACATTTTACATAGCTAAACTGACTACAAAAATATTTTTACCACGTCAATAAACAGTGTTTGAAAAGTTACCTATATTTGGCTAAACTTTAAAAAAGGGAACCCACTTTCGTTACCTTCGAAAAATCCAACAAAACGAGACATTAACTTATGACCCATAATATATTTAAAAGAATAAAGGTACAAAGAACTAGTAGTCAATGTAAGAATAACTGAAGAAAATATCAGGCACCATAATATGAGGAACATATATATATATATATATATATGTTCCTCATATACGTTCCTCAAGCAAAAGGCAATCCATATTGCATTTTGCTCAGGCACTAGTATTTGTTTCTAGCGCCTGAGCATGTTTCGTATGACCAAGAGCAGCACTCAATCCACTGGACACATTTTTTCTTTATATTCATCATCAGAGAAACGATTCAAATAAATAAGGCACGTTGCATCATTGTCGTCATCGCAATCGCTTGTATCATCATCAGATGTGCCGAATGAAGAATTACTCTCGTCATCTGAATAGCTGGTTAGGATATGTTTGATTTTTTAGATAGCTGATTTTCCCCCTTTCCCTTGGAATTGATGGATTCCAAAAGTTGTTCTTAAGACAAAAGAGCCTTCTTCGTGTTAGTGCCTTCTTTTCTTGGGGATCTTTTACTTTTTGCCTATGAGCAGACCCAATTATCAATGTTGCCGAATCTCCTCTTTTAGAAATTGATGATATGATCACTGGCACTTTCTTTGATGTCTTTAGGTTTCAATACAGCAGTAGATTGCGGAACATGGTCACTTGATTATGGTTTATCAGTTACCATGGAATTTTCGCCATATGAATGGCGAGGAAAAGAGGAGGGGGGGGGAATTAAGAATTTCAAGGGGGACAAAACTGGAACAATGTTATTTTCCAACATAACGGGGATTCAGTTGTAATATAAACTAAACATTCGAAGATTCACTGCATGCTACTATTAGCAGATTACCAACATAGAATACATACCGTGTATAATAAAGAAGGATTTACAGTAGACTAAATAACATTCCACAAAAGGCATAGTAAGAACTCACTTCTTCTAAAGACAGGAAATCCAACATATATAACAGATTTATGTGTCTTTCCGAATAAAACTTTCAATATCGACTCGTTATACTGTACAACCTCGATTATCCGAACCTTGATTAACCGAAACTGTCCGTTAACCGAAGTCGATTTCTTCTTCACTTTTTTTTTTCACTTTCTACTATCATCCAAAATTTTCTCTTAACAAACATGTATTTTTAAAGTTTTTTTTTTTTCCACATTCCTTTTGTATGCAAGCCATCCTTTTCAAACTACGAGTGCAGATAAATATTTTAGACGATTATTGATGAATTCTCGATTATTCGAAGTAAGTTCGGTCCCAATTACTTCGGATAATCGAGGTTCTACTGTACATACTTGTCAACATACTAGTTAATATTCCGTGGGATTGTTAGCCCCGCTTTTTTTTTCACATCATTACCTTTTCAGAGTATTTTCCTTCGTATTTAATCGTAATTGGATTTGGAGAATACTACTCTAAAAATTTACTGGTGTAAAAAAAAAAGGACGGGACTAACAATACTACGAATATTAATTGGGATGTTGGCCAGTATGAATATACCACCCGATTGCCTTGCATCACAGCAATACCTTTTCAGAGTATTTTCCTTCTTATTTAATCGTAATTGGATTTGGAGAATACTACTCTAAAAATTTACTGGTGTAAAAAAAAAGGACGGGACTAACAATACTACGAATATTAATTGGGATGTTGGCCAGTATGAATATATCCCTTGCATCACAGGTAGCGCCATTCATGGATATGCAGGGAAATAAAAAGAGCGAAATCGTGGAAGGGGAGGAAATTTGGTCATTTTTCTATAAATATATTTGAACTCTTTGTCGAACCTAACTTTTATTAAACTACCACCAATAATTTTGATGAATCATATTTCATGTATATAAGAGATGATGTTCTTCAACTTAATGATACAACCGTTACAGATACGTACCATCTCATTATGAATTATAAAATTTTTAGTACCTGCTTTTTTTTTTTTCTTCACATCAATCAATTTTTAGAGTAAATTTATTTTTATTTAATCGTAACAATATTTGGAGAGAATTACTCTAAAAATAAAGTGCGATGAAAAAAGGAGCCTTTTTTCAAGGGTCGTTAACAATTTTAATTTATAATTGAGATGGTTGGCAGGTATGCAGATAAAATTTAGTGGTGGATATTGAATAAAAAATGGTTAAATTTTGCAACACTGACCAGAGGAATTAAATTAAATTGGATTAGCAATGGGTTAATTTTCTATTTTTGAATAAAATTTTTGTAACAATCCTTATTACTTTTTACGAAAAGTATTCTACATAAAAACATTTTTTATGAATGCAAATTGTAGGTCGAAATGGAACCGAACACAGCAGCAAGACAGCAGGATTAAATAATAAATATATTATCAGAAATTTTTACCGCTATTTTTTTTTTTTTTTTTAATTCTTGATATCTGTAATCAGGTATTTGGATATTTGAATATTGAAGGGTGCGTGTTGATTTGTAAATGAAAGGAATTACTCTGGCCTGAAAGGATTAATGCAAGTATTCAGGTTTGCTGCAGTTTGTATTTGCAGGTATGGAACACGGGCGGAGAATTCATACCACTATCAAAGTAAGAAATTTTTCTACTTCTTAAATCAACGATATTATACGTTGAGAAATTTCTTAAACAGATTCCGGTATGAATTCTGCGCCCGTGTTCCATCCCTGTATTTGTTTCACTAAGCCTTCTATTACTGTATTTAAACAGTACGCATCTATTTCATTTTTCCGCGACTACCGCAATTTCTCCTAGATACCCCGCAGGTTATATAATCCAGTTTTGCACCAGAAATTTCAATTGATAAATAAATTTTATTTCTACGAGTTGAAAAAGGTGTAGATTTCTCTATTAAATAAAATTTCCGGTGGAGAAACGACACATCTTACCTGCGAGTTACCTACCAGAAATTACGGTAATTAGACAATTGCTGTATAAATATAGTGGGGAAAAAGTCAAGGAAAATGGCGTGACTATAGAATCCCCGTGTTTTATCTTATTCAATTAAAAGAGATTGACGTACTATTTTAAGATTTTATTAGAGATACATTTGACAGGTCTCGTTCTACTACGAAGGGCAATTCTTTCTGAGCGAACTTCTAAATTATTTCATGGATTTTTTGCCTCATCTATTACTTACAGTGCTATCAGATCATTTGATATTAGGAGAAAGAGAACACTATGCATTTATAACGGTAACGTAATCGTGCTCCTGTTCTTTATTGAAACCATAGACGAGACGGTAGAAAGAATAATATTGATATGCTTAAAGGTTTTCCCATATTGTTTCCACCGACTGGATCTCTAGCGAACTCTAGTCGTTCGGTGAAAGGAAGATTTCCTACGATCATGTGTCCCTGCATTATCGAAAATGAAAATCAAAGCAGGATAGTGTGTTCTAACTTTTAAACAGCCCCGTTTAAATGCTGAAGCCGAAATGTTTATTTCTTTGTTTTGAGAGTTTAAAGCTAATAAAATGAACTGTATTGGACTAAATTGCTTAAATGCTAGGTGCGCTGTGAATAAGGTCACATACATGAACTTTGCTGTTGAAAAGAATCATTTTTTTATTGTCCTAAAGCCACAATATCTATGCATAGGTGCCGTCTCCCTTTTCTCGGGGAAGACTACAAACCGGAAAATTTTTATAACTATTTTCGTTAACATTAATCGATGAAAATGTATATAACATATTCCATTTAAAAATACTGGTGTTAATTCTGATTTAAGAGTTTAAAATGTTGGCAGCTGTGGGCAGCTTCATAGCTGCCAATATTTTAATTTATTCCGGAGTATTTTTAGCACCGGCTTTATTTCGCACCACTTTATTTTTTGAAATTTTTTGTCCAATATATAACTATGATGAAATAAGAAAAATTTACTCTTAAAAAAAAAGTGGTATGGATTAGAGGAGGAGCTAAAAGTATTCCGGAATAAATTAAAATATTGGCAGCTATGTCTTTATGCTGTGAATTTTATCTTAAGCTATTATTCAGCTGTGTTTTCTGATGAAAGGGAAGATGATACTTGATTAACAAACTTGTTATCTTTTGAAATATTCTGTAAGTAAACTTTTAAGACTCTGCATTACCTCTCATTCATTCACACACAAATCAAGATCCTCGAGCACGCAACGAAATTATAGCAGCGTATTTTTAGAAGATATCTGATAGAGGGTATCACCGTGGGAGCTCATCTCAAAAAGAAGATATTTATGTCTAAATATGGGAAAACGGACTGTTAGAATCTGTCATCTCTGATAACACGTGAAATGGTTTAAACAATTTTCATGTTTGGTTGAGAGCCACGTAGTGATGTCTGTGCAATTAGAGTGATATTTGACTTATTTGAATTGTAATAAAACTCGCAGACATTCCAGTATATTTAGATTATTCCATAGCTTCATTAGTAATCTCATTTAATGAGAAAATTTTCTTTTTTAATAAGTATTTCTTGCATTTTTTGAGTTTCTCTTAAAAATACGTCAATTTAAAAAGTAATTTTACGTATTGAAGATAAGTTATTTAAGTGACATCCTTAACAATGGAGGCGGTAAATGCCAATGCCGTATATACATATTCGAGTTCATGAAATGACAAACAGAAATTCGAAAAATCGTTTTTTAAAAGTAGTTTTTATACATATGCATAGTTAGAAAAACGGGGCGGAACAAGTTTTAAATATATAGTTTATATATTATCACATGACATGCAATTAAGAAAACTTTTAACAAAAAGATAATATTATTACAAAAAATTAAAGAAAAAAAATGTATAGAAAGAAAAAGAAAGTAAAGAAAGAAAAAGAAAGAAAAATCATTCTATAGGCATAGGTTTATTAACACTTTCCTCCTGTGCATAATCGTTGTATCGTTTACCTTTCAATGTTTTTTTTCTAACGTTATTGCACAACGGTGGAAAACAGTCAAAAAGAATGACAGACAACTATCAGACATAATGACAGTAAGACAAATAGACTAATTTCATTCATAATCCCATTAAAACATTGTTGAAATGCGTAAAAATGCATAAAACAAACGAAAATGCAATTCAAGGAATTTGCACTGGCGGTCCATAATGTAACAGATTAATTTAATGTTGTCTACTAAATCTGGAGGTGAAGCATATAATATTCTGTGCAAAATATTATTTTAAAATTTTAACAATATATGTCAATATCGTTATGATTTTCGCAGTAGTAAAGTTATATAAATATGATGCAACATATTCATTTTTAGAAATTAAGGTAATATTTACATACATTGAATGTAGGCAAACGGGCAGATAGACCAGCGGGCAGTCAGGCACAGATGCACTAATTTAAGTCACATTTACTCTTAAAAATTGTTTGAAAGTGTTAAAAATACTTAATGTAAATGAAAATGAGATTCTAGCAACCTTTCTATAATAGGCCTTAATGTAATAGAACATTTCTGTTTGTCCGTGTAAATTTTAAGTACAAATTAATATTAGAAATTTTATGTAATCTATTTTTTTTCTATTTACAAATGTATTAATTTATTTGTGTTTTAAAAACATCCGATTTTTGTAGCAAAGGTGATAAGTGATAAAAGAAAAATAAATAACAATGCTACTTTCAGAAAAGAACAATCTAATCCTTCTGTTTCCACTCATTCATCCACCCACACATATATACCCCCCTCCAGAAAATAAATAAATACATAAATAAATAAAAATTATAAATTATAAATAATAAATAAGTAAAAATAAAAAACATATATATATAATCAAAAATTGAATTGTGTCAGAGATAATTTTAAATAGCTTTAACTTTTAAACACAAACACATAAAAGAAAAAAAAAAATAATTTAAAAAAAAAGTAAGAAGTTATAAGAACACAGTGTGATAAAAATAAAATAAAAATAATAAAATAATAATAATGAGATATCTAAATTCTTATCGGCACGTGCCTTCTGTTTTCAAAGTTAAAAAAAAAAATAATTATAAGTAAAAAAATCGTTTTTTTATAATTAGAAGTTTTTTATGGTGAAGCCCTAATGAGCATAATATATAGGTATTGAGGTAAAGGCATGCTATAAAGAAATGAAAGTTTTAACACTAATTAAATTTTAGAGAAAAATATAGATATTTCCCATTTCAGGGATGGAACACGGGCGCAGAATTCATACCACTATCAATGTAAGAAAATTTTCTACTTATTAAATCAGCGATATTATAGGTACAGAAATTTCTTCAACGGATTCCAGTATGAATTCTGCGCCCGTGTTCCATCCCTGCCATTTGCAAGATATGAAAATTTTTAAATATTCAAAATATTTTAAAAAGCATTCGAGACCAATATTATTAGTCATTAGTTTCTTGTATAATAATTCGTTAAGCCATAAACTTCAAATGTTTCTAAAGCTTTTTAAAATATTTTGAATATTTAAAAACACTTAATAATTCAAAATTCAAAATTTAAAAATAATTAATAATTTAATAAGTCACCCTATTCTCTGCCCCCCCCCCTCGAAAAAAGTTTTATACATTAATGAATTATACACTCACAAACGTATTTTTACATGTAATATTAATTAATACGTGATTTTAATACAAATTTTAAACTTTTAATAGTTTTAAATTTTAATTATATTTATACATACACTACTCTGCGACACGCCTGAATGAAATAGATTTGCAATGTGGCCCACCAAATGTCTGGGTTGGACAGGCCTTCTTTATCCTATCAGTTATTTATTTATTTTGTTTTTTGTTCTAATTATACACTTTATAATTTATTAAGAATAATTAATAGAACACCAATCATCCATTTTATCGCAGTGAACCTCTTTAGATATTTTGTAAAAGTCGTTTGCATAACGTTATATTCTTTCCTCTTATTTATTTATTTAGAAAAAAAGACTGGTGGGAAAAAATAGGCGGAAAGGAGCGAGACTAACAATATTCCGGGTTAGGTTGGTAATTATGCATATATATATAAGTGGTAATCAAAAGAGTGACTTCTGAAAACGCTGTAGTCGTTATAACCATACTTGCCAACATACTAATTAATATTCCGTAGTCTTATTAGTTCCGCCTTCTTTTTCACACCAGTATCGTTTTAGAGTATTTTTCTTCTTAATTAATCGTAATTGCATTTAGAGAGTATTACTCTAAAAATTTACTGGTGTGAAAAAAAAAGGGCGATACTAACAACACTACGGAATATTCATTAGGATATTGGCAAGTATGTATAACACAAGAATGACTTAACAATTATGCATAATTAATTCTGAAATATTATCTACAAATTTATTTTGTTCCAATTCATTTCGTAAAATTGGTTTCATTGTGTATGAGTATGAAAATCTATCATAGGGGTATTGTATTATATATATACAGGGTGATTATAAAAATTATTCCGATATATGAGACCGTAACTATCAAACCGCCCATAGAATGTGAATAAAAGTTTATTGCAAGGTATTTTACGATATGCGCTCAAGAATCATATAAAAAATCAACTGTTAAACTTTAAAAGTTAAGGTTACAGTGACAAAATTTCAAAAATTTCAAATGACAACACCTACTTTTTTTTTTTTTTTTTTTTGGAATGGGATCTCCATAGCAAAAAAACACAAATAGCGTTGGAACGGCATCTGTAGCAAGAAAAGAGCCAGCGCTAGACTGACTAAGAAGAAAAAAGGAAACAACAGTGATGTGCCTACCAGAGCATGATTTTCATATTTTAATGACGTCAGGTTTGACACTGAGTCTACGGCTCTGACTAAAGCCTGCTGATTCTGCTTCGAAATGAGAAGAAGAGACCGAGGTAAGCTTACTTTCGAATTCACATTTCCAGTTAACGGAGAGTGACCATCGGCCGTCGACAGAATGCGCAAAGGCCAACTGTTATTCTCGTCATACCGGATAAAAAATCCGTTCGCAAAGTCTATCCATAGTTGTTATCACTCGCATGAAACTTTTGTAGATGTTGGAACCGATACGAAAACATTTGTAGAACAGAGGGCATAATCTTGCGAATCGTAGAATTCGGCAGCTGTAGAAATTGTAAAACACCAGGAACTTCGATTATCGTCTGAAAGACTTATGCAACAGTCTCCACAGGAACGGAATGTCGTTCAGGCCCAGATCGATCGAATGTTCAACCAATTTCCTAACATTTACGTGTCAAGTCCCGTACAGATTTTACAGTACATGGGCTTCAGCGTTGTCCATGGTGTCTGCAGGGGTCGTACTCTCCACCCTTTTATCAGGACACTCTCATGAATGAAAAAATTTCAAATTTATTGCTACCACTAATTTTATAAAATAATCTCTGCCTTGTATAATCATGTCACATTACTATAAATATACCTGAAGTATTTGTGCATGAAATTAGTGGTGGCAAAAACGGCAGACATTTCCTATTTCTGAGAGTGCCCTAAAAAAAGGGCTGAGAGTACGACCCCTGTGTCTGCGATACACAGCCAAAGACGCAACGTTTCTACGGCATGTTTTCCGTTCAGGTATCTTTACAATTTTCCTATGTTGTTTCCCTGAAAGCGGCATATTGTTCATAGAACGAGAAAGTAAGATACACATACGCATATCACATCACTAGGTGAAAAATAAAGCATTCACACTGCTTTATTTTTCACCTAATGTGATGACGTCAGTCATGACCGTGTCTTACAACTAACCAGTGTAAGTTGTAAGAACCCGTGTAAGTTGTTTCGTGTAAGACGGTGTCTTACACGAAATTAGAGCCCTTATTCAGTAGCCCTCCACGAAATTAAGGATACCAAGGTCTCTTCTTCTCGTTTCAAAGCAGAATCAGCAGAAGTTAGTCTTAGTCGAAGACTCAGTATGAAATGTAAGTCATTAAAAAATGAAAGTCGTGCTCTTGTAGGCACATCACAGTTGTTTTCTCTTTCTTTCTTTATCTGCATAGCTCTGGCAATTTTCGTTCTACAGGTACCGTTTCAGCGTTATTTGTGGTTTTTTTTTGGTATGGAGATCCCATTCCAATAAAAAATGTTGGCGTTGCCATTTGAAAATTTTTAAATTTTGTCGCTGTAACCGTAACTATTAGAGTTTAACTGGTACTTTTTATATGATTCTTGAACAAATACATCAGAATACCTTCCACCAAATTTTTATTCAGTTTCTGGGAACGGTATGATAGGTATAGTCTCATATATCGGGATAGTTTTTTTTTTTTTTTATAACCATCCTGTGCAGTGGCGAAGCATCCATGGAAGCGTTAGGAGCAGCGTTTCCGCTATTTAAGATTTTTAAAAAGTAATCAAGTAACGGCGCCTCGTCGAAAGACTGAATTGATTGTTCTTCTGCTTTTGGAAGCGCTTTGCTTCGGCGCTTCCATAGTTTTCTGTACGCCGCCTCGCCCTTGAACTTGTATATATA
Source organism: Salticus scenicus (assembly GCA_963930645.1). Taxonomy (NCBI): domain Eukaryota; kingdom Metazoa; phylum Arthropoda; class Arachnida; order Araneae; family Salticidae; genus Salticus; species Salticus scenicus. Next base: position 208,564,069 of record OZ005659.1, on the reverse strand, counting down.
TATATATATATATATATATATATATATATACATATATATATATATATATATGATAGTTGCCAATATTTAAATTTACTTCAGAGCATTTTTAACTCTGCCTTTATTTTGCCCTACTTCACTTTTAGAATATTTTTCTCCAATGTATAACTAATAAGAAAAAATTGATCTTTAGAAAAAAGTGGTATGGATAAAGACGGGGTTAAAAATGCTCCTAAATAAATTAAAATGTTCAGAACTCTGATCTACATATAAAATTACCACTCTAGGAATATGTTTTACATATTATTGTTAAATAGACCTAAACTGACTTTCAAAATCAAAATTATAAGTATATTTATAAAAAAAAAAATGATTATCCACCAGAAAATATAATCACCGAAATAAGAGTAATTTATTTTCGGGGCAATTTTAAGCGTACGTTGATTACTCAGTTCTTTGAACGTCTCAGGAAATTGACGGCTAAAATTGTCGTCTTAAATGAAAGAAAATTTAGTGTTTAAAATGAACGGAAGGTGGGCTGATAGTCTGTAATCATTCATTTCCAACACAGTTCTCCTTATTTTGTTTTCGATTTTCCTCTGTAAGTGTATGTGGACAGGACAACAATATGCTTTACCGTACAAATTTTATTAACCCCTTGAAGCACGGTAGCTAGTTTCTCAAACACAGTGAAAAGACCAAACTTTACTGAAAGAAGTAAAGATATTTCTCCCCGATTTACTTTTCTGACATATATCAAAGGGATTATCTGTTTTATTTCACATAATCCGCTTAAATTCTGTACAGGAAATTAAGATGGATTTCTTTACACTTTCGTGACCGCATGTTTTTGTCTTTTTGACAGCATGTTCCGCCTGTGGGCGTTATTTTTTCAAACTACATAATTTCAGAACAAAGTTTCCTGTATCCATATTTATATTACATATGAATATACATAATTATACTCTTTCCAATGAAAGGTTTTGTATCCATAGTATTTTGCTTGTACAAATATGAAAACAGAAATGTTCTTAAGAAATATAGAAACATACAATTTTCCAATAAAGCACACACCGGTTGAGTTTAGAGATTTCCAAATGACGTGAATCTACGTCAGCGGTCGCGAAAGTGTTAAGGATGGGAGAGAGAGGGGGGGGGGGTAAGGATATTTCAAGCAAAAGTTTAAAAGCAATCTCTTTAGCCCAGCCCTTTTTTCTTACCGTAATATTTGTATAAAAAGTTTTCTTCTATATATAACTATGATTAAATATAAAAAAAAATTACTCTAAAAAGATAACGGTGTGAAAAAAGGGCGGGGCTAAGGACATTCCGGAATAAATTAAAAAACCTGGCAGCTATGTATTTCTCTGTTACATAAAAGGTGGATGTGGATACGACAACTATACGTGTTAAAATTTAAATTTTATTAACCCCCTGAAGCCCAGTAGCACTTTTCTCAGAGTCAGTTTTCTCACCAAACTTTACTGAAGGGAACTAGCGAAATTTCTCCCCCACTTACTTTATTGACATATATATAAAGGGTGGTCCGATTTCTTTCACATAATTCGCTCAATTTTGTAGGAGAAATTAAGAAGGATTTCTTAACACTTTCGTAACCTCATGGTTTTATCCTTGCAGAGCATGATCCGCCTGTGGGAGTTACATTTTCAAGCTACATTATTTCCGAACAATGTTTCCTGTCTCCATATTTATATTACATATGAATATACATAATAAATATGCTCATTCCAATGAAAGGATTTGTATCCATAGTATTTTGCTTGTACAAATATGAAAACAGGGAATGTTCTTAAGAAATATAGAAACATACAAATTTCTAATAAAGCACACACCGGTTGAGTTAAGAGATTTTTAAATGACGTGAATCTACGTCAGCGGTCGCGAAAGTGTTAAGGATGGCAGAGGGAAGGTGGTAAGGAAATTTCAAGCAAAAGTTAAAAAGCAATCTCTTTCAGCCTTTCTGCTTAGTATTTTTATAACACTATGGTGAAAACAACAGCTTCGAAAAACTAAATAAACATTTATTTATGTATTTATTATTATTATTTTTAATCTGAGGGAAAGATAAAAAATATTATTATATGTAATTACTGTCTTCAAATATATAATGTTTGAAATGGTAGGCACTTTTCCAGTATCAATCGTAAAATTTTAGTAAATTTTCAAATTATAAGAATCAATTTTTCTAAACAAAGTGAAAACCGATAAATTTTAAATTAACAATATTTAAAGCGTTGATATCACGATTTTATGAAAGATTTCAGTTTGTGCTTATGCGTAAAAAAAAAAAAAAAAAAAGAATCAGACGCTGTTGTAAATTTCAGTGATAGAGGCCCCCATTTTTTTTTTTTTAATCTATAATATCATATTTTTATTTTTTTATTTATTTATTTGAGGTAATTATTAAAGGTAAAAATTAAATTCCTTATTCTCGAAGCAATTGATATTAATGGCTCATATATATGGGAAAATATATATAACAGTTACAAAATAAGATTTAATTAATGTCAATATTCATGTGGATTTCAAGTTTAAAGATATATCTATGCAGGGACGGTACACTGGCGTGGAACTTATACCACTATCAACGTAATAAAATTTTCTACTTTTTAAATCAACGATATTACAGGTAGAGAAATTTCTTAAAGAAATACCGGTATGAATTTTGCGCCCGTGTTCCATCGCTGGTCTATGAGAAAAGTTTATTTGAGGAAACAAAAAATACTTTTGAATAATAAAGCTTTTAAAATTCATTGTGCGTTTAAAAAATATAGACAGCTTTCTATTTATGTTTAAAAATGTATTAAGAAAAATAAATAAATAAATAAATAAAATAAAAAAAAAAGAATATGTTAAAGATGTTTTATTTTTATTATTTATTAATTCAATCGTTTGTTCATTTATTATTATTATTATTTATTTATTTATTTATTTATTTATTTATTTTTTCTGGAACTATAGACTCATTATATATATTCATAATATTGAAGAATGATAATAATTTAATTATAGAAAAAAAAAAAAAAATAGATATATTTTGTTTCCTATGTATGTGATATTAGTAAAACAGTAATGTTACACCGTTAAAAAGTAAAAAGAGAAAATGTTATAAAGTCACCAGTGCTCATCACCCTTAAAATCTATACCAGTGTTTTTCGCCCTCACAAAAGACATGTTAAAATAACCGAAAATTAACATCTACGGATTTGAAACTACCGGCACTAGATTCCTTAGAATAGGCGAATCTAGTTCGAGCAGAATCAAATCCATAGATGATAATTAACGGTTATTTTAAACCGTTAGTAGTCGCTAGTTGGTTGATTCACCGCATATCCCTTCAGTGTCTCGACATTTTTATTTGATACCCAACACAAATTTTTAGAAGTGGCATTTAATATACTACATAATCGACAACTATTCGAGTCGATTCGCCTTTTATCTATATCACATGCCTCTTCTAAAAATTTTTGATGGCCGTTGAATAAAAAAGTCACGACACAGAAGGGATGGGCGCGAATTGACCATACTAACGGATTAAAATGTCATTTGTGAGGGTGACGAACACTGTTGTCTTTACCTTAATGTGATACAATTTTTTACTTTTTCCATATTCAATAAAAAATAGCATTGATTTATTAATATATATATATATATATACTTCAGGTTTTACATATGTTTGAACGTTTTGGGAGTTCCTGAAAAAACTGTCGGACTATTTGCAGAAAATGTCAGTTTTTATGTCTGTGTATATGTGACAAACGTTTTCTGACAGCTCTAGTTCAAGAACGAATGTAGAGAAATTTCTATAAATTTATATGGAGTTGCATTTATATAAATTTAACCCCATCAATTCCTGAAAACGCTGTAGGCATTATAACAATATAACACTAGAATGACTTACAGGGGTCGTACTTTTCGCAGTTTTTTCAGGACACTCTCAGGGATGAACAATTTCTTTCTTTATTGCTACCACTGTTTGTATACAATAATATCAATTCTTTTTATTACCGACATATTACTTACAAAATGCCACAAGTAATTCTGCATATAATTTGCGGTGGCAAAAAAGGTGAAAATTTCTGAGAGCGTCCTGAGGTCTCTGAGAGCGTCCTGAAAAAAGGGCGGAGAGTGCGACCCCTGGACTTAACAAATAAGCATAATTAGTTTTACAATAATTTTTACAAATTTAACTTGTTCCAGTTCATTTCATAAAATTGGTTTAAATCATCATGACGTATGAGTAAGAAGATCTATCATAAGGATACTGTTAATATATATATATATATATATATATTATAGTCTCCAACATTTTAATTTATTCTGATCATTTTAAAACCGAAGAACTTTATATATATATATGTATTTTTTTTTTCATTATATAACTACAGTAAAATAATAAAAAACTTCTCTTAAAAAAAAAAAAAAAAAAAAAGAAAGGAAGAAAGAACGAAAAAAAACAATGGTATGGAATACAGACGGAGTTAATAATGCTCCAAAATAATTTAAAACGTTGAGAACTTTGATGTGTATATAAATGTAGTCCAGATTTAACGAATTTTATGAATGTATTTTACATATTAATGCTAAATAGACCTGGACCTACTTTGAAAATCAAAATTATAAAATATGATATTGAAAAATAATAATTATCCACCAGAAAATATGATCGACTAAGTTAAAAAAAAATCGATTTTCTTAAGAATGGGCTCGACTAGTTTCATTCTTGAGTCGTAGGATGTGTCAGGAAAGTAACGGCAATAAATTGCCGTCTTAAATGAAACTGAGTACTAGTGTGTGTTCGTTTCTTTCAAACACACTATTCCTTATTATGTTTTCGTTACTCCTCTGTTACATAAAAAGTGAGTACGGACAGGACAACAATACGCGTAATCGTACAAATTTTATTAATGAATTTCCCCCTGCTTAACAATAAGCCAGTACAATGCTTTAAAAAAAAAAATCTATAGTACTACTAATGTTTTGCTGGGGAACTGGTATTCTATAAACTTTCGTAAACAGAACATAGATTTCCTTCGCAAACATTTCGTGAAATCTTCAGCAAATAAAACACACATTTCCTTAGTAAACATACTACAAAATCATTAACAACCAAAATATATACTTTTTCAGTAAATGTACTAAGTAAGTACTCTGACAAGTAGTTTTAATGCATATTTATTAAAAAGTATTCAAATATGAGTATATAAATTATTTCCGTATTATTACTATCGAATTTATAGAAATGATATAGTAAGATGACGACCGGCTTAAGTATTTTCTCTGATTCTTCCACCGACATTTTTTTTTTTTTTTTTTACTTAATCAATCTTACAAACGTACTACAACCCAGATTCAAAATAATAGAATAACAGTATTTTCTAAACAAAACTTGGCAATGCGTCGTGTAAAACGAACGTATGTAAATTAAAAAAGTGACGTATGTTACTCAGGAATTGGCAAAACAATTTTCAACAACTATACAGATATTATTTTAATAATTTAAGGGTCTTTTTAAAACATTTAAAAATTATGTTGACTTTTTATATGAGTCAAAAAATTAGAATAATCAACTAATTCAATAGATAAATTTAAAAAGCAGAGGAAAATTTGCATATCCGTAAACAGATAGCTTGCGACAAGTATAAAGCTTGGCGTTCGGGAGATCTTAAGTTAGTCTTTCGCTTAAAATGGGTCGTCAACGTGATATTTCGGAAACAACGAAAACGTGTATTGTATTATTGTTTAAAGCAGGAAAAAAGCAACAGTTTATCTCGGATCAAGTGAAGGTTTAACAGTTTACGGATTCGAAAGTTTTAAAAGAATATAGAAGAACCGGCCAACTAAAAAATAAACGGAGTAAATGTGATAGAAAGCTTGTAAAAATTGCCAGAGATGAACGCAAATTAAAACGAATCGTCCAAAACAATCGCTTTAAAAGTGTTTCTTAGTACAGTCAACCAAAAAAAAAAACCGCCACCCCCCCACCTAAATTCGCCGTAAATTATCGTAGAAACATGCGACTGGTACCGATCAGTTTGTAATAACGTCTAGTTTATAATGTTATAGTTAGATTTTACTTAGGGGGTCGTCTACATATTAAAACTGACACCAACTTCATTTTTTTTCAATGGTAACCCCCCTTTTTTATAATTTATTTGAATTCTTTGGATCAAATCATCACGGAAAATGGTATAGTTTATATATTTCGCTCATTTTTTCATAGAGTTATAAGTTGTCAAAGTTTGGGGATGCTAATGTTAAATGAATGTGACAAACATTAAATCATATCTTCCGAAATAATTATGATATTTAAATTCAGTTTTTTTATTCGTTAGAATGAAGTGACCCAAACATATTCCATGCAAATTTTTGCTAAAAAAATATTTTTTGAATTATGAAAATTATTAATAAATTCATATTTGAAAAAATTATGAATTATGACCTATGTTAATTTTTGCACGAATAGAACGGGCATCATCAAAAACATGGGTTTCCAAATTTACAGCTCGTTCCTAACATTATTTTTTGAGTTACAGTGATATTTCACTTTTTATTCCTGTTAGGGGGCCGTCACTTGTTATAATCTGTATCCTCTATAAGTAAATGTTTGTATATAATTTGACGGAAAACTATTTTAATTTACTTTTATGTTATTTTTATTGTTTCCTAAGCCATATTTCGATGTTTATTATACAAATTGGCATATTTTTGTAAAGTTATCACAATGTAGGCGAGGGATTGTGAAAGAATTTCAAAAGAAAAGAAGCCCCGCCTCTGATTAGCTGAAACACTATTTAAAAAAAAAAGACTAATTTGCATATTCCTATTTGACTCTGTATGTGACGCTGGTATGCATAAATCACAATGGTATTTACTACATCGATTATTGAAGACAAAACTTAAATGATTTAATTACAAATATGCAAAATTATTTTGTTTTATATTATAAAGTTTTAGAAAATTTGTGAAAAGGCGTGGCTTACGGTACAAGATAGGAATATATGCGATCCTAATATGTTAAGTCTTTCTTCATAAGTATTAAATATCTTTTTCTAGTTTTTCGCTGCTAAAATTCTATTTTAACCCTGTTACACTTTTTTTCGCATTTCAATATTCAAGAATACGTACACGTCTAGTTAAATATCATGTTTTAGCAAACATGGTACAGCGAAACTGATTGCATGAAACATCAATTATGCATTCGACAATCGTTTTATTATTATTATTTTTATGAATATTTAATAATTTAAAAAGATTTTTTACCATGAATTTTCTGTTTAAATTTTGTTGTGACATATTTGCATTTGGTTACTGTACCGTTTGTAAGCTTTGTGTTATTTAAAATTTATCCCATAATGTAACATAATAAAATATCAAATTTCTATTAAAAGTTTTTTAATACAGAATCAAATAATGAATTTTTTTTTTTTTTTTTTTTTTTAAGTTTATAAGTTCTATTATTGGAACATAGCTCAATAGTATTTATTTTCAATTTCCTAATCACGAAATCAAAGTCACAGTTATTATGGAATAAAAATTTAAAACAAAGGAATAGTCTTATTACTTTCAAATATATGGATATTAATCTTACAGAATCCTGAAATTTCATTTAAAAGACTTTAATCATCTAAATTTAAAATTCAAAATAAAATAAATTAATCTAAATGCTTTTAAAGTTGAAACGGGAAGATTCCAAAATATATGAAAATTGGCATTTGTGTTGTTTTGAACATTTTGGTGCGGCAGATATTAAAAACAATATTTTAATGATGAGCTGAACCTGAGCTTGAGAGAGGGCGGATCCAGCTATTTAGCACAAGTGATATCACCTGACTAAAACCAGAATAAAGAACATTTTAATTTATTCCGGGGTATTTTTAGCCCACTGTTATTCCTTTTTTTTTTTTTTTTTTTTTTTTTTTTTTAAGAGAAATTTATCTTACTTTAACATAGATTTTTACTTTTTACCGCTATCCACATGTGACCTTCAGCATTAGCATTTAAATGAGGAGTCATCATCTTCTTCCAAAGCAAATTTTAAATAAACTTAAAATCATATATATTTGTGAAAATCCAAACAGATTTTTCCTACTAAGAAAGCCATTCCACATTGAAATACATGCGTAATCGGTCACTTATACGCCAGTTCACACCAGAATATATTGGTAGGTAGGTAGGTTGGGTTTAATGTCGCACTAGTACTGCGCTATGGATAATTGGCGACGGTCTGGGATGCACCCCTACGATGGTCCGGAGACACGCCATGGTAATTTTTATCGTTCACGGAGACGATGACTTCCCTGGTTCTATCCCCATAGTTTATTGTTCAGAATTTTTATTTATTTATTTTTATTTTATTTTATTTTATTTTATTATTATTATTTTCTTTCTTTCTCCCCCCCCCCCTTTTTTTTGACAGTTTAAAAAAACTGTCAATTAAAAAAGAAAAAAAACAAATTAAACTTTTGCGTATTTTGTAAAACAGACTTAATTTTGTTAGTCAACTTCAATTAAAAACCAAGGTGTTAAAGAAAGTATAAAGCTCCATTCGCAGAAAATGACCACTAAAATAGACGGAAATATAATTTTAAATCATGTGTCAAATAAAAATAAAATCTATAATCTTCAGTATCCATATATTTAATTAATATTTAAAATAAAAAATATTTTATGAGATAATTTTTCAATGAACAACTTCATAATTTCACTATAATGAAGTAACAGGGGAATTGTATTTTAAAATACATCTTTCTCATGTATCTCAGAAAATTAAATGTTATTATTATTATTATTATTATTATTATTATTATTATTATATTTTTTAATTTCACAACTAGCTACAGTACGCTTACGTCCTATTTATATTAAGCTTTGATATGGAAGCTATGTTGCTGTTTTTCGATGCTGCGAAATTTACAAAATATATTTGTGTTAATATACTATACAGATAGAAGCCCCTTCGTGTACACAATTTAATTTTTAGAATAATTAACTTCAAATACATTTACGATTAACTCAATGAGCTAAACGCGAATTCTTATGGAAATCCCATTCAGGCCACACGCACTGCTTAGAAGCGTGTTATGTTTATCGAGTTTCAATAAACCCCATTAGGCCATAACAATATAATCCTATAAAAATCCTATAATAATAATAATAATAAAAAAAAAAAAATAAAAAAAAAAAAAGAAATAAATTTTAAATAAATTGTCAGTAATTACTTAAAACTATTTAAATTCTGTAGTTTTGTATCATATTTTACACTGCCGGCTGACTTGGCCTAAATGGAAAGATCGGTGTCAGCCACCGATGGCTGACATGGCGTTGAACCTGTTAAATAAAGAAAAAATATTCTACAAAGACTGATGTGAAAAAAAAAAATGTACGGAAAGGGGCGGGACCAGTAATTCTCCGGGTTAGGTTGACAAGAATGTATATACATAGAGCAATGCCAGAAAATGTTCTTTATTTTTCATGAACCGGATGAATGGTACTTTTTTTCTGAATAGCCTATGTACAAAATATAATGCTGCTTTAAATACCCTTTAAATGAAAAGTTTTATTACATATAAAAAATTTCTGGCACTCTACAACTCGCAAATGACAAACAATACGAAGCCCCGCCCTTTTCCAGTGTTTAAAGGGTATTAACGTTTAATATGCTTTCTATTCGTTTTGATCTTTCCTCCTCCTCCTTATCTTCTTCTTTTTTCCTTAAAAAAAAAAAAAAAAAAAAAAAAAAACTGCAATCTGACACAATTTTGTTAACTTAGACTGATAATTACACAGAGAATTTTAACAGGAACAGAGAGGAGAGAACATTTTAAAAGTATGATTCGTAATAAAGTTCTATTTTTATGTATTTATTTTATATGTGTTTATGCGATTAATTGTTTTCTTGTGTTTACGAGGAAATCTTATCATTTTCACAGTGCTAATTCATAAAATATAGTTTTTTGTTCTCAATATATTGAGAAATAAATAAATAAATATATATATATATATATCTGCGAGAATATCGAACATTTCTCTTAATATTAATTTATTAAGACATGTTTAAAATCCTCGATAATGAAATTATAAAATTCTGCATTCGAAAAGCTTCATGTATGTGTAAATCACAAAATATTAATATTTAAACGTGTGGCTAATCTGACGCAAAAAAAATTAACTTTTATTCAATTTCTAACTATTTAAATTTTGAATACATAATTTAACATTACAATCTGTATTCTTTTTATAAAAAGTTTATAAAATAAAGACTTAACTTGTAAATTATATTAAGAGAAAAAAAAAAAAAAAGAAAGAAAGAAAACGAATGTATATATATATATATGTTAGGCAAATTTTATGCATATTTTGTAAAATCATAGAATTTAAGAAACTTAAATATTTGATAGTTTTCCCATAATCGATGCGTATTGATCATATTCATTATGACATCTCTCTCTCTCTCTCTCTCTCTCTCTCTCTTTTTTTTTTTTTTTTTAAATAGAGTAATGTAACATTTTGACCTTTTCAACTGAAGATTTAGATTAAGGGTAGTCAGCCTTTCTACACCCACCGTCCACTTCGGTATCTGTGTTAAGAGTAGAATTTTAGAACATCCCTATAAGTAGTAGGATTTATTATTTTGCATATTAATTTGTTACACATTATAAAATATAAAAGCAAAAGAATATCGTGGAGATTTATGTAAAAGTTTTTAATAATGTCATGAAAAAAAAAATTAATAAAAAAAATAAAAAAATAAAAATAAAAAAATCTGTTTTAATATTTTTAAAAAGTCAATTAAATTAAAGAAAATGAAAGTACTGCAGTATCAGAACAAACTCTTATGTCACTGTGAAACGGCCGTGGGAACCAGGTTGAGTGCCACCGTTTCAGACAATTATACGGCAGCTTGAGTTAAAATAACTTTGAATTTTCAAACAAATTTAAAGCCATTTACCTTTTTCTTTTCTTTTGATAGATATTTTAAATCTATTCAAGTTATTTAATTTTCTTCGCATGAAGTGAACTATGTGATGTTTAATCAATAGAAACCAATAAAAACCTCTTAACTTTAAAATAACTCAGAGAGTTTTCCGGTGTGAAACTTAATAAATAATGTATACTGGGAGGTAGATCATGATTTATATTTTCTAAACGTATAGACGGACAACTAATACATTTTCACTTGTAACTCTATTTAGAATTAATTTAAAGTATATAAATAGGTATGTTTTCCGAACCACCTTGATCTCAGAAATCTGAATATGAAGTCAAAAATAGGAGTTGCCGCCAGTTTTAATATGTAGACGACCTTCTAGGCAAAATGTAACTATACCGTCATAAACTATACGTTATTACAAATCGATCGGTACCAGTCAAATGTTTCTACGATAATTTACGGCGAAATTAGGTGGGGGGTGACGTTTTTTTTTTTTTTTTTTTGGCTGACTGTACAATAATTGTTGGAAAGAATCTAAAGTTGCCGTGTCAAAGTCAACCACGCTTAGGCGATTACATAAATTGGAGTTTCAATCGCGGGTCTCCAAAGTAAAGATAAAGCTGAACAGAAAACAGAGACGTGCACGACCCTCTGGTGCAAAGAGAAGCTCTTCTGGGGGCAACAAGACTGAGAAAATGTTTTACTCAGTGATGAATCGTTATTTAAAATATCTGTTGATGATGGAGGTGTTCGGGTTTGTCTTTTAAAAGGTGAAACTTTTGAAAAATATTGTATAAGGCGTTCCGTCAAATTTGCAACATCCGTCATGGTATGGGGATGCATGAGTGCTTCTGGAAAAGGACAATTACGTATTTTAAAATAACGTGTAAATTCCCCCAGTGTATCAAGATATACTGGAGCACTACATGATACCCTCCTCTGAGGATTTATGCAAAGACGCGTTAATCTTTCAACAAGATTCCGCTTCGTGTCATACTTCGAAATCGACTCGTAAATGGCTAACAGAAAGAGAGATTTCGGTATTAAACTGGCCAAGTAACGCTTCGGATCTAAATCCGATCGAGAATTTGCGGCATCATCTAAAGAAAAAGTTCAGGACCTAGTTCCCACCAACAAAATTAAACTCATTGCTGCACTCAAGAGTGCATGGAACAGTATCAGTAACGATGAATGTAAACACCTGGTGGAATCCATGCCTGGTAGGATCAGAGCAGTGATTTTAGCAAAAGGTGACGCGAAACGTATAGAAATAATTTTTTTTGAAATTTTATTTATTTTATTTTTTTTTATTTATTTATTATTTTTGTTTTAATATTCTAATATTTTGACTCTGTTTAAACCATCATCACTGTAAGCTTTTTGATAATTCAGTTTAGCATCAATTTGAATTAAGTGTATATCAAATGCTATGTATACTTTAAAGCCTAAGAAAGGTTACACGCTCATTTAAATGTCTATTTTGTACTTATTTTTTGCTAGATTAAACTTAATTTTAAAAAGTGACAAGTATTCATTTTTTTTTTTTTTAATTTGGGTTGTATAAAAGGTTTGAAAGTAAAATAGTAAAATTCCCTGAGTATATTCCGCTGGATATGCAAGTTAGTTTCTCACCAGAAATTTTAATTGAGAATTAAATTTGTACATACATGACAACATCCTAATTAATATTCCGTAGTCTTGTTATCCCCACCCTTTTCATCACACCAATAAATTTTTAGAGTAGTATTCTGCTAATGCAAATACAATTAAATAAAAGCAAGAATCCTCTAAAAAGATACCTGTGTGAAAAAGGCGGAGATAACGAAATATTACTTAGCATGCTGGCAAGTATGTTTGTACGAGCTCTTCCTTCGAAAAAATACAGATTTTTCTATTAAATTCAATTCCTGGTGGAGAAATAACACGTCTTATTTGTGGATTATACACCGGAGGTTATGGCACTGGTGGAAAAATCAGGGCGGAAATTTGGCTTGTCGCCACCTTATATAGGGGCTTTATTAGTCATAAATACAGAAAACTTTCATATTACCTTGCTAAAATTTTTGAATTAAGAATACGTATACTTATAAATAATTTTGCCAGAAAATTTAAATAATAAAATTAAACCTTTTTTTCTTTAATTTTAGTTAAAAATGAAGGCTAATTAAATGTGATTATTTTTAAAATAGATATTTTTTTCTTATACCATTATTTTTTCCTTACATATCTGAATTTTTATATATAACACAATAAATAAATATTTTTTTAATATTTTCTTTTTGAATAAGTCAAAAATAAATAAATAAAATTAATATATACCTAGAGTCACTTTAACACAATGTTTTTTTATCATGAAATCTTGACTCAAAAAATTGATTTTTGTAAAATATGATTAAGAAAAATATTTTGTGAAAATATTTTGTGCAATATATGCCAAACTTTATTCGGTAAAATATCAACATGCATTTCAAAATGCTCAGTATATTACATTTAAAATTCTTATTTTAAAATAATAATAATAATATTGAAGTTGACTTTAATATAAATAATAATAATAATAATAATACAGTCAGACCTGGTTAATTTTTTATTCTCCTCTCAAGGGGAAAAAAAAAATTATCAGATTATTATTTGATGCTGCATAGAGAATTCCTCACCCCAAGATCTTTAAGCCGTGGACAAGGTAAAAGCTCTAAAGGAAGCTTGAATGTAAAGAAACACTCTTAAAAGATAATGTGTAAATGACAGCCAATTTTAATGTACTTTATACATAAATTGTATCGAATTTTTTATAGCCTCTATGTGGATTCTTCCAGGCTTCATCCTTACTTCGTGAAAATTCCTTACATGACAGGAAGAAAAGACAACTACTCCTGAATAAAGTGTGACATCCGCCATACAGTGAGAGAGATAAAAAAAAAGAATAATCAAAGCTAATATTTCGAAAACATGTATAATATCAGTCGTAGTACTGTCTCCCTCCCAGTATTATGGAGTGTAATTTATCCCCTTACCTACCGAGGAATCGCTTCTCAGTGCCACCGTTCCAACTCTGAAATGAGTAATTTTTTTTTCAAACACAATGTCATGATCACTTTCAATGTGATTGTATTGCATGGCCAAAACGTGTCAGTAGTTTCAATGGTAGCAGCAAAAGAAAATGAATCGTATTTCGGAGAAAGATATATATATATATATATATATATATATATATATATGCCCAGGGCAGTTAAGGTGTTAACCCTTTCAGTCGCAGTGTTCCCGCTGATGGAACACCTAATTTTAATTCTCAAGTGCAAAAACTCATCCCGGAAATTTTTTAGCGAAAATTCGCACATATAACATAGCAGAAAAGACCCTTTTTTTTTAACCTGAAAATTTAAAATTTATTTTATTTTATTTTTGTTCGTAAATTCCAGTGGCAGTGTAATTTAAATGATCCGAATTACCCTGCGCCACAAAGGGTTAATTGACTAAATGTTATTATTTTGCGCTTGCGTTATATATACAGAGGAAATGGAACATGAGAGTGGGAGGCGATGAGAAACCAGAAAAGCGGACATGTCTGTAATAGGAAATGTAGATGATGTAAGAGGAAAATGATATAAGAGGAAATTGCAATCGTTGCCAGATCTGGCGGTTTTTTTATTCAATATTAACCAGTAATTTTGAGAAGTGATATCTGATATACATAATAGACTATCAGCGTACGAAGAGAGAAGCCAAACGTTACAATTCAAAACTATTGGTGATTATTGGATTAAAAAAATGCCAGGTGTGGCAACACGGATCATAATTCATAATATGGCGGTCATTTTAAAACCTGAAATATTTCATTGAGTGTTAGCGTTATAAATATCTACACTTTAGAAGAAGTAAGAATTCGCAAATACATATAGTCTTAATTTGTAATAAAGGGGATTTATTTGATTCTATTTTACTTAAATTTAAAATGGACATTGATTTTGATATCGATGTGACTACTAATGCCTTGTTTTTCCAACTCCCAAAAGTTTCGTGGACTGGAAAAAAAGTTGTTGAAAAAGTGTCGTTGTTAGGTGAAAGTTTCTGGTGGTTAATCATGGTTTATTAGTAATGCTATCTGCACAAATGTTTTCTTGATAATTGTTTTAATTATTATTATTATTATTATTATTATTATTATTTAAATTACATTAAGGATATTACCAATCAAGTATACAAATCGGATGCATAGCTTATGAATAAACATTGATTAAATAACATAAAATTATTTTTATCATTTTTAAGTATATATTTGAAATTCATATATATATATATTTTCTAAAATTTGCCGATAAAGGGTTTAAAAATATATTTAATTCACTTTATTGCTATTCATTAATATTAATAAAATTTCCAAGTGCGTTTTATTTTATTTTCATTAATTATTTAGAATCTATTTCTTTCTCTGTCTCTTTACATCACGGTATGGATGTTATTTCTCCACATAATAATAAGATTTAAGATGACAATAATAATAATGTAATAAAACAGCCGGTTTTATATCATTTTTATTAGCGCCTGTTAAAACAATAATAAATGTTAAAACGATAATTTTGGAAAACATGATACAAAACATGATAAAAATAGAATTCATAATTTATTTATTAAAGTTTTGTAAAACATACAAACAGGAGAGCGTGTGGCAGGTTGTAACAGTTTTTAGAAAATTAAATATATTGTGAAATGTATTTAATTAAATATATTGTGAAATGTATTTACGTTTTCCTGTTTATAATTGCTGTTTACCATAGCATACATAATCATCTATCATATCCCCCCCCCCCACCTTCCCCACAAAAAAAAAAAAAAAAAAAAACTTTCGTTAACGTTGCTAATTTTAGCACTAAAATATATATTTTTAATTATTTGCCACTTACAATTTGCCTCGGATTTGGGGATAGTCGTAATACATGGGGAAATTGTAACGGATACAAAGGGAACCCTAAAGATAAAAACGACAGTATTTAAAAATGATTTTTGTTATCAATCATTTATTAATTTAATAAAAATGGTAATTAATAACTAATATTAAATTATAACATTCCTGGTATAGTAAAAATGATTTATATGAAATGAATTACAGTAAATAAAGGTAAAATTAACAGGGATGGAACACGGGCGCAGAACTCATACCACTATCAATGTACGAAAAATTTCTACTTCTTAAATCGACGATATTACAGGCAAAGAAATTTCTTAAACAAATACCGGTATGAATTCTGCGCCCGTGTTCCATCCCTGAATTAAAGATAAAATCATCATAGAAGTCAGTCTTAGTCAAAGTTCCCCGCCCCTCTTTCAGGACACTCTCAATGAGGAGAAATTTCCGCTTTTTTTCTACCACTATTTTCATGTAATATTCTCTAATTCGTGATTAAATCGTGATTATAATTCGTGATTAAATTATCACGGCTGTATAATATAAAAACACAGAGAATATTTCTGTATAAATATAATAGATGCAAATAAACCAAAAAATTTTTATTTCTGAAAGTTTCCTGTAAATGGGCGGACACTTCGATCTCTGGCTGCAGGCATGTTCGTAAGCCACTCCTCTAACATGTTACAACTTGCCCCGTAAGATTTTCGACATTTTGTTTATTTATAACAAAATATAATGATTTACACAAAAAAATTAAACATGCATTTTATAACTCAACACACATACTAAAGAAAAAAGCTTTAAAAATTTTATGAAAGTATAAATTAACTACCTTTAATCAAAATTTACAAATTATTATTTTTTCCAATAACTAGCTAAAATGAAGGACGTGTACAGAACCTCTCATAAACCATTTTTGAGGAGCACCGATTGTGCTTACATTATAAAGCGCGTCTTAAGAATTATGTTTATAAATATATTTAATCACAAATGTTACAAACTATTCCGTAAATTGCGTGTTACTTCTTCTTCTTACCCATTTGACAACTAGACCCAAGCTGCCCTATTATTTTTTCTAATGATTTTAAAAACATTACTATTGATCAATTGGTGAAACATTGAATATATTAAACTTAAAATAATAAAACTTTTTTAAATGCATATACTAAACATTATTAGAAAAAAGTAAATTTTTTTATGAATGATGAAGAAGATTATTGATGTTAATAATAGTCAATGAATACATATAATTTTCTTTTAATGAATTAGATTATTATTGATGGATTGGGGGAATCATACGTACATAAATTTTCTACTAAAGCTTTTATTAATACAGTCGAACTCTAACGAGTTTTACGTGAATTATTTTTAACATGAACTGTTTCCACAATCGTCAAAATGAAGAAGATGTTTCTGAGTTATTGATAACTCAGATTAAGGGCGAAGCTAAAAGTGCTCTGAAAAAAAAATAATGTTGGCAACTCTGTTAGTGCCTGCTTTATTTCACACCTTAAACTATTTAGAATAATACTCTTCATTATGTGACTACAATTAAAATAAAACTACTTTCAACATTACTGGTGTGATAAAAAGTCATTAACTAACAGTGCCCCGGATTAAATTACAAAATTTGACTACCCAGAGGCAATGACGATATGTCAACTATCTGTGAACCAAAAGAAACAAAATTGATTTAGAGTTATGGTATATTTCTCATTTATATCCTTTTACATATTCTCGTAGTTACAATTTGTCATAGAGTTATAAGCTATCAAAATATGGGGATGCCAACGTTAAATGGATGTGTCAAACATTTCTTCATATATTTTTATTTTATGCGTCAGAAGCAAGTGACCCAAAAATATTTCATGCATACTTTTGATTGGGACAAAAAAAACATTTTCTATTTATAGAGTAATTTTCTTCAATGCAGGGATGAACGTTTACGCAGAAGTCATACCGGTATTCGTTAAAAAATTTCTCTACAAATAATACCGTTTATATAAAAATGAGAAAAAAAAATAGTTTCATTAATAGTGGTATGAATTCTTCGCTCGTGTTCTATCTGCGCCAATGTAAATTTTTGGTAAAGTAAGAAAAAATATTATTAAAATATAAGTAATATAAAATAAGGCATAGCTAAAGATGCTCCAAAATAAATTAAAAGTTTGGGATCTCTGGTATATATCTAAACATAATCTGACAGAAAACTATTTTAATTTACTTTTATGCTATTCTTTTTGTTTCATAAGCAACAGTTCGATGTTTATTATGCAAATTAATTTATGTTTGTAAAATTATCGCAATGCAGGCGAATGATTGTGAAAGAATTGCAAATGAAAACAAGCTCCGTTTTCTGTATTTCCGAAACCATATATATATATATATATATATATATATATATAAAGCATGTTTGTATTTGACGATGGCGTGCATAATTAATTGTCAGTGGCATTTACTACATCGATTGCTGAATGCAAAATTTAAATGATTTAATCAAGAATATGCAGTAGTCTTTTTATTTTATAAAGCAAAATTTTAGAAAAATGTGTAAAGGTGAGGCTTACTTAACCAAATAAGAACATATCCGATCTTGAAAAGGTTAGTCTTTCTTCCTAAATGTTAAATAACTTTAATATTTTTTCACTGCTAAATTTTCGTTTTAACCCTAATGTCCATTTTTCGTATTTGAATATTGTAGGATTCGTACAGTTTAATTTAAATGTGACGTTTTAGAAAACGCTCTAAGGCGAAGTTTATTCTTTGAAATAGCAATATACTCTCGATATTCTTTTTTATTCCTGGCAACCTAATCCAAAGGTGTATTAATTCCCATCCATTTCCACACCAGTCTTTTTCTTAGAGTACTTTGCGTCTTATTAAGTTATAGGTATATTGAAAGATGATTACTCTAAAAATTAAGTTCTGTGGTAAAAGGAACGGTGCTAACAACGTAGATGCCAACATTTAATTTATTACGGTGTATTTTTAGCCGAACTTTTATTTCACACCATTTTATTTACAGAAAAGTGTTCTCCAATATACAATTTTCATAAAATAAAACACTAATACTGTTAAAAAATAAGTGTTATGGAATAGAAACGTTGCTAAAAATACTCCTGAATAAATTAAAATGTTGGCAGTTATCCTAACAGTCCTCCGAAAATGGTGGAGTTCTCTGTGTTTACTTATTTTTATTATTTAATAACTTTTGTGAAATTTTTTAACAAGAATTTTCTTTTTTTAATATTGTCCACATTTTAGTTTTTGTTTTACTATACAGTTTGTAAAGCTTAAGTTATTAAAATTTTATCGCATAATGTAACATAACATCATGTTTATTTGTTTTTATTTATTTATTTTTTTAATTCTGAATCATTTAATACTGAATTATTTTTTCTTGCCAAACGTATAGGCCCATCAGCGGCCGAGCGGTACTGCACTCTTAGCTGGCAGACGTGAGGTACCGGGTTCAATCCAAGGTCGCGCTCGTCGACTTAGCCGTTCGGAATTTTTTGTGGTTTTTACTGAGAGTTGCGTAAATACGGGCTAGGACCACGAAAGGCCTCCTACGAAAGACCCCTTAGGCCTAGGACTCTAGCAGTCAATCGGTCTTATTCGCAAACACAAATATCAACTTATCAAATGTATTATTGAAACAAAAGCGTGATATTTTTATTTGTTTAATGTAATCGCGGCGTAAAAATTATATTTATAATGGAAGAATAATTTAAAACAAACTGATGCGTCTTATCACTTTTAAAGATATGGATACTGATGTTATACTATTCATATTTAGGAAATCAAGTACAGTAGATTCCTGTAAAACGCGGGGAATAGGATGAATGCAGTATCAGAACTGCCATCTCAATACGGCAAATTGTTAGTATCGCCCCTAATATATAGTTATATATATAATATAATATATATAGCCCCTATAGTTAGTATACCAATAAATTTTTAGAGTATTTTTTTTTTTCTTAATTCATGGTAAATACATTTGAAGTGAATTACTATAAAAATTAAGTGGTTTGGAAAAAGGACATTACTAACAATTTGCCAGTTTAGGTTGGCAGCTCTGCAGTATGATATGGGGCATACATTATCAGACCAGTTTATGCACGTTTAGTGCAAATCTGGAAGATTTTTTACTTATTTTTTTGTGATTTTTATTACTTTCTAAGAAAAGTTTCGATGTTTACTATACAAATTAATTATTATTATTTTTTTTTTAATTAATGCCTTGCTGGAGGTAAATTTAAATGGTATTCCAATGGAATAATAAGCCCCGCCCTGTTGTTTCCTCTAAAATAATACTTTAGTTTTATTTATTTATTTATTTATTTATTTTAATCTTGTATATGACACATGCATATATAAACATGTGCCATTTACCATTTCGATTGCTGATGACAAAATTACAGTTATTTTATCAAGAATATGTTAAATAATTAAATGTTTTAGAGAAACGTATAGAGGCGTGGCATATTACTTAAAGTAGAAATGCTTTTAAACAGTATCTCTTTTTTATTGAATATTAATTATCCTTTCTCAGATTTTTACCATTATTTTTTTATTTAAATCTTACAGTGTAATTTCTTTGGCATCTGTACATTAAAAATAAAAATTCCCGGAATTTCTATCTTTAACGTTTCCTAGACATTTCCTTGATCACCATTAACGATTTAACGTGTATATTTTCTTTTTAAAATTGCTAATCTAATTTTAATGATAGCTATTAGACACGCAGCTGATAGTAAATACGCAAAAAGAAAAATAAACATCATTTTTTTATTTTTGAGATTATTTTTATAAACATCTATGTATTAACTTGGTAAATTCAGATAAATATTATTCTAATTAAAAATAACATTTTAAACAAGCATATAAGTTAAAAAAATCCCTCAAGATTTGTTACAGCTTAAAATTTATAAACTGGCTCTCTATCAGTGAAAAAACTGGACACGAGTGCATCATAAAAGCAGCAAGCTGCTGTCGCATTCTACTGAGACATTTTAACGAGTTCCTTAACTGTTACTTCCTCTAATATATTATTTATTAAAATTCGGTGTTGTGTGGCACCAACCGAATTGAAAAGGGCAAAAGTTTAAAAATCCACTTTAACAAGGAAAAGTATTGAAATATTAATAATAACAGGAGACTTGTCGTTGGAATATTAAAACCCGAATGAACTACTACGTCAGAAACGCCAAAGAAAAATATTTGAGATGCATACAGCTGTTTCGGTAGCCTTAAGCGTACCGTCTTCAGTGCAAAAGAAAGAATGAATTCTTTCAAATGAAAGAAAAGAAAATGAAATGTAAGAAACAATTCTTTCTTTTGCTCTGAAGACGGTACGCTTAAGGCTACCGAAACAGCTGTATGCATCTCAAATATTTTCCTTTGGCGTTTCTGACGTAGTAGTTTATTCGGGTTTTAATACTGAAATATTGTTTCATAATAAATAAATAAATAAATAAAAATAAATAAATAAGTGGTTGAGCCCTACCACCATGAAAATATTATGAATTACATATAAATGTTCATTAGTATAAGTTTTCATTTCTATTAATTGTCTCTTAGTTGAGAGTAATATTTTTTTCCACTCTTCGATGCGCATTTTTTTGAAATATAAAATAATAATACTTTTAATAAAAAGCAAAAATTTAATATTTTTGTTTCACTGTTAAATCTGTAAACTTTGTATTTTGACTTTTATTTTTTATTTTTTTAGTCTTAGTTATATCAAATTGAACCATAAAAAAAAAAAAAAAAAACAGTTAACAGCATATTTTTTTTTTTTTTTTTTTATGAACGGAAATTATTACTATAGTAATAATATTTTATTGATAAAACTAATACAACATTAATAATTCTTTTCTTTGCTGTAAAATTATTATGTAGAAATTTTAAAAAGTTATTTGCGTACGTCTGTTTCAACGTTGATTTTGCGCATATATTACATATTTTAGTTTTTTAATTAAAATGGCATTTGTATTAGTATATTCAATTATTTTGTGGGATGTTTCTGTTTCATTTGGCTTCTGAAAACTTAACGTTCTTTCAAAAAGAAAAAAAAAAAAAAATTGCAATGTTTTTTCCAGAAAATTTTAAAGGTCAAAAAAGCAATTTTTTTAGTAATTTTTTTTCCACTACATATTTATACTTTTCTTTTATTAGTCACAGTACAGTTGATAGTTAATTCAGAAAAGCAGAAATGTTTGATTAAAGACATTTAAAATGCTACCAGATATATATGTTTTGAGCAACTTACTCAAGAAGAAGAAGGATATAAAACAAGAAAACTACGGTTGCTAATCATAATTTTGAATGTTGCTTCAGCAACAAACTTTCTATTAACATAATTATCAAGCAGTTGGCAAGATAAAAAAAGAGGAATATATTGATAAATTGCACTGCTGTACAGCTGAGCTTGTGTTTGTGTTTCAAAATATCCATAAACGATGATGCTGGGATACTTTTTAAACTCAGGCAGCAATTTTATTTAAGTCATCTTCGGGCCTCTAGTTCTGATAATTACTTAGAAAGTTTGGACTTCATCATAATTTTGATCAATTCAATTCAATATTCGGTTTAAAAAAAAAAAAAAAAAAAAAAAACACTTAATCACAAAACTGACATTATTGAAAAATTCGGAGAAAATCCTTATATAAAAACACATTACATATGTATATATGGATAAAGTATAAGTATCTGAAATGAAAATCAAATTTGCTTCTTGAGCTGCCTATGGAAAATATAAGTAATTGCCTAAATAAATAAATAGCTTGTGTATGAATAAAATTTATTAAATTCTAATAAATCATCATAATAAATAACTGATAATTCGACTTAATTTGTAAGAAAATATTAAATACAAATAATACAAATATAAATAAAAACCGTGATTAAAATTTTCCTCTTTTTTACTTCAAAATGGGTATTTAAAATTAAAGAAATAAATATTGAGAAAAACAAAAATCTTTTTTTATGTAAACAGAATTAAAAAATTCCATAAGAAATAGTCATAACATTCTCTTCTATACGAGGAATTGGGATTCGGCTGCTGGCAGTGATATATGGAGAATTTCAGAGAGCTACAGATGTCAGACACATCAATTATATCGATGACTCAACCTTTATACATGCATAGCAGTCATTATAAATTATTATAGCTTTACACATATTTAAAACCATTAAATCATAATTTCAGTTTTGTTTACGAATTTAATTTTGAATTGATTACTTATTCATATTTTTCTTTGAGTAGATATATTTACTTATATAGCCTCCAATGTACTATATATATACATATATATATATATATATACAACTTTCGTAATTTTGAGACTTTAAAATATTTCCATTTCCATAAAACTTTCTGGAAAACCCACAACCTCATCTAAACCCTTTAAAATTGATAAATCATAATACTTATTTTTTATTACTTTTGCACAATAAATGTGAATTTTATGCCGTGACTTGTATTTATCGGATTAAATAATATTGTGAAATTCTTTTGTTAATAGATTTTGAAAGCTAAAGAACTTAAAAAGAACAAATGCCCAACATTTGATTCGGTAAAAAATAAATATACAAGTAATCAAATAAATTAATTATTTAATTTAAGAAATGCAGTTATTAAATTATTTTACTATGTTAATTAAGCACGGTTGCAAAAATTATTTTATTCCAGGGACCTTTTTTTTTCTTTTTTAATTTTAAGAGTAAATTTTTCTAATTTTATCATAGTTTTATATTGGTGAGAAATACTCTAAAAATAAAGTGGTACTAAACAAAGGCGGGGCTAAAAATGTTTCGAAATAAAATATTAGGAACTACGCTTTAAGAAAATAATATAATAGAAAGTACATAATTTAAGGTTTATACAAATCGTACAATAATCGGCTATAAACAGATTAACAGAAAGATTAAAACTGGGATATAAATAATTTAAAAAGAACTGTTAATTTATTATTTAATGAATACAAATATTTTAAACAGTAAGCACCAACTTACTGCGTTTCCGAAAACAAGCAAAGCTGGCAATCTAATCCGGAATACTGCTAGTACAGCCCCTTTTTCCACATCAATCTTTTTTTAACGTATTTTTCGTCTAAATTCATCGTAAAATCATTTCAAGTGAATTACTCTAAAAATTAAGTGGGGTTGAAGAATGGGCGGTACTAATATTTTCCCGATGAGGTTGGTAACTTTGAACGTGTCATTCAACTTGAGGTGCATAAATCCTACAATATTAAAAAACAAAAAGAAAAGAAAAGAAATAAATGAAGAATGAAATAAAAAATATATATACATATATATATATAGCGGTGAAAACAAGGAAAAGTTATTTCATAGTTAAGATATCATCGTTTATACAGTCCTTGAATTTTCTTAATTTTTTGTACCAGTATTAATATTTAGCTAATTTTGATATTAAAAAAAACCTTAAAACTTGAAAAGAAATACGTTGCAGAAAAATGCTGGTGGGGCAGTCTTGAAAAAAAAGGCGTGACCGTATGAATCATGCATATTCAAATCGGATATATTCCTGTCTCGTAAACGAAATTCCATCTTTGATCCCCTTTCTTTTCGAAAATATTACAATACAAAACACAATCCTTGTTTATACTCGTGTTTAAACCATTTAAATTTAGTCTTCAGCAATGAGTTTGGTATATATCACTTGCATTTACGAGTAACAACGTCAAATATAATGTGAAGTTCGAGTATGGAAATACTTTTATTATTATTATTATTATTATTTCAGCGATACGGATGGCGGAGCTTGTTCCTCTAGAATACCTTCAGAATTTCTCGCCAATCAGTATGTAAAAAAATATTTTTTCTATAACTCGAAAATTAATGATAGGTATGAGCTGTAAACTTGGAATCTAACGTTTCTGCTGATACATATTCTCTTTGTGTAAAAATCAATACAGGTATTAATTCGTCTTGTTCGTGCACATTTTGTTTCAAGTAAATTATTTATTTTTAAAAATCCGAAATATCTACCCTAAGTTAAAAAGGAGAGGAAAAAAAAAATAGTTGCCTACCAGAAAATAGAATCCATGAAATAATACTGGATTTATGTGTGGGTGGTTGTGCTCGTAGATGACATCAAATGAACGCCAAATTTGTCGAGAATGATGGCTGGACAAATGCCGTCAGTGAAATAAAGTAAGATACATCGAAGAAGTCAAAAGATGAACCGTGGTAATGATTGGTTGTTTAAAAATTATAGAAACTTCATTTTCTTTTTTCTTTCCTTTTTTTTTTTTTTTTGATTAGATCGACATATTATTGATAATTTTTGATTTATTATTTTGATCATATAAGCAAGAAAAATGTTTGATATGCATTTCTTTTAAGATTAAATAGCGATAATAGTTTTTAATAAAAAAAAAAAAAAAAAAAAAAAAAAACTATTGTTAATTAAATGTGACAAAATTTAAATATCACACAGCTGCCAACTTTTAGGATTTTCTTTTTTTTTTTAATGATCAACCACCTTCATTTTCTAATGATACTTTACAATACAATTAATTTTAGGCAATTACTACAGAATTCATGTTAAAATATCTGTAGAAAGTTAGAGGTAATAATTTTTCCTGGAAAGATAGAATCTTCGGAAGCAATGCTTTTTTTATGTTCCTCCAATTTATTTTTCGAAGTGTTAGAATTCATTATATTGTTTTGATTTCGAAAACAAAATTAGTGATATTCACATCTTCTTAAGTATACTGGCACCGAATGCTACGTCCTCAATAAGTGATTTTTTTAGACCGACCGATACGAAATTTGTAGTACTGGTAAACTTCATGTAAATTAAAACACAATCACTAATTTTTGCATAATCGATATTTTACTTCCTAATACGCTGCGTACAAAAGTAATAAGTAATGCTATTGTAATTTTTTTTTTTTTTTTTTTTAATATGCAACCATTCAACTTCTAAATTAACAAATAAAATATCTCCGTCTGTTTTCAATTTACGCTGATAATTAAAAACAAGAATGCACGCTTCCTTTTCAAGCTGGATTTTAAACTCTATTATAATAAAATATAACCCCTTTCCCCCTCTCCCGCCACTAAAAATTTATAGAATAAAACAATCGTCAGAAATAATACTCTTTTATATTTTCTTTTTAGAAATAATACATTTATTATTATTAATATTGTGTGTGTTGTCAAAAAAGTTATATGCACTCCCAATAAAAATTTATAATACTGATGTAAATTTGAAATTTTTTTTATATGGAGGGAGGCTGAAATATTTCTTGATTTACCTTCTTCCAATACAATGAAAAAATAAATTAGACGGCAGATCAAAGCTGAATATTTTGATATGTAACTGCACAAATATCAAGTCATTCTGCTTTTTACAGCACATATATATTTTTTTCTTGTGCCGTAATGTTTGAAAGATGGTCAGAAAATAGAACTAGTTGAATTATCCGAAGCCATTTTGGCTCATTTTAAAGATTCACGGAACTTTCTGTCTAGGTTAATCAGAGAAAACCAAACGTGGCTGCACATTTATGATTATGAAATAAAATAACAATTAAAAGAATGATGCTCCATGTTTCCCTACGAAGGAAGAAGTACCGCATCCAGAAATCGGCCGAAAAATCATAAAACAAAATTGGATTCCGCAGGTGAACTTGTAACATCAGGTTTTCAGTAAAACTAGAGATTAGAATGCTGACATTCTAGGCCAAATAAAAGAAGGGATTAAGAATAATCGCCAGACAAAGTTGATCCATAGCCTCCTAAACTAGATGCCTGTCGCGTTGCTCGAAAACATGGCAACAGTTGAAACGGTAGACAGCGCCACCTGGTGCAGATGGCGCGACATTTTTATTCAACAGCCACCAAAAATTTTTAAAAGAGGGATATGATATACATAAAAAAGCGAATTGAATCGAAAACACGTCGATTTTATAAATCATATATCACTTCTTAAAGTTGTTGGTGGAAGTTAAATAAAAAAATCTTGCTATCTGTACTAGATGGCGCTGTCTACCACTTCAACAGTTGCTATTTTTCCGAGCTACGCGACAGGCATCTAGTTAAGGAGGCTATGGTTGATCAGAGGAATCCTGATATTGCTAAACATTGCATCTTTTCACACTTCCAGCTAAATTGAACATCTTAGGATTCCAGTTGGTCCACCATCCTCCCTATTCACCTGATCTACCTTCTTTTGATTAATTTTGTTTCATAAACGCTTGAAGGAACAACGTTTCAAAGATATGATGCTGCTGAAAGTTGGTTTCAGGGACAACGAAATGCATCTTATTTTAATCGTCTGCAAATGTCAGAACAACTTTGTAAAAAGTGCATCAGTCTTCAATAACACTATGTTGATTAAATATATAATTTCAAAACTCTGACACTTATTTTTAAACAAATCTGGTAACTTTTTAGCCTGCTTCTTATAATTAAAAAACAGCAACAGATATATAACGCCGTTTTGTAAATAATTTTGTTGAATAAAAAAGATAATATATTTTGCGATATTACCTTTAATAAAATGTTTTCAGCTTAAGATAAATACCTTTTAATGCACTATTCGGTAGGAAGCCTAAAGATTTATAATATTCCATCACTAACGCCATTTTGGTACATTGGTTGTAAGCTGCGTTCTTAGGCCGTTTACACTTTAAAAAGCGTAAGCCTAGGTGGGAAGCGTTATTCTACCCTGATTTCACACATTTATTTTTATTTATTTTTTATATTTATGTTTCATCATCATGTTTATAATCTTTCCGAATATTTTAACACTTTTCTTTCGAAATAGTTAACTTCGTCCTAATGAATTGTAGAATTTTTCTCTTTATATAAATGAAAAATATTTAATCCAGAATAGTGATGATAAAAAATCGGGAGATTTGGTAGCTATAAAGTTTAATTCTATGAAAGGATGCTAATTCGGTAATATTAATATGGAATAAAAAACTGTGTATTACTGTTTTTGGAAGTAAACTGGCAAGAAAATTTCTGTTCAAAATGAGGTGTCCCCAATCATTATCTCATCAGGTTAACCTACCAAATGTATAAATTCATATCTAAAATAATATAACAAATTTCCTTTGCACCTATTAATTTCATTATCTTCATTGAAAATTTCTTGATGCAACCATGTAAAAATTCTATATCAATATTCAAAAAAATTTAAATGTATATAAATCTCTTAATTTTGTTTTATGTAAATTTTAGTATATATTTTTATGGATCAGAAAAATCTAACTTTTAAATTAAAATAAAGAAACAAATACCAGAAATAAAATTCAGAAAATGATATTAGGTTTTACATATAGTTTAATATATGTCGGTCAGGACTTCTTTCAAAATTATCTAGAATTTCGCAGTGAAAATCTGTCATAATTGCAATCGAAGTATGCATATATACATCTGGTCGGAAAGTAACAGAGTTCTAAAAGTAATTACGTTTACCTGCCAGCAACCCCATTAATAATTCGTAAAATTCCTAGTGATTATCCTTTTACTTTTGGATTAATCGTCTACAAATGTAATTGGAGTTCAATTAGCTGAAATATACATTTGCATGCTTCCAAACCTTCCTAAAACTTCAAAATCATTTTACTATATTGTCACTACTATATTAAAAAAAATACTCCTTTAGGTTATCATTGAAATATATAAGAAGAATTTCATAGCAGAGCTAGTGGTGCCACTACAATAAAATGAGTGAAAATTTTTAGGAACTCTGTGAGCAGAACACTAGAAAAAGACTGGTTTGAGAAAATGCAGAACCAAACATTTTACGGCGTATTAACAATTTCGCAACCGCTGACGTTAATTCACGTCATTTAAAAATATTTAACTCCACCAGTAGGCGTTACTTTAGGTTACATACGTTACATTATTTCTAGCAATATTCCCAATATTCCCCTTTGTATACTATCAGTACACAATCGATACAAATATTTTGATTAGGAAGACTATAACTGTAATGTATATTCATTTATATTATAAATATTGATACAGAAAACATTTATTTAAAATATTGTAATATACAATAACAACGCCCACAGGAGGAGCTTACTGTCAGAAAGACAGAAACATGCGGTCGCGTCAGGGTTAATTAGAATGTCGGCAAGCAAGAATGTAGATTCTAACAGGTAAATTTGGATAATAATTTTTATGTAGAATTGTTTTTTTTTTTTTTTTTTTTTTTTTTTTAATGATCGAAGATTGGTGAAATCTTAAGTTACTTTATACAATATTGGTTTTCAATTTCCTTTTTGTAAAAACCCTTTTTTGTTTACAATTTAATGATTAAACTATTCTTTGGCTTTCGTTTACATATTATATACACTTTATTTTTTGAAATAGTATTAGGGGAGCGTGAGGCTGCTTGTAACAGTTTTTAGAAAATTAAATGTATTTTGAAATGTATTTACATTTTCCTGTTTATAATTGCGGTTTTCCATAGCATATATATTCATCTATCATATTCACATAAAAAATAAATAAATAAATAAATAAAAATAAATTCTTGTTAATTTTGATAATTTTACTACAAAAAATATTTTTTCCAAATTATTTGCTTGTTACAATTTCCCCTCATTTAAACAAATTGTAACACATATGGGGCAGATTCTGAAAGTTATGAGGGAAATACTAATAATAAAAAACTACAATATTTCAAAACGCTTTTGCTAGCAATCATTTATTAATTTACTTTTAAAAAAGACAATAAATAAGTAATATTAAATTATATTTTCTTAGTATAGTAACAATGAATTATGTCAAATGAGTTGTAGTAAAATGAAGAGAAAATTAAATATCTAATCAATATAGAAGTCACTCTTTGTCAGCACTGAAGTTAATACTTTCGCGACCGCATGTTTTTCTCCATTCAGAGCCTGATTAAGGGGGAAGCACACATTATTTATACTTACACCGTTATTTTTTTAACAAATACTTTCCGCCTACAATAAACACAAAATTCTCATTAAAAATTACTTTAAAACAATTCTGGTGTCTAATAACGGTGAGTAAATTGGATTGTTTTACACCGTTCATTTTTTATAAAAAATATTTCCCCGTCAAAACGTGGAATTTCTCTGACATGAAGTAAAAAATAATTGTAAAAATATTCCGGTGAGAGCGGAGATAATGTGTGCTTCCCCCTTAATCAGGCTCTGCCTCCTTTTGACAATTACCTGCGCCTATGAGCTTTATTTTTGTATATTACATTATTTAAAATTGATGTTTTCTATATTCATATTTATAATATAAATGATATACATTACAGTTATACTCATTGTAATCAAAGTATTTGTATCTATAATACATTGATAGAATAAATGTGAATATTAGGTGTATTTTTAAGCGATAATGTAACCTATGCTATTCAAAGACACGCCCACTGGCGGAGTTACAGATTTTCAAATTACGTGAATTCACGTCAACGTTCGCGAAATGTTAATACAAAACAAAGATATATTGTTTTGTTCCCGCTCACACATTTAGTTTGTTCCTAGATTTTAGAAATTAAGCATTATACCCATTCTTCTGCCTTAAGAAAGAGGTGACAGGGATCATAGTCCCCGCCTCTTTTTTTCTTTCTTATGACACTTTAAGGGATGAGAAAATTCTACCTGTTTTGACACCACGTTTTTTCAAAGAATTTTTAATTTTAATTTTAATTGACTATACTGTGATTAAACAGGATAGAAATTACTGTACAAAAATAGCGGTAACAAAAAAGACAATTTTTTTTTTTTTTTCTGGTGATTATGTCTAATATTTGTACCTATCTCGAAAATTTCTGCTGTAGCCAAATCAAATATGACCTTCTGAAGTACTTTATGATTTCTTTTTCGAGTTCCTCATTATAAAACAAGAAAAAACCAAATTCACAGAAAAAAAAAAAAAAAAAACATAGAATAAATAATTTTCTTGTAAACACTTTAAACAGAATGTCTAATTATACGAATGTTATAACCCCCAATATTTTGTTTCAACTTGTCCCTTCGAATAATTTCGAACATTTTTTTTTTATTTATTTATAAAATATATAGATATAATGATTTATAAAAAAAAAAATAAACATGCATTTTATAATGTAACACATAGAAAAAAATAAATAGCCCTAAATATTTATTTAAAATATAAATTAACATACCTTTATCAAAATTTACGCGATATGTTTTTTCCACTAACTAGTTTAAACGAAGCACGTGTCCAGAACCTCTCATTAATCATTTTTGCAGAACACTGATTGTACTTACATAATAAAGCGTGTCATATGAATTATGTCTGTTGGAATATTTAATTAAAAATGTTACAATCTATTTCGCAAATTGCGAGTTATTTCTTAACCTTCTTACAATTAGCCCAACGCTCGCCTACATAATTTTATCTTTTTTAATTTTAACAAATCAGCCAGAAAATGTACAGTTTACACATATTTTACAAGATTTCATAATTAATAATCCGTAACAATGTTAGTAACTGCCCTTTTTCTAGATTCTTTTATTTTTACAGTAATTGTTACCAGATGTAAATGCGTTTCAACAAGGGGAAAAAAATCACGTACTAAGAATTTTAGGCAGTATTAATTAGAATGTTGCCAGTAAAGAATATGAGTTCTGTCACAGGTAAATTTGGATACTAGAATTTTTACATAGTAATTTTTCTAAACAAATATCAACCATTAGTCAAGTCAAAATTAATGTATAAAATATTGGTAATGTAATTTCCCTTTGTGAGAACTCCGTTTGTAATAATAATTAAACTATTGCATTATAAACAGTTCTTCTAACATTCTAAACAGATATAACATTGCTCTTCTACATATTAAACATACTATTTTTTTTCCGAATAGTATTATATATATATTTAATCACATCAGCTAGAAAAGGTGCAGTTTATACGTTTCTTACGAAATTTTCTAGCGTCAAATGGAGTCAAATTTTCATGCAGGGTGTCTAGAGTCAAATATTTTTTTCCTGATTGTTCTACCAGTATATTTATGCAATAATATTTTACTTAATTAATTGAGCATATTTAAAACTAAAAATACCGAAAGAATGATACTGGTGGAAGAATCAGGGAAACATTTTCGACTGTCGACACCCTGTATGGAACTTGTGTAAAATGAATGCAACATACTTTCATTGGTACTCGAAAAGTTGTTAATTAGAAATTTCCCTTTTTGTGAATGTTATGATAAAATATCCCATTTATATTTATACTCAAAAAAAAAAAAAAAAAAAAAAAAAAAAAAATGAACTAGTAAAATTATTATTGAATACTTACTACAAAAATTTATGAATTTTATTATTATATATGCATAAATAAGAATAAGTGCCATAAAAACACGTGTTTTCAAAATTATAGCTCTTTCTTAAATTAGTTTTCCTGTTAAAATAATATTTTAACTCCTATAGGCGTTATGTTGCCGCCACTTGCTATTCTTTGTATCCTATGAATATATATATACAGTCAGTCAAATAATTAACTGTACACGAAACCTTTCTCAGAATGCCAAAGAATGCGTTTTTTTTTTTTAAAAAACGCATTCTTTGGCATTCTGAGAAAGGTTTCGAGTACATTTAATTATTTGACTGACTGTATATATCGGATATGTTTCTTTTTTTTATTTAAAAATTTATTTTTATGTTTCATGATCCAATGTGATTTCTTTTATTTTTTAAATAATGTACGATATTTCTGTAAAAACTGACGTACAGTAAAGTCTCGTACAACGCGGTGTCTGAGATGACAAATAAATAATACAGTTTTATTTTTTAACACCACTAAATTTTTAGAGTACTAATATTTTGGTTCATAAACACGATTCGAATTATATTGTTAATAGAAATGATTATATTAACCCTAGTAGTCCGCTGTCCAACCGAGGTACTGCTATTTGTATAAAAAATAATCTAAATTTTCACCAGGTAACTATTCCTATTCTGAACGCTGTCAATGCCACTGGCATTACTCTTACGCCCCCCCCCCCCCTTTGACTTTTTTCTCGCTCTATGACCTTTGTTATGAGAGCGCAATTGATATAAAATTTGATTTACTTGCCTTACTCAGATATGACGCGGACACCATTCTCCTTGGTGATTTTTAATGCCCACCATCCCTCTTGGAATTGTACTGTCTCTAACGCTTATGGTAAAGCTATTTATGACAACATCCTTCTTTTCGATTATGCGGACATCCTTTTACCGAACACCCCTACCCATCACTATGGCTTAATTAGTAGCACTATTGATTTTGGTCTTTTTAATGGATTTAATTATGATAAAAATATTACCTCTTTGGCTGAATTGAGTCCGATCATAATCCAATTAAAATTAATATTTAAATTCGTGTTCCCCTTATCCTCCCCCCCCAAAAAAAAATTATTTCCCGTACAAATTGGACTCAGTTCACTATCTTTATTAACGATACTCCCCCCTTCCCTTCCTTCAGTCAATAGCACTAATGACATAAATCTCCCGCTAAATACCATCACTAATGATATTAAGAGTGCTATTGATTATGCTACTACTTCCAAACCTGGCGATGAATTTTTTTAATTAGACCCGTACGCATTCTCACTACTAATGAAAATAGAGCCAAAAAAACTTGGCAACGTACCCATAAAATTCAAGATAAAATTGTTCTCAATAGAGCTCATCAGGATCTAAAAGATTATCTCATCAAAAAACGCAATGGCAGTTGGAGAGAATTCCTCGAATCCCTGTCTCCAGAGGGTAACTCTCTCTGGAAAGCGGCCAGGATATTTAAGAGCTCTACTGAACCCTTACCCCCTATCCGTATTCCAAATTCCCACAACTATGCGTACACTAATAAAGAGAACTCCAATGCCAATGCTATAAACCTCGAGACACAATTCCAAGGCAACCCGATTGATTGTGATGAAACTGAGAGAGAAGTCAATTCTACTGTTGAAGATTCTTGAATAACCCCATTCCTCCCTCTGATTTTTTGGTAACCCACGCTGATGTCATCCGCGACATCAAAAAAATAAAAAATAAAAAAGCCCCAGGCATCAGCGGAATCACTCTTTGAAGGGGAAAGACACTCTTTCACGGAATTTTTTGCCCATTTCGGACTTCCTCAAGGCTTCAAAATTAGTCCTAATTTATTTAATCTTTATATTAACGATATTCTTTGTTACCCTCATACCTCATTTGCTATTTTTGCAGACGATACCTGTATTTTCGCTTCAAGCGTCAACAGGCGTTATGCTATTTCGGCAATTTCCCGTCACCTCAACATTTTAGTTAACTGGTTCTATAAATGGAGAATAGCATTTAATATTACCAAAACTGAAGCTATTCTGTTTTCACGTGGAAGAAATGCTATGACATCTTATAAACGAGATAAATTCCAAATTAGCCTCGGTGCCACCCCCCTACCATGGTCAAATCACTGTAAATACCTTGGTGTTATTCTAGACCAATCTCTCACTTTTCAACAACACTTTCTCAAAACGCTAAATAAATTCCGTGCAGATAAAAGTAAATTTCTTCCCATCTTATCTTAGAATAGTACAATAAACTTTAAAAACAAATTGCTCTTGTACACTTCCTAATTAAGACCCACTTTAACTTATGCTTCTATGGTATGGTCATATGCTGCCAAATCGCAAATCAAGTTACTCATTAGGGCTCAAAATTCAACTATTCGGCAAATTCTTGATACGCCTTGGTACGTTAGAAATTTTCTTATTTACAAAGAAAGTAATACTCCTAAACTTTATGATTTAATCCAACACTTAAATGTTCAATTCCATTTGGCGCTTGAAATCTTAGATAACCCTGCTTTAAACACTCTCGCAACATATGACCATAATGATCCTCTGAATAGACGCAGACCCAAAGCGGGCCTCAGTCTAAACCCCCACCTTTAAACTTTTTTGTGTTAGCTTTTTTTATCTTTTCACTTTTCTATCGGCTTAGGGCCTTGACTTCTCTTCGGAGATTATATCCTGTCCTTTTCTTGTTCTGCGTATTATTTGTCCTTGTATTTAAAAAAAAATGTGTTTTAAAATACGAAAAAAAATTAAAAAATTTGCTCCTCAAAAATATTCTTACATCCCTAAACTTTCTTCTTATTGTGTAATGCTGTACTTAACCTCCCTACTCATTTTATATTGTGTTTCCTTTTTCCATAAGCTCTAAAATTCCTTTGATATTGTTTTTTGAGCCTTTTATGTTACTGAACGCTACCTACTCTGAACGCTTCCTACTCTGAACGCTGTCAATGCCACTGGCATTACTCTTACGCCCCCCCCTTTGACTTTTTTCTCGCTCTATGTCCTTTGTTATGAGAGCGCAATTGATATAAAATTTGATTTACTTGCCTTACTCAGATATGACGCGAACACCATTCTCCTTGGTGATTTTTAATGCCCACCATCCCTCTTGGAATTGTACTGTCTCTAACGCTTATGGTAAAGCTATTTATGACAACATCCTTCTTTTCGATTATGCGGACATCTTTTTACCGAACACCCCTACCCATCACTATGGCTTAATTAGTAGCACTATTGATTTTGGTCTTTTTAATGGATTTAATTATGATAAAAATATTACCTCTTTGGCTGAATTGAGTCCGATCATAATCCAATTAAAATTAATATTTAAATTCGTGTTCCCCTTATCCTCCCCCCCAAAAAAAAAATTATTTCCCGTACAAATTGGACTCAGTTCACTATCTTTATTAACGATACTCCCCCCTTCCCTTCCTTCAGTCAATAGCACTAATGACATAAATCTCCCGCTAAATACCATCACTAATGATATTAAGAGTGCTATTGATTATGCTACTACTTCCAAACCTGGCGATGAATTTTTTTAATTAGACCCGTACGCATTCTCACTACTAATGAAAATAGAGCCAAAAAAACTTGGCAACGTACCCATAAAATTCAAGATAAAATTGTTCTCAATAGAGCTCATCAGGATCTAAAAGATTATCTCATCAAAAAACGCAATGGCAGTTGGAGAGAATTCCTCGAATCCCTGTCTCCAGAGGGTAACTCTCTCTGGAAAGCGGCCAGGATATTTAAGAGCTCTACTGAACCCTTACCCCCTATCCGTATTCCAAATTCCCACAACTATGCGTACACTAATAAAGAGAACTCCAATGCCAATGCTATAAACCTCGAGACACAATTCCAAGGCAACCCGATTGATTGTGATGAAACTGAGAGAGAAGTCAATTCTACTGTTGAAGATTCTTGAATAACCCCATTCCTCCCTCTGATTTTTTGGTAACCCACGCTGATGTCATCCGCGACATCAAAAAAATAAAAAATAAAAAAGCCCCAGGCATCAGCGGAATCACTCTTTGAAGGGGAAAGACACTCTTTCACGGAATTTTTTGCCCATTTCGGACTTCCTCAAGGCTTCAAAATTAGTCCTAATTTATTTAATCTTTATATTAACGATATTCTTTGTTACCCTCATACCTCATTTGCTATTTTTGCAGACGATACCTGTATTTTCGCTTCAAGCGTCAACAGGCGTTATGCTATTTCGGCAATTTCCCGTCACCTCAACATTTTAGTTAACTGGTTCTATAAATGGAGAATAGCATTTAATACTACCAAAACTGAAGCTATTCTGTTTTCACGTGGAAGAAATGCTATGACATCTTATAAACGAGATAAATTCCAAATTAGCCTCGGTGCCACCCCCCTACCATGGTCAAATCACTTTAAATACCTTGGTGTTATTCTAGACCAATCTCTCACTTTTCAACAACACTTTCTCAAAACGCTAAATAAATTCCGTGCAGATAAAAGTAAATTTCTTCCCATCTTATCTTAGAATAGTACAATAAACTTTAAAAACAAATTGCTCTTGTACACTTCCTAATTAAGACCCACTTTAACTTATGCTTCTATGGTATGGTCATATGCTGCCAAATCGCAAATCAAGTTACTCATTAGGGCTCAAAATTCAACTATTCGGCAAATTCTTGATACGCCTTGGTACGTTAGAAATTTTCTTATTTACAAAGAAAGTAATACTCCTAAACTTTATGATTTAATCCAACACTTAAATGTTCAATTCCATTTGGCGCTTGAAATCTTAGATAACCCTGCTTTAAACACTCTCGCAACATATGACCATAATGATCCTCTGAATAGACGCAGACCCAAAGCGGGCCTCAGTCTAAACCCCCACCTTTAAACTTTTTTGTGTTAGCTTTTTTTATCTTTTCACTTTTCTATCGGCTTAGGGCCTTGACTTCTCTTCGGAGATTATATCCTGTCCTTTTCTTGTTCTGCGTATTATTTGTCCTTGTATTTAAAAAAAAATGTGTTTTAAAATACGAAAAAAATTTAAAAAATTTGCTCCTCAAAAATATTCTTACATCCCTAAACTTTCTTCTTATTGTGTAATGCTGTACTTAACCTCCCTACTCATTTTATATTGTGTTTCCTTTTTCCATAACCTCTAAAATTCCTTTGATATTGTTTTTTGAGCCTTTTATGTTCACCCCCCCCCCCCGTTCTCTCCTTAGCAGTGAAATTGTTGTTCGGGACTCTCACTCCGTTAGCGTCCACTTTTAGGTAAAGTAGGAGTCGTAACGCTGTCACAGGTACCTCCCAACCATTCCATCCTCACTTCCTAGGTTTATATATATAAATGAAGCAGTTGCTTTGATATAAAATTAGTGGTATTAAAAAATGACATTTTAATATTCGTGAGGCAGACTTGTTTCCGTGTTGTACAGGACTTTACTGTACTTTTAAAAAATTGACACATTTCATGCGCGGGGAGAGATTGCGATCACAATCCAAAAGGAAAATGAGCGCCATAATAGCAGTTTAGTAACAATACTGTACTTTTAAAATAATGCTAAATACTTATGTTTAAATTTTTAAATGACGATAGCATATAGCCAATGAAAAGTACTGCCATGTTTGCGGTACACAAAGCTTAAATAGTTCAAATACGTAAATATTTTTTTTTTTTTTTATAATTAATGCAACAGTTTAGAAAAAAAGCAGAAGGTGAGGCCAGCTGTTCACTAAGGGTATGTGATACCTGCCAACATTCTATTTAATATTCCGTAAAATCTTTAGCCCCGCCTTTTTTTCCACACAAGACTTTTTTAACAGCATTTTTCTTCTATTTTCTTTGTAGGTATATTTGGAGAAAATTACTCTAAATGGTAATTGGTGAGCAAGAAAGGGCAGTAATAACAATTTCAAAGAAATATTAATTCAGATATTGCAGGTATGGTGTGTACCAGACGACATAATTTTACCTCTGTTCTTTTAACCCGAGTGTTGTATTCATTTCGAATAGTTATAACATTCATTTTTCAATGTGACAAATTGAGAACAGCGTGTACAATGATTTTATTTACAATATTTAAAAAAAATGGAGGCATAACGTGTTATTCTGGCCAAAATTGTTCAGGTTCAGTTTCCTGGAAAGATATGGATGTTTGAAAAATCCTCATATATATTTCAAATACTGCTCATTGTAATTGTAAACTGATGTATCATGGTTTTTCGAGACGAAAATCATTGAAATTATAGGTCACAATAATGTTAAATAAATACCAAATGTATAAGTGTTCTTTCATTTTCTTCTTTTAAATTACCGTAATTTCTGGTACATAATATGCAGATAATATGTGTCATTTCTTCACCAGAAATTTTATTTAATAAAGAAATCTATACTTTTTCGAAGGAACAGCTCTTACAAATACAAATTTATCAATTGAAATTTCTGGTGTAAAACTGGATAATATAACCTGCGGCTTTTATACCAGATTTTACGGTAAATATACGTAAAATCCTATTGTCTTTCACCGATTATAGGTCACAATAATGTCAAATAAATACCAAATGTATAAGTGTTCTTTCATTTTCTCCTTTTAAATTACCGTAATTTCTGGTACATAATACGCAGATAATATGTGTCATTTCTTCACCAGAAATTTTATTTAATAAAGAAATCTATACTTTTTCGAAGGAATAGCTCTTACAAATACAAATTTATCAATTGAAATTTCTGGTGTAAAACTGGATTATATAACCTGCGGCTTTTATACCAGATTTTACGGTAAATATACGTAAAATCCTATTGTCTTTCACCGATAACATTCTACATTCAAAAAGGAAAAGAAAAATCATGAATATCAATTTTAGGGAAATGAAACCGAAGTACCAGCCGGGTGAAATAACTAATATATTTTCCTAAATTGTTACCGCTAGCATTTTTATTTCATTATTGTAATAATGTAATAGTGTATTACAATATTTAAATATTGTGTTTGTGTATCTGAAGAACTTTCAATCATCTAATACTAAATTTGTAGTATTTTGGTAACGTTTTATCTTTACATACAGGTATTTAATTTCAATATTACCTGCATGTAAAGATAAATCGTTTAAAAAATAGTATAAATACTACCGTTTACCCTAAACCCACATCCATTGAAGAAATAATCAGCAACCATAGTAAAATCCCATATAAATGAAAGATAAGCGGCATACAGTCATACATAAACTGCGCTGTATTAATTTGTAATAACCCCACCGACTTAAAAAAACGAAATAAAATATAATAAAAATCTAACAATAAAAGCAGGTAGCCACAAAACTTAGTAGATAAATTACGTAGAAAAAAGAATCTGGAATCTTAATTTTATTCCCAACCACCAAAAAGGTGACCCCCTCCCCCCCGAAATTTACTTTCTCTATTCCTTTTGACCAAGAAGCATCAACTAAAATTAAAAATACTGGCAAAAAACATAATCTAAATATCCTCATCAAACCAAACCCCAATATTTACCAATTAATTCTTAGTGACAAAGATCCTATCCCCTGCAGGAAATTGCAGGAATCTACAAAATCCCATTTAATTATCCTAACAATAACACCGGATTCTATATCGGGGTCTCTAAAAGGGAATTATCCACTAGAGTAATAGAACATAAAAGCGACATAGAATATGAAAAAACAACTACAGCCCTAACTAAAGTTTACGCTTTCTACCAGAAAACGATCGAAAATATTGCTAACCAATCATTTTGTAACGTGCAAGAGTCGCGCGCAGGATTGAGTAAAACGTGGCGCTACCTCCTGGAAGAGCGTCAGCAGAGAAAAAAAACTTCAGTGTCGATAACTACAGGGCCTGATTAAGGGGGAAGCTCGCTCTTACCGGAATATTTTTACAATTATTTTTTACTTCATGTCATAGACATTCCACGCTTTGACGAGGAAATATTTTTTATAAAAAATGAACGGTGTAAAACAATCCAATTTACTCACCGTTATTAGACACCAGAATTCTTTAAAAATAATTTTTAATGAAAAATTTCTGTTTATTATAGCAGGAAAGTATTTGTTAAAAAATGACGGTGTAAGTATAAATAATGTGTGAAGAGCGAGCTTCCCCCTTAATCAGGCTCTGGATAACTACAAGCCACTGCAAGGTCGCTGGTGAAGTGGCGGATCCACCTTGTAATCCGCTACGGCCATTAAAGATAATGGAGCTTAATAAGATTTTTATTTATAAAGTATAATTTGCTTCAAAAGAATTAAAAATTAGATTGAGTCAGTTTGTTGTCTAATAGAATAAGAATTTTTTCATTGTCATTATTCGTTATATAATTGTATCATAATTGTTTAATCATCCCTAAGTAGCGGGTTTAAACAATAAAAGCTAAATGCTTCCCAGTACAAATCTCAGGGGTGGTAGTCTCGAGACGCTTTCAAAGATGAGAAAATTTTCCCACTGTTGAAACTATTGTTTTCTTTGAGAATTTTTTTATAACACTTTTTAAAGAAATACTTCGCGATTAAACAGTATAGAAATTATTCAGAGCTGCCAACCTAATCCGGCAAATTGTGAGTACCGCTCCTTTTTCTACACCACTTAATATTTAGAGTAAATATCTTCAAATATATGTACGATGAATTAAGAAAACAAATACTCTAAAAATATATTGGTGTAGGAAAATGGGCGGTACAAACAATTTGCCGGATTAGGTTGGCAGCTCTGGAGACTGGTGGTAAGAAAAAATGAATAAATTCCTAATTTCTCAAAGCGTCCTGATAAAAAAAAAAAAAAAAAAGAAAAAGGAGAGATGCTAATTCAGCTTTATTAATGTGGAACAGGCTAGTGTATATTAATTTTCGATGGTAAACTTGTAAGAAAAATTCTTTTTTAATAAACGGAGTGCCCAATATTTATTTCCTAAGTTTAACCTAACAAATATATAAAGGGAAATCTGTAATAATATAAGTAAAATTGCTTTATTCCAATTAATTTTATATATATTTTTAATTTTCCTGATGTAATATTCTAAAAATTCTATCACGATATTCATTCTAATCGTATTCATCAAAAAATATTCTAATCTTAATTATAAGCAAAATTTAATATTTACTTTTAGGGAACACAAAAGTCTTCTTTAAACAGTAGTATAAAGAAACACCCACAAGAAATAAAGTCTGCAAAAAATCATACGTTCTTTTCTACCTACCATTAATCTGCGTTGAGGCAGGTAGCAGAGCCAAATTTTCAAGAAATAGACGGCTGAAAAATTGCTGTCGTTTTTTGTGAATTTTCTAGTGAGTAGGTAATACGTTCATTAAATGTGGGTTCTAGCAACAGTGAATTGGAACGTTAGAATTATTTACAGTGATTTTACTAAAAAGACATAAACGTTTAGCCTGGTATAAAATTACTGTATAAAATGGTGATATTCAAATTTTCCATTGTAAGAATACTGTTTATAACGCAAAAACACTGCGCTACAAAAAAAAATGTAAAACATAATTTCAGTGGAATTTTACAATTTTGTATCCCCTCAGAAGATATTTAACAGTTAAAACAATCCTTTTCTCCACTACAAATCAAATTTATTGCCATAAAATTACAGAAAAGAGATAAAGGTACGGATGGGCATCCCTAAAAAACGGTGGATGATAGGACGAAATAGGCGTCATATCCAACTTCCGGATGACATTTTGCATTAGAATTTTCAAAAATGGCGTTGGAGCCGATTTTCATGCAGAGCAGTGTCATCTACATATTATATAAATTTCATTTTTCAGTTTAGTATTATCATACCTGCCAACTATTTCATTAATAATCAGGAAGATTTTCTATCCTATTTTTTCACACCAGTCTTTTTTTAGAATATTTTTATACTTATTTATTCGTAACTACATTTAGAGATGATTACTCAAAAAAGAAAGAGGTGTGGAGAAAGGGACAAGTACTAAAAATCTTCCGATTCACAATTAGAATGTTGGAAGATATACATTATATATTTTTGTCCTTTTCAAAACTTTATTCAAATCATCCAGGAAAGTTATATTTTATATATTTATGAATTGTAATTCTCCATTTCGAAAATTTATCCGGGGAAGTTTTTAATAAATTTTTAGCTTTTGGAATAAGAAGAAAAACTGATTTATTCTTTATGATCTAACTCTGCTTTCAAATTCTGGCGGAACTTGATAATAAATGACCCTAATTACATTTCCCCTGAAAGGGTTACATAGATATTTCCTTTTTTCAAAATGTTAGAATGAAAAGACTGCGTTTTCTATTCCACTCATATACGATGTTAATTAAATTATAAAAATATTAATAAACCATACTTTTCAGCATATCAAACTATTTATAAAATATCTTTACATTCTAAAAGTATCTCTACATTCCAACGTTTCGGTTAGTATTCAATTTTTAACCATCTTCAGGGAAATAATGTACATAAACTGTAAACAAATATCAAATCAAGCCATCCCAGGATATTACAATTACGGTAGTTAGTTTTATCATTAATTGATTTGGGATTTCATAAACACCTGGTTTTAATTTGGGAAGAGGGGTATCTAATTTCTTAGATCCTCTAAATTAAAATCAGGTGTTTATGAAATCCCATATAAAATTAATGATAAAACTAACTATTATATAGGAATGTCCTTTAGACCTTTTAGTGATAAAATGAAAGAACATATAGCAGATTTAAAATATGTTGCACTGTTTTTTCACGTACTTATAGAACTAATCCCATTCAACTTGATTTTGAAAATGCCCGTGTAATTTATAGTTCTTAGCATAGAAACCAAGCACTACTTTATGAATCTTTTGAAATTATAAAAAGGAAATCTGATATTTGTAATGATACATTATCCATAACCCCTCCCCCCTCAATTTGGCTTTAGTAGTTGGGCTTAAAATAATTTAAGGTTACCCGGTTGTTGTTTCTCTGGAAACCCTGCGAAGTGATACTTTGACTCCGTTTATTAAAGAGCTTTATTTTTCTTACAATGTGCATGATGGTAGTTTATTTAGATGTTCTTAACTTATTTTAAGTTGTATATAGAGTGTTTTTTATATGTAAGTTATGTAATCACGTTTTAATATCTTTATGAATAGTGTTTGTAACATCCAGGAATGGTTTGATTTGATTAATTTTTATAGTTTATGCATTGTTGCCAATATTTTAATTATTCCGGAGTACTTTTAGCTCCGCCTTTATTTCGAACCACTTTATTTATAGATAAAAATTCTCCAATAATTAACTTCGATAAAATAAGAGAAAATTACTTTAGAAAAATAAGTGGTACGAAATAAAGGCGGGGCTAAAAATACTCCGGCATTAATTAAA
The DNA here is from genome assembly GCA_963930645.1 of Salticus scenicus. NCBI lineage: Eukaryota > Metazoa > Arthropoda > Arachnida > Araneae > Salticidae > Salticus > Salticus scenicus. Next base: position 208,520,570 of record OZ005659.1, on the reverse strand, counting down.
ATATTGGCAGCTATGGTTTAGGTACATCATTTCCCTGAAGACGGTTAAAAATTGAATATTCATCGAAACGTCGGAATGTAAAGATATTTTTGTAAAGTAAAGATATTTTATAAATAGTTTTATATGCTGAAAAGTATGGTTTATTCATATTTTTATAATAGAATGAAATTTATGCAATAATAAATATTGCCAATTACAAAAAGCATTCTACGTAAAAAGATTTTTATTATTACAATTTTTAGGTCGAAATGGAACAGAACACAGCAGCAGGGTTAAGCAACAAATATATGATCTGAAACTTTTACAGCTATTTTTTCTTTTATTCTTGTTATTTGTAATCGCGTATTTAAAAATTTGTATTCTGAAGTGTGCGTACTGATTTTTAAATAAACAAAATTACTGTGACTGGAAAGGGTTAATGCAATTACTCAGGTTTTCTACAGTTTGTAGTTTATCCTTCATCCTTCCTTCACTCTATTTATATAATAAGCTTTCATTTCATTTTCCGAGACTAAATAGATAATTGATTTATAAATATCATTGCATTCCTAGGGTTCGTGATTTGTCCGAGAATGAAAGGCGAAACTGGCAAAAGTTCAGTAGTTAGTTTACAGAAAATTCCAGAAGAATACAGGTCTGTAAACAGGTATTAACTTCAGTTTCACCAGTAAACACAGCCTCAATAACAGCTGTCAACAGCCAATTCACTGTACCGGCTATATAGGAACATTAACATACAGCAATGCAACTGTATTTCCAAAGAGGCTTCGAGTTCTTTCAGTATCAATGATAACGTTTGGCAAAACTCAGCTAAGAGACTGATCGGGATTTGTAATGATGCAGCTATTTAAATACCCCTCTATCGTACCCAGAATGTTCTGGAAATTGCTAGTATCACGTTAAACAATCACATTACAGCATCCATCTATTGTATATAGATATTAAGAATTTTCTCGCCAAGGAGAAAAACTTTCCAAATTTGGAACCAAACATGCCTTTTTGGAGCTTTTTAATGCGATTTTAAAGGAAACTTAGGCTATTTCAATGCTAAAACAAACTAGATAAGCAGAAAATTAACATTTTATCAACTTACTAAGCCTCTTTGAAAGAATTTCTACAAAAATAGACAAAATTATTTACAAACTTCTAACTCTATAGTTGGAAAAAATTACAGGAAAAAAGGCGGGACCCTAGTATCCATGTGTTTCGTATTATTCAATTGAAAGAGATTGACGTATTAATTTACGATTTTATTAGACCAGAAATTTTACAGGTCTCGTCCTACTACGAAGGACAATTCTTTTTGAGCGGACTTGTAAATTATTTGACGGATATTTAGTCTCGTTCATTACTCACAGTGCTATACGATCAATTGACATTAGGAAAAAGAGAAAACCATGTATTTATAACCGTAACGTAATCGTGATCCTGTTCTTTATTGAAACCATAGACTAGAGGATATATCGAATAACGTTGATATGCTAAAAGATTTTCATATGTAGTTGCCACCGATTGTATCTCTAACGAACTGTAGTCCTACAGTGAAAGGAATAATGCCTACGATCATGTGTCTCTGCATTATTGGAATTAAAAATGAAAGCAGGATAGTATGTTCTATTGTTTAAACAACCCCGTTCAAATGCTGAAGCTGAAAGGTTTATTTATCCATTTTCGGACTTAAAAACTAATAAAAGGAACTGTATTGGACGAAATTGCTTAAATGCTAGGTGTGCTATGAAGAAGGTCGAATACACGAACTGTTGAAAAGAATAATCTCTTATTGTCCATGAGACACAATATCTTTGAAAAAATCATTGTATTAATTAAGATTGCATACCGTATGAGTTGCAAGACTAAATGAATTCAAATCTCATTAAAAATATGTTATTGCACATGTTTGCTTACTAATAACACTACTTGGCATGAAAATTGCCCCGACACCATTTTAGCATATTCGTATGTAAAATGAATTTCCTGAATCCGAATCTGGCACCCATCTTACACTATAACCCACATTTTTCTTGATACGCCCCATCCCCAATTTTTATCATTGTTTGATAACTTTATACCCAACAATTTGATTTTCAGAGGAACGATGATTATTTTAATGTTAAATGTCTTCTTACCTGAGGAGCTACAAAGGTGGAAAGTTCTAAAACACGAACATTTGTAGTAAGGAGGATATTTAAAGTGATTTGTATACAGAAAAAAAAATATATATATAGAAACGAACAGTTTCTGTTTCTTCTTTTTTTCCGCAATATTTATCTTCTTTTTTACATATTCCAGCTTCCAGTTTGCCATTTTCTTACCAAAACACCCCCAAATAATAAGAATCATACAGTGAATTTGTTTTGAAAATATTGCTGAGTGTAGTAAAGGTCTCAAAGTCCTCGCAAGAAGGGTTGACTGATTCACTGTACGACGTTTGCTTTCAATAACTCCCACGTTAAATGTTTTGGGAAGTAAAACATGAACAGTAAAATATCCTCCTTTGACACGTGTTAAAGGTCATTGCTCTTATTATTGTAGTCTTCAGTCGTTATCGACCTTTAGCACACGTTTTGTGATAAGAGAGTGAACTTTATGGTGTTCTCGATGGTTGTGATATTGTGTGGTGGTTTTTAACACGTGTCAAAGCAGGATATTTTATTGTTCATGTTTTACTGCACAAAACATTTAACGAAGGAGTTACTGAAGGCAAACGTCGTACAGTGAATCAGTCAAACTTTCTTGCGAGGGCTTTGAGATCTTTACTCCAGTCATCAACACTTTGAAAAATTTTTCACTGTATAATTTCTATTATTTGGGGTGTTTTGGTAAGAAAATGGCAAACTGGAAGATGTAATATGTAAAAAATAAATATTACGAAAAAAAAAAAAAAAACTGATTGTTTTTATTGATTTTTTTTTTTTTTTTTTTTTCTCTGGGCACAAATCCCCTCCTTACTACAAATGTTCTTGTTTTAGAACTTTCTACCTCTTTAGTTCCTCAGGTTAGAAGACATTTAACGGTTAAAAAAATCATTGTTTTTCTCCAAATCAAACTAATGGGTATGAAATTACCAAACAATGATAAAAATGGGGGAGGGGGCGTACCAAAAAAACGATGGGTGATGGGGCAAAATGGGGCCAAGTTTCGGATTCAAGAGGTCATTTTACATAAGAATCTGGAAGAATGGTATCAGATATTTATTTATTTATTTATTTTTTGCAAAACAAAGTGTTTGTTACTATATTATTTATTAATGCTTCATTATTCGACTGATGTTTAATGTTCTTTCACTATTACCTACGATTATTATACTGACATCTATTTTAAACTTTTCAACATTAAAGAGCTTGAAATATATGAATGCTAAATATGTGAATTTATCTGTATAAGAAAGGATTGTTATTTGAATATTTATTATTTCTTTTGTGGAGTTTTCAAAAATAATAAATAAACTTAAAATCAATAATTAATTTAAAGATAAAACAACATAACTGTTCATTTATGAGACAATAATGTATTGTTACGAATTTGTAAATAATAAGCGTTAATTTAATTTTATTTAAAGAGGATCACTCAGGTTATAATATGTTGATTTTCAGTATTTCTAGCATGTTTTGCCTTTGAAATAGCTCATTTTCGTTTAAGAATCCGTTAAAAATCTTCACCAGGCAGATAATGACCTTGGCGACGAATTTGACGAATTTATCACTCCTTAGCGTTCTTTTTTCTTTTTGTTACTTTGGCGAAAAAATTCTTATTATTGATATATCGATTATCTAAGCTCTAATTCGAATGATACACGAGTTACCGAGTTGGAGTACATTCTGGACATCTACGATGCTGACCGCCAGTCAGTTTTACGTGAAGTTGCGCGTAAATTAAGAGTTCCCTGACTGGGCTCTGGTATTGATAAGGCACAGCTTATTTACTGTCTGTTATGCTTATGGTACAATTTATGCTGTGATTTTTATCTTGAGCTATTATTTAAGCTGTGTTTTCCAATGAAATGGAAGTTGATACTTGGTTAACAAACTTGTAATTTTCTGGAATTGTCTGAAATAAATTTTTAAGCCTCTGCAAGACCTGTCATTCATTCACATACAAATCACGAATATTGTGTACACAAGGAAATTAAAGCAGTACATTTATAGAAGAAATCTGATAGAGGGTACCACCGTGTGAATTCACCTCAAAAAAAGGTATTCTTTTCCTTATGAGAAAACAGACAATTAGAATCTGTCATCACTGATAACACATGAAATGGTTTAAAAAACTTCCATGTTTGGTTGAGGGACACGTAATGATATCTGTGCAATTAGAGTGATATTTGACTTATAAAGAGTTGTATTAAATCCCGCAGACATGCCAACATTTTTACTTTATTCCATAGCTTCATTAGTTATCTCATTAATTGAGATTTTTTTTTTTAATCAGTATCAGTTGCATTTTTTTATGTTTTTTTTTAAAAATGCGTTATTTAATAAGTGATTTTACGTATTCGTGAAAAAGTTATTTAAATGACATCCATAACAATGGAGGCGGTAACTGCCAAATGCCGTATATACATACTCTAGATTTCATAAAGTGACAAACACGAATTCTAAAAATCGTTTTTTAAAAGTAGTATATATACACATTAGGGATAACACGGGTGCAGAACCCAAACCACTATCAATGTAACAAAATTTTCTACTTCTTAAATCAACGATATTATAGGTAGAGAAGATTATTAAAGAAATACCAGTATGAATTCTATGCCCGTATTTCATCACTAACATATGCATAGTTAGAAAAACGGGGCGGAACAAGTTTTTTTTTTTTTTTTTTTTTCTTAAGACATTTTTACATGACATACAAGCAATGCGTTTAAAAAGAAAATAATACTATTACGAGAAAAAAAAAGAAAGAACGAAAAAAAAAAAGAAAAAGGAAAGAAAAATCATCCGATTCGCGTAGATTTATTAACACTCTCCTTCTTTACATAAACGTCGCATCGTCTACCTTCAATGTTCTTTTCCATCGTTATCACACAACTTTGGAAAATGTTCAGGCAGAATGCTAGAAAGACAAACAGACTAATTTACTTCATAATACATTAAAAATAGTGTTGGAATGCGATACAAATGCTTAAAACAAACGAAAATGCAATCCAAGCATGTTACAACGCCAGCCAGTAATGTAACTAAATATTTTAATGCTGTCTATTAAATCTGAAGTCGAAGCATATATTGTATACAAAATATTTCCTTAGCGTATTAAATATAAATGTCAATACTGTTATGCTTTTCGTAGTAGAAAGTTATTTAAATATGATTTTTTAAGAATTTTTCTCCTAAAACGCAATATCTTGCCATTATTTTGGGTGTCTCTGTACACAAACCAGTGATACGGGGCATTTTTATATAAAGAATTTTATATAAAGAATATATCATGGTAACTCGAACAACATAATCATTTTTATGAAATGCAGATAATATTTACAGACGTTAAAGGTAGGGAAGCGGGCAGATAGCAAACGGAAAGTCAGATAGATATACACTAGTTTAAATCATATTTAATCTTAAAAATTGTTAGGAAGTGTTAAAAATTCTTAATGTAAATGAAAATGAGGTTCTAGCAAACTTTCTATAACAGACGTTAATGTAAGAGAACATTTCTGTTTGCCCCCGTAAATTTTAAAGTACATGTTAATGTAAGAATTTTTTGAACTTTTTTTTTTTTTTTTTTTTTTAATGTATTAATTTATTTGTGTTTTAAATACCTCCGATTTTTTGTAGCAAAGATGATAAGTGATAAAAGAAAAATAACTGAATAAAAATTTTACTTAAGGAAAGGAATAATCTAATCTTTCTGTTTCACCTCATACATCCACTCGCACATACACCCTCCCCTTCCTCCAAAAATAAAATAAAATAAAAAATAAATTATAATCAAAAATTGAATTGTGTCAGAGATAACTTTAAACAGCTTTAACTTTCAAACACAAACACATAAAAATAAATAAAAATAAACAAGTAATATAAATAAATAAATAAATAAATAATAAATAAATACAGTTAGAAGTTATAGGAACTTTGTGTGAAAAAAATAAAATAAAAATAAATTAAAAATAATAAGATATCTAAATTCTTAGCAGCATGTGCCTTCTATTTTTAAAGCTAAAGAAAGGACGTAATACTCTATCCCAGATGTGGACAACCCATTGTCCACGGGCCGCATGCGGACCGCCATGTAGTTTTCTGTGCGGCCTGCAAGAAGACTAACGTGTTTAAAGTTTGAAAACTTTGGTTAAGAGATTGGAAATTAATAAATCCATTCTGACTTTTGAAAGTGAAAATACATTTCAACAATTTTGATCGATAAAGAATCACACTGATGTAAAAAAATAAATAAAACTTGTCCCATTATTCATTTTTTATGATACGGGGTTATGATAGTTAATAATGTATAATCACGACTTTTCACTATTCTATTGTTAATTTATGAATGAAAATAATTTAAATTCATGTATTCTGCTCCGTATCTTCACCCTATCCTCCCAGCAAAAAGTATATACATAAATGATTTATACACTAACACACATACACACACACACACACATACACACATAAATATATATATATATACACTACGCTGCGACGCGCCTGAATAAAATAGATTTCCTATAGATTTGCCAAGTGTTTTGGTTTGGACAGACCTGCTCTATTCTATCTTTTATTTTTTTTAATTATACGTTTGATAATTTATTAAAAATAATTATTAGAACAACAACCATCAATTTGAACGCAGTGACCCTCTTTAGAAATTTTGAAAAAGTCGTTTGTTTAGCTTTATACTCTTGCTTAAAAAATCATGCTTAATTATCTGGCACAAAATGTTTGTTGCATATTTTCACATTTTACGAAAATTGTGTACAAATATTTGTATTTATATTAATAGTGAGCATTTTTTTAAATCCACTTTGTTTACACTTAAAAACAATTAAACCAATATAATATCTTCTTCTTACCTTTTTACAACATATTTTAATTTATTTAAACGTAATAATAAAGAAAACTCTGAAATTCTTTGTAAATTATGAAAGATTGAGTATAAAAGAAAAAAAATTACTTCTATTGCCAACAAAACCATAAAATTTTAATTTAAATTAATAAAATCTAAATTCAACATGTTGTAATGAAATGTATGTTTAATGAGATATGTTGTTTTTTAGTATTTTTTTTTTCACAATAGATTAAATATATATGTTTCATGCAAGTGCTAAAAATTTTTATTTATTTATTATATATATATATATATATATATTTAATAGTAGTCCTTTGTTATTCATGCATAATGACAACTCTTTCAAACTTTCAACTTTGCTATTTCAAAGTTGTTATCCTCATCATATGGAATTGCAGGTTTTTTACCTTTTAACACTTTTGCCTTTTTGACAGTAAGGTCCGCCTATGGGCGTTACTTTCCCAAGTTACAATTTTACAGAGAAGAATTTACTGAATTCCCATTTATATTTCAAATGGGTGTACAATATAATCATACTTTCTCTGATTAAAGTATTTGTATCCATAGTATCCATAGTACTATGAATATTGTGTATATTTTTAAGAAACAAATAACATATAAATTACAAAAGAAACGCCAACTGGTGGAGTTATATATTTTCAAATGATGCGATCTACGTCAGCTGTCGCGACAGTGCTAATAAATGAAAAAACTTCAAAAGTATTGAGATAATAATGTTCAGAAATCGCAATAATAGGTAACGAAATATTCTTCAATAGGTGGTGTGGTTTGAGACGTTAGAAATATTAATTTCGAATTAAAAATTTATGTTAACCCGTTAGTAATCACTATATACAGCGCCACCTGGTACAAATTGCGCACTTTCTAATCACCAATAGTTTTTAGAAGTGATATAATCGACGTTTCTGCGATTTTTCTTCGCGTTTTATGTATATCAAATGCCACTTCTAGAAATTTTTGGTGGCTATTGAATAAAAAGAATCTGGCAACACTGAAGGATGGGCAACAAATCGTCCAACTAGCGACTACTAACTGGTTAATAGTTTCTATTGATTTACAGGAAAATTTCTCTTTAAAAGAAGGTGTCCTATTCTCAATTGATGGATTCTGAGCAGTTACTATTTTAATATTATATACGAGGGTTGCTATTTATATTTCTGGCCTTGGCAACAGTAAGTGTTGCTAGGCGACCGCAGACGATTTTAATCGAAAGTTTGATATTTTTAAACGTAAATTCAGCAGACGATTTACCATTATAGCTTTATTTGTGTTGTTGACAGTAAATTGAAAAGTTCTTCTCTTTCAAAAAATGGAATTGAATCGTGAACATTTTCGTGCGATTATTTTTCATAACTTTCGACGTGGATTGTCAAGACAAGAGTGCTTCGATGAACTTAATTCTTTATACAGCGATAAAGCGCCATCCTACAGCACTGTAAAAAATTGGTATAACGAATTTAATCGTGGTCGATGTTCGATCCAGGACGAATCCCGTGCAGGTCGTCCAAAATCCGTTGTTGTGCCAGAAAAGATCGATGCTGTGCGTGAACTGATAAAGCAAGATCGTCATGTGACATACCGTGAGATTGAGGCGTCTTTGGACATTAGTATGACTAGCATCAATAAAATATTGCATGAACATTTGAGCGTAAAAAAAAATTGTTCGCGTTGGATCCCGCATAATCTGACAAACGCTCAAAAAAAGGCTCGTGTCGATTGGTGCAAGGAAATGTTGGAAAAATACGTTCAAGGTACATCAAAGGCTGTGTATAACATCTACATAGGTGACGAATCATGGATCTATGCATATGAGCCGGAAACAAAACAGTAATCAACTGTATGGGTCTTCCAAGGCGAGGCAAAACCAACAAAAGTTGTTCGAGGAAGAAGCACATCGAAACAAATGATTGCCTGTTTCTTCGGCATTAACGGTCATGTGGCAACAATGGCGTTAGAGCAACGCAGGACGGTCAATTCTGAATGGTACACGACCATTTGTTTGCCAGAAGTCATCGGAGAAATTCGAAAAAAGCAGAAGAACAGGCGAATCATTCTTCATCATGACAATGCGAGCTCTCACACATCGACTCAAACAAATGCATTTCTGACTGAGCGAAAGATCGAACTGATGGGTCATCCGCCGTACAGCCCTGATTTGGCACCCAATGACTTCTTCTTATTCCCACACATCAAAAATAAATTACGTGGACAACGATTTTCGACCCCCGAAGAAGCGGTTGATGCATTCAAAACGCATGTTTTGGAGTTACCTCAATCGGACTGGAAAAAGTGCTTTGAAAATTGGTTCAAACGCATGCAAAAGTGCATTGATCATCATGGAGAATATTTTGAAAAACAATAAAACCAATTTCGATCCTACATATTTGTTTTTTCATTATTAGGCCAGAAATATAAATAGCAACCCTCGTATATATATATATAAATTTGTATTATTATTTTGAACTTATGTGCTACAACTTCTACATACTTGCCAAGCTAACTCGGAAGAGTGTTAGCATAGCTGTTCCCCACTTAATTTGTTCCCCACTTAATTTTTAAAGTAAAATCAATCTCTTCAAATATATTTTAAATTAAGTAAGAAGAAAAGTGTATAATAAAATTAAAATTAAAATTAAACAAAGAAAAGACTGGTGTGAAGAAATAGTCAGAAAGGAGCGAGACTAACAATCTTCCGGATTAGGTTGGCAAGTAAGCATGTATATAAGAGGTAGTCAAAAGAGTGACTGCTGAAAACACTGTAGTCGTTATAACACAAGTATAACTTAACAAACTTACGTAATTAATTCTACACTAATATTTATAAATTTAATTTTTTCCAATTCATTTCATAAAATTGGTTTAAATCGTCATATTGTGTGAGTATGAAAATCTAGCATAGTGATGCTCTAATATATATATATATATACAGAGTGATTAAACGATCAAGGTACAAACTTTGAGGAGAGGTAGAACACATAATTAGGACCCAGAACTGCATAAGAACCTATATCCCCAAACATCATTTTGACCCTTTACGGACCATGTGATTTCTAAGGGTTTTATAACAGAAAGCTCGCTTACTGCCATTGCTTGTGAATGGAGCACTATTTAGAATAGCAGAAAGGATCTGTCTTTCACTGTTAATCCTAGCAAATACATGATAAAAATATTGCTTCTGAATACTTCACACTGATCAAATAAATGCTTACATTGTGAATAATTTTTTTAATGTACCGTAACACACAAAATGTAAAACATACGCAGTAGGCGGAGTTTCAGGTACAAACAGTTACGGCTACAATGACAAAATTTCAAAAATGTTAAATATCAACGCCTACTTTTTTTTTTTTTCGTTCGAATGAGATCACCATATCAAAAAAAAAAAAAAAAAAAGCATAAAAAGCATTGGAACGGTACCTGCAGCCCGAAAATCGCCAGCGCTAGGCAGTCAATAAAGAAAAGAGAAAACAACTGTGATTTGCTTACCACAGCAACGTTCCCAACTTTTATAATTTATTCAGAAGCATTTTCAGCCCCGCCTTCTTTTCGCACCAGAAATTTTGTAGATTATTTCCCATTAATACGTGACAAAGATTAAATAAGAAGAAAAATATGATTAAAAATTTTGATTAAAAATATGAGTTATTTATTATAATGATTAAAAATCATTTTTCAAAATTTCCGGTATGAAAAAGAGGCGAGGCTAAAAATCCTCGTGAATAAATTATAAAAGTGGGAAACGCTGCACCAGAGCACGACTTTCATCTTTTTAATGACGTCACATTTGAGGCTGAGTCTTCGGCACTCACTAGAGTCTACTAATTCTGCTTCGAAATGAGAACAGACCATAGTATCCTTAATTTCTTGTAACGTTTCTGAATAAGGGCTCTAATTTCGTAGTTAGTCGTAAGGCATCGTCATGTCTGAAGTCATCGGACCGGGTGAAAAATAAGGCTTTGTGAAATGCGTGATGTGTACGTTGTTTTCTCGATCAGTAAACAATATGCTGCTTTCAGGGAAACAGCGTGGAGAAATTGTAAAGTTTTATTGCCTGAACGGACAAAATGCCGCAAAGTCATTGCGTCTTTGGCTGTGTATCGCAGACACCATGGAAAATGCTGAAGCCCGTGTACTATAAAAGCTGTGCGTGACTTGATATGCATCTTTCAAGAAATTGGTTGCACATGTGATCGATCTCGGCCCAAACGACCTTCTGTTGCTGTAAGGACTGTTGCAGAAGTCCATCAGACGATAAGCAATATTCCCCGTAAAAGTGCACGCAATGTTTGACAGTTTCTGCAGCTGCCAAATTCTACGTTGCGCAAGATTCTGTGCTCTGTTCTCCAAGTGTTTCCGTATCGGTTCCAACGTGTTCAAAAGGTAGAATCGTGTGATAACCAACTACGGATACATTTTGCGAACAAACGTCTTATCCAGTATGACGAGTATAACAGTTGTTCATCACGCATTCTACGGACAGACGGGGCTCACTTTTCGTTAAATAGGAACGACAATTCGAAATAAAGCATACCTTCGTCTTCTCCTCTCGTTTCGAGCCTAGAAAATGTGGGTTTTAGAATCGAAGACACAACGTGAAATGTGACGTCATTAAAAAAATGAAAGTCGAGCTCTGCTTGGCAAATCGCAATTTGTCTTTTCTTCTTAGTCTGTCTAGCGCTGGTGGTTTTTATGCTACAGGTTCCGTTTCAATGCTCCTTATGCATTTTGTTTTGCTATGGAGTTTCTAATTAAAAAAAGTAGGTGTTCGCATTTGAAATTTTTGAAATTTTATCACTGTAATCGTAACTGTTAGAGTTTATTTATTTATTTATTTATTCTATATATATATGATTCTTGAGAGCATTCCTCAAAATACCTTCCACCAAATTTTCATTCAATCTCTGTGAACGGTATGGTAGCCATTGGGATAGATTTTTATAATCACCGGGTAAATTCATATATATATATCATAGTTGCCAATATTTTAAATTATTTCTAAGCAATTTTAAATCTGCCTTTATTTCTCACCACTTTACTTTTTAAATATTTTTTTTTCTCATATATAACTACAGTAAAAAAAGAAAAGAATACTCTTAAGAAAAAAAAAGTGGTGTGGAATAAAGGTGGGGTTAATAATGCTCCGGAATAAATTAAAATGTTGAGAACTTTGATTTATATATAAAATTAGCTCTGTACGAATATGTTTTACGTATTAATGCTAAACAGACATTTAACTACTTCCAAATTCAAAATTATAAATATGATTCTGAAATATAATTATTAACCACCAGAAAATAAAATTACTAAAATAAGAATAATCTATTTTCGTGGCGTGTACTAGCATATCACATTCTGGATCTGTGTATTAACGTCTCAAGAAACTGACGACTGAGAGTTGTCGGCTGAAATAAGTTCACTGAAGCGAACAAAAAGTTGTCTGGGTATTTTTGATTTTTTACAAATTTGTGCTTACTGCATACTTGCCAACCATCTCATTAATAGCCGTACAATTGTTAACGCCCCTTTTCTCACGCCACTATATTTTTAGAGTTATTCTCTCCAAATGTTCTTACGATTAAATAAGGCTAAAATTACTCTAAAGAATTATTAGTGTGAAAAAAAAAGCGGGTACTAAAAATTGTTCGGTTCATAATGAGATGGTTGGCAAGTATGTTACTGTGTTTTCCTTTACTTCTCTATTGGGTAAAAAGTGAATGTGGACAGGACGACTATATGTGTTAAAGTTTAAATTTTATAAACCCCTTGAAGCCCAGTAGCACGTTTCTCAGAATTAGTAAAAAGACCAAACTTTACTGAAGGAAGTAAAGAAATTTCTCCCCAACTTATTTTCATGACATACGTCAAAGCGGTGGTACGTTTTCATTCACATAATCCTCTTCCGTTTTGTAGGTGAAATTTAGAAGGACTTCTTAACACTTTCGTGACCGCATGTTTTTGCCTATTTGACAGCATGAGTCGCCTGTGGGAGTTACTTTTTTCAAGCTACATCATTTCAGAATAAGGTTTCCTGTCTGCATTTTATATTACATATGAATATACATAATAAATATGCATATTCTGATGAAAGTACTTGTATCCATAGCATTTTTATTGTACAAGTATGAAAAAAGATAATTTTCTTAATAAATGTAGAAACATACAAATTGATAAAGAAACGCCCACTGGTGGAGTTACAGATTCTCCACGTCACGTCAGCGGTCTCCAAAGTATTAAGGATGGTAGAGGGGAGAGGGAAATTCCAACCAAATAGTAAAAGTAATCCCTCTAAGCATTTATGTCTAGTATATTTATAACACCATTTGAAAAAAAAAACAGCTTCCTTAAACTAAAAAACTTCTATCTTATTTTTTTATTTATTTATTTATTTTTTTAATGTAAGGATATGATGATTTTTTGAAAGATTTCAACTTGTGCATATGCATATTATAAGCAAAAATTACAGATGCTATCACAAATTTCAGTGATAGAGCCCCCCCTCCTTATTTCATTTCTTTCAAAATATCATATTTTTATGATTTTTTTTAAGGTAATTATTAAAGGTGATAATTAAATTCCTTATTCCGGAACCAATTGATGTTAATGGTTTATATAAATGTGAAAATATATATAACAGTTAAAAATAAGATTAAATTAATGTCAATATTCATGTGGATTTCAAGTTTAAATATATGCCTATGCAGGGCCCGTGTTCCATCCCTGGACTATGAGAAAAATTCATTTGAGGAAACAAAAAATACGTTTCAATTATAAGGCTTTTAAAATTCATTATTCGTTTAATAAATATAGGCAGCCTTCTATTTATTTCAGTTTAAAACGTTTAAACGTTTTGGGATGTCCTGAAAACTGTTGGGCTGCTTGCAGAAAATGTCAGTTTTTATGTCTGTGTTATGTGACAAAAGTTTTGTGACTGCTCTTGTTCAAGAACTAATGCAGAGAATTTTATATAAATTTATATGGAGTTAAATTTGATATAAATTAAACCCTATCAATTGCTGCAAACGCTCTAGGCATTATAAAATATAAAACTAGAATGACTTACAGGGGTCGTACTATTTGCATTTTTTTCAGGACACTGTCAGGAATGAGAAGTTTCTTTCTTTATTGCTACCACTATTTGTATACAATAATATCAATTCTATTTATTCGCGACATATTACTTACAAAATGCCACAAGTATTTCTGCATATCATTTGCGGTGGCAAAAAAAGTGAAAATTTCTCATCTCTGAGAGTGTCCTGAAAAAAGGGCGGAGAGTACAACCCCTAGAATTAACAAATAAGCATAATTAGTTTTACAATATTATTTACAAATTTAATTCTGTCCAATTCGTTTCATAAAATAGGTTTAAATCTTCATAACGTATGAGTAAGAAAATATATCATAAGAATACTGTTTATATGTATATATATATATATATATATATATATCCATTATATTCTCCAACATTTTAATTTATTGCTGAGCATTTTAAATCCTGTCTTCATTGTGCAGCACTTTAATTTTAGAATATATATATATATATATATATATATATATATACATATACATACACACACACACATATATATATATATTCATTATATGAGTACAGTAAATAAGAAAGAAATTCTCTAAAAAAAAAAAAAAAAGAAAGAAAGAAAGAAAAAAGCAATGGTATGGAATAAAGGCGGAGATAAAAATGCTCCGAAATATTTTAAAAAGTTGAGAACTTTGATATTTATATAAATGTAGTCCAAATTAAATGCATTCTATGAATATATTTTACATATTAATGCTAAATAGACCTGGACCTACTTTGAAAATGAAAATTATAAAAATAGTAAAAAATAATAATTATCCACCAAAAAATATGATCGACTAAATAAAAATAATCGATTTTCCTAAGAATGGACTCGACAGGTTTCATTCTTATTTGTGGGTCGTACACCGGAGATTATGGCACTATTGGAGATTATGGCACTAGTAATTTGGCTTGTCGCCACCTTGTATAGGGGCTTTATTAGTCATAAATACAGAAAACTTTCATATTATCTTCCTAAAGTTTTTGAATTAAGATTACGTATATTTATCAATAATTTTGAAAGAAAATTTAAATAATAAAATTAAACCTTTTTTCTTTAATGTTAGTTAAAAATGAAGGCTAATTAAATGTGTTTTTTTTTTTTTTTAAATAGAGATATTTTCCTTATAACAATATTTTATTATTACATATCTCAATTTTTATACATAATATAATAAATAAATATTTTTAAATATTTTTTTAATAAGTCAAATATAAATAAACAAAATAAATATATAGAGAGAGTCACTTTAACACAATTATTTTTTATCATGAAATCTTAACTCAAAAAATTGATACTTGTAAAATATGATTGAGAAAAATATTTTGTGCAATATATGCCAAGCTTTATTCGGTAAAATATCAACACGCATTTCAAAATGCTCAGTATTATACATTTAAAATTTTTATTAAAAAAAAATACTAATATTGAAGTTTACTTTAATAATAATAATAATAACACAGTTGAAACTCGTTAATTTTTTATTACCCTCTCAAGGGGAATAAAAAAAATGTTCAAGTTATCAATAACTCAGAAACATCTTAATTTTGACGATTGTAGAAACAGTTCATGCTAAAAGTAATTCGCGTAAAACGCATTGAAGTTCGGCTGTATAAATAAAGGTTTTAGTAGAAAATTTATGTATTTATGATTCTCCAATCCATCGATAATATTCTAATTCATTAAAAGAAAATGATATTTATTCATTGACTATTATTATCATCAATAATCTTCTTCATCATTCATTAAAAAAAAAAAATACATTTTTCTAATAATGTTTAGTATATGCATTAAGAAAAAGTTTTATTGTTTTAAGTTTATTGTTATCAAAGTTTCACCAATTGATCAATAGCAATGTCTTTAAAATCATTAGAAGACGGTAATAGGAAAGCGTGGGGCTAGTTGTCACAGGGGTAAGAAGTAACACACAATTTTCGAAATAGTTTGTAACGTTTGCGATTAAATATTTTTATAAACATAATTCTTAAGACGCGCTTTATAATGTAAGCGCAATCGGTGCTAAACAAAAATGGTTAATCAGAGGCAACCAAAAAAAGGCAACCAAAAAAAGGCAGCCAAAAAAGGAAGCAACCAGAAAAAGGATTGATATCAAATTTCTCCGCCGCTATTCAATTCCGGAAACTCAATAGCTAGCTTAATGAAGATCTTCCAATAACACTGCATGTATCTCTCTAATAAAAAATACTAATCTCTTTCAATACTCTTGTTATCTGTGTTAGATTTTTGGCTGCATTATAAAGTTATAATATAAAGTATTTTTACGGCGGGGTGCGTAATAATATTTTAATCTTTACTAACTAAATTTTTTATTAATTAAAACGTCTACATAGAGGACGCACCCCGCCGTAAAAATACTTTAAATTATAACTTTATAATATAGCCAAAAAACGAACACAGATAACAAGAATATTGAAAGAGATTAGGATTTATTAGAAAGATACATGCAGTGTTATTGGCAGATCTTCATTAAGCTAGCCATTGAGTTTCCGGCATTAAATAGCGGCGGATTTTTTTTTTTTTTTTTTTTTTTTTTTTTTTTTTTTAATGCCTAAAAAAGGTAAGAGTTTTTGCTGGGAGGGGACTTTTACAATAGATTTTTTTTAATGAGATATATATGTTTTGAGCAATTAATCAAGAAGAAGAAGGTTAATATAAAACAAGAAAACTATGGTTGCTAATCATAAATTTGAATGTACCTTCAGTAACAAACTTTCTATAAACATAATTATAAAGCAGTTGCCAAGATAAAGAAAGAGGAATATATTGATAAATGGCACTGCTGTACAGCAGAGCTTGTGTTTCTGTTTCAAAATATTCATTTGATATAAACGATGATACTGTGATTCTTTTCAAACTCAGGCAGCAATTTTTATTTAAGTTACCTTCTGGCCTCTTGTTCTGAGAGTGACTTAGAAAGTTTGGACTTCATCATAATTTTGATCAAATATTCGTTAGAAAAAAAAAAAAAAATCCTTAATCACAAAGCTGACATTATTGAAAAATTCGGAGAAAATCCTTATATAAAAACACATTACATATGTATATATGTATATATATATTAAATATAAGTATTTGAAGTGAAAATATATACATATATATATATATATATATGTAGAGAGAGAGAGAGAGAGAGAGAGAGAGAGAGAGAGATTAAATATAAGTATTTGAAGCGAAAATAAAATGTGCTTTTTAAGCTGCCAAAGGAAAATACAAGTAATTGCCTAATTAAACAAACTAATTGCCTAATTGCCTAATTAATTAACTTTATAATGCAGCCAAAAAACTAACACAGATAACAAGAATATTGAAGGAGATTAGGATTTATTAGAAAGATACAAGCAGTGTTATTGTCAGATCTTCATTGAGTTCCTGGGATTGAATAGCGGAGGCGAAATTTAATATCAATCTTTTTTTTTTTTTTTTTTTTTTTTTTTTTTTTTGGCTGCTTAAAAAAGGTAAGCGTTTTGGCTGGGAGGGGTGACTTTTACAATAGTATTGTTTTGTATGAGAAATATATGTTTTGAGCAATTACTCAAGAAGAAGAAGGTTAATATAAAACAAGAATATTATGGTTGCTAATCATAATTTTGAATATTCCTAGAGTAACAAACTTCCTATAAACATAATTAGAAAGTAGTTGGCAAAATAAAGAAAGAGGAATATATTGATAAATGGCACTGTTGTATAGCAGAGCTTGTGTTTGTGTTTCAAAATATCCATTTGATATAAACGATGATACTGTGATTCTTTTGAAACTCAGGCAGCAATTTTTACTTAAGTTACCTTCTGGCCTCTGGTTCTTAGAGTGACTTAGAAAGTTTGGACTTCATTAAATTTTGATCAAATATTCGTTAGAAAAAAAAATAATAAAAATAATAAAAATCCTTTTTAATCACTTAATCACAAAACTGACATTTTTGACAAATTCGGAGAAAATCCTTATATAAAAACACATTATATATGTATATATATATTATGTATAAATATTTGAAGTAAAAATAAAATGTGCTTTTTAAGCTGCCAATGGAAAATATAAGTAATTGCCCAGAAAAATAAACAGCTTGGGTTTGAATAAAATTATTAAATTCTAATAAATAATAATAATAAATAACTGATAATTCGTCTAAATTTATAACTGGGGATCTTTTCAAGCATCTCAGTAAATTTTCATTTGCTTAAAATATTTAAAACTCAGTAATTCCTCGTTGTACATGTAGTAGTTTTATAGCATCGTAGTCACATAGTGCATGGCATATTTTTTATTAATTGTTTTTTAAAAATTTTATTCAATAAAAAATATGAGAAAAAATGCTTAATCCTTTGCGGTGCAAGGTAATTCTTATCACTTAAATTGCACTATCACCGGAATTCACGAACAAAATTAAAATAAAAGAATTTGACGACGCACAGTGGATCGAAGTATAGGCAGTGGCGAACATAGGAAGGTTATGGTATTATTATTATGTATGATGTTTTTTGTCACATTTCGATTTAAATATGTATATATGTACGATACTAAAAGCGATTCTATGTTTTTTTAACCCTTTATAAGGCCACAGGAATATTTTCCCTACCAAATTCATTATCATTTTATTTAACTGGCACCATTTTTTTTTAAAAAAAGTAATGATTCCTGTGTAACATTTCTCTAGAAAAATATCTGTATAAATATTATTTTTATAATATTGGTGCGGAAAAAAAAATCCATATAGTCATTTGTGACAATTTTGCTTATACTAATATAATGGGTCGTGAGAAGTTTGCGATTAATTAAGAGAATAATGTGTCAAAATTAAAATTAATTATTTCTAATAAGCTAAATGAATTTTTTTTTACATCAATTTTTATTCGTGAAATTAGTTTAATGTTTCATTTGAGGAAAATTTGGCATTATAAAGGGGTTAAACTGTATCATATTTTTCTGCTGCGAACAGGTATTTAGAAACATACCTGATAAAGAAACAAATGTTGCAAAAAAAGAAGATAATAAATGGAAATAAAAAAAAATTTCGCGAAGAAAATCTATATTTATAACACAATTAATTTAGCACACAATGTTAAATATATCATCACATTACTGCTTCATTTTTTTTTCTTTTTTTATACAGTATTTCAATAGAAAACTCATGCAAGCATTTACTGACTAACTCTATGAAAAATTCACATTTGTCTTTATTTTTATTGCACAGAAATTTTTACTTTAAATCGTAATATGTATTATAATATTTAATTTTAACATTTAGTAATTTAACTTTAAACATTTATTTAATTTTAATACTTCATGACATATCACAGCAACCAATTACAATTCTCCCCTTTATTGGGTCCAACGGTATATTTCAGTA
Source organism: Salticus scenicus (assembly GCA_963930645.1). NCBI lineage: Eukaryota > Metazoa > Arthropoda > Arachnida > Araneae > Salticidae > Salticus > Salticus scenicus. The sequence goes on along the minus strand of OZ005659.1, from coordinate 208,501,102 downwards.
CCTTTAAAGTAAAATTAATTATTTTATTAAATATTTAAAAATATAAAAATAATTTTTGATTTATTAAATCTATTTTAATCATCTAATTTCTATAATATTTTCACTATAAAACGTTTAATATATTTTCGGTCATTAATGAATACAGTTATTCAGATAAAATTTCTCGATTGATAATTTGGGGTAAACAGAATAAAAATTTATTTTTCTCTAAAAGTGGCGATTTGTGGCGAAAATCCTTTTCACAGATTAAAATGTATATTTTTGGGAGTAGTAAAATGTGTTTGAAATTTTGGACAATTTTGGATAAAAAAAGTTATACAACTTATAAATTTAATTTTGTTGTTAATTTTATATTCACATTTCATGCGTGAATCAGAACGTAAAAAACCAACAAAATGTTGGCAGAAGTACCTTAAACTTTTATTAGGACATTATTAAAAGTATTTTTATTTCTTATTTTTTCATAGTTATCTTAAGTGCCACTTGATGGCTATTCAAATAAAGTCACTGAAATTCTTCGAAAAATCTTATTTCTGAAAGTTTTCGTTTTGAACTTATTTATATACAATGAAACTTCATGTAATTGAAAAAATAACCATATATTTGTATTTTTAGACACTCTTTTAAATTATTTCATTGGAAAATATCAGTTATTTAGAGATTGATTTTTGAGCCTATGTTCGTATTTTAACATTGTTCGATCCACTGTGCGCCGCAGTAAGCGGATACTATTTTGTATCATGTTGGGCCGCTTCATATTGCATGCGCTTTGACTCCACTTTAATTTCATGTTCCCTAAACAGGACAGCACCATCAAGACGCCATTTTCCTGAAATTTCCGACAAAGTAATCTTCAACGACCGTTACAAATTATATGTATTTATTATAGTTGCTTTATAACCAATGATTTGTGGTGGAATTTATTTATTTTAGAGAGTTTAAAGAAATGAAATATTTATTATATTTTTACTGTTCTTATAAAAATGTCATTAAGATTATCGTAAGAGGAAATAAAATATGTTTAATTATATTTGATATTAATATATATATATATTTATATTTATATTTACATTACCATCGTGAATTACATTATAATTACTTTCGAATATTAAAGTAATTTTTTAAATAATACTGTAGAATCAAAAACAATTTACTTGGCACAATAAGGTTCAGAGTTCGTACGGACCCGCCATTTTTCCCTTTGTCTCACCCCAGTATTCTGAAACAGTAAAATTCATCTTTAATTTATAGATACATTTTATAAAGAAAATCATTATCGAAAATTTCTTGTATAAGACTCAGGGGAAAAATAAGGCCACTACGGTGATTTTAATCAAGAACCATCATCAATTGCAAATGCCTTAAAAAATATTTTATGAACGAGATAAAAAGGCTCAGAATTTTAACAAGTACAATATATTGGCAGGAGTGAAGTCTAAAACTGATTTACAACAATGTAGCAGTTCAGCATTATGTATTAGTTAATTATATGCGTAAGTGTTAGTTCGGAGCCTCCTAAACTAGATGAATTCCGCGTGGCTCGTAAACTTGGCAACAGTTCAAACTTGGCAACAGTTCTCATTGTACTGGCAATGAGATTCTGCCCTCCTAAATGATAGATGGTAGGTGCTAAGTTTGAACTAAGTTCACGCTCGTCAACTTAGCTGTGGGACTTTTCTATGGTTTTCTCTTCAATTTCTTTAGTATGGGCTAGGGCCCCTTAGAAGACTTCTGACAGATGACATCTTACTCAGACCTGTTTCTCACATTCTGAAGCAAAAATTTTACTCTCTCGTCCCGTCTCCATGATCACCATTAATTTTTATTGCTTGTTTTAAAGGTTCGGTAGAAAGGTTGCTACAAGATATTGGTGTTTTCACCCTACGCACTTTTTTTTAAATGAAGAATCTTGTTTAGTTAATTAAAGGCGAAACAATTGTTGTATATTTTGATGATTTTTATAGTTTCTTCATACTCCAATGTCAGTTTTTCTGTGCAATTTATTGCAAGTGCCTGCATAATTTAATTTGTTTGAATAAGTTATCCTGAATGACTGTCATAAAAATAATTTTTTTTTACCTTTCCAGGAATTAGTATTAAACAAAAGAGAAATGCATAAACAGTTTAGATTTAGATGAACTCAAAATTAGCGTAATTGTGCTACATTTTCAAAATGATTTGATCTATGCAGTAAAAATAAGTATAAAAAGAGCCCTCTTGTATATGTTATTTTTACTATTTAAATTTTTGTTTATCATTTTATGTTTTCAGGTAGAGGAATTAAAAGTTTTACGGATATTAAAAAAAGAGGGTGGATCAAACAAGTTACATAGGGGGATTAAACTGGACAGAACAGTGAAAACACGCATTATTACACTTAGATCGCAAAAAATTATTTCAAGGCTGCATTAAAGGGAGATCCTTTCACGTTTAACAGATATATACTTTAAACTCACAGACTAAAAAAGAGGTTATGAAACCCTGAAGTAACTGCACGATAATTTATTCTGTGTTTCCATGTGTTTTTAATCTAATAATGATTTTACCTCTAACAAATATATATATATTTCGTTTCACATTTATGTTGTATTACATTAATAGAGACTTTAAATTATATATTTTTATTCTGATAAAAGATTGAATAAGGTAGGGCCGTGAGGGGCATTTGCTTTAGGCTCATATGATCCCTTCAGAAATATAGTAGTGTATCGCCAAATTACAGCGTGTTCAACCTTTTCGTAGAGAGCTGGTGCTGCGGCGAAACGCAAGTGCTTTTCACTGCATGAATTCATCATTTCCCGCACGGATCTGGAGTTGACGTGCATTTCATGTATGGCCGGGTGTCAATCGGCTGATGTTATCACACTCCTTCCCCGATCACCTGATATCAGCAGACGAACACAGATAACCGTGTAGAAATGGTAAAACTGTTTTCAAATGTACTCTTCAATATTTGGCAACAAGTTAAAAGATGTTCGATCCCGCCACACCAGTTGAGTTGAGCTGAGTTATGCTTTAAGACGCATCTGATTGAATATATGATTCACGTCATTTTATACTGATTTAAATAATAAAGGTTGATCTGAGATCAGTTTCCTTTTAGCTAAATCTGATTCCATTCGATCTCCCCCTATGTAAATACACTCCAACCAGCAATAAACGTTTCTGTGTTAAAATGAAGCCTTCAGCCTCTTTACATATATAAACGAATTTATATATACTATATATATCATTCAAATACAACCAATACAATGTTTCGCATTAATGAGATCTCTGGAACTCAAATATAAAATCAAGATAGTGCATTATTATTGAAAAAGTTCAAAGTTGGTGCGTTATTTATTATACAGACCTCACCCAATTACAAATTTCTTTTATTTTTCTAAAAGTACAGATGTCAAATTTCACCTGTCGGACAATTCCATGCAAGAAGGTGACATCTGTCACACAAAAGGATACTACACTACTGGCCATTAAAACTGCTACATCAAGAAGGAATAATAATAACGGAATGAAATTTGTTGGACACATACATTATAGTAGGAAGAACAACTGATTAAAATTTCAGGAAATTTGGAGTAATATGTACTGAGAAAACAGTATATAAAGCAACGACCTCTGTGAGCAATAACAGCACATATCTGCCTAGGTATTAAATCGAACAGCGATTGGATCTCATGTACGGGTAGAGCACTTCATGAAGTTTTAACACGATGCCACAACTCATCGATCGAAGTTACTGGTGAGTGGTGGGGGCCAGTGGCTTTTCAACGATTAAACAGTCATTTTCATTGGTGGGAGATGAGAAGAACGCGCTGGCTAGAGCAACAGTCGAACACATTCTGTATCAAAGAAGGTCCGGAGAATACAAACAACTTGCGGTCGTGCATTGTACTCCTTAAATGTTGCGCTTCGGAGGCCTTGAACATAGTGCAGAGCGATGGGCTTTAACTCGTCAGAAATGTAATGGCTGGTATTCAGAGTGGCGGGAATGAAAACAAGAGGTGACCAGGACGTGTATCCAATGGTACCACATACCATCAATCCAGGTGGTGACTCAGTATGCGGCTACCAAAATTCTGATTACCCTCAAAACTGCATCACTGATATGGGCGCCATTAATGTGTGATCAACGATGAACCTGGACGCAGGAATGGCGTGAAGTCACTTTTCAGACAAATCACAATCCTGTTTACAGCATCAAGATTGCCTTATCCGTATTTAACGGCATTATGAATAATGCACATTGCCAGCTGGGATTCGACATCATCATACTGTCAATGATTCACAATGATGTTATTTGTTCCTATTGGATACACGTCTCGATTACTTCATGTTCGTATTCCTGGCACTCTGAACAGCGGCCATTAAATTTTTGATGAGTTAAAGCCCGCCCCTCTGCCCTGTATTCGAGGTCTCCGTAGCGCAAAAATTAAATTAAGTAAGATAATGCACGACCGCAAATTGTTTGTATTGTCCGTACCTTCTTTGAAACAGAATGTGTTCGACTGTTGTTCTAGTCAGCGCGTTCTCCTGATCTCGCACCAATGAAAATGACTGTTTAATCGTTGAAAAGCGACTGTCCCCCACCACTCATCAATCAGTAACTTCAATCAATGAATTGTGGCATCGTGTTAAAACTTCATGAAGTGCTCTACCCGTACATGTCATCCAATGGCTGTTCTATTCAATGCCTAGGCAAATATGTGCTGTTATTGCTCACAGAGGTCGCTACTTTATGTACTGTTTTCTCAGTACATATTACTCCAAATTTCCTGAAAGTTTAATCAACTGTTCTTCCTACTATAATGTATGTCTCCAACAAATTTCATTCCATTATTATCATTCCTTCATGGTGTAGCAATTTTAATTGCCAGTAGTATATTTTCTTCTTTTTATTTATTTATTTAATTTAATTTTTATTTATTATTTATTTATTTTGCCATCAGTAATACCGTACAGAAATTTTAATGTTATATTTACTCTGATTTTTATCATTGAATAGGTTAGTGATTATTGTTGAGAAATACTGGTGGAAGCAGAATTATCTCTATGTGTGACTGACATTACATTTTTCATGGAACTGCCCTATTGCAATTTTATGCATCAACTAGCAGCAAAACAGCATCGACTGTTGCGTTGTTTTTTTTTTTCCCGACTTTAGTATTGCATACCGTTTTTTTTTTTTTCGACGTACAACGCGCAGGTTTGTTAAATAAGTTAAATATCGGAAATTGAAATTTACAGTAAAAGCTGATTATAAAAAGATTCTGTTTCTTACAAATATAGCTTTATTTGTAAATTAAATTTTCTGGTGTGTTACTTATTTATGTGACATGCGCGTTATAGGCCGGAAAATGCTGTAATTTTCTATTAATTTTACTGGCATGTTAAAAGCTATGGAAAACGGGATGAGGGCAAAACCTACTAAGCGATAAATTTCCATAGGTATTTATTATCAATTTAAATCAATGTTCAACTAAAGATCATTTTTTGTTAAATTTCATCTATTTGTTCATTAGGTATAGCGGCAACAAAACGTTTGATACACACGTACAGACAGACACGAAAACAAATAATTTCTAAAAAGGTGAAACTTGGATCTGGATATCCCGAAAGGCTATTGAAGCATGTCGAAATAATTCACGAAGAGAATATTTCCTGTGTGTATAAATACATAAAGTTGTACACTCAAACCTCATTAACGTGAATCTCAATGGGAATGAAAAATTTGTTCGTGTTATCAATAGTTCATGCTTTCATTAGCTATTCTTCATATAACTAAACTAATATTCATTTTGATTGGAATTGTGGAAACAGTTCATGTTAAAAGTAATTCATGTTAACAGAGTTTAAGTTAACGAGGTTGGAATGTAATAAAAAATAAATAAATATTAGTAATAAAATTAAACAATTATGTGAAGGAAAAGATGTTACTCAGGATGTTTGCTAAAAACCTGCACCCTGTTTAATTCTAATATGGGAATAGCCAGAGCTTTTAACACTTCGAATTACAGACTTGCCAACTTAATCCGGAAGAGTATTAGTCCCGCACCTTTCCGCCTACTTTTCACACCAGTATATATATATATATATATATATATATTTTTTTTTTTTTGAGTACTTTTCTTCTTATTTAATCGTACATTTATTTGAAGGGAATTATTCTAAAAATTAAGTGGTGTACAAAAAGGGGCGGGAACTAACAATCTTCCGGGTTAGGTTGGCAAGTATGGAATTATTTTCTTACACGATTTTCAGATTTTTTTCCCCTGTTATTTAATGAGAATATTTTGTAAAGAAATTTATTGGTATGAAAGACTCTTTGGAATGGTAGCTCTGACAATAACAATTGCCCCGTAGTCTAACCACGTTTCTCGCACCTAGTATGAGAAAGATACAAAATGCTTGGAATGGCTCAAAATTGACCGACATGTCGGGATTTGTTAAACATCCAGTTATTCGGCGTTATCTTATCGCTATTTGCTCTCAACAACAAGGGTTATCGCCCTTATTTTAAGACTGCACTCGTTGAGTCAGTACTTTCAAAAATGCTTCCATGGTCGCAAGAAGCACAGATAAAGAATGTATGTTGTGTCAGCGTATAGAAATTTGTTTATTTGTAACAAGATGAGATCAGTTACTGCGCCACCTAGTGATAAACATAAGAATTCAAATGCCTGTCAGAAAGTTATCGGAAATAATATTATTTTTACATAATGTAATCATGCGAAGTTATAAAAGAAGTTTACAATTTTAAAATATTGGTATTCAAACATCGACTATCACCTACAGCAGTTTTTAATAAATAAATACAGTTTAATTAAATAAACAAACACATATATTTTTTACTGTCTAATGTCGAAATGGTAACAATATATATGTTTTCTGTGGACTTTTTGATAGATATTTTTGTTATGTGCATAAACTTTATACAAGGCTAAAAATATTTCTATCTAAATATAGAGATTTCGATTTTGATATAGGTTTGTGGCTGTAGGATAATGTTTTGTCATTGAAAGTTATTGGAATGGAATAGACATTTTTATATGGATTTCGAAAAAATACGAATTTCCGTATATGAACCGGGATATAAATCTGGAAAATAGGAAATAACAGATAGAACGCATACTAGTCCGCAACCAAATACGCAACTAAGTAAAAAGAAATAGTTCCATAAATTTAGAAAATTTGTATATCAGAATTCACGATTAAGGAATAATTAACCAAAACTCTATCAAATAATTAGATACATTTTAATTATTTTTAATATTTACACAATAAGAAACATTTATATCATTGTATAGATTTTATTATTATTATTATTTATATTTTTATAAACCAGAGGATAATATTTTAACTATTTACGTGAAACAAACATTTTTGAATATTAACACATGGAACGTCTACAATGAAAGAGTATGAAGTCAAAAAACGCATATATAATCTAAACAGTATTAATTATAATATATAAACGCTGTTTCTTTTCTATTTGTCAGCTATTTTCAAATTATAAACTTGTTTTAAGAAAACATACATTAATTTATATTTTCTAGTAAAAGCAAACAATTAATAGTAACACCTGTCGAATTATAATATTTTCTCTAAAAGAAACAAACTTTTGAATTTTAAATACGCTTATTCTGTTCTTAATGCGGTAAAATCATAAGTCAATATTCATCAGAAATATTATTCCAAATATATTGGGCATAAATTACCTTTTCATTGCTTGTGATATGCACCAAGATGGTAATTTGATATTTCGCTGCATAAATAATGAGGTCTAAGATTTATAATCCCGCGTCAAGGTAAATAGATCGTTATTAATTTGACATGAATATTTCATCACGACATCTTCAAATGTTATTCAGGAAATGATGCTTGTTTTCAAAAGTATTAGAGATAAATGTAGACTGATATAAGAACTAATATGAAATATATTCTATGTGAGATTAATGAATGTATAAAATATATGATTTTTGCAAACTAAATTCGAAGTTTGTTAAAATTTAAAACATATAGATTCACATATTCCATTTATATTGAAATATAAGGAATTTAATGATTTCAGAGTTGCCAATGTTCCTCATTTATGTCGAAGCATTGCTAATTCTAGCCTTCTTTTCATACCACTTTTTTTAAGAGTAATTTTTCTTCTTGTTTAATTGTAGTTGCATATTAGTGGAAGTTACTGTATAAAAGTTGTAGCACGAAATAATGGTTGGTAAAAATAATGCTCTGGAGTAAATCATAAATGTTACAAGGTATATATAATTAAACTTTTTATAATTACGTATTTCTGTAACACACAGGTACTAATTTTTACGATTATTTCACATCACCTTTTTTTTATATATATATTTTTTTAAATTATTTTTAAATTATTATATTTCATTTTATTTTATCTATTTATTATTATTATTATTATTATTATTTTAATTGAAGAAAAAAAACAATTATATAACACCAAGATAACGATTTTTATAAAATTTCCGTGATTGTATATATATGTATTTCTAGAAAACGTATATAAATATATACTCGTATATGTATATATATATTCTAGAAAAACGACATACAAAATAGAACGTAACTAAATTTTAACTCTTCGATTTAAATAAATATATAATTAAATAAATAAAAATGAAAATAAAATAATGAATGTCATTATCCATTTTTATTTTAAATAAAGCCACATTATATTAATTTTAATTGAAGTAAAACAAAAATGTAGATTATCTCTTCTATTGTTATTTATTTATTTTTTTTTTAACCCTTGCGCATACGCAGTTAAAAATTGTTTACTAAAACTGCTTACGTTTCTTTGCATATTTAATATATTTATAATATGGTTTATCTATGGTGTATCTAATATAGTATTACAAGTTTTCTAAAAATGTTATTTCAAAAGATTTTATACTCTGCACGCAATTTTAAAAATACATATAGATTTTTTTTTGTTTGTTTGTTTAAAAACTAAATAAACGCTTATATCATCAAGAATATATTTTTGAACCATTCTTTTGTAAAATAATTTTCACCATTATCCAATCATTCAGCTCCATTACAACAATCCTCTTTATCACATTCTGCGACATAAAATAGCTTCCCCAACTAAATGAGGAGTGTTGACATGAAGAGAGAATGCGGAATGAATTATTTTTGCTTAGGAACAAAAGTAGTTTTATGTTTTTTACTTTCTGTATTGTGCACATAAATTTTATTTAAGCATTTAGATTTACATATGGTTCAAAACTAAAATGTCATAGATTAATTATTAAATAAATAAATAAAATAAAATAAAAAGAGAGACAGAGACAGAGAAACCATTTTGAAGGAGAAATTTTTTTGTTTGAATTTGAATTTTTCTATTTTCAATTTTCAATTTTTATTTTTTTATTTTTCTTGCAGAAGAATCTCTTTCAAGTCCATCTCAAGTGACATTCATCGCTAACTGCAAATGATGAAGGCATCAGATTACATTCACATATTTCGGGCATTTACTATGATGGTAAGTCCTAATTGTTGTGTAGTCTATTTGTATAAGGTCTATGGCAAATTCCTACTACTCAAAAATAAATTAAATTTACATTATATATAATTCAAAAATGATAGTTATGAAGTTTATCAACAAATTGTGAATTAATAATAATTAAAAGAAATCCAAATGAAATAATTATACTTAATAATTTAAATATGATTATTATTTATATCACTGGAGGTCACCGAAGTGGGGATGGGGACATTTCCTTCGTGGAGGATAAATATTGCGATGGCATCTTCAGGAGAGCCCTACAGCGTCACAAATTGATTATATAAAAGCACTAGTATAAAATGAAAACCTACTCACTCAACAAAAAATAATTAAAATTTATTTGCATTTATCTTCATATTTTTTATCTAGCAATGAATTAAAAAAAATTTAATTCAGAACTATGAATTTAAAAAATATTCAACAGTTTTTTCAGATGGAAATTCCATAGAAACTGTACATCAAAACACGTTAAGGACAGTATTTTTTTGGTTTTCAGAAGATATAGTAATAAATGAGCTCGATGTAATAAACCCAATGTAATAAATTCATTTTCAACTAGAGAATTCCAAATAAACTGCCCGTTAACAATAAATAAATAAATAAATAAATCATTCTTCATAAATATCTGCAGACTAAAATCATACCTGCCAACATCCTAATTAATATCCCGTAGTGTTGTTAGTCCCGCCTTTTCTTTTCTTTTCTTTTTTTCCCCACCAGTAAATTTTTAAAGTAATATTCTCCAAATGCAATTGCGATTAAATAAGAAGAAAAATACTCTAAAATTATACTGGTGTGAAAAAGAAGGGGGGATACGGAATATTAATTAGTATGTTGCGAAGTATGTAAAATTCTAAATTAGAACTTATAAACGCATATTTAAGGACCATTTCAAGAATAAGTCAAAAAAAAAAAAAAAAAAAAGAAAATCTGAGAACATAAGTAAAGTCCCAGAAGTTATAGAAGTCATTTTGATAATTATGGAATTCCGATTAACAAACAAGTTTTTAGTCTCCGAATATTTATCTATTTATATAACCTTTGATTATTAATGTCATTTAATTATTTGTTGAAAAGAATAGGTTTCGGAAATATTTAAAGATATATTTCCTATATTTAATTATTTAAAAATTTTAAAAGTTTAGTTTGCTGTACATTTTATATTCTCTAAATAGCTAATCACTTTATCAATAATCATGGCAACGTCAAAACATCTTCTTATTTTTTTTCTAAATAATATTTCTTTATTGTAATTTACTTGTTATAGCGTAAAATTCATAATGTTTATTACCATACACATGTCATTACTTTAAAATCTTAAATATCTAAATATAATCTAAAAATATCTAAGTTTTTGCTGTATGTTTGAGTAATTTAATTGAATGTTACTGATTTTTCTCGAAGTAAATTTGTATGTTTAGTTTTTAATAATTGTGAAATATAATTAAAACCATCTGTTATGAGAAAAAAAAATTACAACGAGAGATTTAATGAAAATACTGTAATTAATTACTATTCTAAATTAAAATATTACTTTAAATAACAAAAATATATACATTCGAGATTACAGCTTTTTTTGTCATTTAATGAAAATGCTTAAAGAGTCTTAAAAAAATTACTTTCTTGGAATTTAATTATGAAATGCATGATTTTTTTTTTTTTTTTTTTTTTTTTTTTGTCCTTGTTAAAAAATGTGAAATTTAGAAATGAAATTTTGGGGCAGAAGAAGGAAAGGAAGAAGAATAACTCAATATTGCGGTTTTATATTTATTTTTCTCCATTTTTTTTCCTTTTCTTTATTACAATGGACAGATTTGAAAAAAAAAAGAAAAAAAAAAAAACTTTTGAGGTAGAATTGCTTTTAATGTAAAAATTTACCAACATAGAAACTTTAAGAAATAACAAATAAATCCATGATATTACGCTCATTCAACTGTTTTTAATTTAAGGTAAAGCTAGGAGAGTTTGCGTAATTTAAGGTAAAGCTAGGAGAGTTTGCGCACAATTCAACAAAATGATATAAAAAAGTTCAAATATTCATTTTTATGCTACACTATTGGTGCATAACTTTCAATTGCTTCTTCTTCTATACTCCTTCTATTTTATTGCTTTGTTGTAATTTAAAACATCTGTAGTAATAAAACCAAGAGAGCTATTTTGCGCAATCGCTGCTTCTAGGGTAGGAATGATTACGCACATGGGTAGTAGAGATTGCGCTTAATTATAATTACAATTATATTATCAATAATGATAATTCACTTAAATGACATTGTTGTAAGATATTTGTAAATAAATATTTTCGCATTGGGAGTGAATATTTTAATTCAAGAATTTAAAAAAATATAAAAAAATTAAAAGAAATTTAAAAAGAACTACAAAAATTTATTTAGAAAAAAGTATTCAAGAAATAGAAAAAAGAACAAATTTAAATATAGAACAAGACCAGAAAACAGTAATAAGTCACTAGTTAACATGTTTAGCTTAAAATTAGTACATTACCTTTTCAGCTAAGATGGTTTCTTGTTTGCTGACCGAATTTTTCGTTTTCCACAAACATTGCACTTTTTATTGTACAGTCAGCAAAAAAAAAAAAAAAAAAGCCACCCCCTACCTAATTTCGCCGTAAATTATCGTAGAAATATGCGGCTGGTACCTATCGATCTGTAATAACATCTAGTTTTTAATGGTGCAGTTAGATTTTGCTTAAGGGGGTCATCTACATATTAAAGCACGTATAAACTTCATTTTTTTCACAGACGACCCCTATTTTTGACCTCATATTCAGATTTCTGAGATCAAGGCAGTTCGGAAAACTTCCATATATATACACTTTAAATCAATTCTAAACAGAGTTACACGTGAAAATGTGTTAGGGGACCGTCTATACATTTAGAAAAAATAAATTGTGATTTATTACCTCATATACATTATTTATTAAATTTCACACCTGAAAAAAAGTTTAAAAATGTTCCTTATAAAATAAAAAAAACTATTCAAATCCGCAGAATTTTTTATGTTAGCTTATGAATTGAAAGATTATTATTGGTTTCAATTTATTAAACATTGATTACTTAAATACAACACTTCATATAAAGAAAATTAAATAGCTTGAATCATATGAACCCGACAATGTTGAATTACAAAAATCTAGATACCAAGGTAAAAGAACAATAGTAATAATGATAATAATATTAATAGCGGTTTAAAAAAAAAAAAGTGTATAATATTTAAGAAAAATATTTATCTACTTCTTAAAAGCAAAACTGTTTTATTTCAGAGACAAAATTTTAAGTTAAAATACATATATAATAAAATATATAAAAAAATACATATACAAAAAATATATATAAAAACAATTAAAATCTACTAACTAACAATTAAATCTACTTCTCGTTGGGTATATTTTAATTTTATACAGTAAGCCTCCCATGAAAGTGTTACTATAAAGATTTACATTTAATTTAAGGCGTACAAACCAACAATAGATAATATACAAAAATACAGATAACAAGATTTAAACGAAAATCTGAAGAAGGATATTTAACATTTAACTGACGTAGTTTCACGTCATTTTGAAATCTGTAACTCCTTCAGTGGGCGTTTCTTTCACAATTTGTGTGTTACGATATTTCTTAAGACTATTCCTTATATTCATGTATATATATAAACAAAATAGTATGAATACAAATACTTTCACTAGAAAGAGTATAATTATTATGTATATCCATATGAAAAGAAATATAGATGTAGAAAAACGGTTTCCTATTGCCTAGAACGAGTATTCCCCGTTCTGCAGTCGTCTACTGTACTTGAATACTTAATTTTAAATGTGTAAAATCTATATCTTTAAAAGTAATAAGACATATTACTTTGTTTTAAATTCTTTTTCCGTGATAAATGTGACGCCAGTTTTACGCCGTGATTAGAATAATAGAAAATAAATAATATTGCGCTTTGTTTCAATAATAGATATTAAAAATTAAAAAAAAAAAAAAAAAAAAAAAAAAAAAAAAAAAAACACTTTATTATTCAGTATTAAAAACACATTTAATAAAAATTTTATATTTTATTATGTTACGTCATGCGATAAAATTTAAATAGCAGTAAGCGAGAGTAAGCGAATGCAAAAATGTCACAACAAGATTAAAACAGAAAATTTGTTTTAAAAAATCTGATAAAAATTAATAAAAATCAATTATATTAATTTAAAAAAAGGAAAAAAAACAAAAGTATTGTTCACTGCGTATTGCTCTTTCAAATAATAGTCCTCGTTTTACCGCGTTTTTTTTTTTTTTTTTTACCGTCATGATACTTAACTTGAGGTGCACAAATCCTAGAATATTCAAGTTAAAAACAAAAGACAAAAGGGACAAAATATAATTTTAGTAGTGAGAAACTAGGAAACGTTATGTAATATTTAAGAACAAAGGCTTAACATTTCAGAATCGAGTATAAACCTCTTTGCAACGAAAGCCACGCCTTTACACAGTTTTTCTAAATCTTTACATTATAAAACAAAATTATTTTACATACTTCCAATTAAATCATTTAAATTTTGTCTTCAGCATTCGATGTAGTAAATGTCATTGACATTTATGCATACAAGCTACACATAAAGTGTCATATACGAATACAGAAACTAGTTTTTTTTAATATTGTTTCCGCAATATAGAGGCGGGGCTTCATTTCTTTTGGAATTTTTTTACAATCTCTCGCTTGCCTTGCGGTAATTTTATAAAAATGATCCAATTTGTATCATAAACATCGAAATGTTGCTTAGAAGAAAATTAGAATAACATTAAGGCAAATTAAAATAGTTTTTCGTCAAAATATATACAGATATTTACTCACAGAGAATACAAATTATTATAAGTGACGGCCCCCTAACAACAGTAAAAAATGAAATATCACTGTAACTCAAAAAATAATGTTAAGAACGAGCTGTAAATTTGGAAACCCATGTTTCTGATGATGCCCGTTCTATTTATGCAAAAATTAACATAGGTCATAATTCATATTTTTTTCAAATATGAAATTATTAATAATTTTCATATTTCGAAAAAAAAAAAAAAATCAAAAATATGCATGGAATTTGTTTGGGTCACTTCATTCTATCATTAAAAAAAAAAAACAGAATTTGAATATCATAATTCTTTTGGAAGATATGAATTAATGTTTGTCACATTCATTTAACATTAGTGCCCTCATAGTTTGACAGCTTATAAATCTGTGAAGAATTGAGCAAAATATATAAACTATACCATTTTTCGCGATGGTTTTGTCCAAAGAATTCAAATAAATTATAAAAAATGGGGGTTACCATTGAAAAAATGAAGTTGATGCCAGTTTTAATATGTAGACGACCCCTTAAGCAAAATCTAACTATATCATTATAAACTAGACATTATTAAAATCGATTGGTACCAACCACATGTTTCTACGACAATTTACGGCGAAATTAGGTGTGTGTGTGGGGGGGGGGGGGGGGGGAATGGCGTTTTTTTTTTGGCTGACTGTACATGTAAAATTATTGTGCAACCACCTGCCACAAGTTATCCTGTTCGAGACGGTGTATCCCTCTCAAACATGCAATATATATATGCACACCACGCGCGCAATGATATGTGGCCTATTTTTAAGCGCAGAATCCGCCCACCATTTACTATTTAATAAAGTGTTCCTCAAAAGATTCCACCAAAAAATCCTTTACGTTTATTTTATTTTATTGAAACTTAGACGATTACATTCCTTAAAACAGGGGTCGTCCCTTTTTTCATAACACTCTCACAGATAAGATATTTTCAGCTTTTCAGTCACACTAATTTGATGTAGAATTATTCTGGATGTATTTATTGTACTGTGCCACGATAATACAGGGTGATATTATAGTATAGAAATAGTAGTAGCAATATATTTGAAAATGTCGTATTTCGGAGAGTGTCCTGAAAATAAGGTGGAGAGTACGACTCCTGCTTTAAAGAGAAGATTGAGTAGATTGATATTTTTTGCTTGCATTTAGTTTATTCTCTTCTATTTAAGCAGCTGACAGCTGACAGTTGCACTTAAAACTGAAAACTTGAGCATCATACTTGAAAGTATTGCAAAACTAAAAAGATATACAATGACATTTAAATGCTTTGCGATAAATTTCTCATATGCTAACATCATTCTAGAGGTAAATCCCATCAGAGGAGTGGATTTGTCGATCGTGCCACTCCTGAAACATGTTCAATTTCAGATTTTGTGGACTCCATAAATGTGGCGCGCCGTCTCGAAAATTGTTTGAATTAGTCCAATCACTTGCCGCAGTTAGGTTTTGGTATAGTCTCAGGCATTGAACAAACTCTTCATCATTTTCTTGTTATCACCATTAAGCTGCAAAATCCTTGTTAATATAGAATTTTAATTGCACAAACTCTCCTAAACAGCAAAAGCGTAAACTCTCCCATTTTGGTAGGAGAGATAGCACAGTGTTTTATTAAATAATTACTCACTTTTAGAGGAAATCGTGGTGCCTGTACCCTTAGTCTAGGTCAGTAGGCTATGAGAAATTTAAAAATATTTTGTACTACTACCATTGTATTGAAATTCTTAGAAAGGGTTATGAAAATTCATGTATTTATTTTTAAGAAAGAGACAAAATAACCACGCTTTATCTTAAACTCTGAACCCTTTGCGGCGCAAGGCAATTTGTAACATTTAAATTATACTGCCACCGGAATTCATGAACTAAATTAAACTAAAAGAAATTAAAAATTTTTAGGTTTAAAAAACGGGCCTTTTCTAATATGTTATAAATTTTTGCTAAAAAATTTCCGGGATGAACTTTAGCAGCTGGATCTTAAATTTTGCGTCCTCGCAGCGAGGACGGCACGCGTGAAAAAGGATAAAACAATCAATATGCAAATTCAACTCCTCGGCACTTCGCTATTGATGTTGTACAACAACCTAAAATTTCAACTCTCCCACTCTACTCTTTCCTTCTGATCCCCTTCGTGCGCAATCTCTCCTACCGCGCGATCTCTCCTAGCTTTACCTTAAATTTAAAGTTATTGAAATTATAAAAATGAAATTTATTAGTATTTCAAGGTTGATTTAAAGCCACGTATAATGTGGATTTCATATATAATTTCATGTGTAACATTCTTCTTTCTCTATTTCATTTACTATTTTTTTTTTACAATTTAAACAACTATCTAAATTTGTTTGAAAATTGTTTTTAATACTTAGGCCGACAATGTTATTATAATTAATATTTTATGGTATAAATATTACAGCTGAAAGTTAAAAAAAATAAAAAAGGAAGTGGGAGCAGAAGCTTAAACTTGGAGTTCCAGTTTACCTAAAAGTACTAATTAAGTTTAATAAAAAAGGAAAATTTGTTATTAAATAAAATAAGATAATTAACTATACAATTTATATAAAATGGCAGATAAAAATTTTTTCTTACGAATTACCAAAATTAAAACCTTTTGTTTTATGCTAATTTTAAAATTGTTACATACCAAATATAGCAGCTGATAAAGGATTAGATAACTACTACTGTAAAGTTATCTGTAATTAATTCGTAATGAACATTTTACTGAAATCGTAATTTACAATTTGAAAATAAATACTTTTTTCTCGTATGTACGCGTAATTTTAAAAAGAAATCTGAAACTGTGGGATTCATAAGTGCTTTTATTTTTTAATTAGTGACTGAAAGTTCTTATTTTTCTCAATAATGCCGGTAGTTTGCATTAACATCGACAAAACTCTTTAAATTTAAAAAAAAATAAACGTTAAAAAAAATAATTGACAATTATACTTGTAATTTCTCAGTTACATAGAATACGTACTAACATTCTAATTAATCCCTCGACGTCTCTAAAGTTGGCTAAACAATGCTGCCATGTTGCAAAATTTAAAGGTGTTTTTGTATTCAACTACCACCAATAAAATTAAGGACTGATTTTTATTAACCATATATAAGATATGTATTTAATAGCTTGAAATAATACGGTTCATTTGGTTACAACACTTCGAAGTTCACAAAGAATCTTCGAAGAGATTCCGAAACTCAGCGTTCCCAGCTCTTATAATTTATTCACGAGCATGTTTAGCCCCGCCTTCTTTTTTTTGCACCAGAAATTTTGTAGATTATTTTTCTTTAATATGTGACAACGATTAAATAAGAAAAAAATCATTTTTCAAGATTTCCGGTATGTAAAAGAGGCGGGGCAAAAAATGCTCGTGAATAAATTATAAAAGTTGGGAGCTCTCGTCGCAATTAAAATTTAGTGTTAGATTTTGAATTAAAAAAAAAAAAAAATCACTTTATGTGGCAACAGGAACCAGTGGAGTGAAATGAAGTAGGACCGGCAAATTGTTAATATTCCATGGTATTGGTATGTTTCCATGGTATCAGTCTTTTTTTTTTTTTTTTTTTTTTTTCCACAGGTTTTTTTTTTTTTTTTTTTTTTAGAATATCTTTTATTTTTTCCATTGTAGTTACATTTACAAAATATTATTCTAAAAATAAATTAGCGTGAGAAAAAAAGGGCCAGGTACTAATAATACAACGGAATATTCATTAGAATGCTGACAGGTATGACATAGTTGCCAACTTTTAAGCTTTTTGACTACCAGCAAATTTTAGGAGAAATAATGCTAAAACATCGTTGCCAAATTCTCCGATATCAGTTGGAGACTTAATATCAGCATTTTCATATAATAATACTTTGTATAAATTCCATACTGATCAATAGTCTAAATAATATTCCGCAGCAATGCTAGTACCCACCCTTTTTCAGCATTACTTCATTTGGAGAGTAATATTCTCCAAACTTCAATTGGAACAATTTGATGCTTGGAAGCGCCTGTGGCTCAAATCATTGTAAGAACTAAATAATGCTACAAAATTATATTGAATAATAATAACAATAATAAAAATATTCAAACTATATAACAAAATGCAACCGACATCGTTGCTTTCTTTATTCTATTATGTTTCTTAAAACAATTTTTATAGATGCCACACGCACCACATAAACTTTAAATTTCACATCTACTTTTTAAGATAGCACGCGATCATGTTTTATATAAAAATTAAATCATTAAATTCATTGTTTCAGTTATTTTTATTTCATTTTACACGCGATATTTTTATTTCCTAATTCAAAATTATTTAAAAAAAAAAAAAAAAAAAAAAAAAAAAAAATTGATAGTGTTTGTTTTGATACTGATTATTATTATTTTTTTTTTTTTTCTTTTCTTCTTCTTTAAAAAAAAAAAAAAAAAAAAAAAAAAAAAGATTTTGATGAAATTCTGGCAAAAGCAGAATTAAGTTTAGGACGGAGGAATATTAGTTTTTTTTTTCAACTTATAACATCTATTTTAAATTATTCAATTATATGTGAAGTATGGCGTTAGCTAGGTTTTTATTCTAATATATAAGTGTACAACTTTTGATAACGATCGGTTGAATGATGTATAGTAGACCGGAATATAAAATCCCGACAGATCGACAAACTTTCAATGTTATGCATATGGATTTATCGGAAGTTACAGTTAAGAACAGTGGTGTTTAGTCTAAGTCTCTTCAAATATATTTACGATGCATGAAGAAAACAAATACTCTAAATATTAAATGGTGTAGAAAAGGGGCGGTACTAACAATTTGCCGGATTAGGTTGGCAGCTCTGGGTGTTAATTCTTGAAAATGGAAAATATACTAAACCAAATGTAACACCATTCTGTCAGTGGATGGCGAATTCCACAAGCCTGGGTCTGATAAAAAAACAAATACTGTATTAAATTTTAACAGTTAAAAATCGTGTTTTCTTTGTTATGTCTTTTTTTTTTTTTTTTTTTTTTTTTTAAGAAGTTTCTGCGTAAGATTATTTAAGATCAAATCTGTCGACATGCTAATTTATATTCCGTAGTACTAGTACCCGCCACTTTGTTCTACTCCATTATAAAAGTTTAAAGTAAAGTCAACTTACAAGTTAACACCCAGAAGATTGTCACAGGGTGGCCACAAACCACATTTTTCCCCTCATTCTTCCACCAATATATATATATATATATATATATTACGGAATACGTTACAGTATGTTTACAATATTAATTAAGTAAAAATTATCAATAATGATTCTGGTAGCAGAATTAAAAAAAAAAAAAAAAGTCGTGTCTGTAACCAGCCTGTGTGAGTACCCCCCCCCCCCTTATTTCTTTTTTATTTATATTTCTGTTTTTTTTCTGTTTATTTATTTATTTATTTTTTATCACCCGGCATATTTTAGAATACTTTTTTTTATTAATATTATTAATTAATCGTAACTACATTAAAAGAATTTTTTTCTAAAATAAAGTGGTTTAGAAAAAGGAGTGAGTTCTAAAAATCATCTGAAATATTAATTTAATCAGTAAGTTGGCAGGAATGGAATGATTATCTCCAAATGTAATTCTGGTTTAATAAGAAACAATTACTCTAAAAGGAGCCTGTATGAAATAAAATCCAAACACTAATAACACTACGGAATATTAACCATTCCCTATCAATTTTTTTTTTTTTTTTTTCTCGGAAAAGATGAAATAGGTAATAAATAAATTATGAGTCTCATTCAACAGACGATGAATTTTATCAGCCGGAAATTTTATCTATCTAACTATTCATGATAGTAAAACTTGAATAAACGACTACGTCAGAAACGCCAAAAAAAAATATTGGAAATGCAAAGAGCTGTTTCGGCAGCTTTAAGCGTAACATCTTCAGTGCAACAAGGATTCTGAATCTGCAGAAGTGCTCGTATATATAGGAGAGAGGCCGGATTTAGTTCAACTAATAGAATTACGGGGAAGGTGGGGAGAGTGGCACAATAGGAATTTATTAAAGTTAGCTGTGTAAACAGTAAAAAATTAAGAAAATGTGGACTGAATGTAAAATTTCCAACAGTCAGACAAATAGGGAATAGCGAAATCACAATTTACAAGGTTTTTGAAATTTTTATATATATGAAAAGCTTCAAAGAAATCGAGTTCATGAATGGATTTAGGTCTGCAAATTATTTTAACTGAATTAAATTTAAAATTATGATTTTCCTCCCAGCAATGTTTAGAAATAGCCGATTTATTGGTTTCTTGTTTGCGTACGTAATTTATATGTTCTTTTAGACGAAATTTAAGACTGCGTTTAGTTTGGCCAATATATGATAAACCACACTGATAGGAAATACTATAAATACCCCAAGAATTATGCGTATCAATGGGATCTTTTAACTGAGAAAAGGTGAGTTTATTGTAAGGCGAAAATATTATTTTAAAATCATATTGTTTGAGAATTTTAGCTTTGGTTTGACTGGATTTAGAAAAATAGGGTAAGACAATACTGATATTAGAAGAGACTGACTTAGTAGACGAAATACGTGGGAGTTGTAATTTTTGGATAGCTTTGTCAATAATGGAAGGGTCATAACCTCTGTCAATTGCAATGGCTTTCAGGTCTTTAATTTCACATTTTAATAAATTAGGATTTGAACAAATATTAAGGGCACGGTTTACAAAAGTATAGAAAGCAGCCATTTTTTGGTTAGGTTGGTGACATGAACGCGCATGGGGAAGAAGGGAGACAGCAAAATTTTTTCAAAAGATTGTGGTTGAAAATCCATTTGTAGTGCGAGAGACGAGCGTATCAAGAAATGGAAGGGAGACATTATTTTCTATTTCATATGTAAACTGGATATTACTGTCAATTGAATTTAAAATTTCTAAGACGTGGTCAATATTGTGATGAGATATGTTGATAAGCGTGAAGGTGTCGTCGACGTAACGGGTTCAAAAAGAAAAGATAGTTTCTTAAAAAGCATGCTTTCGAAATAGTGCATGTAAATATCAGCGAGAATTGGGGAGAGAGGGGAACCCATGGCTAAACCTTCAGACTGACGATAGAATTTATTTTGGAAAGAAAAAGTGGTTTGTGATAAACAAATGCGGGTAAGAGAGATTAATTCTTGTATTTCAAAAGATGTGAAATGAAACTCTTTTAATCTATTTTCGAGACAGCAGAGGGCGCCACTTATTGGAACATTAGTGAAAAGAGATTTTACATCAAAGGAAGCCACAGTGAGATTAGTGTGAGGGTTGTTTTGAATGTTTATTGCAAATTCTATGGAATTTTTAACAGTATAACTATTAGCAGCAAGAAGGGGAGCAAAAATAGTGGTGAGAAATTTAGCTAAATTATAAGAAGCAGTACCGATATTAGAGTCTATCCGACGAAATGGAATATTGGGTTTGTGAACTTTCGGTAAAGCGTAAAATCTGGCACAATTAGCAATAGAAGGGATGAGATGAGATTTAGTCGAGTCCCATAACAGAGAGCAAGATTTTATAGCAGATTTAATTTTATTTAACTCTTGAGTAGAGGGGTCACGGGGCAGAGGAATATATGGGCCATCATTAATTAATTCGGTAACACTTTCGATGTATTGTTTTTTATCCAAAATAACAATCTGACCACCTTTATCAGCTTTAGTAATAATGATATTTTCATTAGATTTTAATTCCTTCAAGGCGTGTTTTTCTGCAGGGCTGAGATTTGATTGAAAATTTTTGGAATTGAATTTGGCATTATTAAGAATTAAATGACGAAGATTTTCTTTCTGTTGGTCAGTCAGTCTAGAATTTTTGAAAGCTTTTTCAACCGGTGCAATTAACTGAGGAAAAGAAGGAGGTTTAGAAATGGTAAAATTTGAATTGAGTTTCAGAACAGAATATTGATTATTGGTAATTTCAACATTGGAAAGATTAACGATTGCATTTTTATTGACAACAAGAAAATCGTTCGAATGAATAGGACTCTGTGAATTACGAAGCCGGGTGAATTTATCTTGTAATTTAATTGGGTGTTTACGAGAGCGGTTGTCACAATGAATCCAGGAATTGCGATCTATTAACATAAAATTAGGACGTTCAAAAGCTAACTTTAAGTGGACAGAAAATAAATCTTTTTCAATTTTGGCGATGGTGGTACGAGTTTCTTTGATAACTGCACGGAGAAGATCCCATTGATACGCATAATTCTTGGGGTATTTATAGTATTTCCTGTCAGTGTGGTTTATCATATATTGGCCAAACTAAACGCAGTCTTAAATTTCGTCTAAAAGAACATATGAATTACGTCCGCAAACAAGAAACCAATAAATCAGCTATTTCTAAACATTGCTGGGAGGAAAATCATAATTTTAAATTTAATTTAGCTAAAATAATTTGCAGACCTAAATCCATTCATGAACTCGATTTCTTTGAAGATTTTCATATTTATAAAAAATTTAAAAACCTTCTAAATTTTGATTTCGCTATTCCCTATTTGTCTGACTGTTGGAAATTTTATTTTCAGTCCACATTTTCTTCTTCTTCTTTTTTTTTTTTTCTTTTTACTGTTTACACAGCTAACTTTAATAAATTCCTATTGGCCACTCTCCCCACCTTTCCCGTAATTCTATTGGTTGAACTAAATCCGGCCTCTCTCCTATATGTACGAGCACTTCTGCAGATTCAGAATCCTTTTTGCACCGAAGACGGCATGCTTAAAGCTGCCGAAACAGCTGTATGCATTTCCAATATTTTTCTTTGGCATTTCTGACGTAGTCGTTTATTCGAGTTTTAATATTCCAACGCCAAGTCTCCTGTTATTATTCCTGATATTGACAGTCTAAAAGACAAAAAAGAAAAAGAAGAAAACGCCACAGAACTGGCATGTTAAAGTTATAAGTACAAAACATTGCATAAACACCCCCAAAATGCAATAAACATGTAACAATTGTTTCGGGTTGAAAGAACACACGACAGGTGTTCGTCAGGTGAAAAAATCAGGCACGAATGCTACAGTCAAAGCGGCAACGCGTTTATTGCATTTTATGGTGTTTATTGAAAGCAGAAAACCTTCAGAAAAGAGCTTTATATTATATTTTTTATTAATTATATTATTTTATATATTATTTTATACAGGACATATATTATTTTGTATGTCCTGTTGTTCGCAAAAGAGGTAAGTAGCATGTTGCAGCTACGTTCACAATAGATAAACAGTACCACTCGAACGATTATTATTATTATTATTATATTAAATAGAAATAGCATAAACCAAGATATGAAACTCCATATTTTATAATAATTCTTTCTCTCTTTTCTTTCTTTCTTTTTCTTTATCTTTTTTAAAATAGTTTCATGCATATTTCACATAACAGTTATAACATTATTATTATATTTTGTATTTGAGGAATTAATTAAAAAAAAAAAAAAAAAAACTCTTATAACGTATCTTTGTATAAATAAATATTGTTATTTTTTATAATATCTACGTCAGCACATGAAGTAAAAAAATTATATTAATTGTAGTCCTCAATTTATTGAATTGTTCAAAATTATTATATTGTGTGTTTAAATATTTATAAATACATCTAAATTAAAAACATCTTACATATTCAATAAAATTTACCCAGAAGGTGCGAGTAATTTTAATTGCAAATAAATTTTAAATAATTACTACAAATCATGGGTAATACATTTAAAATAATACACAAAAATAAAAACAAATTCTGCAAATAACAAATTAAACAAATTAATAAAAATTAAATAAATAGTCTTCTTATCATTTAATGAAAAGTCTGATGAACTTCTTTAAATAGCGTTGTTTTAATATAATTATAATAGTCTTTTGCTAATATAATTAAAATCAAAATAATTTTATAACGTGTTAGAGTAACGTCACTTTCAGAAAATCTCTGAAATAAAATATTATCATCTTTAAAAATGACGTCATTTCTGTATATTCATTCGATGGAAAACGTTAGTTTTTATAGAGGAAGCTGGAGCGACTTCATATGATTGTGTGTGGCTTTTATTCGTTAGGAATAGAATTAGCTAGAAATAATAGTCTTAATTCCAAAATACAATATAATATTAGAATTATAACATTATTATAATATTATTATAATATTCTTTTGGACGTTATGGTTATTTTTTTTTATATTTATTTATTTTTATTTTTATTTATTTATTTATTTATTTATTTATTTTTTTGTCTGCATAACAAAAATACAAAACACTTTTCTTAGAACAAGATATATAGTATTTTCTTTTTTAAAAGTGTTGACAATCCAGGTTATATTTTATAAACAAATTATTTAAAAAAGAAAAAAAAAAAAAAAACACGTGTGCCAAATGATAAACGCTTTACATTTTCTTGACTTTTTACTAACACAGCAGTGAAAAAATTGTGACTTATTATTTAAATATGATTCATTTAAAAATAGTAATCAACAAAGCGGACAGAGTTAGATATATCATAAAATACTTGCACTATATAGGAAAGTCCTTTAGTGTGGGGAAAAACAAAATATACATTAAAAGTCAAAGAAAAAAAAAATCTTTAAAAACATCTGTTGAAAATTTTAATGTATGTTTTTCATCTTTGTTAAATCATTGGTTAAAGAGATAGAAAATGGTCATAGTTTAAAGTTTTAATTTAATAATGGACCTTATAAAACTCTTTATTCGTTTTAGAGTTTTACTTAAAATATAAAAAGACTGGAGTAACTTTTCTCGACTTTCCGAACATTGAGTAATTAACGGTTTTCTAGATTAAGTGAGTAAGATTACTTGTTAAATGAACAACAAAGAAAATTATAGTAGTGTGTTTGAGTATTTTTCTCCATATAGTATGCGATGTTTAATTTAACGCTATTCAACTTTGAGTTTATAGATCATGATGATAAAAGATTTTTCGTTGTGTCCCTGTAAAAACCTGTAAATGCTAGATTCACCAAAATGCTTATAGTTAGTGCAACGGTGACTTATAATATTCATATAAATTTTCAGCTCCATCGGATAGGGCATTTAGACGCTTTCGCACTTTAAAGTTTGAGCCCTTATGAGACAATGATAAAAAAATTTGCATTGAGTCCCTGTAAAAAAAAGTAATTAATGAATTCTCTAACGTCCATAAAGTTCGTGTGACGGTAACCTGTAATATGTATAAAAATTTTCATTTCATTTGGATAAGGCATTTAGTCGCTGTCGCATTTTAAAGTTTGAACTCTTATGTCACATTGGTAAAGATATTTGCATTGAGTCCCTGTAAAAAAAATCATATTTGCTGGATTCTCTAAAGTCCATAAAGTTCTTGTGGCGGTGAACTATAACATGTATAAAAATTTTCAGTTCATTTAAAGAAGGCATTTAGTCGCTATCGCATTTTAAATAATTTGAGTCTATAGGCCATAATGATAAACAAGTATTATTTGTATCCCTGGAAATCTTTGTAAGGGTTAGAGTTGCCAAAATCTAAACAATTCGTGTGATGGTGACCTAAAACATGTACATAAATTTCCAACTTAAACGGATAAGGTATGTAGATACTATCGCACTTTAAATAATTTCTACCCTCGGGCCATAATGGCACAGAATTATTTGGTGCGTCCCTGTAAAAAAAAAAAAAAAAAAAAAAAAAAATCTATAAGTGTTAGAGTCATCAAAACCTATTCTTCATATTGTGAAACGTGACCATTAATATGTGTATATATTTTTTCTCAATTGGATAAGGAGATTAGACGCTATTGCACTTTTAAGAATTTTTTCCCATAGGCCACAATGATAAAAAATATTTCTTTTTGTCCCTAAAAAAGAAAAAAAAACTGTAGTGCTAGATTTACCAAAACCAATACAGTTTGTGCAACTATGAGCTAAAACATGTATATGTATTTTTTTTTTTTTTTTTTGCTCAGTTTAATAAGGAAAAAATACGCCATCGCATTTTTAAAAAATGACCCCATAGACCATAATGATAAAGATTTTTTCTTAGTGTCCATGTAAAAAAACCAGTTCAAGATCAACCAAAATGAATAAGGTACGTGCTTCGGTGACATACAACAGATGCACCAACTTTCAGTTCATTTGAGCAAAGCGTTTAGACGCTAGCTTATTTACCAACACACATACACACACATATACATATACACATACACATATCATCATAAAAAGAGTGTAAACTGAAACAGGGGACCTTAAAACGTATAGAAACATCAAAATCTCAAATTCGGATTTTTGACATGATTACAATACTTTCCCTACATAGTGTAAATGCACCAGTGATTGACACTTTTAGAGCAATCTCTGGTGTTTTTGATGTTCTAGTCCTCTGGAAATATTTTTAGAAATCTTAAGTTAATACGAATGGCATGAAAAACATTCAGAACCACATATATGTTAAAATATATACATTTGATAGCAATCATTTTTTTTTTTTTTTTATGAATTTCTATTTGACACCCACTAAATGTTCCAGTAATTGACACTGCCAGATTTTCCTTTTATTAGTAATTGGCACCCTATGTTCCAGTGTTTGACACTGCTAGATATTCATTTTTACATTCATTTTTACCAGTTATTAGCACCCTATACTCCAGTGTTTGACATAAAATGTTAAAATTCTAATATGTAAAATATATGATTTTATTATTTTTCTTATTTATTAATTATTTCGGATAGATGTCAATTACTGGAGCATGACAATCACTGGAGCACCTACCCTATGTATGTTCGAAAAGAAAAAATATTATTATGCTGCATAAATTATGTACAATAGATAAATCATTATTTTATCAGAAATTAAATAATAATAATAATAATAATAATAATAAATGAAGGATGTAGAATACTATCTATCTATCTATCTATATATATATATATATATATATATATATATATTTGTAAGAGAAAAAATCCTTTAATATACTCCTTCCCTATACGCTTTCATTAAGGATCCATCAGAGGCAATCATTATATAACGATTTGATGTAAGTTCTGCTTAAATGTTATGTAATAGTATATAGGGAACCTGCAATTCCAGATGATTAATGAATGACTACTTTAGTCTCTTCAAGCATTGCAAAAACAAGTCACGAATCAGTTATATATCATTCATCAACTAAATAAAGTTTATCGTCGAGAAACAGAAAGTGACCCTTTGTATTCAGAAAATATAATAAAATAAAGGTAAATAAAGCAACAATTTTCAAGCTATCTTTGGTTTTGCATGTATACCATGACACATTTTTACATGTAATTTATACATGTAATTTATATAAATAGATTTATTTTGTCATATAGTTTATAAAATAATAAAAGCGTTTTTATTATATATATATATATATATATATATATATATATATACTCCTTCTCATAATTATAAGGATACCCGTTTTTCTATATTAACTAAACACTGAACACTATTATTTAAACAAATATATTTTTTATTAATTTGAATTTCATTAATAGACTATATTTAAAAAGTTTTATCGTTTTTCTATCTTAAAAAACTTTAAATATGGTCAAAAAGGTGATTTTTGAGGTGTTCACAATTATAAGGACAGCTCGAATCTTAGTAATTTTTTTTTCAGTTATTCTTTAAATTAATATTTTATGGGCTCTCTTTTTTGGGTGAAACAGTCAGCCATTCTCTCTGGTAAATATATATATTTACATTTTTTTTTTTTTTTTTTTTTTTTCAGTTTCAATACCAGTTCATACAACATAGATGATATTCTGATTACATTTAAACTATTTAAAATTGCTTTCCACTTGCATGAACTTTTCTAATATGATAGGTTAAGGTTTTTTTCAAATTTAGGCCACGGGAAAGGCAATAATACACAAGTTTCTTTCTTCAAACTATTTCATGTTGCTCTAGACGTAGAGCAAAAATGTAACTCTTGTTGAAAAAAAATATTATTACCCCCCAAAATCTAACAAAAATCTGAGAATTCCACGTTTAAAATTAGCGGATATTCTCTTGATGTTCATAATGATAGAAAATAATTACTAAATTCGTTCTGCCTTCAGTAGAAACAGCTCCCCAAAGCACCATAGATCCACCTTTAAAATGCCAGATTCATATCTGCCTTTAAAAAATCTGCTCTGTCTTTCGCTTTCTTTCATTTATTCGCTTTTTTTCACTCCAGTCATTTTCCTTGAATAATTTTGTTCTTATTTAATCGTAACAACATTTGAAGAGAATTACTCTAAAAATAAAGTGGTGTGAGAAAAGGGGCGTTTTTTCAAGGGTCATTAACAATTGTACGGTTATTAATGAGATGGTTGACAAGTATGAATAAACAGTATACACTAAATGTATTAAACTGTATACAAAGTATACTAAAGAATATACAACCAAAATACGGTTTTAGAATAATGCGAGTTTTTAAACTTATAGCGTTTTCTTTCAAAGATATCATTTATCGAAGTCTTTAGACACTATTCAATGCAATCCTTTGTCGATACGTATTTGTAAATCAAAACTTATTCGATAAAATTGTAAAAAAATATCGATAAATTCCTTTGCTCTAAATAGGTTCTTAATGCAAGCTTTCCATCAGTGTTGTAAAATTTAGGGACTTCTTCATTTAATATCTCGCACCGAATAT
Organism: Salticus scenicus; assembly: GCA_963930645.1. Classification (NCBI taxonomy): domain Eukaryota; kingdom Metazoa; phylum Arthropoda; class Arachnida; order Araneae; family Salticidae; genus Salticus; species Salticus scenicus. The sequence goes on along the minus strand of OZ005659.1, from coordinate 208,472,104 downwards.
TAACTGTAACGGTTGCCGAATCACGTAAAAGATTAATTGTCTATTATTTACACACAAACACACACACATATATATATATATACATATATATTAATATATATATACATATATACATATATATATGTGTGTAAAAGCCTGCTTTAACCCCACACGTATGTCAATTTCATATATATATATGTGTGTGTGTGTGTGTGTGTGTGTGTGTGTGTGTAAATAATAGACGAATAACCTTTTACGTGTATAACATTTAAAATGAGATAAAAAATACAAAGATTTAAAACTTTAAAAATACATTTTAATTAAAAACATTGAAACACAAGACAGACGTTTCAACTAGAACACTAACCCTCCTCAGTGTCAAACATACAAGCACAAACAACATTTACAAAAATTCATAATACATCATAGCAAGGTTAAATATTCAGGAGGAATAGCTTTAGCCTCGTTCAAGGCAGAATGTTGCATTTTGATAAAAGCGCCCTCTAGAAAAATACAGGATTCATAGATATTTATATTAGAAGCTAAAATTTTAAAGTTTTCAAAATCCGGAATATGATCACTATTGAGAGAATGGATTACAAGTTTTGATTTTAAATCTCCTGTTTTATATGAGCGTTTATGTTCCTTTAATCGAATTTCACCTGTTCTGCCAGTTTCATCGATATATGTAGAATCATAATTTTTAAAAGGAATACTATAGATTACACCTAGACGTTTAAGAGGGGGACAGCGGGTTTAAAGTTTAAGAGAAAGTTACTAATACGGAGTTGAGGTTTAAAGCTAGTAGAGATATTAACTGTTCTAAGTAATTTAGAGATATTTTCAGAAATACCTTTATAATAAGGGATAGTCGTACGATAAGTGGAATTTTGAACTTTAGGATAAACTGATTTATATGAAAAATAGAACTCTTCTTTATAAATTCTTTTAATAAAACGAGGGGAGTAACCATTATTTTTTAAATCAGAAAAATTTTTGGATAGTTCAATATTTAATAATTCGGAATTACTACAATAATGTTTTGCACGATGTAAAAGAGTACGAATGACTGCAAGTTTATGTGATAAAGGATTAGCTGAATTGAAGTTAAGATATTGACCAGAGAAGGTGGGTTTTCTAAAGACTGAAGTTGAAAAATGTAAAAAATCATTGACTGTTTTATGCGTTATAAGGATGTCAAGAAAGGGTAGTTCATTATTAATTTCGGTTTCAAGGGTAAACTGGATAGCAGGACATAAAGAGTTAGCAAAATCTAAAATATCGTTAACATAAAGTTGCTTAGTAATTATAAAAACATCATCCACATGTCTTTTCCAGAAAATTTTTTTATCATGTAACTGGGAATTAATTTTGTTTTCTAAGTGTTGCATTACAATTTCAGCTATTACGACAGATATAGGGGCACCCATGGCAGTTCCGTTAATTTGACGATAGTAAGAATCATTAATAATAAAACAATTAGAAGATAAACAAAAAGTGGTAAGATCAAGTACAGTATTAAAATTTAAATTAGTGTCAAGATTGAAATTAGGATAAATATCTTGAATAATATTACATGCAAATGATATAGGAATAGAAGTAAAGAGAGATACAACATCTAATGATATCATAATACAACTAGAGGGGACTTGAATTAATTTTAAAGCATCTAGGAACTGAAACGCAGAATATGAGGGGTTTTAATAAATTTGATAGAAAATGTGAAAGATTGTAAAGGGGGGACTTAGTATAATCAACAATGGGACGAAGGGGGATGTTAGGTTTATGTATTTTAGGTAAACCATAAAAGATAGGTGCAGAACCAGTATAACATTTTAACTTAGAAGAGAGAGCACGATCAATGGATTTAGATTTTTCAAGTTCACTAATGAGCGAATTAAGTTTACGTTGGAATGAGGGGGTTAAGTCTTTGTCTAAGAGTTCATAAGTTGAATTATCGTTTAAGAGTTCATATGCTTTTTCACCATAAACAGACTTGTCGAGTATAACAGTTATGCGGCCTTTACCAGCACGTGTAATGACAATAGAAGAGTCATTCGATAAGTTTTTCAAAACTTGTATATCGGAATTATAATTTGAAGGAAAACTAAGTTTATTTTTTAACAATATTCTTGAAATACTATTACGAATAGAGTGTTGTTCTTTTCAATTAAGCTTTGAAATAACAGGTTCGACGGAGGCTAAAAGTTTAAAAGTATCCACAGAGCACAGCAAGTTAAGTCCACGAGCTGCCTAAAGCAAAGTTAAGTCCACGATTCAACACATCTAATTCACTTTGAGAGAAGGCGCGAGAAGACTTATTAACAGTCCAGTTGGAAGTCACAGAAGACGATCCACAATTATCAGTATCAGTAGTATGAGGCAGCAAGCGGTCAAATTTTAAACGGAACTTACATACGAGTTTAAAACGAAGAATAGAACTTTGTGATGACAAAAATGAAATACCATGAAGTTTATCATCGCTATCAACTTGGTAGAGAAGTGATTGAAGATAAAAATGTAAAAATTTGTGTGAAGAGCGAAGGCTGCCATAACTGAGCGATATAGCTGCAGAGATAAAACGGAAACTAGTTGACAAGGCAATTTTTCTTCCTTTAATAGAATTAACTAGAGTCTTGACAGTGGATGAAGCAGGAACAACATGCGATTTCTTACACTTTATGAGAAAATCACGTTGGCAATTTAAGCGTACAATCTTGAGAGAAGTCTTAGAACAAAATCGTAAAAGTTGATGCACAGACGATCCATATTTTAATTTAATAAATTAAACATAATTTATACGTCTCATTAATATATTAAAACAGATATAACATTTAAAATGAGATAAAAAATACAAAGATTTAAAACTTTAAAAATACATTTTAATTAAAAACATTGAAACACAAGACAGACGTTTGGCTAGAACACTAGCCCTCCTCAGTGTCAAACATGCAAGCACAAACAACATTTACAAAAGTTCATAGTACATCATAGCAAGATTAAATATTCAGGAAAAATAGCTTTAGCCTCGTTCAAGGCAGAATGTTGCATTTTGGTAAAAGCGCCCTCTAGAAAAATACGGGATTCATAGATATTTATATTAGAAGCTAAAATTTTAAAGTTTTCTAAATCCGGAATATGATCACTATTGAGAGAATGGATTACAAGTTTTGATTTTAAATCTCCTGTTTTATATGAGCGTTTATGTTCCTTTAATCTAATTTCACCTGTTCTGCCAGTTTCACCGATATATGTAGAATCATAATTTTTACAAGGAATACTATAGATTACACCTAGACGTTTAAGAGGGGGGACAGCGGATTTAAAGTTTGAGAGAAAGTTACTAATACGGAATTGAGGTTTAAAGCTAGTAGAGATATTAACTGTTCTAAGTAATTTAGAGATATTTTCAGAAATACCTTTATAATAAGGGATAGTCGTACGATAAGTGAAATTTTTAACTTTAGGATAAACTGATTTATATGAAAAATAGAACTCTTCTTTATAAATTCTTTTAATAAAACGAGGGGGGTAACCATTATTTTTTAAATCAGAAAAAATTTTGGATAGTTTAATATTTAATAATTCGGAATTACTACAATAATGTTTTGCACGATGTAAAAGAGTACGAATGATTGCACGTTTATGTTATAAAGGATTAGCTGAATTGAAGTTAAGATATTGACCAGAGAAGGTGGGTTTTCTAAAGACTGAAGTTGAAAATGTAAAAAATCATTGACTGTTTTATGCGTTATAAGGATGTCAAGAAAGGGTAGTTCATTATTAATTTCGGTTTCAAGGGTAAACTGGATAGCAGGACATAAAGAGTTAGCAAAATCTAAAATATCGTTAACATAAAGTTGCTTAGTAATTATAAAAACATCATCCACATGTCTTTTCCAGAAAAAATTTTTGTAAACTTGTAAAAAAACTTGTAATCCATTCTGTCAATAGTGATCATATTCCGGATTTTGAAAACTTTAAAATTTTAGCTTCTAATATAAATATCTATGAATCCCCTATTTTTCTAGAGGGCGCTTTTACCAAAATGCAACATTCTGCGTTGAATGAGGCTAAAGCTATTCCTCCTGAATATTTAATCTTCCTATGATGTACTATGAATTTTTGTAAATGCTGTTTGTGCTTGTATGTTTGACACTGAGGAGGGCTAGTGTTCTAGCCGAAACGTCTGTCTTGTGTTTCAATGTTTTTAATTAAAATGTATTTTTAAAGTTTTAAATCTTTGTATTTTTTATCTCATTTTAAATGTTATATCTTTTTTAATATATTAATGAGACGTATAAACTATGTTTAATTTTATTAAATTAAAATATGGATCGTCTGTGCATCAACTTTTACGATTTTGTTCTAAGTCTTCTCTCAAGATTGTACGCTTAAATTGCCAACGTGATTTTCTCATAAAGTGTAAGAAATCGCATGTTGTTCCTGCTTCATTCACTGTCAAGACTCTAGTTAATTCTATTAAAGGAAGAAAAATTGCCTTGTCAACTAGTTTCCGTTTTATCTCTGCAGCTATATCGCTTAGTTATGGCAGCCTGCGCTCTTCACACAAATCTTTACATTCATATCTTCAATCACTTCTCTACCAAGTTGATAGCGATGATAAACTTCATGTTATTTCATTTTTGTTATCACAAAGTTCTATTCTTCGTTTTAAACTCGTACGTAAGTTCCGTTTAAAATTTGACCGCTTGCTGCCTCATACTACTGATACTGATAATTGTGGATCGTCTTCTGCGACTTCCAAATGGACTGTTAATAAGTCTTCTCGCGCCTTCTCTCAAAGTGAATTAGATGTGTTGAATCGTGGACTTAACTTTGCTTTAGGCAGACGCTCTGTGGATACTTTTAAACTTTAAGCCTCCATCGAACCTGTTATTTCAAAGCTTAATTGTAAAGAACAACACTCTATTCGTAATAGTATTTCAAGAATATTGTTAAAAAATAAACTTAGTTTTCCTTCAAATTTTAATTCCGATATACAAGTTTTGAAAAACTTATCGAACGACTCTTCTATTGTCATTACACGTGCTGATAAAGGCCGCATAACTGTTATCCTCGACCAGTCTGTTTATGTTGATGAAAATATAAATAAAACTATATACATTAATTCTAAATTGTAATTCACCACTTCAGAAAAGTTGCAGTGATACAGTTTGTTTGGTATATTTAAATTTATGATGCACAATATTATATTTAATTTTGTACGATCGTTAAAGCCATCCATAAAATTTCATTACAAATACTTGCTGCATAAATTATTCCTTGATTGCTTTATGATCACATTTGTCAACATACTAATTAACACTTTCGCGACCGCTAACGTAGATTCATGTCATTTGAAAAACTGTAACTCAGCCAGTGGACGTTTCTTCTTCAATTTGAATGTCATTTATTTCTTAAAAATATACAAAATACTCATATTTGTACAACCAATATACTATGGATATAATTAGTTTGACTAGAAAGAGTATAATTATAATATATATCCATTTGCAATATGAATCTGAATACAGAAAATTTTATTCTGAAATGTAACTTGGGATAATAACGCCCACATGCGGACCTTATAGTCAAAAAGACAAAAATATGCGGTCGCGAAAGTGTTTTAAAGTTCCGTAGTATTGTTAGCCCCGCCTTCTTTTTCACACCAGTACATTTTTACAGAATTTTCTTTCTTATTTAAGCGTAACTCTATTTGGAGAATCTTACTCTAAAAATTTACTGGTGTGTTAAAAAAAGCGGGACTACGACATTGCGGAATATTAGTGAGAACTAGTTGGTACCTGTGAAAATTTTACGGCTTAATAACATATAAAAGTACAACTGACATCCTCTTATAGCACACTAGTCGAAAACCACTTTTTTATACCAACTCTTTTAAATGAAGCTTAAAGCGGATCTGCTGGTTTTGTATGGAGTTGTTGCTCTACAAAAGAATTCGACACAGACACTTTTTTTCATATATTTATAGAAATTTTAATATTAAAAAAAAGTAGGTTAAACATTTATGAAATATTTATTTAAAAAAAACTTATGTAACAAACCTATGATATCCACTGCCATCAATTATGCATACTATAAACCAAAGGCGAAACTAGCAGACATTTAAATCCTGCAGGCTTCTACTTGTATGTAGATTTAAAAGCGAGTAGAGACTTAATAAAAGGTATATCATATAGTAATATTAATAATGTTTATTTATCTAAGTTAAAGTTTAAACTTTTCTTTATAGCTTCATATTTGGAGTTGGTGCAGCAGCTTTCGCGAGGTGACGCCCTATGTCAATAGCAATTTATGTATGTAAACAGGATTTTGTACATTCCTGCGGTCACGATGGAGGGGGGGGGGGGGTTGTCGCTTATTAATTAATTAGTAGATATTGGGGTTGGGTATACATACATTTACATTCTATTTTTCAGCTGCATTTCTGATTTTAACTGAAACTTCTAACAAAGAATTTGTAATGACAAATACCCCCCTTCACAATTCAGACCATGAGTATCTATAAAAATCCGTTTACATACCCTAGCGTTTAAGACAGTTGTTACAGTGTTACCTGCTGAATAGGCTGAATACCGAATAGTGGCCGAATATTCGGTACAACTCTACTTAATAAGGATTGGAAAATGTTCTCAAATATTTATTCTTGGGACCTAACTCTAAGCTGCGAGCCATTTTTCGTTCATAAATAATTTTCCCAATTTCCAACACTGGGCACCATGTATGTAAACCAATAAACAAATATAACACTGATATTAAATAATATTTCCTGTGACATAACCACAATATAGGTTTTGCTTATATATTGCTACTTGAACTTACAATTAGAAATTATGTAATTGGAAATTAGAATATATATATATTCTGAATTTCTACATTCTGTTCATGTCCTTTTGGAAGCAAATTTTAACTGGTAATTTTTTTTTTATACAATAAAGAAAAGGATAACTGCAAGGTGGTATATATAGCAAATTTACAGAAATTTGTTAGAGCAGTCTTTGAGATACAGACTTAATACTGCCTTATTTTCAGTTTTTTTATATCCCACTTTCAGTTTTTAATTTTTCATCAAAAACACACAAAATTACACTCATTCATATAGACATAAATACATAATGGATTTTGAAAAAAAAAAATGAAAGAAAGAAATTGGAAGAGATGTAATATAATATACAGATAGGCATTTTTTTTCAAAAAGTGGTACCAAAAACACAGCAAAATAACAGCGCTTTTTAAAAATATATAAACAAATTGGATTTACTATGAAAAACATCTTACTTAATTATTTTAAACCAAAATTGACTTAAAAAAATAATAATAATAAAAAAGAGTTTCATATTAAAAACATCTAAATTCTAGAACTGCAAGTGTTCTATATATATATATGTTGAGGAGGGGGGGGGGTAACCTATGTTTATCAAAAAATAATAATAATAATAATAATAATAAAAGAAAGAAAAAGAAAGAAAGGAAAAAAAAAAGAAAAAAGAAAACCCACGATTTTTTGTATATATTAATGTAAAATCCTCAGACACAGGTATTACAAAATAACCATAAATATCATTACAGCAAGAATATTGAATGAGTATTCCATTACCATGACGACAAAATACTAAACAAACAAAAATATTTATCTTGGCGATTTAAAATGTAGCTAACCTACTAAATGTGGTAGTCCTTTTCGCTGCTCGTGATACTTTCCAACGCTTGTTTTTAAATTCAGCCCGATCAGCGCTTTGGTCTATAGTTTTATTTGAGTTTTAAGAAATTGTCAGATTTAACAACTTTCTACTTTTAGGTATTTTTTAATGTAAAAGAATACTCGTATGAATGGGAAAAATGGGGGAAATGCATAAAAATTAAAACTATTTTTAAATACCCTCTTGACATCGTAAGATTTTTTTTTTTTTTTTTTTTTTTTGATTCTGCACATCTGGCTAACAATACCTTTCGAATGATACCATTTTAAACCCTCTACTTCCATAATTTATAAGTTAAAAGCGTACCACAAATTTTATGCTTGCCTAATGATATATATATATATATATATATATATATATATATTTGCATAATTGAGAAAAATCGTGTTAAAGAAATAGAACAGCTTCAGTATAAAATCCCTTTGGCCCTGAATTATTTGGAAGTTTCTTGCCAAGGTTTTCACTTACGCAATTGCGATAGCCATTTTTATTCATTACTGAAATGATGATAAAAAGTCGCTGAAGGGTCCCTAAGCTGAAGCTATACAAAAGTAATTTTAAGAAATGAATATTGCAACCAATGCTAAGGAATGAGATACAGTGACTGCATGCCTTTATATGGAAGGATAGATTAAAATAAGTCCTGTCGTACTAAATTAAGTTCTGTTTATAATGAATGTAAAGAGGATTTACTTATTATTTTTAGAGGGGCGAAGGGTGGTCGACCAAAAATGACAGCAATTTCAAGGCAAATATAGTATTACAAAAAAATTATAACTGAAATTAACTCAATCGTACACCAGCCTATGTCATAATGCAACATCCCAAATTTATCATTAATTTTACATTTCATATTTTTTATTTCTGTAAAATATAATTCAAATGCTCTTACTTTTGTACTTACTGACATTACTTCTGTATTTTTTTTTTAATTACAGTTGTACTTTAAATATTAATAAACCTGGATTGAATATATAATAAGGATTGGAAAATTCTCTCAATTATTTATGTTTGATACCTAACTCTTTAAGCTGCGAGCCATTTTTGGTTCACAAATAATTATGCTAGCACACGTAAGTATCCATCACATTTGATTTACTTTCCATTGAATTATTTTTCAGAATTTAATATAAATCAAAGTATTTCAATGATGTACAGATAAACACAGTTAATTCAAGGTTCCCATTAGAGAATCTTGGATTGCGAGAATCTTGCAATATTTTGAAAAGTCTCACTTAAAAATATATCATAAGGGAGATTTCCCCCTAATTTTTTTACATTGCTCGATAAGCATTTCATCAACTTTTTAGTTCAGTTTGGTAATATATTATTTGTTTTGAAGCCTGTAGTGATTATTATTATTATTTTTTTTTTTTTAACTTCTATAAAATTTCTTGATTAAAAAAAAAAAAAAATAAATAAAAAAAAAATAAAAAAAATAAAGGGAGGGGATATTATGTAATTATTTCAAAATACTTCTTAATTATAAATATGTGTTAAGAGGATATATGAAGTGTGTATTATAACAACAAACAGCTAAGAAGTGTGAAGGCTAAAAATTGCAATGATTATATATTAAATAAATTAGATTATTCCAGTCACTACACTCTTTGAGTGTTCAAAATAAAATTGAAAATCAAGCACAATAAGGTGCATATGTATTATTTTTCCTCTATTTGTAAAGTTCACGCCTTTGTATGAGTGCTAGAGTATTGTGTATATAGCACTGGAAACTCTACTTTCATTTATTTATTTATTTTCTCCTTTTTATCTGTTTAATTTAAAATGTTACTGTTTACATTTTCTACTGCATCTATACCTTATTTAGTATATTCAAAAATTATATATGCTTAAAATATTTGCGAGATTGTATCTGATGGAAATTGCTTTGTGCATTATCATTATTTCAAAAAATAATCTACATTAAGCAGGTGTGGTGAGAGCGTCCAATAATGCAAAAAGATATTCATACGCTAAAAAGTAACCTATCACGTACATAAACATAAAATAATCACTTTAAATTAAATTTATTCATACTATTATAATAAAAATTAAAAAATAAACGAAATAAATAATGGGAGTAACTAAAAATAGAAACATTTATCTTCGGTTCAATCTAGAAATATTGATAAAGCTCGATGCAATATTTATCTGATGCAATCTCGAGAAAATTGCAACAATCTAACATTTTTAATATACTATACCGCACTTGCCAACATCCTAAATAATATTCCGCAGTGTTGTTAGTTCCGCCCTTTTTTCAGACCAGTAAATTTTTAGAGTAATATTCTTTAAATGCTGTTACGATTTAATAAGAAGAAAAATAATCTAAAAAGATACTGGCGTGAAAAAAAGGGCGGGACTAAAAACACTACGGAATATTAATTAGTATGTTGGCAAGTATGTACTATACGCACACAAAACATTAAAAAATACTAATAGTAATATTTCATATAAATATATACAAAATAGAAAAAAAATATTAAATTTTAAGAGTAACATTTCATATAAACGTATACAAATATTAACAGGAAAGGAACGCTATACCAGAGTTACCATCTTTTATAATTTATTCACGAGCATTTTTAGCCCCGCCTGTTTTTCATACCGGAAATTTTGAAAAATGATTTTCTTCTTTTTTAATCGTTGTCACATATTATAGAGAAATAATCTACAAAATTTCTGTTGCGGAAAAGTAGGCGGGGCTCTGCTCATGAATAAATTATAAAAGTTGGGAACTCTGCACTATACAGTGCTATTGCAATACTCTAGAATTGATGACAAAGTATAAACTTTAACTAAGTAAAAGAAATAAGATAATAACAAATAATAATTATAATAATTATAATAATAATAATGCATACATAGCTTGCTGTTTTTAAAAAAATAGAAAATTGTGAAAATTTAATCCAATATTTACAAATTAGCATCGTTAGCCACGGTCGGATCTCGAGAAGGCATGGGCCGTCAAATTCATATTCTGATTGGTCCGTGGGTTCAGGTTTCAGAGCTCGCTTGCATCACGGTATCTTAAAAGCCCTCTCAACGATTGGTCAATGGTTTCGTCTAAAGAAAGGAACAGCCTTCAGCGCATTCCCAGATCTTGCGATTTTGGTCTTCATGAAAGACCTTTGTGATTTAATATATAAGATGTTGGCAAGTTTATTTATGATACACAGCGATCTCGTAATTTAGCATTTCATTATTAAATAATGAGGGAAGAAATTTTACAATCCAAAGAAAAATAAATAGTTTAATAGTGTATTTTGTGCGGTTAGTTTGATTTTGTACTAAGGAACATAATTTTATATTTTTTTATAAATAAATATACATATTGATTTCTAATTTTATCTATAAAGGTATAGCATACCGTTATTGATAAAATTATAGTAAAAGGAAACTCAGAATGAATACAATACTTTTTGTAGAATAAAATCAGACTTTTAAAATTAACTTATAAAAAATATTTTCTTAAAGTAACAGGTTAAAGAGAAGAAATAACGTAGAATTTTCACTCAGACTGAAAAAGGAAATTCCTGATTAAAGACTGAATTGCATTTTTTTAATAATAAGAGGTCTTGGAAAGTTTAAATAGTATTCAACGAACGTACACATAAAATTCCTGATATTGAGAAATTCACATTAGGCAGAAAATTAAACACATTTTAACAGCGTTTAAAAACAATCATATGGCATTAAACGTCGTAAAATCACAAAAACAAATTGATGAATATACGGGTTCCTACAGTACTTTTCATTTATTTAACATCAATTTTGTACAGCATTGTTTATAATTGATCGTAAGAGAGAATTTCTCAAACAAACAAATAATTTACGTGTTCGTATGAAGCCTGTATCCTTTAACCACATTTCTTGCAACGATGGAAGCCTCAGCGCAAGTACGAACTTATTAAGGTCAGCGTTAACATAGGCATATTTGCCAACTATCTCATTAATAACCGTACAATTTTTAACACCTCTCTTTTCACACCACTTTATTTTTAGAGTAATTCTCTCCAAATGTTGTTACGATTAAATAAGAATAAAATTACTCTTAAAAATGACTGGTGTGAAAAAAAAGGCGGGTACTAAAAATTTTACGGTTCATAATGAGATGGTTGGCAAGTATGCATATGGATAATGGTCCTTGCAGTTGAGAGTAAATAAGCGATAAGGGAACAGTAAATGACTGGACGTTTACCAAAACCCAACCTGTCGATCAATTTCGCACCCCTCCATACCTTTGAATTTGTTCTCACCACTAGGCGTAGTAAACGTGGTTACACAATACATCACTCAGAAATTTATGGAAATTATCTATGACAAGTTCTTAATTATTTTCTATCTTTTAAAAAATATTAATTGTTTTATCATGTAACTGATCAAAATTAATTGTGCTTCTATCAATTATTATTTTTTTAATTCCATTTTCGTATATTTAAATTTTCAAGCACCTTTTTTTTTTTCTTGCTCTGTCTATGCTATTTAAAGTATGTTTTAAAAAATTAGGTAAATAAATTCTCAAAGAAGTATTGACATTATTGGCAATTGGTAGTGCACAATTCTGTTAGATTTCTATTCATACATGTGAACGTTTTTGAACATATTTCATGAGAAATAATGGAATACGGATAAATAAATTTTTAACCAATCAAAATAAGGAGGATTAAACGAAACTGCAAATACCATACAGGTGTGTATTTAATTCTCTTTAAAAATGCACAAACTAAAAAAAATCAGATAAATAAAAACAAGTTAGTTAAATTTTCAAGTAAAATCTTATGACTTTTCACCAAAAATTTAATTAAAAAGAGTTATGTTGTCTAAAATGACATCTAAAAATGAGAAGGAAAAAAAAAAGAATATATTTTACGTGTGACAGTCAAAATTTTAATTTAACATTAAACTGGGAACACGCAAAAAACATAGCAATCCACAGAAAGAATGTATCTTTTTCTTTTTTTGTACTAGAGTTTAATTTTCTCGCTTCAGAACACATAGCATATTTCACGTTAAATGAAGTTATTTTTTTAAAACTCTTAATTCCTTAGTAAATTATTTTAGATGTATAAAATGCTCTGAATATATATACAAAATAAACCTGGTATGTCAACACAAAAATTAAATTAATAATTAATTATATCTATATATTATATTTATATATTACGTAGATTATTTGTTGTTTTTCAGAAAACATCTACTTTGAATATTTTAGTGAATTTTTTCTAATTTAAAGTAAATTTTCCTGTTTGCAGATTTATTATTATTATTATTATTATTATTATTACAGTAAAACTCCGATCTGTCGTTCCCGCATTGGTCGTTTTATTTCAGTGGTTCCTGCACAAATTGTTTTTAAATAATGTTATCGAAACATGTATTGTGCTTCAAAAAGTCATTTTCCTCCATTCATCATTGTAAAATTTTTCTCATGGACGTCAAGCGGTTCCATATGGCATACAAACTGGAATTAATTAGTCTTTCGTCCTAAAATAACTCTTTTCCCCATTTTCATGGAAGATCAAAACTGTCATGCTATGTCTCACCCTATATTCATTTTGTAATTTCAGGACGGGAGGAAGTACAGTCTGTAACAAAAGTGTCCGAACACTAGCAAAAATTCCTATGTAAAAAAAGTACACTTCATACGGTTTTGCTCAATAAATCCTGTACTTAGTCAGTGTAAGAACATGATTCGATAAAGATTTATTTAACAAAACTGTATGAAGTGCACTTTTTTACATAGGAATTTTTGCTAGTGTTTGGATACTTTTGTAACCGATTGTATCCTCTTCAGAAATTCATAAAATTATTTCTTGAAATGCGTTTACGTACGAAAAAATAATTAAAAATACCAAATGAAAGGCAAGAAAACGATGATGATGATGATGATGATGATGATGATGCAGCTGGAGAGTTTTTGCGTGCAGCAGATGATGCGTCTAGTATAAAATTTAGTGATAATATTTCCATTAATCAAGACTTTGCGACATGAGTTAAACTAAAGCATAGGGGAAATATAAGATTTCAAAAAAATAAAAATAATGTCGAAGAAACAAAGAATATTTTTCACGCCGATAACGTAATTATGGCGTTTGAAAATGCTCGAATTTTTATATAAGCACATGAAACTACAAAAAAGTACTATAAATTTTTTTTTCTCTATCTGCAAAACTTCTTGTTTAATGTATAAAACGAACGAAAAACCCAACATAAAATTATTGATTTTTAAAGATAAATTTTACTTCATGTTCTACAGCACTGGTTTGTTTCTTTGACAGTTTGGAAAATAACGAATTGGTTTTTATTAGTACTATACTGTATAGGGGAGTGTTGGGTTAGTTATCACAGGAGTAAGAATTAATACGCAATTTACGAATTAATTTGTAATACTGGTGATTAAATATTTTTTTATCATAATTCTTATGACGTGCTTTATAATGTAAGCACAATCGGTGCTCCACAAAAATGGTTAAGGAGACGTTCTGTACACGTGCTTCATTTTAGCTAGTTATTGGAAAAAAATAATTTCGTAAATTTTGACTAAAGGTATGTTAATTTATGCTTTAAAGAAATGTTTAAAGCTATTTATTTAGTCTGTGTGTTGTGTTATAAAATGCATGTTTAATTTTTTGTATTGATTTTTATACTTTTTTTTTTATAAATAAACAAAATGTCCAAAATCACACGATGGGTCAAATTGCAACATGTTAGAGGAGTGGCTTGTGAGATGCCTGCAGCCAGAGCTCGAAGTCACCGAGCATTTTCAGGCAACTTTCAGAAATTGAAATTTTTTGTCTTCTTTGCCACTAGTATATTTATACAGAAATATTTACTGTGTTTTTATATTATAATGTGTTATATTTATGTGTTTTTATACTTTTATTCCGTTTTTTAGGTTTGGTTGAGCCCAAATAAATGTTGGTTATAAAATAATAATAAAATACTAAAATTAAATTTAAAATGAAAAATAAAAAATAAAAATAAATGAAGACCAAGATTGGTATTACGTACAAAAAAAAAAAAAAAGAAGAAGAAGACGAAGAAGAAGTAGTTATAGGTTTTAATATGTAGACAACAACTTAAGCAAAATTTAAGTATCGTTTCATTACGGTCTAGATGTTATTAGTAATTGATCCGTAGCAGCAGCTTATTAATAGCCGATTGGGGGTGGATTTAGTCATGGGATGTATGTGAGTGCCGTTTTTTTTTTTTTTCAAGGACAGATGTTATACAAAATAATGGAAACAGTTTCGTTTTTTTTTTTTTTTTTACGTTTTATGAAATATCATGAAAAAATGTGTTGTTCGTAAAATTTGGGAATAAGGAAATGTGCCTTTTCGTATATTTTTCAGCAAAGATATTGTCACAAAGGTCCTTAGTGGACGAACAACAAGTACAATAAAATAAAAAGCATTGCTGATTACGCAGTATACAAAGGTGCCAAGTTAGTACGGGTTGTCCGTAATCTTAATACCGGAATTTTTTTAATGTATTCTTTTGTAATAATTATCTGCAGTTTAATAGGACAAGTTGTATTTTTTCTTTATTGTGGTATGAAGTTTATTTTTTGTTAGTAGTAACTTGACACCTCTGAGTATACAGAAAAGCATCGATTGGTCTGAAAATTTTAGATATGGTTATACATGTTATATATTAAACATGACAACCGTATACCTAAGTCATTATACTATAGTTTAAAACAAATATATTTGCTATTCAACAAGATATGGGCAGTAGTATTAAAAAATTTATTACTCTGTATGCGCGTACTGTCGCAAAAAAAAGACATAATTTGATACTCAACTGTATAGAGCACTTTATAAAAAACATCCAGTTGAATATCACAAAAATTCATGGATATCGGTAATTAAAAGAGCTGTTTTTCAGCGGTTTTCTAAAAAGATCTTTATGATAAAGGGTCATTCACAAATGAAAATTTCTGTCAGAAAAAAATTATTTTACACAATGAAACTTAATACAAAATTTGCGATTTATTTTTATTTTTATTTTATTTTATTTTATTTTTTTAAAGATAGATATGTACTACATACGTATATATATATATATATATATACACACATAGCTGCCAAGTTTTTAAATTTATTCCGGGATGTTATTAGCCCCGCCTTTTTTTTCCCACAGGAATCTTTTTAGAGTAATATTTTTCATGTTTAGTCATCGTTAAATAATGAAGAATTTTTTTCTTCAAATATTACGGTGTGAAAAAATGGCGGGGTTAGCATCATTCCGGAATAAATTAAAAAACTTGGCAGCTATGTATATATAATGAATTGTTTGAAAAGAAAAATGTTTTCCTGATACAAATTTTCCTTTGTGATTGATCCCTTATCGTAAAGGCTTTTCTAAGAAGCAACTGAAAAACAGCTAATTTAATCACCGATATATCTATGAATTTTTGTAATATTCAACTGGATTTTGTTTATAAGGTTCTCTATATAGTTGAGTATGAAACAATATCAAAATTTCTGTGCATGCGAAAGTAATAAATTACTCACCACAACTGCCCTTATCTCCTTGAATATCAAATCTACATGTTTTAAACTATAGTATAATGATTAGGCATATGTTGTCATGTTTCCCGAGAGTTTCATGAAATTTGAAAACAAACTTTTGAAGTTATAAAATAAAAACTTCTAAATTTTTTTTGGAATTTTTAATAAATAATTAATAACACCTTAAATATTCGGGATATCCTCACAAAACTCTACACACGTATAAAATGTAACATACACATTCATATTTAAAATTTGCAGATCAATCGACTTTTTCTGTGTGCTGGTTAATCACAAATACTTTTTATTGCCGAAACGTCAGTGGAGGCCCTCTGTTGAGACTCAAAACGGTTTTGGGCTGTGTCTGTGTGTCTGTCTGTCTGTCTGTCGCACGATAGCGGCCGCAAAAATAGCGTTATTGCCTTGAAATTTGGTACACTTGTTCATGAGCCCCACAAAATCAGCTGTATAGTTTTTGGTATGTATTCCATTTGTAGTTCGTATACAGTGACAGGCCAAACTTTTATTATCATTACGACCTATGGGAAGAATTTGTATGTATCGCTATAGCGGCCATAAAAATCACGCTATTGATTTGCAATTTGGTACACGTGTTCATGTGCCCCACGAAATCAGCTGTATAGTTTTCGGTGTGTATTCCATTTGTAATTCGTGTACAGGGACACGCCAAAGTTTTCCTTATCATTACGGTCTATGAAAGGAATTTGTATGTACCGTGATAACGGCCACAAAAATCACGCTATTGACTTGCAATTTGGTACACATGTGTATGAGCCGGACGGAATCAGCTGTATAGTTTTAGGTGCGTATTCCATTTGTAGTTCATGTACAGGGACACGGCAAAGATTTTCTATCATTACGGCCTATGGGAAGAATCTGTATGTACCGCGATAGCCACCGCAAAAATCAAGCTATTCACTTCCAATTTTTGCCGAAACGTCAGTGGAGGCCCTCTGTTGAGACTCAAAAGTATTTTGGGTCCCGTCTGTCCGTCTGTCTGTCTGTCTGTCTGCCTGTCGTGCGATAGCGGCAGCAATAATCACGTTATTGACTTGAAATTTTGTACACGTGTTCATGATCCCCACGAAATTAGCTGTATAGTTTTGGCTGTGCATTCCATTTGTTGTTCGTCTACAGAGACACGCCAGAGTTTTTTTTTTTTTTTTTTTTATCATTACTGATACATGGGACTTGGTCTAACTGGGGATAGCTTAAGAAATTGAAAGTAAATAATCCTTCAGGATTTAGATTCTAAAAATTACAAGTTAATGGTACTGAGTGAATGATCTCTGATAAGTTACTAAACATCAAAAATTCAATATACAGAGCTAAATCAAACATGAGAGAAAAAAAAATAGATTTTCTTTTTTTTATTAACACTTAGTCTAAGTAAGAAAAAAAGGAGACCTTGGTGATCGTTTTTGTAAATTTGCTAGTGGAGTACAAATTGTAAATATTTAAAGCAGGAGTGATTACCCTGAAAAGGAAATATATCTCAAATGAAAAATAAAATACATAAAAAAAGACAAGAGAAAACTTGACTTAACAAACATCTGATTTATTGAGTTGTAAGGAACATGTATTAATCCAAATCACTAAAGCAGTGGTACCACTTTAAAAAAACATTACTAACACATATACAAAACGTATAACACATGTAATATTCTTGATTAAAACTAAAACACTTTTCAGTATATGTGAAATTACACTTAGTTGAAGGGCGCTAGTCTTCAGTTTGTGAAATGTTCATTATTAGAAAAAAAAAACGAACGAAAGACCCTACAGTCATATCAAATACAGTCTCCACATACGTTGATTCACTGATAGCTATCTTAGCAGCTGGTATCAAGATGTAGTTATTTCCAAAATTTGCTGCATCATTAGTAGAACCATCTTTGATAAAAAAGAGAGCTATAGGTGATTCGTCAGCAAAACAATTCACAAAGGAAGAGTCTCTTCAAAATAGAATTAACTCGAAGATCGCACAAGATGTAGTAGAACCACCACATTTCGTTAATATGTTGAATTGTAGAACCATCTTAGATAAAAAGGAGAGTTATAGGCGATTGGTCAGCAAAACAATTCCTAAAGGAAGAGTCTCTTCAATATAGAACTGATTGAAAGATCGTGCAAGATGTTTCCTTCACGGCACATTTATCAGAACCTAGCCTGCTCGGACATTTTCACATTTTTTGAAAAAGTTAGGTATGCTCAGCTGCATCACTGATCCGTTGGCACTATATATATAAAAAAACAAAATCTTTTAAAAATTATTCGCCGATAAACGAAGCGTTTTGAATTTGGACAGTTCCTATGATCTTAAAAAAAAGCTTACGTGCCGAGCCTTGGCTCGGGAGCCAGAGTCCCGGCCGCAGCCTCGCGACACCACCTCACCGTACAAGCCCTCCTGCTGTTCTGCCCGAAAGCTATCGGAAATTCGCGCTCTCTTCCGATCCAGCCAATGAGCGTGTACAAAAAGACGCCAGTGACGTCAAGAACGGACGCCAGGAACATTCCGGAGTATTCTAGAACATTTCTTCCCCCTCTGAAAGCGCGGGAAAGTCGAGAATTTTAAGCAAACATGGCTGACCGCTGAATTTAAGAATACAGTCAAATAAAAAAGGTATTTTTGGACTTATGATTTTTTGAAGGGAAAACAATTAAATTTTAAGCTATTTCTATGAGCGATGGCTCAAATTAAAGGAAATAAAATAAGCTATCTAATGAAATTAATGTTACATATAAATAAAGCTTGGAAAAATAATTTTAAATGCAAAATCGGGACACTGATTACTGACAAGATAATTTAGGGTTTTTCTGATTTTATACATTTTAATTTTAATTTTGCACTTTTAGTAATTTCTCTACTATTAATTTCTTAGTGATTTATGCATAGAATATCGATTGCGATATTATATTAATACGGAATTTCTGTATTTGTTTTTATTTTATTTTATTTTTGAAAAAGGCAAATTTTTCAAGTAAAAACGGAAATGTTTTAAATAAATAGATCACGATCGATTTTGATAGAAATTTTCGCGGAGTATAAAGTAAATTTCGAGAAATCTTTTTAAATAAAAGGCAACTGAAAACCTATAATTTTAAATAAAATAGTGTTGAATTATTTGAAACTTAAGAATAAAGTAGTGTTATGTTTTTTAAAACATAACAATTACTACTTATGGGAAGAATTTGTATATACCGCGATAGAGGCCCCCAAATTAACGCTATTGACTTGCAATTTGGTACACATATTCATGAGCCCAACAGAATTAGTTGTATAGTGTTAGGTGTTTATTCCATTTGTCGTTCGTGTGCAGGGACACGCAAAAGTTCTTCTTATCTTTACGGCCTATGGGAAGAATTTGTATGTACCGCAATCGCGGCAGCAAAAATCCTGCGATTGACTTGCAAATTGGCGCACACGTTCCAGCTTTGCATATAAGTAGCTGTATAAGTTTTATTGCTATATTTTTTATAAACTGTGTACAGGGACACGCCAAAATTCTTAACATTACGGCGTATGGGGTGAATTTCGTTTAAACGCATTTTAATATCATTACTTTGCAATGAAGAAAATGAAACTAGCGTACGTGAGTAAGATGCTTAAATTTATGTTGTTTGAAAAAGATATGTGCTCTTAAGCTTTCTAATTAATTTACAGGACTTTACAAAAATGTTCTGACAATGCCACGTATAGTAATCCAAACGATGTTAAATTTCGAACAATTATTAATTTTAAACGCAAAATGAGCTGAATAGTTTTTACTGGTGTATACAATGTTTATGGTTCATTTACAAAGACACACGAAAGAATTTCGTAACATTAAAGTCTATGGACAAGTTTTTAATTTAAGCGCGCACTTTAATGCGTTTATGCTGAATTGAACTTAATAAAGTTAACATACATTATAAAGATGCTTAAAATCATGTTTACTCTTAAAAAAGGTTATGTACAGACTAAATAATTTATGGGACCACACAAAATAATTCCGAGTATGTACTGTAATCATCCAAATGATTTCAAATCAGTTTGAAATATTAAAGAGTTACAATTAATTAGGTTTATTCTTGTTATTGGCGTTTATAATGAATATGGCTACTTTTCCAGGATACATAAAGGAATTTCGTACTATTACGGTCTGTAGTCGGTATTTCTTAAAAGTGTATTTCAACATGGTTACACCCCATCAAATATAATAAAATTTTATTAGAATTTTAAAAGCATGATTTCCTGTTGAAAATTGTGGGCATAGAATTGATAATTAGTTTAAAGGTTACGATACATATTTCCGATATGCTATGTAATTTTTTTTGTATGAAATTTGATAGTTATGAAATTTGGTATTTACAAATTTCAGGGAAATAATACAAGACCGTAGTTTATAAGAAATACATATTGTTGCGTAGTTGGGGGTTCGTAAGTTGTCCGAGAATGAAAGGTGAAACTTGCAAAAATTCAGTGATTTTTTCACAGAAAGTTCCAGAAAAGTACAGGTCTATAAACCAAGTATCAGCTTCAATGCAACCAGTAAACATAGCTTAAACAACAGCCGTTAGCAGCAAAACAACAGTACAAACTGTTTATCAATAACACATAAAGCAAATCTCATTCAAAGAGGAGGAGGATTGCAAGGGGGGGCTCAAAGCAAAGCAAGCATTTGACGAAACTGACACAGATCTGAGATTGGCCACCTTGGCTAAAAAAATGCTCCTTTTATACTATTCTATCGAACGTAGACTGTTCTGGAAAATTCTCGTATCTCATCAGCCAATGAGATTAGAGCTTCCATATTTGGTATATCCCTAATAAGGATTTTCTCGCCAAGGTCGCCAAAAAATCGCCAAGGAGGGAAACAGTCACGAAATCCATTTCTTCCTTTATTGGAGCTTTTTAATGCATTTTTAAAGGAAAATTAGGCTATATTAGCGCTAAAACGACTAGAAATGCACAAAATTTGTATTTTATCGATTTACTAAGCCTCTTTGAAAGAATTTATAGAAAAATAAATGCAATTATTTACAATTCCGTAACACTTTATATGATATACAAATAGGTATACAAAGAGAGATATAGCAGGGGGTTGAGGGGGGCGGCAGACCCCTCAGGAATGTATCTGATTATGGTAATAAGTCGATCGAAGCATTATATAATAAGGAATAAATAAAAATGCAAATAGGACGTTGAGGCTCCTGATCTGCAGATCCAGTAGTTTTATTGGATTTGCTATTCGTCCCATAAAAGTCTTCGTGAAAAGAAAAAAAAATAAGAAAAAAGAAAAGAAAAAAAAATCATTTTGCTGAAAAATATGAGAAAAGACATGTTTTCCTTAATTCTAAAATTCAAGGCCAAAACATTAAGTATTTTTCAATATATTCCACAATACATGAAAGCGCAAAAGCTTTCCCATAACTTTGCCGAAGAGCAGTATCATACCTCAGATTACATTTAGCCAAGACGACGAACATGTGCCGTCAATGTCTAGAAAACTTAAAAGGAATTGTTCAAAGGTCCGGCAATATTACTTAACGGGTAAAACGTTAAAAATTTTATTAATTGTATTTTCTGGTGTTTGTCTCTTTACGTTTGAAGTTCAAGTTAGTATATTCAAAATAATAAACTAGTTGGCAGCGGTGGACTTTGATCATATTTTTGTTCTCTCATAAATTTCTGCTAGGCTAAATATTTTTAATTCGATACAATAATTTCTTCTAAATTTGATGATTGGTTTTATTTGGGTCAGTTTCGAAATTTAGTTCGTTTTCATGCAGTGCTGTACCATTTACAATGCAATGATTCCCGTATGCACATTTGTGTGAAATATTGTACTATTGACTCGTATTAAGGGAATTTCTAAAAACGTCGAAAATATTGAAATTAGAATATTCCTATTATTAATGGAAAACTTGGCGTAGGATTATACAAATAAGGCAAGCAACAATGTCTAGAACACCAGAAAGAAATAATTATTATTTCTTACTTCTTTTTGGTGTTTTACATGTTGTTTTTTGCCTTGTTTTTAGAATATTCATATACAGTGATGTCAATATATATGTCATATTTCAAAAGTGGTCCGACATCTTTTGAATGAAATTGTTTATTGCAATGGATGTTTATGAGATTTTTTACATTATTTAGCTAAAATAGTAAATACCAAATAACTTACGAAGTTTTCAAAATAGAATTTCTATAGTTACATACTTGCAAATATCCTAATTAGTCCAGGCAACGAAGGCCAAAATTTGACGAATAGAGGAAAAAAATCGTGTAGTTTCGAAATTTTACATACTCATAGCCGAGAGGGTCCTGAACAACATACTAAAAGTCCCCGCCCGTGGGGGGTGAGCGGGGGGCAGGGGGGGCATTTAAGGGAGGCAATTTTCAGTTTTTATTAAATATCTTAAAAACTATCGCATTTAGAGAAAAAATGTCAATTACAAAATTAATCTACGTAAAATTTCCTACAAAAATGTATATTACATTTTGTTTGTAAGATCATTAGTTTAGAAGATACAGGGAGATGAAATAACACATTTTCTTGAAAAATTCTTTTTTGCAATAGTAAAATCAACTAAAGTGTGCAATTAAAAGGGTTCTTGTCAAATATTTTCTAATGTAAAAAACAAATATATACATAGGGAATACGCAAGGATAATACAGCATGTTTTGTAAGTTTTAAATAATTTTAAGGCTAGTAGGCGCAAGTGGCGGTTTGAGTAAAAATCTGGATAAGTCCAGTCAAAATATGAAATATAGAAAAAAAAAAATCGTGTAGTTTTGAAGTTTTGCACACTCATAGCCGAGAGGGTCCTGAACAACATACTAAAAGTCCCCGCCCGTGGGGGGTGAGCGGGGGGCAGGGGGGGCATTTAAGGTGGGGCAATTTTCAGTTTTTATTAAATATCTTAAAAACTATCGCATTTAGAGAAAAAATGTCAATTACAAAATTAATCTACGTAAACTTTCCTACAAAAATGTATATTACATTTTGTTTGTAAGATCATTAGTTTAGAAGATACAGGGAGATGAAATAACACATTTTCTTGAAAAATTCTTTTTTGCAATAGTAAAATCAACTAAAGTGTGCAATTAAAAGGGTTCTTGTCAAATATTTTCTAATGTAAGAAACAAATATATACATAGGGAATATGCAAAGATAATACAGCATGTTTTGTAAGTTTTAAATAATTTTAAGGCTAGCAGGCGCAAGTGGCGGTTTGAGTAAAAATCTAGATAACGAAGACCCAAAACCGATCAACATTAAAAAAAAAAAAAAAGTCGTGTAGCTTAGAAATTGAGCACAGTTATAAAGTTAAGTGCCCTGAAAAACATACTAAAAGTTTCTAACCATGGGGGAGGCATTTAAAGGGGGTCACAATTCAGTTTTTATTAAGTATCTTGAAAACTATCGCATTTAGAGAAAAAAAATCTCAAAGCTATAAGATTTTTTTTTTTAATTTTGATCGGTTTTGGGTCTTCGTTATCTGGATTTTTACCTAAACACCACTTGCGCCTACTAACCTTAAAATTATTTAAAACGTACAAAACATGCTGTATTATCCTTACATATTCCCTATGCATATATTTGTTTTGTACATTAGAAAATATTTTATCAGAACCCTTTTAATTCCACAATTTAGTTGATTTTACTACTGCAAAAAAAAAAAAAAAGAATTTTTCAAGAAAATGTGTTATTTCGTTCCCCTATATCATCTAAACTATTGATCATACAAACAAAATAGAATATACAATTTTTTTTAGGAAATTTCACGTACATTAATTTAGCAATTGAGATTTTTTTTTCTCTAAATGCGATAGTTTTCAAGATACTTAATAAAAACTGAAATGTGCCCCCTTTAAATGCCCCCCCATGGTTAGGGACTTTTAGTATGTTATTCAGGGCACTTAACTTTATAACTGTGCTCAATTTCTAAGCTACACGATTTTTTTTTTTTTTTAAATGTTGATCGATTTTGGGTCTTCGCAGGGATGGAACACGGGCGCAGAATTCATACCGGAATCCGTTAAAGAAATTTCTCTACCTATAATATCGTCGATTTAAGAAGTAGAAAATTTTCTTACATTGATAGTGGTATGAATTCTGCGCCCGTGTTCCATCCCTGTCTTCGTTATCTAGATTTTTACTCAAACCGCCACTTGCGCCTGCTAGCCTTAAAATTATTTAAAACTTACAAAACATGCTGTATTATCCTCACATATTCCCTATGTATATATTTGTTTTTTACATTAGAAAATATTTGACAAGAACTCTTTTAATTGCACACTTTAGTTGATTTTACTATTGCAAAAAAGAATTTTTTAAGAAAATGTGTTATTTCATCTCCCTATATCTTCTAAACTAATGATCGTACAAACAAAATGTAATATACATTTTTGTAGGAAATTTTGCGTAGATTAATTTTGTAATTGACATTTTTTCTCTAAATGCGATAGGTTTTAAGATATGCAATAAAAACGGAAAATTGCCCCCCTTAAATGCCCCCCCCCTGCTCCCCGCTCACCCCCCACGGCGGGAACTTTTAGTATGTTGTTCAGGACTCTCTCGGCTATGAGTGTGCAAAACTTCAAAACTACACGATTTTTTTTTTCTATTTTTCCTGTTTTGACTGGACTTATCCAGATTTTTACTCAAACCTCCACTTGCGCCTACTAGCCTTAAAATTATATAAAACTTACAAAACATGCTGTATTATCCTTGCATATTCCCTATGTATATATTTGTTTTTTACATTAGAAAATATTTGACAAGAACCCTTTTAATTGCACACTTTAGTTGATTTTACTATTGCAAAAAAGAATTTTTCAAGAAAATGTGTTATTTCATCTCCCTATATCTTCTAAACTAATGATCGTACAACCAAAATGTAATATACATTTTTGTAGGAAATTTTACGTAGATTAATTTTGTAATTGACATTTTTTCTCTAAATGCGATAGTTTGTAAGATATTTATAAAAACTGAAAATTGCCCCCCTTAAATGCCCCCCATGCCCCCCGCTCACCCCCCACGGGCGGGGACTTTTAGTATGTTGTTCAGGACCCCCTCGGCTATGAGTATGCAAAATTTCAAAACTACACGATTTTTTTCTTCTATTTTTCCTATTTTGACTGGACTAAATCGATATTCAGTAGTGTTGTTAGTCCCGCACATTTTTTCATACCAGTAAAATTTCAGATTATTGTTCTCCAAATGCAATTACGATTAAATAATAAGAAAAATACTCTAAAAAGATATTGGTGTGAAAAAGAAGGCTCGAATAATAATACTATGGAAGATATTCCATAGAATTATTATTCGAGCATATTGGCAAGTATGTAGTTACTTATTCTTATGCAAGTATCCTAACTAATATTTCAGTACAGGTTTTTTTTTTTTTTTTTTTTTTCATCATTAATATGAAAATATCCATCAAAATTTTTGTTTATGCGAAATTGTGTAAATTTTGACCCTATTAAGTAATTGTTAAATTTCGAATAACTTGAAAATTCAGAGCTGCCAAGTTTTTAAACTTTTAAATCAGAAATGACACAAGTATTTTCAAATGGAATATGTCATCAGCGTTCCCAACTTTTATAATTTATTCACGAGCATTTTTAGCCACGCCTTCTTTTCGCACCAGAAACTTTGTAGATTATGTAAATTCGTATGCGGTGCGGACACGAAAAAAACGAAGCACTGCTTTGAATAATAAAAGTAACGTGAACAAATCCAAAATACTCTGATGTAAAAATATAAAAATTTTGACTTCAATAACTGAAGTCTCTCTCTCTCTCTCTCTCTCTCTCTCTTTTTTTTAATTTTCTATATGAAATAGAACTCAAACAGAGGTGGTGGTGGTTGGGTTTTATGTCGCACTAGTGCTGAGCAGATGGGCAATTGGCGACGGTCTGGGACACACCCCTAGAGGTGGTCCAGAGACACTCCCAGAGGTATAATTTTTAATGGGAACATGGAGGAGTTTGCGGCCACAACAGATTTTACGTGCACCAGTCACCACTAGTGTACACGACGGTCTTTGGCCGGCTCGAATACAGACCCCGCAATCTTCCAATTAAGAGGCCGGCTCTCTACCGACTGGGCTACCGCGGCCCCTCAAACAAAGAGGAAATTAATAAAACTCTGCTTTCATCAATCTAAACATAAAACTCAATATCTAGAATTCTACTTATAACACATCATTTTAAATATTACGGACTTTTAAACAGATGTAAACCGTTAAATTCCGTACGGGAGTTTCAGAGAAAACCACAGAAAAGTCAGAACACCTTTATTACAATATCTCCAATTCTAATTATGATGCAGGTTTTCGATTTCCGATACTCCGTTCACATTTCGTATTAAGGATTTTTAACACGCAAGTTTCAAAGAAAAAAAAAAAAAAAAAAAAAAAAAACGAAAAAATCAGACACAAATTTTGTTATAACAATGTTTATATTACCTTTGTATCTCGGCATCTATTTAACATAATTTCATAGGTAAAATATCATTTTAAGCCTTTTAAACTGAAATTGAGTAGTACATATTGCAAATCTCTGTCGCCAGAGGGCGCTTTGTCATTTTAATAAGTTTCTACCGCCAGATGGCGCTGTGATATTTAAACATTTTAAGGTGTCCTGATTAGGTTTTCTTTCGTAGCTCAGCTACTAATTAAAATAATTTGTTACGAATTTGGTACCAAATGAAAGGGGATTTTTTTTCGAATCTGAGAGTGGAAGTGGCTTATCTCTACAGCAATTAGATTTTTTTTAAATTAACTAAAGTATGAAATTTAGTTGGCAGCAGGCAGAACACATAATTATTTCATTTATCAAAGATTCTTCAGCGCCAGGTGCTAGACATGCTGGCTAGACTATTCTTCCGGTCGGGAAAAATTGCTTTTCTTTTTTCGACCACATGACAAAGTACTGGAAATAAAAAAAATAGTTTTTGAATTTTTTCAATTTAAAATCGATCAAAAGCAGAACTTCGAAATTGCCCGTCATTATGGCTCACCTGTATGCAGTTAAAAAATCTAAAGTATAGCTTTAAAAATAAAATAAATAGACATATTATATTTATTTAAATTCATTTTTATTTCATCTGTTAATGACACCAAAAGTTACTTTTAACAGAATAATATTGATTTTTTTTTTCCTTTTTTTTTATGAATTCGGTTGTAAAAAAGCAGTTTTGGAATTCTTAAATTTTAGACGGATTTCAATAGAAATCGTTAATCGCCCTTGATAGATTAGCCATTTACAGTCTAAAATATATCAAAGATATTCATTATTGTAATACATAATACATCATTCAAAAGATATTTTAAAGTATTTTTATTGCAGGCTATTAAAATGATATAAGCCGTTCAAATTCTGTACGAAACTTTCGGAGAAAACTACGGAAAAACCAGAAAAATTTTATTCTTTTATATTTTACAGTTTCAAAATCAGATTTTCGCTCACATTTCGTACTAATAATTTTTAACGGTATATAGTCCGGAATTAAGCAAGTTTTGGTGAAAACCACAGATAAGTCAGACACAAATCTTTAAAAAAAAATGTTTGTATTATCTTTGTATTTCAGCTTCTAATGAGTATAATTTCATTTTTATATTATCGAAAGTGGAATTCGAGATTTCACCTGATTTACACGTTTTAAGGTATCCTGATTGGTTTTTCTTTTGTATCTCAACTACTAATCAAAATAATTTCATAAGTAATACATGTTCTAAAACGGGGATAAGGCGCCGCAGGCGCCACCGAGCGGGACTTAGCTGAAGTCAGAAATTTGAAAGATCATAACATGGTGAGCGAACAGGCTGTTTCAGATATTGAAAAGGAAAGAGGGCGCCGAAGGCGCTACCGCACGGGAAATTACTGCGATTTCAATAAGCTATTTTCACGATATATCAATAAGCTGTTATTAGACCTGAAACGGGGAAAAGGCGCCGCAGTCGCCACCGAGCGGGAGTTTCGTAAAGTCGGATTTTTCAGGGATCGCAAACCAGCTGGTCGCCAAAGGCGGCTAGTATACCCATAAGTGAATATACTATGCTCACCCGAATAACTATAGCAAAATAAAAACCATGTCCAGCAAAAACAATTAACAAATAAACATCAAATTATTATTATTATTATTTAGAATATAAGCAATAGAAGACATGCTCCCTCTCGAACAATAAGTAGATGTGAGATTTATCTATTTTGATTACTCGAATACATTTAAAATGAAATGTGAAATTAATCTGATAATTATTTTTTTCTCTTGAATATGTTTTTAAGAAGTTATTGGAGTGTAGATTTAGATAAGAACTGATGGTCATTCTACATTTGTAACCATACTTGTCAACATTCTGATTAATATTCCGTAGTATTGTTAGCTCCGCCTTCTTTGTCACACCAGGTTTTCTTCTTCTTCTTTTTTTTTTTTTTTTTTTTTTTCTTTTTTTTTTAAACAGTATTTTCTTTCTTATTAAATTATAATTGAATTTGTAGAATCTATACTGTTAAATATTACTCTAAAAATTTGCTGGTGTGAAATAAGGGGCCGGACTAACGACACTACGGAATATTAATGAGAATGTTGGCAGGTAGGATCTGTAACACAACATTATTATAATATTTTTATGTGTATGTGTATATTTTAAACATTAAGCTACAATTATTAAAACTGAAACCTGTTTTTGTTCACTTGAAGTATACAATAATCATAAATATTTAAAAATTAGTATTGATCCATTTTTCAGATTTTTAAATTTTTAACTTCGTGCATTTTTTGTTTCTTTTTTTTTTTTTTTTTTAATTTATTACCAACTGTGTGACAAAGAAAATTTTATTTATGCTATAATTTTAAAATGTTATATAAGATTTTTATATGATTTTATAATTTACATTTAGATTCAAGTGAAATATAATCGTGTTCTTGTTCGAGTGCAAGTCGCCAAATTTCTTTATTGCAGGTTCGGGTCGGTTAATTTTTTGTCGACTTCCGGTCGGGTGTCAGATTGATTTAAAATCCTCTTTTCGCGTTCGGGTTGGGTAAACTCGACCAGTGCAGGATTTTAATCTGCATATATTAACTGTAATAAAAAAAAAAGAGAGAGAGAGAGAGAGATAAACCGGATTTTTTAATTATATTTCACAGAATAAAAATGTTTTATTTCACGCAGAAAAAATTATAACATAAAAAAAAAAAAAAAAAAAAAAAAAAAAAATTAGTGTTTCTGTTTAATAGAGCAAAATAATTAGATTAAGTAATTATATGTAACAAGTACTGAAGTTGACAAATGATTTCTTACACTTGTGAAATTAAATGTCACTTGAAACGAAAATTATATTTAAGACATATGATAAGTTTTAGTTTCACTTTTGCTCATTAAAAAAAAAAAAAAAAGAAAAGTGAGAAAGGGGCTTTTTTACTTTTTTTTTTTTTTTTTTTTTTTACATTTTTGCATTAATTTCCTTTTCAGTTTGTTGAAGAGATACTTTTTTATTTGAATAGGAGTTTTAAAGAAGAAAAAGAAAAGAAAAATGTTATTTATAGAAATGATGTCGCCACAACTAATATTGCTAATGCAATATCTCTCAGAAGTACCATAAATAAATATTCTTTGTAAGTCTAAAAATTATATATATATATTTTTTAATAAAAGAATCAGATCCAAGTTTCAAATTTACCTCAATAATGTAAAATATACTAGAGAAATAACATAAAATAAAGCATTTAGAGCTCGTTTATAAATTATTTTTTGATAAAGGATGAGAGACCAATAAAGAGATTTTCGGCCTTTAATATATTGAATTTCCTATTTTATTATGTAAATAGTTAGATCATTATAAAGATATGTGATGTGAATTAATTCTAAAAGTCTAGTAAAACTGTTACGAAATATGATATAAGAGCATAGATGGTAATTTTTAAAATTTATTCAGGAACATTTTTAGCCCAACATTCATTCGTAATTGCCAAATTTCCGATTTTACTATACCGGTATTTTCCAATAGATTTTTTTTTTTTTTTTTTTTTTTTTTTTTTTTTTACAAATGTTTTTAACAGATTTCTGAAAGATTCTACAATCAATTAAGAAGGAAATTTCTATAAAAATTTAGTGGTACCCAAAATCTGATAATGATGGCAGCTATAATTTACTGAACGTAAAATCATTTGTTTAATATTTTTCTCTCATATATAACAACAATAAAATGAGAAAAAAAAAAATACGCTAAAAATAAGTGCTATGAAAACAAGGCTGGAGTAACAATGCCCCACAATAAATTATAGAAGTTGACTACTTTTTAACTCTTTAACAGTATAAACGTACAGACTTCTGACAGCATGACAGCCAATATCCCAATTAATCCGTAAAATGGACAGTCGGGTATTAACAATACTACGGAATATTGATTAGGATTGTTGCAGCTATGACTCACAGTGACTATTGGCATAACATCATCTTATTCTTAATTTAATTATAAAATAATATTCACACCAATAATAACTAAACAATGGTATTATATAAAATTATATTTTATATATTCGTGAGGTGATTTCTTTAAAAATAAAATAGTTTGATTTCACGTAATAAGACTGCTTCATTGCATGTTCTGATTTAAGAGCTAAATTCGTATGCGGTGCGGACACGAAAAAATCGAAGCACTGCTTTGAATAATAAAAAGTAACGTGAACAAATCCAAAGTATTCTGATGTAAAAATATAAAAATTTTGACTTCAATAACTGAACTCTCTCTCTCTGTCTGTCTCTCTTTTAAATTTTCTATATGAAATAGAACTCAAACAGAGGTGGTGTTGGTTGGGTTTTATGTCGCACTAGTGCTGAGCAGATGGGCAATTGGCGACGGTCTGGGACACACCCTAGAGGTGGTCCATAGACACTCCCAGAGGTATAATTTTTGATGGGAACATGGAGGAGATTGCGGCCACGACAGATTTTACGTGCACCAGTCACCACCAGTGTACACGACGGTCTTTGGCCGGCTCGAATACAGAACACGCAATCTTCCAATTAAGAGGCCGGCTCTCTACCGACTGGGCTACCGCGGCCCCTCAAACAAAGAAGAAATTAATAAAACTCTGCTTTCATCAATCTAAACATAAAATGAAGAAACCGTGAGTACTTTAACGTAAAAAAAAAAAAATGTGAAATTGTGACTTTAATATCTATACACATCTCCCTCTCTCATTTTTATTTTGATATGTATTAAATGAAATTGAATTCAAACGAAAAAGATATTAATTGGTACTTTTATATGAAATATTATTTAAATATTCTGCTTCAGTTGTGCTATACAGCGAGGAAAAAAATAAAGAGGCTCTCCTCGACAATTTCTGCCGCAAACTGCCGTATAAACATGTGGCTGGTACAGTCATCAAAGAAATTATCTGGTGTGCCATTCACACGACTTTCTGTTATCCTGAAATTTAATAATATAAATACAGATTGGAGATTAAGGAATAAGATAACCAATACTGTTACGTAAACTTACGTAAAAAAAAAAAAAAAAAATCAAAATAGGCTTCAGAAGAGCTTTATTTGATAGATAATGTGTGCTTCCCCCTTAATCAGGCTCTGGTCAGCGGTCGCGAAAGTGTCAATTTACAGGCACACACAAAGATCAAATGTTAAAAATTTTACTTCGGTATTCATGAAACTCCAGATCGTGTAACTATACAAAAAAACAAGTGATGAAATTAATTCCTAATATCCACATGTTAAATAATGTTTTTTTTTTTTTTTTTTTTTTTTTTTTTTAAGCTAAATTCCCGAGCAGCTTTTCTGGACATGGTAAAATATTATAGCTAAGCACTTTCACTAGCACTAAAACAAATGTTATGGCTTAAATATTGTCAGCCTTGTATATCTTCTGAAGTTTATGTACACACCACATGGTTCAAATAAATATAATCCTATATTTATAACACACGGCGCAACTTGAAATACACTTTAATCAATTTTCAAGCATTGTCGCACTATAATCTAGTTCTTTTGTGTAGCCCTGTAAACGAACAGTCATGGATTTCCACACCATATTCTATGTGAAACATGTTTTTATGCGTAAAATAATATATATTTGTTTCATTTGGTTTAGTGCAGTCTACAGAAGTTAAATTCTGCCTGCATTTCCCCCCATAGGCGTATTATATTTGAATTATCTTGGGTGTCCCTGTACACGAACCATTCGCTTAATCTTAACAAAACGTTTAGTGTTGCATCCCCATATGATGCAGATTTAGAATACTAAGTTTAGACTTTCTGCTATTATTTTTTCTTGAAATGCTCTGATACAAGATATGCACACACAGAAAGAGAGCCACACAGACACGTAGATTTACACACACATAGACACACAGACATGCAGGGCCCCACTACACTTTTTGAAGACCCAGGGCACTGATACTATTGGGAGGCCCTCTTACCCTTCTCTAAATAGCTCACCAAAAGGACCCATACTCAAAAACAAAAATAACTAAATAAAAATAGTGCATTTAAAAAAAAAAAATCCTTTAATTATACATTCTATTTCCTCATCTTTTTAGCAATCTATAACAAAATCATTAATATTATGTTGAAGACAAATGAAAAACTGAAGCACATTGATCAGCCAATTTTGAGGAAATAAGTCAGAAAATTTAATAATTGTTTAAGCTCATTAATAAAATATAGAAAGAAAATTTTAATCGATTTTTGTTTTTAATAGATATATAATGAAGAAAAATGTACTATTACTTCTCAATTTTTGGAAATGAGGCCCTCTAAATTTTGAGGCCTTGGGCCAATGCCCCGTGTGCCCCTGCCTTAATCTGGCTCTGCAGACATGCATGCACAGAGCAACCGCTAAAAACACGAAATTTGAATTCAGTGAACCTCAAAACGTGTAAATATAACAAAAACTCAATTTCGAAAGTTTAACCTAAAAAGAGTTTTTCTACCATATATACAGGTAAGAGAAAGTAAAACCCTATACCAATTTCCCAGTAAATTACTGTAGAAAAGTGCGGCTGTGAATATGGATTAGTAATAACACTTAGTTTATGAAGGTACAGTTACATTTTACTTAGCGGGTCGTCTACATACTAAAATAATAGTGGCATCAGCTTCATTCTTTTTTCTTTGAAATGGGAACCCCCCCCCCCCCACGGCCCATTTTTGAAAAAAAAAAAAAAAAGTGTTGTTTGAATCAAATAAGCGAGGGAAGTGGTACAGACTATATTTCGCTCAATTTTCCATAACATTATAATTTGTCAAAATATGGGGAATTTGGATTCATAAATTTTTTTCGACATCCGTTGTTCGATGAAAACACGTTATGAGATATCCTAAAAATGATTCGACCATTTTTAACCCTTTCATGGGCGGTGGTATATATTTTATACAACGTACCAGCTGCAAAAATTCATCCCGGAATTATTTCAGCAAAAAATTACGTTTATCACTTAGCAGAAATGAACGGTAGTTAAAACTTACAATTTAAAAATTCTTTTAGTTTAATTTAGTTCATGAATTCTGGTGGCAGTATAATTTAAATGATCCGAATTGTCTTGCGTCGCAAAGGGTTAAAAGAGGTCTGTTTGGGGATGCGCGTGAAAGCATATTTTTTGTGAACTGTATTTCACGAATGAACGGAATTTAATAAAACTTGATGTTTGTTAGATTAATGACTTGAATTCGCGATGATTAACTTTTGAGATGTACCGTCTAGTAGGAGCCGTAGCTATGCCGGGATTTTCCTCTTTTAAAATAGACTGTATCTCATCTTCTATAGTTTATACCCATGATGATAACTTCAATTCTAAGCAATTTGAAGTTTAACATATGTTTTTCCACTAAACTTATTCGGGTCTTATATGTGAAAATTCAGAAACAACACCGGCTGTTGTATCTAATGTTTAAAAAGCTAATTTAATTATATCATAAAATTATATTTAAAAATTCATTTTAAAAATTGTGATGTGAATAATGTCAGGCTATTCTCAAGAAAAACGCGTTAAGATACAAGAAAAGTCTAAGTCTTTTGACAAAAATTCACTGGTGTACGTAAAATCTGTGTGGTCCCAATATCCCCCATGTTCCAATCAAAATCATACCTCTGGGGGTCAATGAAGCGGTGAAGCCTTCCCCTCCGTGAAAGATCAAAATTGGGATATCATGATTTCAGTCACCGTCGCCAATTGCCCATTTTGCAACACTAGTGTAACGTAAAACCAACGAACCAATCACAGAAAATTAAAGGAATGTTTTATTCAAATCCAGATTAAGTCTCACAGATTGGTTCTGTGCATCAACTAGGGTAAAATTCTGATACCGAAATTTCGCTTTATGGGAAAACCTGGCTTCAACACAAAGACGGAATTTCATATTAAGTAAGCTATTTCTGCATTTTTGAAAAATAAACATTTAGACATTGAGCTAAAAGCTTTGTTACAGTACAATTATTCTTAACTGTTTATATATTTTTATTTGGTCTTTTAGTTACATTTTGTTAGTCATGTAATTGCTGATGCTTTTTACTGAACAGTTAAAACTAGTTTCAAGAAAGCAATATTTTGTTCTTTTTGTGTTTCTCTGTTTACAATAGTAAGCCCTCAAGATATTTTCTGATGATATTAGAATTTTGCAAAGCCCTTATTAACTCAATTAGTTTTAGGGATTGCATATTAGTAAAAACATTTAAATATGTGTTAAAAATCAAAGTACGAAATTTTTCGAAATTTATGGCATTTTAGTGCAATAGCGCACCTCAAGATATATTCAAAAAATTCTGAAAATCAGCAATTTTTGCATTCAATATAAAACTCATTTTGTTTTCGTCTCTATTACATTTTATGATTAAAAAAAAAAAAAAAAAAAAAAAAAAAAAAGGTCTTTTTCCCTGAACTTTATTACTTACACTGGATTGAATATATTTCTTAAAAGATCAAGGGAGGCATACTATTGTAACAATCGCAGCTATTATAGATCACAAGTCGGATCGTACACTCCGCAGCAAAAATATCCGAGCACTAGCAATAATCCACGTCTTAAAAATATACACTGAATACTGCTTTGTTAAATAAATCTTTATTGAGTCATGTTCTTAGTCTGTCTAACTAGGAGAGGTCGCGACATGGAAAATTCAGATCGGGACGAAATTGCGCAGGATTGTAGTATACTATGAGGGTAACAACATATTAAAGCAGTAGGACCCACTATCCACAAAATTTCGAGAAAAAAGCATTTAAAGTTTCAGTAATCTTTAAATACAAGTTATTTCGTAAGCGAGTAAACGCCTCAGTGGCGTGATCCTAAAGCGCGAACCTCCCACCCAGATGACTTGGGTTCGAGGCTACTTGCGGGACTACTTCATTTTTTTTTTTTTTCTTTAACTTTTTATGTAATCTTAACTTTTTATTTGTTTTACTTTATTTTACAATTCAATTCAAAATTTGAAAATTTTGATAAAAAAATATTTAATTTTCTTGAGTATAAAATAACTTTTTCTATTTTTAATATTTATAACTTAAAAATACAATAAATTTACATAACTTAAAAAATAAATTTTAGTTTTATTTTAACTTTAAAATAAGGTAAAAATAAGAAACTGTTTTTAATTATTTATCTAAATATTTTATTTCATTTTAGGTATATTTAATTTTATTTTTTAAATTACAAAAAATAAATAAATAAATAAATAAATAAATAAATAAATAAATAAATAAATTACAGCGAAATGATGATTTTAATTGCATATATAATTACTATCCAAATTAAATAATTACTTCTCCAATCAATAGTTTCTTAAAAATTATGATGCTATTAAATTATTACAGGTAAAGAAATGTTATCTTTAAATGTAGATTTTAAATGTTAATGAACATCGTTTTTTTTTTTTCGATAACGACTTCTTTTTTTTTTTTTTTTTTTTTTTTATCCTTCTGTGCACAAAATAAAATTCCACCTGGCCATTATTATTAACAAGCTAGAAGTCTTTGCGTAATTTATACACATTCAAACCAAATCAGGAAGCTCAAACCAAGTTTTAAGCACACCTGCTAACTATTTTACACTTTGTTTACAGCTTGTTTATTTTTTAATTATTTAAATATTTGTCTGTTTTTCTTTATGTTTCTTATTTAGGGTCTTGCAAAACTAAACTTTATTTCTTAAGTTATAGAAATTTATTGTATTTTTAAGTTATAAATATTAAAAATAGAAAAAGTTATTTTATACTCAAGAAAATTAAATAATTTTTTATTAAAATTTTCAAATTTTGAATTCAATTGTAAAATAAAGCAAAATAAATAAAAAGTTAAGATTACATAAAAAGTTAAAGAAGAAAAAAAAAAAAAAAAAGAGCAGTCCCGCAGGTAGCCTCGAACCCAAGTCATCTGGGTGGGAAACTCGCGCTTTAGGATTACGCCACTAAGGCGCTTGCTCCCTTTAGAAATAACTTGTATTTAAAGATTACTGAAAATTTAAATGCTTTTTTCTAGAAATTTTGTGGATAGTGGGTCCTACTGCTTTAATATGTTGTTACCCTCATAGTATACTACAATCCTGCGCAATTTCGTCCCGATCTGAATTTTCCATGTCGTGACCTCTCCTTGTAAGAACATGATTCGACAAGGATTTATTTAACAAAGCAGTATTAAGTGTACATTTTTTAGACAGGGATTATTGCTAGTGCTCGGATACTTTGGCTGCGGAGTGTACGATCCGACTTGTGATCTACGATAGCTGCGATTGTTACAATAGTATGCCTCTCTAAAATTACGTTGGCGTGTCTCCAGATCACCTGTAAAGTGCGTCCCAGACCGTCGCGAATCACCCGTAGCGAATTCCTGCTGTGGAATAAAATCTACTCATACATTCACCTCCATTCAACTGAATTCAACTCAATTTAACTATTTCAGATTTTTTTAAGAGTTGGCAATTAGATTGTGAGTTTTTTTTAAGTATGCATGCTAAGTATTTTGCCAAATAGAATCAAACAATAAAATTTTATGGTTTAGATGTATTTAGTTTTATAGAAGTGTTTTATGAAACTTTCTGATACAGATAGTATATTGGTGAAGTGTTTAATATTTTGAAATAAACTGTAATGTCAGCGTAGGATTTTTTAATTTAATCATATTACCTTAGTAATAGAAGTCTCTGTTGTATAATGTATGCCTGATAGTGCTTATTTCTCTCTCTCTTTTTTTTAATGGAAATTACTGATTTAAGGATCTGTTGGAAAACATACAACTCTTAATGTGGTAATTTTATGATCAAACGGACAATTATTTCTGAAGTTTGGTAGTTATTATGCGACATTACTTTCTAATTTTAATAAGTAGAATTGGATCTAAAAAGTGTTCTTTTAGAAAAAATATCTCGTTGACTCTGCCGAAATGAAATATTATAAACATCATATTCGAAGGATACCGATATTAGTAGACATAAAGTTCTATCTTTTATGTGCAAGTTTTGGATCTCTAATCCTAAGCATTTGTGGTCTGTTTTAACAATATTTTGTTTCACATGAAATAAACTGGCATTAATTAACTAGCACTGATTTGAGAACGTGAAATATTGTCATTTTACAAAAAGATACAGCTTTTCTGTTAAAAGTTTTTTGAAGAATTTAATTAAAATAAAAACAAATTAACTGAATCTGCTAATTTTACGATGTATCCGTTTCTTTAAGCCCTTTAACTTCATGCAGGGGACTATTCCTCGAAAATTTATAATTTTTCTTTGCGTCTTTGAATTTTAAAGATTAGGTGAGTATATCTGATTTGATAGAAAATTTTTAAAGGCTTTTTATGTGTCTGTTACTTTTATGGATTGTTTTATTATTGATGAATGTAGGGTAAAGGAATAAAGAGTAAAATATGAAAATTTTAAGGAGAAAATTCTGCAGATAATTCAAATCGGATCTTCATGTGAAACTGTGTCATTATGTATTAATTTTGATTTTCCTTTATTATGGAACTATGCACCAGGAAAAAGCAATCCTGAATTATATAACTTGATGTATTTTCTCGTTCTAGACAGATTAAGGTAAGATGCTGTATTTTATTAATTTTTTATTTTTCATTCAATTTTATAGATAATAAATTGCACCAGTTAATGTCAAATCTTTTACATTAAATAGTTCAAAAAGCCTTTTAATTTGTTACAACACGTATATTGAGTGGTTCCTGTATTTTAACACGTCGAGTCCCCCGTCAGCCATCGATAGCTGATGCTAAATTTTCCGTTCAGGTCGTGCCAATCACCGGTGGCTGACAATGTAAAATATGATATAAAACTAAGAAATTTACATTGTTTTAAACAATTGCTGAAAAATTGCTTAAAATTTATTTAATAATTATTTATTACAAGTTTATATCATTAGGGCTTTATAATGGATTTTATTAAACACGGTAAACATAAAAATGCATCGCTATAACGCAATACCAGCGCTTCTAAGCAGCGAGCGTGGCCTGGCAGTGATTTCCTTTAGAATTCGCGTGGCGCTTAACGCGTTAAAATATTAGCATATTTTGTTCACAAAACATTAAGAGTTGCTTCACTTTACGTCGCCTGAAGCTCTAATACATTTTAATAAAGCATATGAGTTTTCAATATATGAAAATTTTCCTTTCACAGTTTCAAAGAAAATATTAAAAATAAATAATCTGATTTTATAAAAGCGTTCGTTAATTTAAAACTTGTGAATTTTCTGAATGTGAAAAGAGAATTAAAAAAAATATGTTGTAGTTAACGAGTTATAAATAAACAAAATATCCCATAAAATAACACTGGTTTGGGCTTCCATCGACATTAAGTGAAGGTGTCCCCCCCCCTTCTTTAAGTGGATGAGATTTGTTGAAAGAAGCTTATTTTGAAATTACTAGTTTAGATTTGTGAAAGATAGCATGCATAATCATTGAAATGTATTTATGTAAGTTTATATTAAAATATTTCAAAAACTATTGAAAAAAGAATTTTTTTTTTTAAATATTTAGAATGATCCAGTGTTTCTAAAATCTCTTCTCAATTTTATATTATTATAGTTTATGTCTACATATTCTAAACATATTTGTGAATTAATTTGAAGATTTATTATCATTATTATGTTAGAGTGCAGAAATTTTATATTTTTTAACAGTCAGATGAAAAATATTTTTAAAATTTATCACTCAGTCCACAATGTAATACACATTTTTTTTTTTTTTTTAATATATTAATAAACTATATTAATGGAAAATGAAATGGAAAAAAAAAAAAAAAAGTAATTTGCGTGAAACGTTTTAATTTAATAATAATAAATAAATAAAAGCAGTCAAGCACAGCTCATAACTAAAATATGGAAGCTCATTCAAGGCCCATTCATTCAAATCACATGTAGTTCGTTTAATTTGCAATATTTCTTACCAAACACAGACACAGAAAAATGTTGTCTGATTTATAATACGTTCCTGCTTTTAGATTAAACTCCTGCCAAAAATTAGTTTTGTATAATTCCTTTAAAATGTATATTAAAATGTCATTTGTAAAATCAAGTGGCGCTATTCTCTAGCTATTTATCGAATATAAATTGAATTTTTCGAATTTTCTTTCAGTTAGTATTCTACACTCAATGGGCGGAAATAACGGATGACTTCTACATGAATTTGGATTGCGGAGATTGTTCAAAATTTCATCCCGAGCAGACGAAAGATGAACATTATTTCTAGGATAAAGACATGGAACCTCCTTCAGAGCCATTTTTAACACCAGGTGTACTTAGTTTCTTTTACTATATATATACATATATATTAGCAAACCGCACAAACAAGAAAAATATCTTTGCTTTAAAATAAAGGCAAATCCCTGTTTAAATTAGTTATCTTTTATTTTATTTTTAATTTTTTTAACCGAAGTTTATTTTAAAAAGTTAATTTGCTGAACTGTCTTTACTTT
The DNA here is from genome assembly GCA_963930645.1 of Salticus scenicus. Taxonomy (NCBI): domain Eukaryota; kingdom Metazoa; phylum Arthropoda; class Arachnida; order Araneae; family Salticidae; genus Salticus; species Salticus scenicus. Next base: position 208,431,936 of record OZ005659.1, on the reverse strand, counting down.
ACACAATAGTCCTTACTGTTTCTGCAAACCAAAACGGACTAAAAATTTAAATATAATTATTAACAGCTGATGTAATTTTAAATGATTGTACCTATTTTTGTATATATATATATATATATAACTATTGAAATGAATTTATATCTAAATATAAGTTTAATGACTAGAAAAAGCAAAAGGAGACTTACAAACCAGTTGCAGCAAAAGGAAATACAAAACTTTAAATGTAGGAATATATAAATGTAGGAATACATAAGCAAATGAATGAAATTAAACCTCAAAAAACACTGAGATCTTCATCAGGGAGACCCCTCAGTGCAGGGGTGAAAGAGAAGTTTCTGAAAGGACAGTAGCAATTAGCTAATAAATATCCTTAGCCCCCAACTTCTCACCAAACAGAAAACCACCAATAACTGAAGAGAAATCAAGCATATATATAATGTATAAAAATACTAAAAAAGTTATCAAATTACAAAAGTTACAAAATTACATCAATTCATATAAAAAAAATACACAATAATATAAAGAATTACTGAAAGTAAACAAGAAAGTATAAAATGAAATAAAATAAAAACCTTCACATGTTGATAAAAAAATAAAATAAAATAAAATAAAATAAAACCCCAGGTGAAGGGTTTTATTTTATTTTATTTTATACTTTCTTGTTTACTTTCAGTGATTCTTTATATATTTTTTAAATGAATTGATGTAATTTTGTAATTTCATAACTTTTTTAGTATTTTTATACATTATATATATACGCTTTATTTCTCTTCAGTTATTGTCGGTTTTCTGTTTCGTGAGAAGTTGGGGGCTAAGGATAGTTATTAGCTAATTGCTACTGTCCTTTCAGAAACTTCTCTTCCACCCCTACACTGAGGGGGCTCCCTGATAAATATCTCAGCGTTTTTCGGGTTTAATTTCATTCATTTGTTTATATATATATATATAATGTAATCGTAAAATTTTATCTTTATTATGAAAGGCAGTGAGGAAAATTATCTGTGAATTTCCAGAACTTTGATTAAAACAAAGTAGTGTATTCAAAAACCTTTTAATTGAAATCATTTTAATGATTTTTTAAGTGATAGCACAAAATAAAGATAATAAGAAATTTCTTTATATTAAACTTTAATACTTAATAACAAAATCTTTCAAGACAAACTGATACACAGCGCTGTGAACTAGATTATATTCTTTTATACATAGTTTTTTTTTTTTTTCTTTTTTTCTTTCCTGCAACTGCATCACGGATATCCGGAGATTCTGTAAAAACTTTACAGAAGACTTTTTATCTTGGGTGGTTTTCTTTTGAGTTGGATAGTTGTTTCTTGAACTTCGCAGCTCTTTCGCTCGAACTTTGTAGCTCTTTCGTTCTACTTTTTTGGATCTTTCTCTAACTTCATTCCTTCTCGCTCAAATTTTTTTGCTATTTTCTCTTAATAGGTTGCTATTTTGCTCAAATTTGGTTACTTAAACATAGATGCTTTTTTTTAATAAAATGGTTGTTTTCTATCGAACAAAGTTGCTTTTTCCTGGAATGGTTTCTTTCTTTCTTAAACATGGTTGCTTTTTCTAGAATGATTGCTTTCCCTCTCGAACATGGTTGCTTATTATAAAATGGTTGCTTTCTCTGTAAAATATGGTTGCTTGTTATAAAATGGTTGCTTTCGCTTTTGAACATGTTTGATTTCTCTCTTGAACCTGTTTCCTTGTTTAAAATTTGATTGCTTTTAATCTCGAACTTGATTGTTTTTCTAACTTGGTTGTTCTATCATAAATGCTTTTTTGATTTTGTTGTTTTGTTTATCTTAGCTGCTTTTTTCTCTCGGGCTTGGTTGCTTTTTCTCTCGGACATTGTTGCTTTTTTTCTAATATGGTTGCAATTTTCTAGCTTGATTGATTTTTCCTGAATTGGTAGTTTTTTCGATCGAACTAGGTTGCTATTTCGGTCGAACTTAATTGCATTTTCTAAAATGGCTGCTTTCTTTTTCGAACATGGTTATTTTTCTCTAAAATTTTGTTTTCTTTTTCTAACATGGTTGATTTTCTCTAACTTGATTACTTTTTCTCTTGAATTTGGTTTCTCTTTCTAGGTTGTTCGAAGATGGTTTCGTTTTGTCTCTTGAGTTTAGTTGCATTCTTCTTTCATGATATTTTTTTTTTTTTTTTTACTTCGTTGTTTTTTTTAACTTGATTGTGTTTTTTTCCTTAGACATGGTTGCTTTTTTTTTTCTCGGACATTGTTGCTTTTTTCTAATATGGTTGCATTTTTCTAGCTTGATTGATTTTTCTTGTATTGGTAGTTTATTCGTTCGAACTAGGTTGCTATTTCGATCGAACTTGATTGCATTTTCTAAAACGGTTGCTTTCTTTTTCGAACATGGTTATTTTTCTCTAAAATTTTTTCTTTCTCTAACATGGTTGCTTTCTCTATCGAACATGGTTACATTTTTTTTCCAAGATGGTTGTTTTCTCTATCGAACATGGTTGATTTTCTCTAAATTGATTACTGTTTCTCTTGAACTTGGTTTCTCTTTCTAACTTGGTTGTTCTAACATCGTTTCATTATGTCTCTTCAGTTTAGTTGCATTCTTCTTTCATGATTTTTTTTTTTTAACTTGAATGGTTTTTTATTCTCAAACATTATTGCTTTTTTGTCTCGGACATTACTTTTTTTCGCACATCACTTTTCTTTCTAGAACATTTTTTCTTTTTCTAACTTGTCTGTTTTTTTCCTAATATGGTTACTTTATCGCTTGAAATTGATTGTTTTTCTCTCGGACATTGTTGAATTTTCTTTCATGATTTTTTTTAATTATAGCATTTCCGTTCAAACATGGTTGATTTTTCTGTAGAACATCGTTGCTTTTCTGTCTCGGACCTTGATAATTTTTATCTAGGCCATCGTAGCATTCTCTAACTTGGTTGATTTTTTCTAATGTAGCTGCTTTTTCTTTTGAGATTGGTTATTTTTTTCGGACATAATTGCTTTTTCTCTCGGACTTTGTTCTTTTTCTAACTTAATTGATTTTTTTTTCTAAATTGGTTGCTTTTTCTCTCGGTTGCTTTTTCTAACTTGGTTGCTCTAACATGGTTGTATTTTTTTCTCTCGAGCTTGATTGCATTTTTTCCATCATCATTGCTTTTCTTGATTCGTTGCTTTTTTTAACTTGTTTTTTTCTCTCGAACATTGTTACTTTTTTTCCTTTCGGACATTGTTGCTTTTTTTTTTTTTTTCTCTAATATGGTTGATTTTTCTTTTGAAGATGTTTTTTATCTCGTTCATTGTTGTATTTTCTAACTTGCTTTCTTTTCTGGTAGATTTTTATGTTGGAAATTGCTTTTTTTTTTTCTTTCCGGAACATAGCTGCTTTTTCTCTAGAATATGGTTGCTTTTTTGTTTTCTTTTGTAATTGGTTGCTTTTTTTTTTCTTATATACATGCATTTTCGCTTGAAATTAGATATTTTTCTCTCTGCCATAGTTCCTTTTTTTCTCAGACATGGTTCTTTTTTTCCAACTTAATTGACTTTTTCTAAATTGGTTGCTTTTTCGTTCGAACATGGTTGATTTTATCTTCCGAATTTGGTTTTTTATTATTATTTTTTTTCTGTCGAGCTATGTTGCTTATTCTAACTTGGTTTCTCTAACATTGTTGTTTTATTTTTTCTCTCTCGAGCTTGGTAGCATTTTTCTATCATGATTTTTTTTTTTTTAACTTCGTTACTTTTTGTAACTTGGTTGTTTTATTGTCTCGGACAATGTTGCTTTTTTTATATGGTTTCTTTTTAGCTTTGGTTGTTTTTCTATCGTACATGGTTGATTTTTTTTTTTTTTTTTTTTTTTTTTTGGTGGTTTTTTTTCTCGAACTCGGTTGCTTTTTGTCATGATCTCGGATAATTAATAATCCTTATACTGATTTACATTAAATTTTATAACTTTTGAAAGCGTACGTGAAAAAGGTACGAGAATCCCTCTTAAATTTTGAGATAAATACTAACAATGGAATCTAAAAAAAAAAAAAAAAAAAAAAAAAAATTGTAAATATGAACTATTTTTAGGCTCAGATTGAATTTTGTGGCAACAAAAATAATATAACTCGTAAAATGAATTTTGAAAAAAAAAGAAAATGAAGTTTACGCTTGATGTCAAACCGACTTCGCTGTTCTTTTCGCTTTCTGCCCCGACTTCGTTGTTCTTCTCGCCCTCCGATCCAAATTCTTTGTTCTCGTTCTCCGCCCGCAATTCGTTTTATCTTTTTTCTCTCCGCCGCACATCGTTGTTCCTCTAGCACTCCGCCCAGAATTCGTTGTTATTCCTTCTCTCTTCCCAGAATTCGTTGTTCTTCTCGCTCTCCGCCCCGACTCCGTTGTTCTTCTCGCTTTCCGCCCCGACTCCGTTGTTCATCTCGCTCTCCGCCAACACATCGTTTTTCTTCTCGCTTTCCGCCCGCACATAGTATTTCTTCTCGCTTTCCACCCACTCTTCGTTTTTCTTCACGCTTTCCGCCCGCACATAGTATTTCTTCTCGCTTTTCGCCCGCACATTGTTTTCTTTTCGCTCTCCGCCAGCAAATCGTTTTTCTTCTCGCTTTCCGTCGGCAAATCGTTTTTCTTCTCGCTCTCCGCCCGCACTTCCTTTTTCTTATCGCTTCCCGCGTGCAAATCATTTTTCTTCTCGCTCTCCGCCCGCAAATCGTTTTTCTTCTCGCTCTCCGCCCGCAATAAGTTTTTCTTCTCGCTCTCCGCCCGCACATCGTTTTTCTTGTCGCTCTCCGTCCGCAATTCGTTGCTCTTCTCGCTTTCCGACCCGACTTAGCTGTTCTTCTTGTTCTCCGCCCGTATTTTGTTGTTCTCGCTCTCCGACCACATTCCTTCGTTTCGCTCTCCTCCCACACGACATTCTTCTTCTCGCTGTCCGCCTGAATTTAGTTGTTCTTCGCTCTCTCCGTCCCGACATCGCTATTCTGATTGCTCTCCGCCCGCACTTCGTTTTTCTTCTCGCTTTCCGCCCGCACACTGTTTTCTTCTCGCTCTCCGCCCACACTTTCTTTTTCTTCCCGCTTTCCGCCCGCACATAGCATTTCTTCTCACTTTCCGCCCGCACATTGTTTCCTTCTCGCTCTCCGCCCGCAAATTGTTTTTCTTCTCGCTCTCCGTCCGCAAATTGTTTTTCTTCTCGCTCTCCGTCCGCAAATTGTTTTTATTTTTGCTCTCCGGCCGCAAATTGTTTTTATTCTCGCTCTCCGGCCGCATATTGTTTAGTTGCTCTCCGCCCGCAAAACGTTTTTCTTTTTGCTCTCCGCCCGCAAATCGTTTTTCTTCTCGCTACCCGCTCGCAATACGTTTTTCTTCCCTCTCTCCTCCCGCAACGCGTTTTTCTTCTCGCTCTCCGCCCGCAATACGTTTTTCTTCTCGCTCTCCGCCCGCAATACGTTTCTCTTCTCGCTCTCCGCCCGCAATACGATTTTCTTCTCGCACTCCGCTCGCGCATCGTTTTTCTTCTCGCTCTCCGTCCGTACATCGTTTTTCTTCCCGCTCTCCGCCCGCAAATCGTTGCTCTTCTCGCTTTCTGCCCAGACTTAGCTGTTCTGCTTGCTCTCCGCCCGCATTTTGTTGTTCTCGCTCTCCGACCCCATTCCTTCTTTTCGCTCTCCTCACGTTTTTTTTCTCGCCGTCCGTCTGAATTTAGTTGTTCTCGCTCTCTGCCCCGACATAGCTATTCTGCTTGCTCTCCGCCCGCACTTCGTTTTTCTTCTCGCTCTCCGCCCCGACTTAGCTGTTCTGCGTGCTCTCCGACCGCATTTTGTTCTCGATCTCCGCCCACACTTCGTTTTTCTTCTCGCTCTCCGCCCGCAATACGTTTTTCTTCTCGCTTTTCGCCCGCACATGGTTTTCTTCTCGCTCTCCGCCCGCAATTTGTTTTTCTTCTCGCTCTCTGCCCGCAATCCGTGTTTCTTCTCGCTCTCCGCCCCGACTTAGCTGTTCTGCGTGCTCTCCGACCGCATTTTGTTCTCGATCTCCGCCCACACTTCGTTTTTCTTCCCGCTCTCCGCCCGCAATACGTTTTTCTTCTCGCTCTCCGCCCGCAAATCGTTTTTCTTCTCGCTTTCCGCCCGCAGTACGTTTTTCTTCTCGCTCTCAGCGCGCAATACGTTTTTCTTCTCGCTCTCCGCCCGCAATAAATTTTTCTTCTCGCACTCCGCCCGCACATAGTATTTCTTCTCGCTTTTCGCCCGCACATGGTTTTCTTCTCGCTCTCCGCCTGCAATTTGTTTTTCTTCTCGCTCTCCGCCCGTAATTTGTTTTTCTTCTCGCTCTCCGCCCGCAATAAGTTTTTCTTCTCGCTCTCCGCCCGCACATCGTTTTTCTTGTCGCTCTCCGCCCGCACATCGTTTTTCTTGTCGCTCTCCGTCCGCAATTCGTTGCTCTTCCGGCTTTCGGACCCGACTTAGCTGTTCTTCTTGTTCTCCGCCCGTATTTTGTCGTTCTCGCTCTCCGACCCCATTCCTTCGTTTCGCTCTCCGCCCACACGACATTTTTCTTCTCGCTGTCCGTCTGAATTAAGTTGTTCTTCTCTCTCTCCGCCCCGACATCGCTATTCTGATTGCTCTCCGCCCCCACTTCGTTTTTCTTCCCGCTTTCCGCCCGCACATAGCATTTCTTCTCACTTTCCGCCTGCACATTGTTTCCTTCTCGCTCTCCGCTCGCAAATCGTTTTTCTTCTCGCTCTCCGTCCGCAAATTGTTTTTCTTTTTGCTCTCCGTCCGCAAATTGTTTTGCTTTTCGCTCTCCGCCCGCACTTCCTTTTGCTTATCGCTCTCCGCCCACACTTCGTTTTTATTCTCGCTTTCCGGCCGCATATTGTTTTCTTGCTCTCCGCCCGCATATCGTTTTTCTTTTTGCTCTCCGCCCGCAAATCGTTTTTCTTCTCGCTCTCCGCCCGTACATCGTTTTTCTTCTCGCTCTCCGCCCGTACATCGTTTTTCTTCCCGCTCTCCGCCCGCAAATCGTTGCTCTTCTCGCTTTCTGCCCAGACTTAGCTGTTCTGCTTGCTCTCCGCCCGCATTTTGTTGTTCTCGCTCTCCGACCCCATTCCTTCTTTTCGCTCTCCTCACGTTTTTCTTCTCGCCGTCCGTCTGAATTTAGTTGTTCTCGCTCTCTGCCCCGACATAGCTATTCTGCTTGCTCTCCGCCCGCACTTCGTTTTTCTTCTCGCTCTCCGCCCCGACTTAGCTGTTCTGCGTGCTCTCCGACCGCATTTTGTTCTCGATCTCCGCCCACACTTCGTTTTTCTTCTCGCTCTCCGCCCGCAATACGTTTTTCTTCTCGCTTTTCGCCCGCACATGGTTTTCTTCTCGCTCTCCGCCCGCAATTTGTTTTTCTTCTCGCTTTCTGCCCGCAATCCGTGTTTCTTCTCGCTCTCCGCCCCGACTTAGCTGTTCTGCGTGCTCTCCGACCGCATTTTGTTCTCGATCTCCGCCCACACTTCGTTTTTCTTCTCGCTCTCCGCCCGCAATACGTTTTTCTTCTCGCTCTCCGCCCGCAAATCGTTTTTCTTCTCGCTTTCCGCCCGCAATACGTTTTTCTTCTCGCTCTCAGCGCGCAATACGTTTTTCTTCTCGCTCTCCGCCCGCAATAAATTTTTCTTCTCACACTCCGCCCGCACATAGTATTTCTTCTCGCTTTTCGCCCGCACATGGTTTTCTTCTCGCTCTCCGCCTGCAATTTGTTTTTCTTCTCGCTCTCCGCCCGCAATTTGTTTTTCTTCTCGCTCTCCGCCCGCAATTTGTTTTTTTTCTCGCTCTCCGCCCCGACTTAGCTGTTCTGCGTGCTCTCCGACCGCATTTTGTTCTTGCTCTCCGCCCACACTTCGTTTTTCTTCTCGCTCTCCGCCCGCAATACATTTTTCTTCTCGCTCTCCGCCCGCAATAAGTTTTTCTTCTCGCTCTCCGCCCGCACATCGTTTTTCTTGTCGCTCTCCGTCCGCAATTCGTTGCTCTTCCGGCTTTCGGACCCGACTTAGCTGTTCTTCTTGTTCTCCGCCCGTATTTTGTCGTTCTCGCTCTCCGACCCCATTCCTTCGTTTCGCTCTCCGCCCACACGACATTTTTCTTCTCGCTGTCCGTCTGAATTAAGTTGTTCTTCTCTCTCTCCGCCCCGACATCGCTATTCTGATTGCTCTCTGCCCCCACTTCGTTTTTCTTCCCGCTTTCCGCCCGCACATAGCATTTCTTCTCACTTTCCGCCTGCACATTGTTTCCTTCTCGCTCTCCGATCGCAAATCGTTTTTCTTCTCGCTCTCCGTCCGCAAATTGTTTTTCTTCTCGCTCTCCGTCCGCAAATTGTTTTGCTTCTCGCTCTCCGCCAGCACTTCCTTTTGATTATCGCTCTCCGCCCACACTTCGTTTTTATTCTCGCTTTCCGGCCGCATATTGTTTTCTTGCTCTCCGCCCGCATATGGTTTTTCTTTTTGCTCTCCGCCCGCAAATCGTTTTTCTTCTCGCTCTCCGCCCGTACATCGTTTTTCTTCTCGCTCTCCGCCCGTACATCGTTTTTCTTCCCGCTCTCCGCCCGCAATTCGTTGCTCTTCTCGCTTTCTGCCCAGACTTATCCGTTCTGCTTGCTCTCCGCCCGCATTTTGTTGTTCTCGCTCTCCGACCCCATTCCTTCTTTTCGCTCTCCTCACGTTTTTCTTCTCGCCGTCCGTCTGAATTTAGTTGTTCTCGCTCTCTGCCCCGACATAGCTATTCTGCTTGCTCTCAGCCCGCACTTCGTTTTTCTTCCCGCTTTCCGCCCGCAATTCGTGTTTCTTCTCGCTCTCCGCCCCGACTTAGCTGTTCTGCGTGCTCTCCGCCCGCAATTTGTTTTTCTTCTCGCTCTCCGCCCGCAATTTGTTTTTCTTCTCGCTCTCCGCCCCGACTTAGCTGTTCTGCGTGCTCTCCGACCGCATTTTGTTCTTGCTCTCCGCCCACACTTCGTTTTTCTTCTCGCTCTCCGCCCGCAATACATTTTTCTTCTCGCTCTCCGCCCGCAATACATTTTTCTTCTCGCTCTCCGCCAGCAATAAGTTTTTCTTCTCGCTCTCCGCCCGCACATCGTTTTTCTTGTCGCTCTCCGTCCGCAATTCGTTGCTCTTCTAGCTTTCCGACCCGACTTAGCTGTTCTTCTTGTTCTCCGCCCGTATTTTGTCGTTCTCGCTCTCCGACCCCATTCCTTCGTTTCGCTCTCCGCCCACACGACATTTTTCTTCTCGCTGTCCGTCTGAATTAAGTTGTTCTTCTTTCTCTCCGCCCCGACATCGCTATTCTGATTGCTCTCCGCCCCCACTTCGTTTTTCTTCCCGCTTTCCGCCCGCACATAGCATTTCTTCTCACTTTCCGCCTGCACATTGTTTCCTTCTCGCTCTCCGCTCGCAAATCGTTTTTCTTCTCGCTCTCCGCCCGCAAATCGTTTTTCTTCTCTCTCTCCGCCAGTACATCGTTTGTCTTCCCGCTCTCCGCCCGCAATTTGTTGCTCTACTCGCTTTCCGCCCAGACTTAGCTGTTCTGCTTGCTCTCCGCCCGCATTTTGTTGTTCTCGCTCTCCGACTCCATTCCTTCTTTTCGCTCTCCTCACATACGACGTTTTTCTTCTCGCCGTCCGTCTGAATTTAGTTGTTCTCGCTCTCTGCCCCGACATAGCTATTCTGCTTTCTCTCCGCCCGCATTTCGTTTTTCTTCCCGCTTTCCGCCCGCACATAGTATTTCTTCTCGCTTTTCGCCCGCACATGGCACCGATTTCTTTTTTCTGCTCGCCCTTCGCCTGCACTTCGTTTTTTTTGTCGCTCTCCGTCCACACTTCGTTTTTCTTCTTGCTCTAAGCATGCACATCGTTTTTCTTCTTGCACATCGCCCGGACTTCTTTGCTCTTCTCGCTCTCCGCCGCACTTCGTTGTTCTGCTCGCTCTCCGCTTGTACATCCTTTTTCTTGTCACCCTCCGCTCGAACTTCGCTTCTCTTCTTGCTTTCCGCCCCGACTTCGTTTTTCTGTTCTTTGTTCTTTCCTTACTCCGCCCGCACTTTGTTCTTCTCACTCTCCTCTCGGACTTCACTGCTCTTCTCGCTCTCCGACCGACTTCGATGTTATATTTGCTCTCCGACTGCACATCGTTTTCCTTCTCGCCCTCCGCCCGCAATTCGTTTTTCTTCTCGCTCTCCGCCCGCAGTTCGTTTTCTTCTCGCTCTCCGTCCGCAATTCGTTTTTCTTTCCGATCTCCGCTCACAATTCGTTGTTCTTCTCGCTTTTCGCCCCTATTCGATAATCTGCTGGTTCTCCACCCGCATTTTGTTGTTCTCGCTCTCTGCCCGGATTCCTTCCTCTCGCTGTCCGCCCCCATTTCTTCTTCTCGCTCTCCGCCCGCATTTCGTTTTTCTTCTCGCTCTCCGCCTGGACTTCGTTATTTTTCTCGCTCTGCGCCCCGACTTCTTTGTTCTACTCGCTCTCCCCCTGCAGTTCGTGGTTCTCGCTTTCTGACACGACTTCGTTGTTGTTCTCGCTCTCCACCCGCACTTTGTGTTTTTGTTTGATCTTCGCCTGCACTTTGTTTTTATTCCTGCTTAACGCCCGGACTTCTTTGTTAATCTAGCTCTCCTTCCGCACTTCATTGTTCTTCTCGCTCTCCGACCGCACACCATTTTTCTTCTCACTCTCCGCTCGGTCTTCGCTGCTCTTCTCACTCTCCGCCGCGATTTCGTTGTTCTTCTCGCTCTCTGCCAGCACTTCGTTATTTCTTCTCACTTTCCGCTTTCCTGCTCGGAAGAAATAAAATGAAAATACAGATGAATACAATGGTTCACTCTTAGCACTAAAAGTATCACTTTACTTATATGAATATGCTTAACGTAAGTAAAGAAAATTTCCTTGAACTGTTAAAAGTTTTATTTTATTTATTTATTTTTTTTTTTTTCAAAATGTCTAATATTTTGCATAAAAAACATATTCTCAAATTTTAGACAAATTCAAATGAACGAATTAACTTAGCCTGACTGATTCTTTTAAAAAAACTGTGTCTTTGTACGGAATACAGATTTCTCATATCAGTGAAACACAATATTTATGTATGATTATTTTCAACAAGTATGTGAATAAAAAGATGAAATTGCACATACTAAAAGTACGTTAAAAATTAACAATTTTGAAGATTAACATTTTTTGTTGAATAAGTATAATTTACAATTATAAGAAAAATTGTTCTTTTGCAAATTCTAATTTTTACTGTTTATACATTGTTTCAATATGTAATTACTGTAATTACTTATTGAAAATATTGGAATATTTTACATATTACTGTAATTTTACTGTAATTTAGAGGGGGAAAAAACTCAGAATATTTTTCAACAGTTTTTGTGAATACAAAATTCATAAAAATGAAAGAATTGATTCGTGATTTTGTTTATTTCTGCAGGTTTCAGCCCAGGTCCTATGTTTACGAATACTATATTTATAATACTAGTTCTTTAAAGTAAACTATTAATAATGAGTGATATTTTCCCTCCATGTAATTAACAATTTTCAGAGAGAGAGTCAATTTTTATTTGATACTTAAAACATATCCTTTTCTTTTTCAGGTCTCAAGCTATCCACGATACTTTAGAGCTAGGATAAACTTACGAAGACTATTAGATTATTAATTGTATACACTTAAAGTTTGCAAAAGAAAATCCCTTTTAGTTTACTGATCTTCAATACAGTTTATTCAGCTAGACTGCGTTAAGCTGCTATCCCACGAAATAATTTATTGCCTGAAACCTAACATATGGCTTCTGAAAGCTACCAAACAACCTTCTTGAGATACACGTAGGATTATTTTTAAGCATAAACAAAATCAACAAATATAAACAAAGTGCGCATTATTTGGAGTAAGTACACCTCAAGCAAGTTTGAAAGGAATAAGGATAGGACTTTTTGGATTCACGATTCCCTGATATGAGGAGGTTATGCTGAAAACTACTGCAGGAGATACAGACAGTGGAAAGTTTGTGAATGAAAAATATACGTGAGGCAGATTCTATCAAAAGATAATTTTATCCGTTTCCCTCATCAAAAACACCTGATTGTGAAGTATCTCACAATGCCTCTCATACAGAACTTCGTCTGGTAGCACCTTGAGTTTTTCGTGGAGTTCATTTTAAAGTAATTTCCTAGGAACTGCTGCAAAATAAAAATAAAATAAAATAAAAATGTTTATTTTCATTGTTTTATAGGAATATATGTAGGTTAGAATGTGAGATAATTTGTCCTTAAAATTTTAGTTTCTCTTACGATGCACAGCTTATAAAAACTTATAATTGTTCCGAAAGTAAATGTATTGTGAAAGTGCCAGTTTGCTTTTTTGAGAATTGGAGTTTAATATGTTGCTTGTATTTCTTAAAATGTATTTATAAACAAAATGATTTAAAACTATTTTTAAGATTAGTTTCGATTGTCTTATATCATGTCTTCAACATAGCTTAGTCTTTCTCGGCAGGGAACATTTCTATTGTAACTTCGCAAAATGCGAAGTATTGATGTTAATTTTCTGTGATTTATGTTAATTTAAGGGGTTATGTTACATAAGTTTCAAAGGCTAAAAAAATAAAAATAATAACAATTATACACACATATATATAAATATATATATTTATTTTTTAAAGTTTAATAAAATTTTTATTCAAAATTTTGTTGATATAAAAAGAGTAACTTTTAAGCAATATTTTACGGATTTTTCTTTAAAAAATTTAGAAAGTTCAGCTGGTGTATCCTCGTTTCTGTAGACGCTTCAAAAAAGCGATGGGCACTATTTCTCAATATCTAACGTACAGATGTTATTGAAGTCCTGCAGACTTATTTAAAATAGAATTAGCTAGTGCTTGAATGGATTATTTTTCTTTCTTTTTGTTTTTTTCTCTTTTCGTTTTCCTTTCGAATACAATTAATTTTACAAGTTTATACTTGGGTAAAATGTACCATAAACTATTTTTGCATACAATTATGCTTATAAAAAAAAAAAAAAAAAAAAAAAAAATCAAAATCCAGGTTTTTTTTTTTTTTTTTTTTTTTTTTTTTTTTTCTCTTGTTATAATCTGTTCAAGCTCTAGACAATTCTGTTTTGAATACGTGTGCAAAATTTCAATAAAATCGGTGTATTAATTTTTGAGAAATAATATCCATTCGTTTTTCAGAATGGTCTCCGAAAACCAACTTCCACCGGCTAAATTTTCCAAATTTTTTAATAAAAGTTTATAAAATATTGTTTTTATATATTTTCTTTTCCATATGCATAAAATATTGGACAATATATATGTTATCAAAGTATCTCTATATTCTCACTGTATGCTAAAAATATTAAATAAAAATAGCTTATAAATAACTCACATGCAAACCAAAAATTTGTAGAACTAAAGCTGGTGTAAAACATAATCCAAAAGCATAGAAAAAAAATGAATTAAACTGTCAAAAATGCTTCGTATGGCTTGAGGTATAAGTTCAAGGTTACATCATGCTTTTATAAGATTTAAACTCTCTCCCTAAGCATATATATGTATAAAAAGAAAGAAAATATGCTTTTGTTTCGGCCTTCGAAACTAATGTGTAACCCCATAAAGTATATACGCTGCGATTATTCTTGCCTATTAAACTTTATAACGTTCAGAATATGAGACTGTGCTGCCGATAAAGACAAAGTTGTTGCATACATAGCTGCCAAGTTTCTAAATATATTTTCCGGAATGCTGTTAGCTCCGCCCTTTTTTCACACCGTAATCTTTATCGAAAAATTTTCTTAAATATAAAATTACGATTAAATATGAAGAAAACGACTCTAAAAGGATTACGGTGTGAAAAAGGGACGGGACTAACAGCATTCCGGAATAAATTAAAAAACTTGGCAGCTATGTGAATATGATTAAAAAATGTTTTTCAGTTAATGTATATTTTATTATTATCATCATTTACTTCTATGATTTAATATCTTCAGCAAATGCTAATGCATTTTATGTATTTGTTCTTAAAATTTTAGTTTCTCCTACGATACATAGTTCATACGGACTTCAGAAAATAAATGTAGAGTAAAAATGCAAGTTTTTGTGGATTTAAGTATAATATGGTGCTAGTATTTCTTAAAATGTATTTGTAAAGAAAATAACTTAAAACTGTTTTGAACGCGTCAGGTATTTTTTTTTAAAAGAGAATACCTGAAAAATATTATATTTACTTTATTTACCATAATTGAAAACCTAACAACTTTTAAAACTTGTAATCTTTAACAAATGCTACAAACTATTGCAACTATTAAATCAGTTTAAATGTCAGAGCGAATATTTGTCGATGTATAGTCTTGCGCACACAATATTTCTGTGATGGTTAGCCAAAATTTAATTAAAATTTTAGAGTTTTCCAAATAGATAAGGCAATAAAATTTTAGAGCTTATAAATATACAAAATGGCGAAGTTTTTTTTTTTTTTTTTCAAAAGAATGAAGCTTTATTTTTCGTCATTTTAATTATGGGATATTTTCCCACGTGCAAAAAAAAAAAAAAAAAAAAAAAAAAAAAAAGCGATATTTTTTTTTTTTCTGTAATTCTGCGCGCAAGGCTTACCCTAACAGCACATCTTTTCCAAAGGACACCCTCAGGAAATCCTATGGAGTGAAAAGGGCATCTATTGATATCCTAAGGACATGCACAGGATGTATTATGGACAAATGTGTTGTTAGGGTATACATACAGGATCTCCGGAGAATACATCGTCGTTTGTTGCTCTATCACCTGGCCGGCTCCCAAATAACTGAAATCGCCGGGACCTCACAAACGAGAACTGAATTTCTTTAATTGTTGACCATTAGCGAGTAGTATATTCAGATTTTCATTATTTATTTAAAGATCTTAATGTTTATTTCTTTTTAACAAGGACAAAAAACAATATATTGGTTACATAACGAAGACAGAGATTAAAAATTCTAATTTTAAGTAGTATGCATTCATAAAATAGTGGAGACTTTTAAATAAAAGATCATAAGTATGATTCTGCAGAAGATAAAAAAGAAGAAACTGAACTTCCAAAATATTTTTGGGATACTTTAAATAGCAGTGATGACAATAAAATAACTGATGAAATTTTATCTCTATTAATATTTATACGTGGTTATGCAGCTCATAAAATTTCAAATAAATTAAAATGTTATGATATTATTACTCAGTTAATCAAAGATTAAACTTTAGTCCTGCAGACGTTTATGAATATTTAATGATATATCAACTCAAATAGCCTCAGGGTAAATTGATTAATATTCTCGGTATGAAAATTGCTTCTGACACCATTTTAGCATTTTCGTATGTACAACGACCTATTGAATCCGAATATGACACCCATTTTGCTCTATCACCCACCGTTTCTTAAGAACAGTCCCCTATTTTTATCATTTTTCGGTGATTGTATTGCTATAAGTTTGATTTTTATGAGGGGGGGGGATTATTTTAATCGTTAAATATCTTATGAGGAGCTATAGAGTTGGAAAATTGTAAAACACAGACATTTGCAACATGATTTTTTTTTTTTTTTAGGGGGGGGGGGGGGGGTCAATCACTGGTGCACTTACCCTATACTGAATTTTAACTTTTAAAGAAAAATTATTTTCTGAAGAGTGATTGAATTTCATCTTCTTTATAGATAGTACAATTTGCTTAGCTATTAACCTGTACATTTTTCGTTCACATTCTTATTGCATAGCTGCCAATATTTTAATTTATTCCGGAGTACTTTTAGCCCCGCCTTTATTTCGCACCACTTTATTAATAGAAAAAAAATTCTCCAATATATAACTTCGATAAAATAAGACAAAATTACTTTAAAAGAATAAGCGGTACGAATTAAAGGCGGGGCTAAAAACACTCCGGAATAAATTAAAATATTGGCAGGCATGTTATTGTTATCGTATACATATAATTATTTATTAAATTTTTAATTTCATAATTCGATGAAAAATTATATTAATGAATGCGAGCCGTTCGATGGAACAAGAAACGACGACTACTCCGAAGTTACCACGACAGAAAGTAGCTTATACCGGCCAAAGGTAACTTAAGCATTTTTGTAGGAAAAATAAATAAATAAATAAAATAAAAACGTATAATTTTCTGACACGTATAATGGAGAGAAAAACATTTCTTTACACTTCTGAAAATGTGTGGTTTTTTTTTAATTTTTTTTTTATTTATTTATTTATTTTTTTTATAAAATTATTGTAAAATGAAATATAATTTTTCGCTGATATTTTCATTGGTTAAAGGGACTGACCCCTTAAGATAATGTAAACAAAATTAAAGGAATCTCTTAAAAGTTGTCAGGACAAAAAATAATAATAACTAAGTGGTCAAAATTTCTAAGTATGATAGTGCCACACTCCAATGCAATTTGTAATAAAAATATAAACTGTTGTATTAACAATAAATATATATACATATATGAATAAATGTGTTTGTTTTATAAATAAAATAATTGCCTTTTTAATATCTTTTTGAATAAATAATTTCAGCCTTGGGTGGGTTTTTATGACTTTTTTTAATGCAATTTCACAAAATATTTTGAAAATTACCGTATTTTCTTACGTATAACCCGCTGAACTCATAAGTCAGTTTCACGCCGGAAATTTTAAATTAGAGACTAAGTTATTTCAAACAAGATTTTTTGTCTGTTACAAATATACATTTCTTTGAAAATTAAACTTTCTGGAATAAAAGAGATTTATCTGACTCACGGTTAATATATATATTTTTCTAATTACTAGACTTTCTAAATTATATATTGTTCTTCTTTTACGTAAAGTTCTAATTTGCTTCTTGTAATAATTTAGCAGAACTATTTTCGATTACCATTTTTCCCGCCTATAACCCGCAGGACTGTTGAATTAATCTCAATCCGGAAAATTTCATTAACAAACATAATTGTTTTAACTTTTCTACACGAACTTTTGAATTTTACCGGTATAGTATTGTTTGTAAAATGCAATATCTGGTGTGAAACTTTTCGATGCGATCCGCTGTTTGTACGCCGGAAAATATGGTACTATTAAGAACTAAAATAAACTGAAAATAACCAGAATAGTAGCTTTTATATAAAATGTGGCAGACAACTATTAAACATTGCAAATACAGTCGAACCTCGTTAACGTGAATTACTTTTAACATGAGCTGTTTCCACAATCCCCGTCATAATGAAAACTAGTTTAGTTATATGAAGATTTGTTACTGATAGCAGGACTATGGATAACATGAATGCATTTTTATCCCCCTTGAGATTTACTTTAACGAGGTGCGACTGTATTTCAGCACTTATGAAAGCATGTGGTTCTAAATGTTATATTAATTAGCATTTGCAACATTTTTAAAACTTATATTCTATAATTAATTTATAATTATTGGTTATTTTCAGTTTTAGTTCTTAATAGTAGTGTAATTTTACGGAAAAGTTTCACACCAGATATTTGATTTCACAAAAATTACTATACCGGCAAAATTCAAAAGCTCACGTAGAAAAATTAAAACTGTAGTGTTTGTTAATGAAAATTTCCGGTTTGAGATTAATTCAACAAACCTGCGGCTTATATTAGCATTATTTTCTATGGGGTAAACAAATAGTTTCTAAATCTGTTATGTCCTGATGTTCAGAGATAAACATGGGCAGATATGAAAGCTAATTAACTCAAAAATATTAGTTAATAGAGTATTTGGCGATATATGAGTCTGTATATGTATGTGCGTATTTAATAGGAGATAATCTTAAACTTTTTTTTTTTGTTTTTTTGCCGTTTTAAATGCCAATATGAGATGCAACATTTTAAAAGAAAAGCTTTTTTAAAAAATATTTTTTTTTTAGGCAACTTATTTTGTATAATAATATTGTATGAAATTTAACTTGTTATATATATATATATATCATGTTACCGCTGAAGTGCAGAAATCAGTTAATCTGCAGATTAGCTAGGTAATCTGTACATTAACTAGGGTGATCCGTTAAAGGGTGGAACATTTTTTTTTCACAAATTACCTATAAGTAATCTGTGAATTACCTAGCTAATCTGCACATTATCGACTAGACACTCGTTAATCTGCACATTACCTACCAGATACTCGTCACAGTAAAAATAAGATTTTTTGGCGAAACAATAGCAACAATTCTGTACACTTAAATCAAATGTTTATTATTTTTCGATATCTAAAGAATCAAGTTAATACAGTCGAACAATCAGTACATTAGTTGATATAATCAATATTCATTAATCAATTGAAAAACTACAATACAAAGAATTAAACGGTTTAAAATATTAATGCAGTTAAGGAAATTGACATAATGTTATTTATTTTTCGATTTCTAAAGAATCGCGATAATACAATCAAACAAAAAATTAATTGATAGAATCTGTCACCAATTAATTGAAAAAAAATATAATACAAAGAAACAAACGGTTTACCATATTTTTACAATTAAGGAAATGAATTTGCGTATAAGAAAAAATTATGCTTATTTATTCGTGCAGTCTAAAAATTGGTGACACTTTCCGTTACGGAGATTCAGAGAAATCCACGGAAAAGCCAGAACACCTTTATTCCACTATCTTCAATTCTAATTATTATTCAATTACTTATAATAAATCATTCAAAATATACTTTAATATTTTATTGCGAATTTTTAAACTCATGCCAGCTGTTAAATTCAGTACAGGAGTTTCAGAGGAAACCCTCTACACGATTTTTTTATTTTGCAAACTTTCAAATTATTATTATCCGCTCGCATTCCGCATAAAGGATTTTTAACACTATTTATTCCGGAGTTACACAAGTTAAAGAGAAAAACCATGGGAAAGTCAGACACAAATATTTTTATAATAAGAATGTTTTTATTACTTTTTTATGTCGGCTTTTAAATAAAATTATTTCATAAATAGTATATCATTTTAAAAGTTATTGAAATTGAAGAGTACATGTATTAAATCCCTGTCGCAAGATGGCGCTTTTAGTTTTGCTATGGTCAGAATATCCAAAGATTTGCAATTCCTTGTAAATCTTTGGAACACGGTGAGCGAACAGGCTGTTTCAAATACTGAATTGGGAAGTGAGCGCCGAAGGTGCTACCAAACTAGAATTTACTGCAGTTAAAATTTTCAATAAAGGTATTTGCATTATATGCCAGTAAGCTGATGTAGGTCCTGAAACGGCACTGCAGGCGCCACTGAGCGGGAGTTTCGTATGGTTGGTATTTTCAAGGATCGCGAGCCAGCTGGTCGCCAAAGTCGGCTACTGAGAAATCAAATTAACCGGCAACAACAAACTAAAAGTGGAGGGAGAAGGGGCAAAGAAAGTGAGAAAAACAAAACATTTGAACTTTAACGATAAGGAAGCCGCTATTGTGCAAATGACCTAGTTAAAATGCGGAAAACTCTTGATTGCGTAGATCACTCTAGTTAATCTGCACATTGGCTAGGTAATCTGTACAATAACAGCTTTCGAGTTTTAACGCTATCATATTTATATTCGTTTCTAAATTAAGTATATTATTCAGTCGCAAATTTAAAAGTGGGATTTTTTTTTTTTTTCTGTTTTACAAAATGCTTCGTAACTGCATCATGTGCAATCTGGGGATAAAAGAGAAAGACAGGGAGAGAGAGAGAGAGAGAGAGAGCATCTATTATACAAGTATATTATAACAGATTGACACCTGAGCTGCCATTGGTCAAAGAATTTTGTTTTCTTCTAATGCATGTGAAAAAATAACAGCTTAAAGGCCATCTTCACATCGAAATTTTGTCAAAATTTAACTTTTGGAACATTCTAATGTATTCCGCAGCACTTTTAGTACCTGCCATTTTTCACACTACTCTTCTGCAATGAAATTTTCTTCATTGTATAATTACGATTAGATATGAAGAAAATGCTCTTAAAGAAAAGTGTGGGGAAAAAAAAAAGGCGGGAACTGACAATGTTCCAGAATAAATTGAAATATTGACATATCTGCGTATTTCTTACTTAAAGACAGTAGGAGATCGTCAACCATCCGGATTATTTCATACGTTTATGAATGAAAATTTCTTTCTGCCTTAGCTATTTTTCGAAAAATATGTTATTTAAAAAAGGACAAATAAAACTTTCCCGACATCGGAAATTAAATTGATCCCTAGGACAGGCAGCTTTGTGGGGATAAATTTTTCTAGTTTTTTTTTTTTTTGTGTGTGTGTGTTGTTGTTGTTCATTTTCTTCAAATTCATAATTCTTATTAGTACTTATTTGAGAATATCATATCTCTGTTAAACAAAATGTTTACTCATCCTTCTTAAGATATAACAAATTCGTTTCAACTTATTTTAATGTGATATTGACTATCCTCAACATCCTAATAAAAAAGTTAGCTTGGAATATGTGCACTGCAAATAATAGGGTCTTAAAGTAAGACCTAAAATCAACTGAAATAGCATTTAATACACGTAAATGTCTTAAATTATAGCTAAGACGTTATAAATATCTTAATTTGAAACTGAAATATGTCTGAAATACAAATAGACACAAAAATGTCTCAAACACGTAAATATGCGAATTTTCAGAGAGCAAATGCGTCTGAATTTTTAGACACTTCCGGAACTAGTTGATATAATAAGCAGTTAAGCTACATAAACTGTAGTAGTTTTATTAAATTAAATTTTCATGTAATATTACTCTACAGATGTAAATGATATTTGCATGCAGTAATGTTTAACATAATTCACAAACAACATATTTAGATAAGAAGCTTATTTCGAAAAAAGAAAAAACTTGGTATTTAAATCTTTCTCATATTATAAGAAAAAGTATGGATATGAACGTAGCGAATAATTTGTGGAACAGTAAGCGAATTTATACATGAACAATCATGAATAATTTGTGCATAACAGGCTTCTTTCTTTCTTCTTTTTATTATTATTGGTTCAATCACACTTTTCTTTGACATATTTAATGGCATCTAAATGAAAAGTTATAAATTTTCTGGTATTTATGATTATATATATATATATATTTAATATCAGTTTAAAGAAATAAATCGTTACGCAAACATTGCAAGTTTTACATTGCAAGTTTTACATACTTCTTATGCACTATTAAAAAATTCTTAACCTCTATAAATGAAAATTAAGATAATAATATTTATCGACTTTAAGATGCCATATTATTAATCATTTTATGGCAAACAATTAGAAATAAACGTAACACTGCGATTTTTTTCGCTAATACTTACTTTAACGTATATTTAATCAAACAAATGTTGTTGTGTTCCGCGGTATCGTGATTGGTATTCTTTAACGACATTTCCTGCGACCATGGAAGCCTCTGCGCAAGTGCGGATTGAACGAGTCCAATGTTAAAAATAGGGATGACTGAGAGAAAACAAGCGATAACGGAACACCGAAAAACTGAATGTTTGCCAAATAACTATCTCTCGGCCAATTTTGCATCCCTCGAACTTTTGGACTCGGCCTCACTGCTAGTCGTAGGAAACGTGGTCGCACTATAGATGCTTGACTCCAGGTTTCGGATTCCACGGACAGTATGAGTTCGATTACCAACGCCGGGTAATAGTTTATATATATATATATATATATATATATATATATATATATATACTATAAATATTTCATTAACTCTCTAAAAAAACTCAGAAATCTATTTTTAACAGAGAAATAGAATCCCACGCCATTTTATTTATTTATTTATTTATTAAAAAGCGTTAAAGACGGTACTGTTTTTAAGCCTAACACATAGCTGCCAATAATTTAATTTATTTCAGAGTAATTTTAGCCCCGCCTTTATTTAGTGCCCCTTATTTTTTAAAAGTATTTTTTTCTTATTTTATCGAAGTTATATATTGAAGAAAATGTTTCTATAAATAAAGTCGTGCGAAATAAAGGTTGGGCTAAAAGTACTCCGAAGTAAATTAAAATATTGGCAGCTATTCTAACATGGAGGTATTTTTAAACCTAAAACATGGTGGCGTCTTAAGACACTTGCAATATCTTAATTTCAGATGCAAAAAGGTGCCATAAAAAGTAAAACATCCCTTTTTCGTTTAAAAAATTAATATCCACATGACACTTTTTTTTTACTGAATTTAAGACATTTAAGTTTACAGTGTGAGTTAAAGTTGATTGTTGCTAGAAAGATTTTTGGAAATAAACAAAGTATCTTATCTAGATGGGAATGGCAAATTATGTATGTATTTTTATGTATGTTATACACGTAACGTAAAAATAAGTTTGAAGATATATATTAAAATTTATAATTCTAGTGTATTTTTTCGAAAGCATATAAACATGAAATGGTGATGTATTTGCTATCTGCATAATTGTCAACATTTTAATTTATTCATCAGCAAATTTAGACCTGTCATTATTTTGCACCACTTTATTATAGAATATTTTTCTCTAGTATGTAACTACAATAAAAAAGAAAAAATACTTTTAAAATAAAAATTATATAGAATAAGGCGAGGCTAAAAATGCTCCCGGATAAATTAAAATGTTTGCGAAGTTCCTATATTTATTTCGGAGCACTTTTAGGCACGCCTTTGTTTTAGACCAATTAATTTATAAAACAATTTTTGGAAATATATAACAATAACAGAATAACAGGGTTGCCAACATTTTAATTTCTTTCGGAGCATTTTTATCCCCGCCTTTATTCCATACCACTTTTTCTTTAGGAGTAAATTTTTCTTAGTTTATCCTTAGTATATTTTTCTTAGTATATTGGAGAAAAATATTCTAAAAATAAAGTGGTGCGAAATAAAGGTGGGGCTAAAAATGCCCCGGAATAAATTTTAAATGTTGGCAACCCTGGAATAAGAAAAACTTTTCTAATAAAAATCGCAATGAAAAGAAAAAAAAAAAAAAAAAAAAAGCGAAAAAAAATGTGTAAAATTAAAAAGGACAGGTTAACCTAACATATGGTTAACCTAGCAAATATTTAAATTTAAATATAAAATGCAAAGTGCGACCATAAACTAACCGGATTAGTTTTTAAAAATAAGGAAAATCGCCTTCAAATAATTTTATCTCCTTCAAAATAATTATCAGAGAAGTCTATACAAATTTTCTATCGTTTCTTCAATTCATCTAAACATTGTTTATAGCTATTGGAACTAACCGCTCTCAAAATAAGCGTGACATTTCCCCATGTTTTTCTCATTCTTCCAAGTTGAAGTCTTTGGTATACTTTCAGTGATTTCTTGTAAACATTATAAGTGGTTGTACCACTCATGAACATATGTTCTTTATAACGACGCATCACCATATACTGTTCGAATCAATTCTAAAGTTCCGGTGAAAGATTTCGGTAACAGAATTTAATATTAGAACGTTGTTCCATTCCGAAACAATTTTTCTGTACAAGGGCTTCCAGTAAAAGAAAATAACTACCTTGTTTTCATATGCAGACTTTTAAGTAACCAGTTTAAATTGCCTTTAACCCTTTGGGTACATTTGACGAGTGAGACTCGTCATTTGCTTACTTGGGCGAAGTTACGGTGGACGAGTCTGACTCGTCATCTGAATTTAAGAAGTAGGCGTTAATGCTTGTGGCAACCCCGCCAGTGGGCGTTGATCGCAAGCACTTTCCTGACGTTTTTTATGATATCTTACAACCATTCTTATATCATCAATATAAGTATATTCCAAATAAAATGTATTACTTTTACATATTAACACTTTCGCGATCGCTGACGTAGATTCAAATCATTTGAAAATCTGTAACTCCACCAGTGGGCGTTTCTTTTGCAATTTGTATGTTATTTTTTTTCTTAATTATATAATTATTATTCCCAATTTTACAATGAAATATACTATGAATACAAATACTTATTTAGAAAGAATAAAATTATAATGTATATCCATTTGTAATATAAATGTGAATACAGAAAATTTTGTTCTGAAATATTGTAACATGGGAGAATAACGCCCACAGACGGACCTTACTGTCAAAAATTCAAAATCATTCTATATAGCGACAAATTAAATCCGTCCCTTGGGCATAAAAATCTTCAAATAATTCAGTACTCAAAGGGTTAATAAGAGTTGAGTTGTCGTTCAATTCTAAACATATACTTACTAATTCTTCCACTTTTTTATTTTATCCCTTTTTTTTTTTTTTTTTTTTTTTTTTTTTAATGCACACATCTTGTAATAACAAATTTGTTTTGATCCAACTAATTTCTTAATCTTGATTAAAATTTTCCTGGCATAAATATATAAAATTCCTATAACGATAGTCATTGGATAGGAATACATTGTAAATGTTAACTCTTTTGCGCCCTTTTTTTTTTTTTTTTTTTTTTGTCTTTTTCACTATAAGATCCACCTGTGGGTGTCATTCTCCCTTGCTACAAGATTTTAGAAAAAAATTCTTCGTATTCGCATTTATACAAATGGATATACATTATAGTTATACTCTTTCTAATTAAGCATTTATATTTATAGCATATTGATAGCACAAATATGAATATTGAGTATATTTTTAAGGAATAAATTACATACAAATTGCGAAAGAAACGTCCACTGGTGGAGTTGAGAATTTCAGATGACGTGAATCTACGTTAGCGGTCACAAAAGTTATAATTCTTATTTTTAAGAATTAAAAGAATGCTTGATAACAGAAATAAAGGAATACCAACTAGAAAATTCATTTCATAAAATACTGTTATGTTTTATATGTGATCCATTTTGTTGTCGATAGCGATGAGTCTGGGTAAAACCTCTCTAGTCATAAATGGCTTGACGTAATTGACGTCAAGTAGCATTGCTTTGCAGAGTAAGTTCGTTCACGTATTGTTTAAAAGTGTAGCAAAGTACAGTCAGCCAAAAAAAAACGCCACCCCCCCCACCTAATTTCGGCGTAAATTATCGTAGAAACATGTGGTTGGTACCAATCGATTTGTAATAACGTCTAGTTTATAATGATATAGTTAGATTTTGCTTAAGGGGTCGTCTACATATTAAAACTGGCATCAACTTCATTTTTTTTAATGGTAACCCCCACTTTTTATAATTTATTTGAATTCTTTGGACAAAATCATCGCGGAAAATGGTTTAGTTTATATATTTTGCACAATTCTTCACAGAATTATAAGCTGTCAAACTATGAGGGTGCTAATGTTAAATGAATGTGACAAACATTAATTCATATCTTCCAAAATAATTATGATATTCAAATTCTGTTTTTTTTATATGATAGAATGAAGTGACTGAAACATATTCCATGCATATTTTTGATTTTTTTTTTTTTTTTTTTTTTTTTTTTTGAAATATGAAAATTATTAATAATTTCATATTTGAAAAAATTATGAATTATGACCTATGTTAATTTTTGCATAAATAGAACGGGCATCATCAAAAACATGGGTTTCCAAATTTACAGCTCGTTCTTAACAATATTTTTTGAGTTACAGTCATATTTTATTTTTTAGTGTTGTTAGGGGCCGTCACTTATAATAATTTGTATCCTTTGTGAGTAAATATCTGTATATATTTTGACGAAAAACTATTTTAATTTACCTTAATGTTATTCTAATTGTTTTCTAAGCAACATTTCGATGTTTATGATACGAATTGTATCATTTTTATAAAATTATCGCAATGCAAGCGAGAGATTGTGAAAAAATTTCCAAAAGAAATGAAGCCCCGCCTATATATTGCGGAAACAAAATTAAAAAAACAAGTTTCTCTATTCGTATATGACTCTCTATGTGACGCTGATATGCATAAATGTCAATGGCATTTACTACATCGAATGCTGAAGACAAAATTTAAATGATTTAATTGGAAGTATGTAAAATAATTTTGTTTTATAATGTAAAGTTGTAGAAAAACTGTGTAAAGGCGTGGCTTCTGTCGCAAAGAGGTTTATACTCGATTCTGAAATGTTAAGTCTTTGTTCTTAAATATTACATAACGTTTCCCACTTTGTCACTGCTAAAATTCTATTTTGTCCCTTTTGTCTTTTGTTTTTAACTTGAATATTCTACGATTCGTACACCTCAAGTTAAGTACCATGACGGTAAAAAAAAAAAACGCAGTAAGACGAGGACTATTATTTTAAAAAAGAGCAATGCGCTCTGAACAATACTTTTTTTTTTTCCTTTTTTTAAATTAATATAATTGACTTTTATTAATTTTTATCAGATTTTAAAACAAATTTTCTGTTTTAATCTTGTTGTGACATTTTCGCATTCGATTACTCTACCGTTTATGCTATTTAAATTTTATCGCATGACGTAACATAATAAAATATAAAATTTTCATTAAATGTTTTTTTAATACTGAATAATAAAGTGGTAATTTTTTTTTTTTTTTTTTTTTTTAAGTTTTTAATATCTATTATTGAAACAAAGCGCAATATTATTTATTTTCTATTATTCTAATCACGGCGTAAAACTGGCGTCACATTTCTTACGGAAAAAGAATTTAAAACAAAGTAACATGTTTTATTACTTTTAAAGATATAGATTTTACACATTTAAAATTAAGAATTCAAGTACAGTAGATGACTGCAGAACGGGGAATACTCGTTCTAGGCAATAGGAAACCGTTTTTTTCTATATCCATATTTCTTTTCATATGGATATACATAATAATTATACTTTTTCTAGTAAAAGTATTTGTGTTCATACTATTTTGTTTATTTATATATGAATATAAGGAATATTCTTAAGAAATATCGTAACACACAAATTGTGAAAGAAACGCCCACTGAAGGAGTTACAGATTTCAAAATGACATAAAACTACGTCAGTGGTCGCGAAAATGTTAAATATCCTTTCTCAGATTTTAGTTTAAATCTTGTTATCTATATTTTTGTATATTATCTATTGTTGGTTTGCACGCCTAAAATTAAATGTAAATCTTTATAGTAACACTTTCATGCGAGGCTTACTGTATAAAATAAAAATACACCCAATAAGAAGTAGATAATAATTGTTAGTTAGTAGATTTTAATTGTTTATATATATACATATTTTATTATATATGTATTTTAACTTAAATTTTTGTCTCTTAAATAAAACAGATTTTGCTTTTTAGAAGTAGATAATTCTTTTTCTTAAATATTAAACATTTTTTTTTTTTTTAACCGCTATTAAAATTATTATCATTATTACTATTGTTCTTTTACCTTGGTTTCTAGATTTTTGTAATTAAACATTGAAGGGTTCATATGATTCAAGCTATAAGTGTTGTATTTAACTATTCAATGTTTAATAAATTGAAACCAATAAAAATCTTTTAATTCATAAGCTAACTCAGAAAGTTCTGCGAATTTGAATCGTTTTTTATTTTATAACTAACATTTCTGAACTTTTTTTCCGGTTTGAAATTTAATAAATAATGTATATTGTGTGGTAGATCACTATTTATTTTTTCTAAATGTATAGACGGTCCCTAACACATTTTCACGTGTAACTCTGTTTAGAATTGATTTAAAGTATATAAATAGGTAAGTTTTCCGAACTGCCTTGATCTCCGAAATCTGAATATGGTGTCAAAAATGGGGGTCGGCATTGAAAAAAATGAAGTTTATACGTGTTTTTATATGTAGATGACCCCTTAAGCAAAATCTGACTACACCATTAAAAACTAGACGTAATTACAGATCGATAGGTACCAGCCGCATGTTTCTACGATAATTTACGGCGAAATTAGGTGGGGGGGGGGTGGCGGTTTTTTTTTGGCTGTCTGTACACTCGAGGTTAGCGCTTTTCGTCGTGCAGTGGCTGTGCTGCGCAAATAAAAGCTGTGAAAAACTCGCCCGTATTGTGCTTCTTCTAAAAATGTTATCCCTTATGTTTTTAAAGAAAACAAGAATTAATTTTAGCCCTAAATGAACATTATAGTATAGATGTGGTTATTTATTTGAAATTATTAGCGTGCCTTTGACTTTTAATACAAAATATGTTAGATGTTAGCTAATAATCTTAAGTAAACAATCACTTTATTATTAGCTAACATCTACTACATTTCGTATTTAAAGTCAATTGTACGCTGATAATTTCGAGTAAATAATCACATTTACAGTGTTCATTTAGTGCAAAAATTGATTAATGTAAAATATAATTTTTTAAATCTATCTTCTATTGTTGTAAATTGTATTAAAAATACGAAAAAATTCATGTATTAGTAACTCAAGAAGAAAATGTTAATGTACGCAATTTTCAAAATTAAAATTTTGGTAAAAGAAAAAAGAAATAAAATTTTGGGAAAGGAATCGCGTATAAAACATGACTTGATCATTATTTCTTTTATTAAAAAATGCATTATATGATGTTCCGTAAAACAATACGATGCAGACGAAATCATTCGCAAAAGTTTTATCTAAACAAAATATATTTGTAATCGCTTTAGAACCAAATCTGTAACTAAATTATAATTTAGAAATGATAAAATAACATTTACGAATGAACAAATATAATAACTACACTAATAAATACACTAAATGGTTCTAACCTTATAACAATTCAAACGAATTCGAAATTCCATAGATTTTCTATTGATCCGTAATGAGAGAAAAATTGAAAAGATTAAAATTTCAATAGCTTTTGAGTAATAAATTTAGGAAGAAGCGACTGGAAAGTCCAGCTTCCATTACTCGAACTCCAATCAAGCGTAGGCATCCAGCTATGAATAACAATTAAATATACAATTAAATAATAGATTATAGTAGAATGATATTTCCGGTGTGAATAATACATTTAAAAACTAGTGTTAAAATGAATAAATAAATATATGAATGAATATAAAAAAATAATAACAATAATAATTAAAAAAAAAAAAAAAAGCTGTACTGCAGTGGTGTGTATATCGATGTATGATCGCTCGACGAGCATAAAAACTATGGGTGAAGACATAATTTAATTTATTACGACAGGACTACTTATTTTTGTATTTTAACATCCTTTCAAATATATATATATATATATGTATATATATATGAAAACACTAGTATGTATATAAATTGTGAGAAGTATTGAAAAAGCCTTTAAAAAAAAAAAAAAATTAATTGTGAAACACTACGTATCTAAAATACAGAAAAAATATGCGAAATATGAATATTTTAAAAATACATGAATTTTTTCGTTAAGATGCGTTCAAGCATAAATCTATTTTAACTTTAAATACGGAGCAACTTTCGAGTAAACAAATTCTATTCGAGCTTGCGTAAATTCAGCTTTGAGTAACTCAGATACCACCATATGACGTAATCATATGATTATGTCATGGTTACTTCTAGAGTTCCTTCAGTATTATAGGAGCCTTAGTTACTTCACTGATCGCTGACAAAGCCATCTCATGCTGGCAGTATCTGAGATACTCAGGCTGAAACTACGCATGCTCGAATAGAATTTGTTTACTCAAAAGATGCTCTGTATTTAAAATTAAAATAGATTTGTGCTTGAACGAATTAACATCTTAATGAAAAAATTCATGAATTTTTAAAATATTCATATTTCGCATATTTTTCCGTATTTTTGATAGGTAATATATTTTACAATTAATTAAAAAAAAAAAAGAGGGTTTTTTTTCAATATTTTTAAAAATTTATATACATATAGCAGGGATGGAACACGGGCGCAGAATTCATACCACTATCAATATACGAAAATTTTCTACTTGTTAAATCGACGATATTATATGTAGAGAAAATTCTTAAACGGATTCCGGTATGAATTCTGCGCCCGTGTTCCATCCCTGATATAGTTATTGAAATTTTAATCTCTTCAATTTTTCACTCATTACGAAACAAGAGAAAATCTATGGAATTTCGAATTCGCTTGATTTGTTATGAAGTTAGAACAAATTAGTTTATATTACATTTGTTCATTCGTAAATGTTATTTTATCATTTCTAAATATTATTTTAGTAACAGATTTGGTTCTAAAGTGATTACAAATATATTTTGTTTATATGATAAAACTTTTAGATGATGTAACTACTATTAACTACGCTACCTAAGACTCTATAATTCTAGTTGACACACAGCCGACCATTGTTGCACAGCGGAAATATAGCTTGACGACGTTTAGTTGCAGACGTATTACTCGGCGCCTTTATCTCCTAAAATATCGAGTTTGCATAAGCAGGAGAGCAAATTATTGTGTGCACTTGATACGTTTGGTGGTAGTATTTGGCGAAATTTTCTTATAACCCTAGTAAAAAGTAGACATTACTACTACTGTTAAACTAATTAATTTTAAATATTTATACATGTTGAAAAGTAGTGTATGTTGCAAAATACAACATTTAGATAATCAAACAACAAAAAAAAACAAATAATTGATACAAAAAATGCAAGGATATATATAATTACACTGCATATTTGTGATTGAAAGCTAAGTGTACAGTTCTGTCTTGTACAATTAATAGCCCATTTCTTTCGCCTTTTTTCATCTGTTATAAATCTAAACATTCTAAAAGCAGTTCTGGTATGATTTGCGCAATTTTCGGCTGCACAACCCCCCATTTTATGTGATTTGATAACACTTGAAATTCGGACCGCGTGGGCAACAATCGCTGAGTGGGAAACAAAATGCGTGATGAGCCAGCCTATATTGGAGGAGCTCTAACGCTACCCATTGCTCCATTGGCGTGACTACGCTTACTGTGTAAAGTTTTTTTCAAGTAGTAATAGTTATGCGTGGTCTGCGAATAATTAACAAAGAGCAGCTCAACCAGCGGGTCAATTATTAACACTTTTTTCCTCGCGTAACGTGTTTGTGAAAGTGTGTTAATCCGCCATAGATAGTAAACTCTGATTGAAGAGGTTTCTACATCGTTTTTGCTTAGAGTAAAGGGATTTAGAACGTGCATTGGCATACCCTCCAACGTACTAATTAATATCCCGTAGTATTGTTACCCTGCCTTCTTTTTCACACCAGTATATTTTTAGAGTATTTTTCTTCTTATTTAATCGCAATTGCACTTGGAGAATATTACTTTAAAAATTTATTGATGAGAGAAAAAAGGCGGGACTAACAATACTACGGAATATTAATTAGGATTTTGGAGGGTATGCAATGGGTTTGTCGTACAAAGTATTTAGGAAAATTTCCCCATTTCTTTCATTCACGAATATAATTTTTTATCAACCGGTGTATTTTAGTATTATAAAGACACTGAGGCATGGTCAAGGACATGATTAACTCCGAACGTTTAAGAAAGAAGTCTGTAACATCAAGAGTTAATGGCGCAGTTTAAATTCCCACATATTACAGTGTTTATTGATAGGAGAAAATACACATTGGATGTAAAAAAGCTGATAACAAAGTAGAGAAATATATATATATCCCAGAATAATGTGTATAGTATATAAAACGCATTGAGTAAAAATTTAAATACACTATGTGAGATATTTCTGTGAAGTCCCATTAAACGAAGGATGGTGTTCCGCTGACTATATATATTGTATTCTTTGTTCGATATTTTTCAAACTTTTCTCTGCGTTAGTCCTTAGTGGAAATATTTTCTGTATAAAAAGAATGGACAAATAAGTCCCAACTTCTGTAATTAACCACGCCTGAATATCTGTATATCATTAAAACACTATGAATTATATATCAGAAAATAAAATAATATAATGAGAAGTAAAACAAATAAGATATGCACTTTCCTAAATATTAGAAAGCTTTATTCACTAAAATAGTTATCAAATTGCGCAATAATACTCTAATAATTTACAATTTCGGTAAGAAAGCGATTTACTTTGTGCACCAATTAATGAAATTACATGCACCATACTTGCCGACATCCTAACTAATTTTCCGTGTTATTGTTAACCTCGCCTTCTTTATCTCACCAGTATTTTGTTACGGTATTTTCTTTCTTATTAAATTATAATTTGTAGAATAATTATTCTAAAAATTTACTGCTCTGAAATAAGGGTCGGGACTAACGAAACTACGGAATATTAATGAAGATGTTGGCAGTTATACATGTATCATACTTGCCAACATTATAATTAATATTCCCCAGTGCTTTTATTATCGCCCTTTTCCCACACCAGTAAATTTTTAATGCAATATTCTGCAAATACAATTACAATTAAATAAGTAGAAAAATACTCTAAAAAGGTACTGGTGTAAAAAAGAAGGTGGGGCTAACAATACTTCAGAATATTAATTAGTATGCGAGGGTAAATAATGTTCAGTTTATATTGCAATGATTAAATTTATCTTAGTAGGTCGTCTACTTATTAAAATTCGAATAGTATTATATATGTTTTTTCGAAAAGTATCATATATATTTGGATTTGTTTTACCTTTATCAAATCATCTAGAAAAAAGGTACAGATTAAGTAGTTTTTTCACTAAGTTTTCATAAAGTTAAATGGAGAAAAAATTCAGTTATTGTTAAATAAATAGGCCATACTTTAATTGTCATCGTCTCGAAAACTCATTAAATATAAATTTCTTTTTTTTTTTTTTTTTTTTTTTTTTTTTATGCTTTAGAATAAAATGACCAAAAATGACCAGGTATATATTACTTTTTGAAAATATTTATAATTAGGAAAATTAAATTCTTATTGCAAAAGAACTGTGAATCAATCACTCCAGTTTTTTTATTACATAAAAATAAATAAATAAACAAATAAATGAATAAACACAATTAACTTATGGGTTCTCAAAGTTAAAGCTCCTTCCTAACATTAGTTTTTTTTTTTTTTTTATAATTATATTTTCCCTTCAGATTGGCGTTAAGGTGCATCTCTTGTTACCATTTGCATTCTATGAAAGAAAAAAAAAATGGAAATCTACCACACAAGTTATGTTTTTCTTATTTTATTTTATTTCCTTTCTTTCTTTCTTTTCTTTTTTTTTTTTTTTTTTTTTCAAGATCAAACATAATTCCATTTGTTTATTAAATCATATTCGTTGTTTTCTATACAGAGTAAATTATTTTTGAAAAATTAACACATTACATGCGCACTGGGAGATATTGTGATTACAATCCAGAGGAAAAAATGAACGTCAGCTATGCACCTCAGTAACAAACAATTAATAATATTTTACTTTTAAAATGATGTTACGTATTAAATGTTTAATTTTTATGTAACGTTGGCTTACAGATAATGCCATTCATTGCATCAACTATTGTTAGCAAAAATAAAGCGTACTTGCCCTCATACTAATTAATATTCCGTAATCTTGTTAGTCCCGCCATTTTTCTTACATCAATAAAATTTTAGAGTAATATTCGCCAAATGCAATTACGATAGAATAAGAAGAAAAATACTTTAGCATAGCTGCCAAGTTTTTTAAATTATTCCTGAATAATGTTAATCCCGCCCTTTTTTATTTAAAAATTTTATTCAATATGTAATTACGATTATTTATGAAGACAATTACTCTAAAAATATTACGGTGTGAAAAGGGTGCGGGATTAACAACATTCCAGAATAAACTAAAAAACTTGGCAGCTCTGCTATAAAAAGATACCAGCGTGAAAAAGAAGGCGGAGCTAACAAAACTACGGAAGATTAAACAACATATTGGCAAGTATGCTAAAGCCCTTACGGGTACACCTTCACTGGCCTCGCTGCGAGGACGCAGTTAACAAGTTCCGACGTTACACACTTATCCCGTCATTCCATTTAGCAAAATTGTACTTTTATAACCGTTAGTAGTCGCTATAGACAGCGCCACCTATTACAGATTGCGCACTTTTTATTTAACTGTCACGAATATTTTTAAGAAGTGATGTGATCGACGTTTCTTCGATTTTATTCGTGTATTATGTCTATCAAATGCCACTTCTAAAAATTTTTGATGGCTATTGAATAAAAAAGTCTGGCAACACTGAAGGATGGGCGGCAAATCGACGACCTAGCGACTACTAACGGGTTAACCTGGAAGAAAAGGTCGTCAATTTCTATTATTTTAATTTTATTCATAAATTCTGGTGGCATTGTAATTTAAATGAGTCCTATTATCTTGCGTTACAAAGGGTTAAATAATTCAAAACAGTAAATATTTTTGTTAAATAATGTAATGTTTCAGAAGATAGCCAAAATGATGAGCCAAATATTCAAAGTAAAATGCACCCATATTAGAGAAACATGCATTACACGGCTTAGAGGAGAAATTGCCTAGCGTAGACCACAGATTACCATACAGATAGAACAGAGATGCTGAAAAGCCAGCCAGAACGATAGTAACACCACTAGTGTCAATGAAGGGGATCTAAAAACATCCACATGTGTTAGGTCTACATGAATAGCGTCTTTGAACAAATATATGTTTTCCTATTTTCGGAGTAGTTAGTCTTTTCTTTTTTTTTTTTAATTTCTATTTTTTTTTTTTTTTCCAACAAGATAATAAACAAAACACCCAGAACTCTTCAAAGAAATAAGACCAATTTTTATAATGCTTATATTAATGCTCTGCCAAAGACATTCATATTCAAATGCAAATAAAAATAAAAATAAAAATAAAAATTATACATTGTAATATTGAAATAGCAGCATGAGATCGTTACATATTTAACATAACGCTTGGTTTACATAATACAAAATGCTTTAAAAGGAAAAAGTATTTTTGGTTCATGTATGTTTTCAAAATTTATTTTCTTCATATTTAGTACTTGGTTTTTAAAAATAAATTGCGTTTAACGATCAAGTTTTTAAACGATAACAAAGTTGGCAAAAGAAAACATAGATACGATGAAAATAAGGCGAGCGATTGCATAAGCTGAAGATCTCGAGAAATTTACAGCCGTTGCCTACAGATTCATTGTTTTAGCTTTTTAGTTACCATCTAGTATACGGGAGTGTCCTATCTTATATTTATCTATAGGATAGATATAATACTGTGGATACTTTTTAAAAGTAATATTGACAATGCTGCCATGCGACTTTTTATTATTATTATTATTATTATTCCTGTTGTACCAATATTTCCAAAAAATAATAACTGTAATATTTTTTCGCAGGTAAATCTGCTTTTTATTTCTGATAGAATGGAGTAGAAGGCTGTTTTTTACCAACTATTTGAAAAATACCAGAGCCGAGAATCGAACACGGGCCTTCCGCTTAACGCGCAGATGCTCAAACCACTGAGCTACCCTGGCTGATGACCAGCTCAGCACTTCTCGCATGATCCTAAAAATCAGCTTTCTACTCTACGGTATCAGAAATGAATTTCCAGGTTGATGAAAAAAATTTCAGAAATCTTCGCTTTGTTTGCATAAATGTATTATAAATGTGATGTTGTGGGAAAATAGTAGTACAAATGTAATAAAAAAAATTAAAAAAAAAAAAAAAAAGGCGCCTGTATATGTCACACAGACTTCCGGTGTAATTTTTTTTTTTTTTTTTTTTTTTTCAATTCTGTCAATTCTGTCACAATGTTATTTAGTTTCAGGAATGATAACACAATTGGTAGTCCAGCAGTAGTTTATAAAAGAATGTTTTTTAGAGGGAAAGTAAGTTTAATAATTTCGTTGTTTGCTTTTAAATTTGAAGATTAGGCTCTGTAACTATGTATCGAAATGTGTACTTCAGCCTTCATTTATTTATTTATTTCAGGAAACTCTCAGGAAAGATAAATTTTCACAATTATTGCTACCGCCATTTTTTACAATAATCTACATGCTATTTAATTACGATGCATTATTGTAAAAAGTATCATAAAGATGTCTACATAAAACTAATAGTCGAAAAACAAATAGAAAAAATTTCATCCTTGGAAGTGACCTGAAAGAAGGGCAAATGAAGGGCCTTTGACATTTTTCAAGTAATCAATTAAAGTATTTTATAAATGTTTATTTACAATATATATTTTGATAGTTACTCTAGATCTGCATGGTTTATATAACACAATATAGTTAGTAAATATACAGTTAGCGACAAAGAGAAAATTATAAAATAAAAAAAACTTGTGTGAAGCAACCACACGACTTCCATTACTTACTTATTACATGTATTATATGTATTTTTTGGAGATAATATGATCAGAAGACATAAAATTGACCTAACAAATTAGACACTTAAAAATTTTCTGATAAGTGAAATCTTATACACATGTAAAGATATATAAAATATATTTACATAGCGAATTTAACCCTTTCATTCCCAAATTTTTCAATCCATAAAACAATAAATCTTATATTTAGTCATAAATTTATTTCAAAGGTAATATATATAAATATTTTCTAAAAAATAGGAGTAATAGCAGAGTACGAATTAATATAGCTAACAAAGCAACTGAGAGGTGTTTATTTATGTTTAATATAACCACTGATGCCATTTAAAATCATAACTTTTCAATAAATAAAAATATCGAAATTTTGAAGAAATCCACATTGCAATTAATTAAATTACAAATTACAAACATTAAAAAATAAAACAAAAATATTTCAAACAGTTAATTTACTTAAATTGCCCAAAACAGGAAACTGATTCCGATATCATTATCAGAATAGAAAAAAATATACATTCATTTATCAACAAGGATAGTGAAATCATCTAAAATATTTTTTTTTCGGTGATAAAACATATATAGATTTTAATATTGTTCATTCTGAATCAGCAGGATTGTTAGATGGTAAGAAAGAAAATCTGAAATATTATGATTCCAATTGGCATCACGGGGAATGAAAGGGTTAAAAATAGTAAGAAGAAAAAAATCAGTTTAGCCATTTTTCGAAACATTTATTTCCGACATCTAAAACTGTTCTAACGGATCAGAATGACTGTTAATTTTCTTTTAATAACCACGTAATACATAAGAAAGGATATCTAAATTGGATATATGTAACAATTCTCTAGAAAATCATTAAAACCGTTTTTGAGATACCCACTTTTTCCAAAACTTAATAGATTTAATTATTGACCGGAAAGTAATAATTACATACAAAAAAAAATTAAAAGGCAGTTAATATGGCAAGTTTGAAAAAGAAAAAAAAATCAGTGCAGCCGTTTTTAAAGGAACGCATTTGCGAGGCCTCAAATTGAGCTATTTATACAGGACGCCTATCAATTTTCCTGAACTAACCAACTATATCATTCGAAAGGACATCTAATAGAGTGTTTATATAGCAACTTAGAAGAAAATCGTTAGAGCCGTTTCCGATGTCCCATTTCTGGTTTTCCAATTTTCACCAAAGTTTGGAAAATTCATCTTTACATTAGACCTGTTTCAGTCCTAAACTCTCGTAGTTCTATCTTAATTAGTTTCCGAGATATAACAGTCAGAAGATTCCCTACATACATACATACATACACATTGACCAATTGCCCAAAACCACTTTTTTGGACTCAGGAGACCTTAACACGTGCAAATCAGGTGAAAACTCGATATCGAATTTTTGGACCGAAGTACTTCCATTACAGTACTTCCATTACCTGCGGTAGTCGGGTAATGGAAGTAAAAATTTATTGCTGATTTTGTCGTAGATCGTCGTAAACATAAGCGACTGATGCCGATTTGCTGGTAACGTTTATCTTATAAAGGTATATTGTGTTTGCTCTAAGGGAAGGGGAGTGTATTCTATAGATTAAAACTTAAAGAAAATCAACATTTTCTGAAAGCAACGCTCATTTTAGATGTTTTTCTTTTTCTTTATTTGAATCAGAAAGGTTATAGTTTATGTATTTCACATAAATCTTCATAAAGGTATTTTTTGTCAGAATTTATGGATGTTAATGTTATAGAATTTAAGGATGTTAATGATAAATAAATGT
Organism: Salticus scenicus; assembly: GCA_963930645.1. Classification (NCBI taxonomy): domain Eukaryota; kingdom Metazoa; phylum Arthropoda; class Arachnida; order Araneae; family Salticidae; genus Salticus; species Salticus scenicus. The sequence goes on along the minus strand of OZ005659.1, from coordinate 208,394,181 downwards.
AACAGACTTTAAAAAACTTTACATTTACTTTTTTATTTTTTGCGCACAAAAGAATAGAAAACTTTAAAAATAGTGGTTTCAAAATTTAGAAAATATTCCTTTAAGCTTTTTTTTTTTTTTTTTTTTTCATTATTTAAGTTACAGATGACCCATTTGTTATTATCTTTAGAGAACTGTCTTCTGTTATAAGTTGCTTCGCCTTTAGGCATTCCTTTACAACATTACCATACAACAAACAAAATGATTTTGGAGTATCTGTGCTTGACTCTTTACGAACACCTGAATATGTAAATGCGGACGGCATTTACCACATTCATAGCCGATGGCAAAATTTATATGATTTCCTTACCAGTATAGAAAATCATTTTAATAAATAATATTATGTTTAAGAAAAGACGAGGCTTAATGATCAAATAGAAATATGCGCAAGAAATTTTTTAAACTCTTTTTACTTAAATAATAAGGAAAATGTGGCAGTTTAAAACCGCTATTTTTGGTTTGATTCTTGTTATTAATTTTTGGTGCTTCAATATGAAATCTTTGTACGTCACAACCAGAGCCTGATTAAAGGGGAAGCGCACATTATCTCCGCTCTCCCCGGAATATTTTTACAATTATTTCTTACTTCATGTCATAGAAATTCCACGCTTTGACGAGGAAATATTTTTTATAAAAATTGAACGGTGTAAAACAATCCAATTTACTCACCGTTATTAGACACCAGAATTCTTTTAAAATAATTTTTAATGAGAATCTTCTATTTACTATAGGATGAAAATATTAGTTAAATGATAACGGTGTAAGTATAAATAATGTGTGCTTCCCCCTTAATCAGGCTCTGGTCATAACCATAGCTACCAACATTGTAATTATTATTCCGTAGTCCTGCTTGTTCTTATCTTTTCCACACCAGCCTTTCATTAGAGTATCTTTCTTGGTAATTTAATCGTAATTAGAGTTGAAGAAAATTAGTCTAAAAATTTCCACTTTTTTAATTATATCATGTAGGGTAATAGAACCAATAACCAGTGGAAAGCACACTGCAGTTAGAATGTAAAAATGTTAAATACCTTTTGAAATATGAGCATTTTTATTAAACATTTTTTAACTACACATGCGCTAGATTTAAAAAAGATTCGCATAAGTTAATAGGCATAAATATTGAGATACTAAAAATACAACTGAATATTATTTGTAATACTGGCAAGTATGACGAAAGGCGGGGTTTATTGCTTAAAATATAAATATTGAGATACTAAAAATACTACTGAATATTATTTGCAATACTGGCAAGTATGACTAAAGGCGGGGCTTATTGCTAAAAATAGCAACACCGAATGGCGATATGTTACACCTTTTTATTGAATATTTAATAACTTTTATGATTTTTATAACACCGCAAGCTGTTTAAAATTTAAAGCAAAAGAAAAAAAAAACTAATAATATGTATATATATATATATATTTTTTTATATATATATATATATATATATATATATATATATAATTCAGATAAATTAATTAAAATTTTTAAATTATATATTTAATAAGAAAAAAGAGGTAGAAGAAAGGAAAAGTAATTTTAAGTTTGCATGACTTAGAAGTTCATCTAGCGGCATTTTAATAGAGGATATTCTATTAATAATGTAACATAAATTTATTTTATATTAAAACAATCTCCATTTTTTTTCCTCTATTATTATCTGAATAAATGTATATTTTTCAAGTGCCCAATCTTTTTTCTTCTCCTTTATATATATATTTTGTACCTTTAAAAAAGTAGTAGTCAACTCAGACCTTACCGTTCTTTGTTGGGAGTTCTGGCCGGTTGGCGGTAGGAATTTTGACCGAAACTGAAGCAAATAAGCGATTTCTTTCTTTCTTTTTTTTTCTTTTTTTTTCTTTTTTTTTTTTTTTTCATATTCAAATTCAATTTACATTTAAAAAACATTGAAATGAAAATAGGCTTAATTATTACATGTTTTAACTTGCTATAACTCTACTTAATAAATTTTTTTAAGTAAATTTATTTCTCAAATTTATAAATCATACCTTCCATGGAACACGTCGGCCGTTATAAAATTTTATTGCTTGTACGGAAACAAAACTTGGCGGTGGGGCTGAAAAGCTTCACTACACATGCTCTAATACATTTCCGTTTGTAACTCTATCAAGGGTTTATAAACTATACTTTTGGTAGATAAAAGTATATAAACTACACTTATTCTGAACTGTCTTGATTTCAGAAATTCGAATATGAAATCAAAAATGGAATTTATAAGTCGTTGCAAATTACTTATTCAGACGATGCACCAAGATAAATTTAACCGCACTGAAAAAAATGATGGCAGTTTTACAGCAGAATATGCTAACAAAAATGGCTGCCAGCGTATTTTCCTGTTAGATAAAATAACCACAGAAACATGTGTAAACAGAGACTCTTTTATAGAATCAGGGATGGAACACGGGCGCAGAATTCATACCACTATCGATGTGAGAAAATTTTCTACTTCTTAAATCAATGATATTATAAGTAGAGAAATTTCTTAAACGGATTCCGGTATGAATTCTGCGCCCGTGTTCCATCCCTGATAGATGTTTCTTTTAAATATTATTTCTTTTTAACAGCGAAATGTGTTAGCACACATTTTTGTCGTTCTTTTTTATAGTGAATAATCGCTAATAATTACACGCTGTTACAAATCGATTGGCTATAATTGCTTGTTCATTCGATGAGTTACAACAGAATCATTCGAGGGATGGCTTTTTTATTTTTTATTTTTATTTTTCCTTTTTGTACAAATAGTTACATGGGGCTAGAATATACACAAAAGATGGATGACTTTGTTCTGATAAAAGACGTTTAGATGTTATTACCAGTCGATCGGCCTCATCGCTTATTTACACAATGGTTTACTTTAGAATTAGCCAGGGAATGTTTTTTTTTTTTTTTTTTTTTTTTTTTTTCTTTCTGCTGACTGTACGTACCTAGTTGAGGCTAGGATGGGCACATGGGATGATTGAATTTGACTTAGTCTACGTTGACAGATTTGGAGGAATATATAGATCTAATAGATATTAAATATAACATCAAACAGATATTAATGTACAGTTAGAAAAAGAAAGCTATCAACTTTTATTAGTGGTTATGCTTATGAAAAAGTTAAAATACACAGGTATTACGGAATATAATGAGGAAACAATAACTAGATTGTCAAATAAAAAAATCTTGTATGTAGAATATAGCTTTCTCGCCATTATAATTATGATTATTATAACTATAATAATTATTATTATCATATTTATTTATTTTAAAAGACAACACCTACATATTATAATGCGATTATAAAGTTTTATTTATTTTTTAAATGCTGCAAAAATTAGTTGCGAGAATGTTCCTTTTCATAAATTTAAAAAATTTTGCGCATTAAACTTTTCGATTCTGTATAAGTGCCCGATGTATAGCTGAAGCATAGGCAGAATCTAGCAACAATACAGGACAATATAAAGAAAAATATGAAAATATATTACCATTTGGGATTAAAAAAAAAGTAACAATAAAATGAATTTGTAACGGAAGTTTAATAATTGAAATACATACTCTTCAAGCAGCTATTATTTAGTAAATGTTTATTTTGCAATTGTTAGGTATATTTATACATAAGATGTAATCCTATGAAAAGCGAGCAGATGGCGCCACCGCTACGTGCCATATTTATGTTTGTAGAAATAATTTTCAACGCTTTCCTTTCATGAGTTTCAAGGTATAGATATACAGGGTGTTTCAGTGAACCGTTTCAGAACTTCTAAGAGGGGTAGGGTACATCCTGACAACTCGAAATCATATAGCAATGTGGAGTCGAAATGCTTTCCTGAAGCGGTGTTGTACACAGAAGCACCATAAAGAAAAGAGACCGTAAGTGAGAAATCGTTTTAATAATACATGAAAAGAAGCAAAAGGTACATGGATTAAAGTAAGTGTTCGAAGTTTCTTCCACGGGCTACAATGCACGCCTCACATCTCCGACGCATGGACATCCGAACATTCTGGAATACTCCAGGCATATCTCGAATTTCTCCGCCATCTACCGCGTCAGGAAAGCATTTCTGACTGCCCATTGGTATATGATTTTGGTTCGTCAGGATGTACCCTACCCCTCTTACAAGTTCTGAAACGGTTCACTGAAATACCCTGTATATGCTAGTGAATCTATTTCTTACATCACAGAACAGGATCGCAGTAGTTGTCTTTGTTCGAATGACTTGACTGCCCATCATCCAGTTAGAATGTAACCGCTTCTCCTTTAATCAGTGTTGTCTCAAGTACAGAAAAAGCCCTGTGTACTTAGACATGAAGAGAATTCGAAAAGGGATTAAAAAGTGACATTTCTAGCAAGTAAATACTTTTTCTATTGTATATACACATATACATAAATAATTGTTACTTGTATAAATTGTTTGCCATTTATGGATAGTTCAAATTTAAAACAGCTATATATTTTTTGTAAATTTCATCATATTAACTTCGAATTTAAATTATAACAATGTTCCTGATCAAAGCGCTAAATCTGGCAGTTATGCTTTGAGAAGGAAGGTAATTACGCTCATTTAAAATTATTAGCTAACAGATCTAATGAAAAAGTAAAAAAATAAAATAAAAATAAAATAAATCAGATTCTTGCTTACTTTAACACCTTGATTTGCTAGCTCAATTTATTCGCTGAGTAGCAAGAATTTGTGGTTTATAAAAAAGCACTAACACCAGTTTTATTATCAATAATTTCTATGACGGTAAATTACTGCACAACAGACAGGGCACAAATATGAAAAAAAAATATTGACACTAGTGACAGAGTTCCGTCTTTACACGGAAACATTTGCAACTTTGTTCATTCACCTGCCCGAGTTGAGCTCTGGATAAACAGGGAAGGGGTTAATAAGAAAATAAAAGAAAAATATTGAAGCCTTTCGAAATAATTTTTTTCAGCTGGGCGTTTAAAGTAGGTCGTATAAAATTTGCCTCTTCGTCATTCAAGGGTTTAAAACATAAACCTAAAAGTTATAAATAAATGCAAGAGAACTGTTAAAAACATTCTTATACAATTTTAAGGACGGACTGAATGTTGCGGACATCGCCCATGCAGTTTATGCAGGAAAAAGAAAAAAAAAAACAAAAAAACACTCGAATTACACTCGATAAAACCTGTTTCTAAGTTGCGTAATACTCGAAAAAATAAATTGCAATACTTTTGTTTCCTTAAACAAATTTTTCTTGACTTTGTCAAAGATTTTTGATTTAATGATTTATTTTACACAGAAGCACTACACTACAGAATCATAAAATTTTATATCACTGACACAAGCGATTTCTTTTTTCTTTCTTTCTTTTTTTTTTTTTTTAGTAAAGCACAAAAATGCCTTGCATAAGAAAGAAATTATTACTGCTATTAAACATCATAATTTATGTAATATCTCATTACCGAAATTAACAAGCGTGATATTTGGGTCTTTTAATACAGACAAGCATTATTTAAAATTAATTTACGTTCCATTTTTAAAATAAGTATTAAAATCTGGTCCAATGAAGTACACTACTGGCCATTAAAATTGCTACACCAAGAAGGAATAATAATAACGGAATGAAATATGTTGGACACATACATTATAGTAGGAAGAATAATTGATTAAAATTTCAGAAAATTTGGAGTAATATGTACTGAGAAAACAGTACATAAAGCAGCGACCTCTGTGAGAAATAACAGCACTTATCTGCCTAGGCATAGAATCGAACAGCGATTGGATGACATGTACGGGTAGAGTACTTCATGAAGTTTTAACATGATGCCACAATTCATCGATCGAAGTTACTGGTGAGTGGTGGGGGGCCAGTCGCTTTTCAAGTATTAAACAGTCATTTTCATTGGTGCGAGATCAGGAGAACGTGCTGGCCAGAGCAACAGTCGAACACACTCGGCATCAATGAAGGTTCAGAGAATATGCACAACTTGCGGTCGCGCATTGTCCTGCTTAAATGTTGTGCTTCGGAGGCCTTGAACATAGGGCAGAGCGATGGGCCTTAACTCGTGAGAAATGAAATGGCTGGTATACAGAATGGCGGGATTGAAAACAAGAGGTGACCTGGACGTGTATCCAATGCTACCATATACCATCAATCCAGGTGGTGACTCAGTATGCGGCTACCAAAATTCTGACTACCCTCAAAACTGCATCACTGATATGGGCGCCATTAATGTGTGATCAACGATGGACCTGGACGAAGGAATGGCGTGAAGTCACTTTTCAGACAAATCACAATCCTGTTTACAGCATCAAGATTGCCTTATCTGTATTTAATGGCATTATGAATAATGCACATTGCCAGCTGGGATTCGACGTAATCATACTGTCCATCATTCTCAATGATGTTATGGGTTCCCATTGGATACACGTCTCGATTACTTCATGTTCGTATTCCTGGCACTCTGAACAGCGGCCATTAAATTTCTGATGAGTTAAGGCCCGCCCCTCTGCCCTGTATTCGAGGCCTCAGTAGCGCAAAATTTAAGCAAGATAATGCACGACCGCAAGTTGTTTGTATTATCCGGACCTTCTTTGATACAGAATGTGTTCGACTGTTGCTCTGGCCAGCGTGTTCTCCTAATCACCAATGAATATGACTGTTTAATCGTTGAAAAGTGACTTGCCCCCACCACTCACCAGTAATTTTAATTGATGAATTGTGGCATCGTGTTAAAATTTCATGAAGTGCTCTACCCGTACATGTCATCCAATCGATGTTCGATTCAATGCTTAGGCAGATATGCGCTGTTATTGCTCACAGAGTTTACTGCTTTATGTACTGTTTTCTCAGTACATATTACTCCAAATTTCCTGAAATTTTAATCAATTGTTCTTCCTACTATAATGGATGTGTCTAACAAATTTTATTCCGTTATTATTATTCCTTCTTTGTGTAGCAATTTTAATGGCCAGTAGTATATATTCAGGGATCGTACACCCCACTCTTTTCTTTAGGACAGTTACATAAACGATAAAATTTCGCTTTTACAGCCACTGCTAATTTTCTGCAGAAATATCTATGATGTTTTTATGTGTAATGACTATGTAGGTTAGAATATATTGCATAGACGCCAATATTTTAATTTATTCCGGAGTATTTTTAGTCCCGCCTTTATTTCATACCACTTATTTTTTAAGAGTAATGTTTCCGTATTTTATCGAAGTTGTATACTAGAGAAGAGGTTTCTATGAACAAAGTGGTGCGAAATAAAGGCGGGGTTTAAACCAGTCCTGAATATATTAAAATGTTAGCATTTATGTATACAATATAAAAAATCGTGGTAGCAATCAGAATGAAAATTTCTCATACCTGAAAGTGTCCTGTAAAACAAAGCGGAGAATACGACCACTAAATAAAATCAAAATAAAAGTTATGCCTTGAATACGAAAATGCACATTCATTTTATATGTCTGTATAAAATATTTGAAAAAGTATTATATACTTTACCCCGTTTTTGATTCAATTGACATGGATTTTAATTTATTGAACCTTTATTTATCATGTGAATGGTGTAATAAATTTTATTTAGCGGTGTAACTTTCGGTTAAAAAAACAAAGTTCATTGGTAAAATTTCTTTTTTTAATACATTCACGATTTCTTTCTTTCTTTTTTTTTTTCCAAGAAACGTAAATTTTAATAATTTTTCTTTCTAAGGCTGTTTCTGTACTGAAAAGAACAAAGGTCCGGCTAGAATGGCACCCGAATTTACCAAAATTTCTCAGTTTCGTTACATTATCATAATTAGCTGATACCCTGTTTTAACGATAATATTAATATTTTATTATATTATAATAATTTTCGTCTTATTGAATTGGAGAATTTTAATCTACATATAAAGCAGACATTTTCTAAATATACATTTTAAAATATCGAAAGTTTTGTTAACTACACATTATTTTCATGGGATGCAAAGCGTTAAGTTAACAATCTAATTTTGGTTAAAAAAAATCTTGTTGCAATATTCGATAATTAAATTCCAAGTAAAATTTTCTTTAGGAGAAAGAATCCTCAGTATTTACATCAAAATAGTATTCTAACAATATTTTAATTTAAACCTATTTAATATTAAAATATTTGTTATATTCCATTTTCGTATCCTTGGCTTAAATAATCGTGTGTAAATATGTGAAAAACTTTTACTGATGACATTAAAAAAATAAAAAAATCTTGCTATAAATTTACTTTTAAAGAAAAAATTGCATTTTTATAGTTCTGAGAATATATCAGTCTATTGCAACTTAATAGCGAAAGATAAAACCAATTACCACCAGAAAAACTACTTAATTAAATTTTAATACATTATATTTGTAAATTATTAATTTAGTTGTCTGGAGGGGAGTCATACGAACTTTTCATGGAATTGGTGGCTGGTCAAAGCTGTCCAAGTCATGTACAGTCAGGGAACAAGAAACGCAGCGCTCTCTGTGACGCTGTTGCTTATCGATGCACAAAATTGCAGTAGGTATGGTATCATTCGACTGGGTATTGTTAGTACTTTCAGAAAATGAAGCAAAATTTTCTATTGGGGGTCGTCTACATATTAAAACGCGCACGAATTTTTTCAAAGGCAAATACCCATATGCATTTTTATATTATTTTTGAATTGCGACGATGCGAAAAAGTATATTGGTTATGTATTTTATTTATTTTTTTATAGAGTTATAAGCGTTCAAAATTTGAAGCTGCTAATGTTAAATTCATATTTCAAACTTTTATATCTTCACAAAAAATAATTTGATCGATATAACTTTATTTTTTTACGAGATATAGTGAAAAAACCCAAACAAAATCCATTAAGATTTTTTATTCAGAAAAATATTTTTAATTATGAAAAATAATAACAAATTTATATTATATATATATATATATATATATATGAATTATAGCCTATATTAATTTTTACATAAAATAAATCCTAATGCTGAAAAATATAAGTGTGCAAATTTGCAGCTCATTGCAGTTGTTAGTTTTTGAGATATAAGTAAATCTTTCCTTTGGAGAGGCTTAGGGGCTGTCTCTTATGAAGTTTTGCATGAGTTAACGATGAAAATCTTTCAAAGTAACAAACAAAATAAAATAAAATATTTTAAATTTTTAATTACGGTTTAAACTGTATAACAACAACGTCGATCGCGACGAAATGAAACGAGAAATATGAATTTCAGACATTAATGTTAGCAAACGAAACGCCTTTCATCACTTTAGTCTTTAAAAGTTACTTTTATAAATATAGTTTAATTAAGAAACTATATTTTCATTGAAATTATAAAACATATCGTGCAGTTTCAAAGAGTTAAACAGACTGTAACTGATAAGTACGATTAAAATTATTTAATGTTTACTTCATGATATCTTACAAAAATTTATTAGAAAAGATTTAGTTCATGCATCGTTATGTGTATATGTATATAAATTATTTCAGTTCGTTTATACTTTCACACCTACAAAATAAAGTGAAAGGATATTAAAGTTTAATTGGTGATCAGTATAGCCACGATGACACTTTTGAATGGAAAAATATCACACATTTTTTAAAGGACGCTGTCTGATCAATCTAAATTTTATTCTCTAATGAAGAATTTAAATAAATATATACGTATTTAAAAAACCGAAATCAGGTCCAACAAACAAGCAGCAAAATTAATACAGTTTATTATTATTATGTTCTATAATATATTTTCTCGTAAATAATTTCCGTTGTGAAAATGTAAAATTTTTCTATTTTTCTAGGATCTAAATTTTATTTTTCTAGATTTGCAGAACATATTTTTGGTTATAACTCTATAATACTAAAATAAAATTTACAAACTGCATGCTTTTTTGCACTGCCGGACTCCCAGGAATTTAATTCTGGAGTCAAAAGTGAGTTTTGCAATATTGGCGCTCATTTCAATATGCAGATGAGCCCTAATTCAAAATTTGTAATCATTTTCAAAAAGTGCACTTAATTTCCTTTCAAAAATGTCTATTAGATTTTTTCTGCGTCAATTAATAACGAAATTACAGAGAATGTTGCGTCCTCCCCCCCCCCCCCAACTGTATAATAAACTCACGTATAACGCTCTCTTGCAAACCTCGAATCCGAATAACTGGACAAAAAATCCACCACTATTACTCATACAACGCGATAAAGAGTCTCGTACTAAGATAAAAGAAGCATTTTATCACACTATTAAAAAGAAAAAAAAAAGAGAGAGAGAGAGAGCCTTTGTTAATTAAAAATATTTCTTAGTCAAAAAAATATATATTAGGCATTGCCTATTTTTATTCTATATATTTATATATTTTTAAAATTATTTTTTCATCGCAATGAAATTTAAAAATGTATATTTCTACTTCAGAAAAGTGTTGTAAATCACTAATATATTCCCGCCAACGGTGAATAAAACTTATATTTTCCATTAAAATGCGTATATAAATATATATATATATATACACTTACACGCACACACACACACATATATATATATATATATATATATATATATATATATACATATAAATTTTACTTGAAATATAATGTAAATGATTTCCAGTGGTTTTTCTGTTGAAAATTACAACAAAGCAAAATTTCTGATTTTTTGCTTAAAAATCAAATGTATACACCTACCTGTTTTTTTATATATGAACAATAAAGCTCTCAATTTAAAGAAATAAGTGGTTTATATAATATATATATATATATATATATATATATATATATATTATACCTGTATATATATATACATATATATACAGGGTGAGTTTGACATAATATGCAAACGAAAGGAGGTGATAGAACAGTCCATGGGGAGCATAAAACACCATAGAAACCCTTTCCTCTATGGAACAGTTTCCGAGTTATGGTAGATAGAAGAAAAATATGTTTTTTTTTTCCATCCCGTCTGAAAAAACCCAAATTTGTGAGCTTTCTGAAAGACTTACATGCAAAATAAGCACATATTTGGAAAGAGCAGAAATAATCCTATCGAGTGACACCATTTACATCAGGATACCTTAATTTGACGGAGAGCTACACGCGCGAAAACATTGACGAAGTTTAAAATCGAGTTGTCACCAAATTCTTTAACCGGCAATTCTGCAAACACCGTTCAAGCAACAATCGGTCAAATTTACCAGAAACTTCCCCATTCCACAAGATTTAGAATGAGCTAACAATAAACCATATCAGTGTTCTAGTTTAGAGGAAATTTAGCCTTTTGTTTGAAATAAATTCATCACTGAAATCGATGTTCGTCGAGAAGGACACTCGCGGGGAGACATGGTCGTTCCTGATTTCATGTCCACCTTCAGCCCGCTGTTCTGTCATATGCAAAAAAAGAAAGTTTTAAAGACAAACAAGAAAACTAGAAGTTGTATTAAATTTACAAACATAGTGGAATGGAAACAAAAGAAGTATGACGTTTCTCACGTCTTTCACAAAGGAATATGAAAAAGAAAAAAAATGACGTATCTCACTTTTATGATTAAGGCACATATGCATTCGAAAGGATGTGTGAAATTTAGTGCCGCTGCTGAAATTATGGTCACCACACACCTGTCACACGCCCTTGCCAGCTTACGAACGGAAACCACAGTAGCTCTTAGCGAAAGCTCATCCCTCAGTTTTAGTATTGAATCATCGAGCCGGTTGATTAAATCTTGCAAACTGGCAACTTCTGTGCGGTAAACTTCTTGCTGAAACACCAAACATAGAAGTCCAATGAAGTGAGATCTCGCGATCTAGGTGGGCAAGGAATTGGTCCATTACGACCAATCCATTGCGGGTACTGCTGAGTCAAGAAGTCCCGAACGGCATTGGAAAAATGTGCAGGGGCCCCATCGTGCTGGAAAATGATTTCCGCTCGTTGGGGTACTGGAATGGCATCAAATAATCCTGGAAGATGATGTTCCAAAAACTCCAAATATGTATTGCTTGTCAGATGACCTTGGAACACATGTAGACCTATCAAGCGATAGCCAACCACTCCAAACCAAACATTTAATCTGAATCGCGTCTGGAACGATGAGTTTCGTGTTACAAATGGATTTTGTTGAGCGTAATGATGCCAGTTATGTAAATTTAACATGCCATCCCGAGTGAAAAGTAACTCAACTGTCCACAGTATCGTTCTAAGGAAATGGTTTTCCTCAATATCTCTCTCTAAAAGCCAGCGGCACTATGTTACCCGCTTTTCGAAATCTCAGCCGCGTAATTCTTGTACCGTGTGAAGTGGTATAGATGATACTGGTTATTGAGCAAAACATTCATCACTTTACTTTGGGAGATTTCACCTTCTCTCGCAAGTATGCGTGACTCATATTTGGATTTTCCTCCACTCGGTCGAGTATGGACTCCTCAGAGGTGGCGGAACGGCGACCATGGGCCCTTTCGTACACCCTAGCGAACGACCCACTCACTTTAAGCCTTCAATGAATTGCGGCAAATACAGCACGGTTGGGCGCACGACGATGTGGATAACGTAGACGGTATACTTTCTTCGGCTCTTCGAGAGTTACCATCGCAAAATCCATTCACAAAATGCATATCCGCGTACTCTTCATTTGTAAAACTAGGCATACCTGTTTACAGGTTGGAAAGTATGACAATTTGATCCCTGTGATGACATCAATTGAAAATAAAATTCAAAAGGGTAAAGAAAAAGGGATAAAATTTCAATATTAATTTACTAAATTAGAAGAAAAACAGTGCTACGGAATAAGAACCATCTTCGTTAATTCGTACCAATGAAGGAAAACGTACTAAATATGAACTAAAAGAGAGCAAGCAAACATGAGAGCAGCGTGAAAAGAATCGGCGGAGCTCAGGGAAAGTCCATAAAATGCTAAAGAATAAGCAGCATAAAACGTAAAGGAAGCTGTCGAGCTAATGAGCTATTACAGATTGACTCGCCTTTTGTACCCGCTAGTGCGATGCACGCGCAGGAAGGTTGGAATACATCTGCATATCACTAAGAGTCCATATGCAGAGTGTCACGAATTTGGATACGTGCCATTTACTCACCATCATTCCGTAAGCCGAATATCGACAAACACTGTTTTCAGTGATGTATTTCAAACAACATGCTAAATGTCTTCTGAATTAGATCACCGATATGGTTTATTGTGGGCTCATTCAAGCTTGTGGAATAAAGAAGTTTTTGGTAAATTTGACCGATTGTAGCTTGAATGGTGTTTGCACAATTGCCGGTTAAAGAATTTGGTGACAACTCGATTTTAAACTTCGCCAATGTTTTAGCGCTTGTAGCTCGCCGTCAAATTAAGATATCCTGATGTAAATGGTTTCACCCAAAAGGATTTTTTCTGCTCTTTCTAAATATGTGCTTATTTTGCGTGTAAGTCTTTCAGAAAGCTCACAAATTTGGGGGTTTTCAGACGGAATGAAAAAAAAAAAAAAACAGATTTTTCTTCTATCTACCATAACTCGGAAACAGTTAGAGATAGGACAGCGTTTCTATAGTGTTTTATGCTCCCCATGGGCTGTTCTGTCACCTCCTTTCGTTTGAGAGATTATGTCAAACACACCCTGTATACATATCAGGGATGGAACACGGGCGTAGAATTCATACCGGAATCCGTTTAAGAAATTTCTCTACTTATAATATCGTTGATTTAAGAAGTAGAAATTTTTCTTACATCGATAGTGGTATGAATTCTGCGCCCGTGTTCCATCCCTGACATATATATACATACATATATTAAAAAAAAAGGGGGGGGGGTAAGGTAAGAGTACAAGCTGTGTATCCTGCACCAGTAGTGGACATTCTTAAATTAAAATTTGGAAGTTTTATAATTCTTGTATAAGTTCAAGAAACATTATTCAGGCTCGATGTTTTAATTATGTACAGTCAGAAAAAAAAAAAAAGAAAAAAACGTCCCCCCCCCCATCTATTTTCGCCGTAAATTGTCGTAGAAATCAGCGGCTGGTACCAATCGATTTGTAATAATGTCTAATTTATTATGAAATATTTCGATTTTGCTTAGGGGTCGACTACATATTAAAACTGGCATCAACTTCATTTTCTTTCAATGGTAACCCCTATTTTTAAAAATTTCTTTCATTTATTTAGATCAAATCATCGCGGAAAATTGTATAGTATATATGTTTTGCTCAATTTTTCATAGAGTTATAAGCTGTCAAATTATGGGGATGTTCATGTTAAATGAATGTGACAAACTGTCTTTAGAAGATCTTTAAAAGAATGTGTCCTAAATCTGTGTCATAAGGATTACCTTGCAATTGCGGGAAAATAATTCTGCCGTAATGTTTTTTTTTTTTTTTTTTTTTTTTTTAATTCTAAATTATTTAATAATTTTTGTTTGTTTTTAACGCTGATAGGATTGTTAAAACTTTATGAAGTAATTATGAAATAATTCTACAAGCTGACACTGTAGGAAATTATTATAAATTTGATTCTTTATTTACGCATTAATTCTGAGTAGACATAGAAATGCCTTAAGAATAAGATTTCTCTAATATGTAAGGTATAATAAATAAATACTCACCAGGATATGTAGATTTTAAAATTAAATAAATATTTTTCGTAGCTACTCTTATTGTTTTGTATGTCATAAGCCATCATTAGAATAGAGACGTCTGAAAATTGCCGTCGATTACGCATTTTCAATATGACTTCTGAAAATTAATGGTGATTATAGAAGAAAAAAAGTCGGAAAATCTGGCAACTCTAATTTCGATTACAAATTCATTTGTTTAGAATTTCCGATGATTTCCGTGAAAAACTCTCATTAAAAGAAGGTGTCCTGAATTTTTATGAGATAATTATAATCTAGCAAATGCAGAAAATTTATTGTACAATAATAATTAAAAACATCTTTCATTGCAATCCATTTAATAATTTTAGTTTATTACTGGTGCTGATAGGGTTCATGGAGTAACCATAAAATCCTTTAAATTTGGCACCTTAGAAAATTATCTAAATTTAGTTTCCTTTCATATATAAATTCTCTGTATAACTGGACACCTGGACCAGATATATGATAAGGTATAATAAATAAACATATACCAGAATAAATAGTTTACAAATTAGTAATAAATTTTTTACATGGCTGATATACTTAACTTGACAAGCGGATAACCACAGAACGACTTCTTGTGTTAAAACTTAGAAAATTTTGCTTACGATTCGAGTGCGTCTTGCGCATGCGTAGGAGGAAAGCTGTGAAGGGATAAATAAGTGGTTTATCCCTATTTTGTTGTGTTTACATTTTCACAGGTAAATAAACACGCAAATTAAGTATGGATGGATGTGGAATAATTAATATTTAGATATAATCAGAAATAGACAGTTTTATTAGTTATTTTTATTCTGTTAATCAGTTTCATAGATTTTTAAGGAGATGAATACTTTTTAAATTATCTATCTTATTTAAATATTTAACAAAAAAAAAAAAAAAAAAAAAAAAAATGATAAAAAAATAAAAATAAAAAATAAATAAATAAATAAAATTTCCAATTTTTTTTTCTTTTTAATAAGAGCATTTTTCAGTTTATAATGTTAATTGTTTTGATTAATTAGGATATACTACAGTTATCTATACACCCATCGCAATCTTTTGTCAATGAAAAATCGCATTAATTATTTAGTACTTGTCATTTTCATAACCTTGTACTCTTGTGTATATTTTACTTCCAGCTTCAGTTGCTATTTATTTATTTTTTTTTTGCCCGTTTACTATTATTTATTTTATATATATACATCACAAGAATTATTTATTTTCGCACAGTAAAACACGTCAATATTGATCATTGAAAAGAAATTTTACATATACTATTTACATTTTTAACATATCATCTCTGAAAACGTTGAGAATACAGGTTGGAGATTAAGAAGTAAGGTAACGGTTATGTAAACCTATGTTAAACAATTCAAATTAGGCTTCGGAAGAGTTTTGTATGATAATTAATTCTGTGTGAGGGGGGCTACAGCCCCCCTCAACCCCCCGTTTCATTAATGCACCTAGATTTATATAAAATTTAATTCGGTCATTAAAAAATAATTCTGTTTAAAAAAAATTAAAATTATTATTTTAAAAAATTATCTTTTATGATGATGCAGACGATTTCCATATTAGAGAAGTAGTATAACACTACATATCCAAAAAATGTCCATTTTATTCTTAAACAAAAAAAAAAAAAAAAATACTATTTTTGTTTTTTTCGTTAAAAGTGAAAAAAATCGATAACTTTGTTTTAAATTATCGCAGATCGATGGTTCAACCATTCGTTTTAAAGGTATTGGCGAGCTCTTTTGAAAGATACCCATCAAGAAAATTTACTCCCCTCGAGGGGGGGGCGTCCCCCCCAGGGGGGGAGGCGAGGCTCCCACATACACAAAAAATTTTTCCCAGTTAACTATCTCTATTACAAAAAATATAAATTCGTTTCATTTGGTTTAGTGCAGTCTATAGACGATAAACTCTACTTACCTGCAATTTCCCCCATAGATGTAATGTATTAGAATTCTCTTGATTGTCCCTGTACACGAACCATTTGCTTGATCTTAACGAGAAGCTTACTGTAGCATCTATATATGATACCCATTTAGAATACCAAGTTTGGAATGTCTGCTACTATTTGTTCTTGAGATATGCTGATAAAAGACAGACACACACACAGACCATTTGCTAAAAACATGATTTTCGTATTCAGGGTACCTCAAAACGTGTAAATATAACAAAATCTCGCGTTCGAAAATTTGACCCAAAAACAATACTACCTTATGGTAAGAGAAAGTAAAAATATAAATCAATGTATGAAAAAAAATAAAAAAGTAAAATTGCCCTCGAGAATGGAATTCAAATCGAGAATGAACAGGAAAAAAAAAAAAAAAAAAAAAATGTTCTTTTTCTGGTGAAAAGGAGGGGGGAGGGGAGCAAAATCAAATAAGTTCTTACTTTAAATAATCAGAATATGATGGTACTTTATTCTAATCATGATTATTTAAAAATTACAGTGTTATTAGTAAGTATTGTTCAGCATGAAAAACAGAACACGTAAATGTATTATAATTAAATATAAAAATATTTTATTAATACAGAACGATTTATATGTATATATATTATGTATAATGGAATAATTAAAAAATTTATAATTCTGAATGAAAAATAAAAGTTGCTCCTGCATAACTGAAAAATATTACAGGTTAATATACATTAAATTTGAATAAGATTATTAATAATAATTAAAATTTACAACTTATTCTTTAATTGGATTCCTGTATTACAATTACATTATTCAAAGTATGTGAAAAATATAATAGCTACATTAAATTCCTTATGTGTTACATTCGTGGTTAAATAAAATAAAAAATATATATATATATATACTTGATCTTTGAGAAATAGAGATAAGTAAACTTACTGATTCGAAATCACAATAGCTTGAAACAATCTTGCGAGGCAATCCTGCAAGTGTTTACATTAAAGCAAGAAAATAAATAAAACTTTTTGCTTTTAATGTAACACCAACTGGCTGAAAATCTCCGAAATGGAAGTAAGAGAGACAAAGCATCCATATCCTACATTTGAATTGCGTCCCATACATACTTCCTCGAAACATTTGACACAGAGTATATATTACTTACAAAATAATTCCATCATTCAACACTTCGCCATTTAACATACAATAACGAATAAAACATTTCAAGTAATGCGATAAAATTATAAATTTTATATTGGTAATCAATTCCTTAAAACGAGTCAGAAAAATATCACAGTAAAAAAATATTAAAGTTGTAAACAAACATAAATATTCTTAGAGGGAAAATGTATTTAATTTCTCCCCATGCGGTACTTTTTTCCCTTTTCAGCTTTCTTTTTACGCATGCGCAAGAGACACGAACTCAAGCTAAAAATTTTCTAAGTTTTAACACAAGAAGTCGTTCTGTGGTTATCCGCTTGTCTTAACTTGAAATTATGTCGGCTTATTTTAAAGAACATTCGGTTGATAATTGTCGTCTTGCGATTGTAATGTTATGGCTAAAATAGATGCTGTCACTGTTTGGGTTATGTTATTTCTATGATGCAGAAAAATATAGCAAGCGTTTTATGTACTTCATATTTCAATTGCTGTGAGTCTGGCATTTCGGAAAAGTATACACTTTGTATACCTTTTCTTTGGTTTTCATAGAGTTCTAACGAGAAATTTGTTAGGGGTTTATCCGTAGATTTAAAAAAAATAAATTAAGATCGTACAAGAATAATAACAAAAGTATATGATAACGTATGCCATTATTTGGAAGTTTTACTCGGTAATAAGAAAACGTATTTTACATCGCCGGATTGTTGTTATAAACCTGCCAACATTTTAATTTATTCCCGAGCTCTGATAGTACCCGCCCTTTTTTATACTACTTTCTTAAAAAGTAGCTTCTAGTTTAATCGTAATATTACATAATGGAAAAAAAAAAAAATTAACTATAAATAATCTGGTAGAGGGGCGTCTATTAATTACGTGAAGTGTTTAGGGAGGGGAGGGAGTCGAGCCGAATCTCACTCAATCTCACGTGGGGGAGGGGGAGGAGCTCGGCAAATATCACGTAATTTTTTTCCCCCGCAAAAAACAGTGCAAAATTGCGAGAAAATTGAGTTAAATTCAAGTAAAACATGTTTCTTGACTTAGATATGGCAAAATCTAATACGATAATATTTATCGCGGCTATCCGAACGGCGAGAAGCAGCACAGTAGCCTTTCAATGGTTTTAGGGGGCCACCGGTCAGTCACACGCGCGACTCGATAAACGTTGCAGTGTACGAGCCGAGTAACAGCAATGCACGGACAAGTTCCAACCTGCTTTGTTTACGCCCGTAAATATTTCATTACACAACGACTCAGATTAGTTTCTAATTAACTATTTTATTGTTCAATTATATTACTGTGATTCTAGATTACGATCTATGCAATCTTAAAAACTAGTCTTAACTTGTCTTTAATAAAAATAATAAAGCAAATTGTGTTTTTGAAATAAATCCAACGCATTTACAGTAAAAATACGAATTCTGAAAAACTTCACGTGAGATTAGTGGAGAAGGGAGGGGGTCGAGCCAAATCTCACAAAATCTCACCGGGGAAAGTGGTGTGTCAAAAAATCTTCAAAACCGCCCCACACCCTCTAGGGGAAAAAAAATGCGAGCACTAATTTTTTTCCGAATAAATTAATGATTTTTCATATCGATTAATCCTATTAATTAACGTACAGTCTATGCATACTTTATTAACAAAGGATTTAAGCTGCATTTTTGTAAACGCTCCAAAGTCGTTTGTCTGTCGAAGGAATATGGCCTGCGTTATACGTGAACAAACTCGCCAGTTTTCTTTTATGTTGCATTACCATAATTGCCAAATTTCCTAAAAATTTTTTTTTAATTACTATTTCAATGAAATATTGAACAAAACAAACAAACAAAAATATCATTATTTTTCTTGAATTGAAAATTTTTGCTTTTAAATTATCCAAAATTTCCATTATGTAATATTGATGTTAGAAAATCGTGAGAGTAGCTAACTAACTATACATCCTTGAGATCGAGGAAATGTTGATTTAGTAATATTCATTTCGATTAGAAATTCGTGTGCTTACAACTTCCAGTGATTTTCAAGAAAAACTCTCTTTAAATAATAGTAAGGTGCCCTGAATATTTATGAGATAAGGATATCCTAGCAAAATACAGAAAATTAATTTTACAATAATAATTAAAAACTTCTTTCATTGCAATTCTTTAATAACTTTATTTTATTATTGCTGCTGATCGGGTTGAAAATTCATGGAGTAATTATGAAACAATTCTATAAAGATGACACTAAAGAAAATTATTATAAGTATAATTCCCTTTGCACATTAATTCTCAGTGTACCTGGATATAATTTAGGAATTTTTATAATAAATAAATTTTGCCAGAATATGTAGTTTACAAAATAGATTCAAAATACATGTATCCATCTCTGCTAATAATTCTCTGGTATGGCGTAGTTGTGCGGTTTTAACCATAGGTACTTGGTACGCATCTATCTCTCGTATACTAACTGTGCAGAAATTTCTCCAGACTTAAACAAAAAAAAAAAAAAAAAAAAACAGACGGCTGATAACTGGCGTTTTATGAATTAAATAATGAGATTAGCGTAACTTTGGGGTTGGTAAATCAGGTGTCGGCAGTATTTTCGGTAATGTTATTTTTGTTATGCATCCTTCATATTATTTAACTACAGCAAAATACTACAAGCTTTTAATATATATCTGTATTAAGCGGCCTGGAGCCTTTGAATTGGCACCACTGGAGGCTTCATATTAAAGCTTATATCTCCATTTAATCTTTAAAAATTGAACTACTAAATTGAACTATATTAGGGTTGTTCAATAAAATGCATATTCAGGATACAATTCTTTTGGGTTTTGATAAGTATTTTTTTTTTTTTTTTTTCTCCTAACAGATTTGAAATCTTTAAATTACGATTTTTCAGTCTGCATTTTTTCATAAAATCATGATCTTAAAAATGCTAAAACTTCATCAGATATATTTTAAAAGACTAGTGCATTTTTAAAATCATTAATAGAACCTATTAAAAAGAATTTGAGATGGATTTTGCTGTATTTTAAAAATAAATAAAAATAAAAACCTAAAAAAAAAGTTATAACTTTTTCTTCTTCTTCTTTTTTTTTTTTTTTTTTTTTTTTTTTTTCCAAATTTTACATAGGCACTTTATTTATTTATTTATTTATTTTTTCAAAAACTATTTATTAAATGAAAAATATTAATATCAATGTTTAGTAACAATTTCGCGACCTGATGCTTTTGTCATTTTGTCACTAAAGTCCGCCTGTGGGTGTTGTTCTCCCAAGTTACAATATTTCAGAACAATATTTTCTGTGTTTAAACTTATATTACTAATGGATATACATTCTGATTATATTTTTTCTAATCAAAGTATTTGTATCCATAGTATATTTGATTATAAAATATGAAAATTGTATATAATCTTAAGAAATAAATAACACACAAATTTCGAAAGAAACGCCCACTGGCGGAGTTACAGATTTTCAAATGAAGTGAATCTATGTCAGCGGTCGCGAAAGTGGTAAAGGTAAATTGAAAAAAAATAATATTGAAGTATTTTTAATGAATAATTTTTATTAAGCACGGTCTTAACTAAAATTAACTAAAAAATAATAATAATAATTTGGCGATATATATATATATATATTTTTTTTTTCTGCCAAGGATGACCGACATCAAATCTATTCCGCTGAAACATATTAGTATCTTATATCAGATACTTTATTTAGACATTTGAAAACAAATTTGACTTCAAATTATGATAGAATATTTATCATTTTCCTTTTAATTAGTATATTAGTTGGATATTTATTGTGAAAATATCATCCTTTGAAATGTAATGTTTATGTTTTCAATCGAATATGGAAGTTTGCCGATTTTTTTCTAGTGTTTTGAAATTAAAAATTCAAATTTTGTCAATTTTACAACAAAAACAAAAACATTAAATCATTAAATTCATATTTTTACTTATTTATTTTATTTATTTATTTATTTTTATTTTTTTCATATTATTTCACGCGCACTTTTTATTTCCTAATTCAAAATTATTAAAAAAAAAAAAAACTTTTTCGATATCGCTTGTAACGATACTTATTATTATTAATTTTCTTTTCTTTTTCTTTCAATAAATAATAATAATAATAATAATAATAAGATTTTGATAAAATTCTGGCAAAAGCAGAATTTAGTTTAGGACGGAGGACTATTAGTTTTTTTTTTTTTTTTTTTTTTTCTTCCCAATTGTAACATCGCTTTCAAATTATTCAATTATATTTTCGATAAATTTTAGATTTCGATAAATGTCCAACTCTTGAAAACGACAACGCAAAAATCCCAGATTGAGACTAATAGGCCCTCAGTCCTAAAAAATCGAAAATTATTTCTCTAATAAATCAAAATTTACTTTTCTTTGATTTTACAGTACTTTTCTGTCATTCGTCTGTAAAAATTATGTTCAAAGCATCGTTCTTTCTTTTCTTTCTTCCTTTCTTCAGATCTCGAGGATTTTTTAACACTATTATTATTATTATTTTACACTGCAAAATATATCTTGGTTTTATTGAATCGAAGCATTTTAGTTTATACATAAAGCAGAAATTTTTATGCTGAAATGTTAGTTTCAAAAAGAAAAATCTAAAATGATTTAACTACACATTATTTTCATGGGATGGGCAATGCTAAGATCGTTATATTAATTTTGAATACGTATTTTGCTACAGTTTTCGATAATAAAATTGCAAGTAAAATTTTGTTTAAGAGATGGGGGTCTCCAGTCTTTGTATCAGAGTGATTTCCTAGCAAGTATAGAAATTCAAATATATTTAATATTAAAATGTTTCTCTTATTCGAATTTAGTTTATAATATTGGTTTAAATCGTCATGTGTAAATATATGGAACACTTTTAACGAATATACTTCGCAGAAAATACTGTAAATTTATTTTTCAAGAAACTTTATTAATATTTAACAATCAGTATAATATAACTTATATTTTTAAAATAAAGAAATGAACACCGGAAGAAACATTCAGTAAAATGTTTGTCAACAAACCATGCAACAGTAAGTTTTTGGGTTGAGACGAATTACCAATTCAACTTCTCCAGAAATTGGCGGCTGATGTTCGCTGTCAAAAATTTGTAATAGTGTAGCTTTTAGATTACGCATGTGCCTATGCTTATCCATAAATTTTTTGGCCGGCAGTATATTTAACATAAAATACTTTCAAGCTTCTATAGAGGTTTTCAGTGATTAAATTCTGCGAAAATATAATATTCGAAAGTAGGAAAGGTTTTGAGCTAAGGGCTATTGATCGATCAGCTAGTGCCATGTTGCCAATCTTAGGCGACATATACAAATAAAAATCTTTATATCACATACGAATCTTTATAGAATACAAGAAGTCATTTAAAGAAAAAATTAAAAATTTAGTAACTTGCCAAATAATGTAATTGCAGTTTTATTTAGTTAATTTCTTGAAAGTATTATGAAATGGTATTGCTCGATTTTACTGGATATTTTATTTTATCTAGTCGCACTTATTCGCCGCTCGTTGTTTTATTGTCGCTTAACCACTGCAAGAAATTGAGGCTAATGTAGGATAGTTTTCAGCATTATATTGTTACCTTTTGAACAAAAGTACATGATAAGATTTAAATATTACTGGCGGCAGATGATATAGACATAAGACGTTGTGGATAAGAAGGAGGAATAAAAATGTGAATTTTTACAATAACTATAACAATTAAGTCTACTATATAGTTCAGAGGCTTTAATTACAAACGAAGACCTTTAGCTGCGTGAAGAAAGACAGCTTCTGTAGACTTAATTTAAATAACAAGGCCGGTTAATTCATAGTCTGACAATAGTTGCCAACTTTGGTCCTTTTTGGGCACCGGAAAATTTTGATGGAATTTTTTATATATTTCTGTAAGAGTTGCATTAATGAAATCAAATAAAAACTTCTATTAATACGAGTTTCGCTATGCGCGTAGTACAACCACACGAGGCAGATAAATACTTTTCAGCACAATTATTATAATTTAATTGTGTATATATATATTCACGCAGGACATCATAATTTGAAGTTTATTCCGTGCGTACAATATTTTTTAATGTAGAAACTTTTTATTAGAAACGCTAAAACTAGTTTTCCAAAGTTAAAAAAAAAAAAAAAAAAGTAAAAAGAAGAAGAAGAAGAGGGGTTGGGGGAAGAAAAGTAAGAGAAAAACTGAATTTGAAGAATATACCAGGTGTATGCATAAGTTTCTTCCTTTTTTTTTTTTTTTTTTTTTTTTTAAACATAATTTTCAATGAAAATTAATTTTGAGGTAATTTGATATTGATTTGAGGTGAAATTAGATTAAAGGGACAAAAACCCTCACATAAAATAGGTGATTTAAGATCAAAACTCGTAATCCCTTCCCTCAATAGCGATCATATTCCAGATTTTGACAACTTTAAAATTCTAGCTTCTAATGTAAATTTATATGAATCTCGTATTTTTCTAGAGGGCGCTTTTACTAAAATGCAACATTCTGCCTTGCACGAGGCCAAAGCTATTTCTCCTGAATATATAAACTTGTTATGATGCGTTATGAATTTCTTTGTAAAAGTTGTGCTTGTATGTTTGACAAAAGAGGAGGGCTAGTGTTCTAGCCGAAACGTATGTCGTGTATTTAAATGTTTTTAATTAAAATGTGTTTTTAGAGTTTTAAAATTTTTGTATTGATTATCTCATTTTAAATGTTACATTGGTTTTAATATATTAATGAGACGTATAAATTATGTTTCATTTTATTAAATTAATTACACTAATATAAAAAAAAGTGTTGCTCATTGTGTATTGTTCTTTCAAACAATAATCCTCGCCTTACAACGTTTCCTAAATCATGACACTTAATTTAGGTGCATGAACCCTGCAATATTCAAGCACAAAAAAAAAAAAAAAAAAAAAAAAAAAAGAAGAAGAAGAAAAGAAAAATGGACAACAGGGTTAGAACTTTAGCAGTGAGAAACTAGGAAATGTTATGTAATATCTAAGAACAAAGACTTGACATTTCAGGATCGGGTATACTCCTTTTTTAAACGTAAGCCACGCCTTTACACAATTTTCGGAAACTTTACATTATAAAACAAAATTATTTTACACATTTGCAATTAAATCATTTAAATTTTGTCTTTAACATTCGATGTAGTAAATGCCATTTATATTTATACATACCACCGTCACTTATAGAGTCAAATATGAATATGCAAACTAGTTTTTTTTATATCGTTTCCGCGTTGTAGAGGCGGGGCTTCACTTTTTTTGGAATTTCTTCACAATCGCTCGCCTGCATAAAGATAATTGTATAGCAATAAAATAAAATAAATAAAATAAGCCAATTTGTATAATAAGCATCGAAATGTTGCTTAGAAAACAATTAGAATAACACAAAACCAAATTAAAATAGTTTTTCGTCAAAATATATACTGATATTTACTCACAGAGGATAGAAATTATAACAAGTGACGCCCCCCTAACAGAAGTAAAAAATGAAATATCACTGTTACTCAAAAAATAATGTTAGGAACGAGCTGTATATTTGTAAGCCCATGTATTTATTATGCCCGTTCTATCCGTGCAAAAATTAACATAGGTCATAATTCATAATTTTTTCAAATATGATCTTATTAATAATTTTCGTAATTAAAGGAATGTTTTTTTTTATCAAAAATATGCATGGCATATATTTGGGTCACTTCATTCTGACGCATAAAAAAACGGAATTTGAATATAATAATTTTTGGGGAAGATATGAATTAATATTTGTCGCATTCATTTAACATTAGCATCCCCATACTTTGACAGCTTATAACTCTACAAAAAATTGAGCAAAATATATAAACTATACCACTTTCCGCGATGATTTGATCCAAGGATTTCAAATAAATTATGAAAACAGGGGTTCACCGTTGAAAAAAAATAAATTGATGCCAGTTTTTATATGTAGAAGACCCCTAAGCACAATCCAACTATACCATTATAAACTAGACGTTATTTCAAATCGAATGGTACCAGCCGCATGTTTCTACGGCAACTTACGGCAAAATTACGTGGGGTGAAGTTTTTTTTTTTTTTTTTTTTTTTTCTGACTGTACATAATCGACGATTAATCGTGTATAATGTACATCAAACATCGCTTCTCGAAATTATTGATGGCTATTAACGGCCCTTTTCACTTACCGTCTCCGAAAGCTCGAGCCAATGTGCCTATGGTGAAATTTTCTTTACAAATAACGTATTAACTAATACATATTTTTAAATTATGTTTTTCCGTTCAGAAAATTCCAAACTGTTAAATTGACGGACCTTTTTTTTTTTTTTTTTTTCTTTAATATTTTGTTTTGAAATTGCAAAATGAAAAAAAAAAAAAAAAAAAAATACATATTGAAAGTTTGTATTTTGCAGCTTCAAAATAAAATATAATAAAATAAAAAAATAATTTTTTATAAAAGGTCTGTCAATTTAACAGCTGAAAATTTTCAGAATGTGAAAACAGAATTTAAAAATATGTATTAGTTAATAAGTTATTTGTAAAGAAAAATTTCCCACAGAATAACATTAGTTTCGGCTTCCGGCGGCGGTGAGTGAAGCGGGCCCTTAAAAAAAAGCCGCGCAATCTGGCTACACTGTACGGACTACGTATGCTACGTTCTTAATAAGATTTTTTTTTAGACCAAACGATACGAAATTTGTAGCACTGCAAAATTCATGTAAATTGGAAACATAATCACCAATTTTTGCATAGTCGATATTTTACTTCCAGATTTGCTGCATACAGAAGAATAAGTAATGCTATTGAAAAGTTTTTCTTGTATGCAACCATTCAACTTTGAAATTAACAAGTAAAATATCTCGGTCTTTTTCAATTCACGCTTAAAATTAGGAACAAGAATGGACACTTCCTTTTTGAGCTCGACTTAAAACTCTATTAGTGCAAAATATAACCCCCCCCCCCCCCAATACCCACTAAAATATATATATATTAAAGCAATCGCAGATATAATGCACTTTTATATATATAATTTTTTTTTCAGAAATAATACAATTGTTATTAATAATATTGCGTGTGTGTGAAATGTCAAAAAAGGCATGCGCACTCTAATTAAATCTTTATAATATTGATATAGATTTGAAATTATTGAAATTATAGGAAGGGAGGCTAAAAAGTTTCTAGCTTTACCTCTTTCCAATATAAATAAAAGAATAAATTTCATGGCAAATACATAGCTGTCAATATTTTAATTTATTCCGGAGTACTTTTAGCCCCGCCTTTATTTCGCACCACTTTATTTATAGAAAAAAAATTCTCCAACATATAAATTCAATAAAATAAGACAAAATTACTTTAAAAGAATACGAATAAGTGGTACGAAATAAAAGCGGGGCTAAAAACACTCCGGAATAAATTAAAATATTGGCAGCTATGCAAATAAGAGCTAAATATTTTGATTTGTAACAACACAAATATCAAGCCATTCTGTTTTTTACAACTTTTATTTATTTATTTATTTATTTTTTACTTCTGCAATAATGTTCGAAAAATGACCAGAAAAGAGAGAGTTGAATTATCCAAAGCCATTTTGGCTCATTTTGAAGCTTACGGGACTTTCTGTCTAGGTTAATGACAGAAAGGGAAGCTTCGTTGCACATGCACATTTAAGATACTGAAACAAAAGGACAATCAAAAGAATGGTGTTCCAGGTGTCTCTGCGCCCGTAGAAGTTCCACATTCAGAAATTGGCCGAAAAATTACGGAACAAAAGTGGGATTCTGCTGGTGAACTTCCTACTTCAGGCTTCCAGTAAAACTGGAGAGTACTATGCTAACTTTCTAAACCAACTAAAAGAAGCGATTAAAGATAAACGCCGGGAAAAGTTGATCAGAGTAATCCTGTTTTTGCGAGACAATGCATCTGCGCACACTTCGAGCTAAATTGATGATTCTAAGTTTTCAATTGATCCACCTTAATCCCTAATCCCTATTCACCTGAACTACCTTCTTTTGATTATTTTTGTTTCATAAACGCTTGAAGGAGCAACGTTTCGAAAGTATAATTCCAGTAAAAGCTGGTTTCAGGGACAACTAAATGCCTTTTATTTTAACTGTCTACAAATGTTAGAACAACTTTGTAAAAAGTGCATCAGTCTCAAAGACACTATGTTCATTAAATATATTATTTCGTAACTCTGACACTTTTCTTTCTCGGCAAATCTAGTAAATTTTCAGCCTCCTTTTTATTATTAAAAAACAGCAACCTTTACATAAAGTCGTTAAATAATTTTGTTCAATAAACCAGATAATATTTTTGCGATATTGCTTTCAATAAAATGCTTTCGACTTAAGATGAATTAATTATTTTAATGCTTTATTCAGTAAGAAGCCTAAAGATTTATAAATGTTCGATCACTAACGCCATACATAGGTGGTAAGCAGCTTTCTTAGGCCATTTATACTCTCAAAGGAGTAATCCTAAGTGGGATGCGTTATTCTATCCTTCTTTTACACAAGGGTTTTTTTTTTTTTTTTAATGTTTCATTATCATGTTTATACTCTTTGCGGATTTTTTAACACTTTTCTTTTGAAATAGTTAACTTTGTCTTAATGAATTTTAGAATTTTTGTCTTTAAATAAATGAAAAAAAATATTTATTCCAGAATAGTGGTGATTAAAAATCGAGAGATTTGGTAACTATACATAAGTGTAATTATGGAATAGGAAATTGTGTATTACTATTTTCGAAGGTACACTGACAAGAAAAACGCTGTTCAAAATAAGTAGCCCTCGATCATTATCTCATAAGGTTAACCTACCAAATGTACAAATTCAAAACTAAAATAATATAACAAATTTGCTTTAAGTCAATTAATTTCATCATCTTCATTAAATATTTTTTTGATGCAATTAGGTAAAAATTTTATAATAATATACATTGTATAATATATATATATATATATATATTGTAATTTTCGTATTATGTAAGCTTTAATATTTATTATTAGGAATAAGAAAAAAATGTACCTGCAAAATAAATATAAAGAAATATGTACCAGAAATAAAATTCAGAAAGAAATATTAGGTTTTACATATCGGATAATAGTTGACAGATGGGTCTTGTATAGGTTCATTGAATACTATCCAGAATTTGGCGGCTGAAACTTTGTCGTCAGTACTGCAGGGATGGAACAGGGGCGCAGTATTCATACCACTGTTAATATAAGAAAATTTTCTACTTCTTAAATCAACGATATTATAGGTAGTAAAATTTCTTAAATAGATTCCGGTATGAATTCTGCGCCCGTGTTCCATCCCTGGTACTGTAAATATACGCATGTATGTGTTGCAAATAAAGTGCAGAAGTCTGTCAATCTGCAGATTAGCTAGGTAATAATATATTCCATAATATACAATTAAGATCTTTCATTTAAACTTAACTAATGTCTTTTTCCCACGTAATTTGGGTACTTTACTTATTTTTGTGTATTCACACGTGCAAATTTACTACATATCATATTTTGACCTGCTGTTTACAAATCTGTAATAAATTTTTTCTCACATAAATTGGGATCAATGTAAAAATTATTGAATTTCCATAGATTAGGGCAGATTTTCTTTTTTAGGTTTCTTTATATAATACCAATATTAGCTTTTCAATACATGTTACTTAAAGTAATTTTCATAAGTTTCCACCACTTTTACTAATCACACATAGGTTGAGGCCTATATTTGCATTTTTTTTTTTTTTTTTTTTTTTAACCAGTATATTTGTAATTCTCAACTGAAAATACTAGAATTTAACAAATCTTTCAATTATTTAACAACTAACCCTTTAGATTTTTGTAATCACTGGAGCATTATATTATATTATTTTTTATAATTTTTTTTTTTTACTATTAAATAAATATATATATATATTAAGCTTTTAAGTAAGGAACTCTTTTGTGAACATAAATTTATTTAAAATCAGTTATTATTTTTATATTGTATTTCTTATTAATTGAAACTCTCATAACAATTCTTAAAGAATAAATAAATAAATAAATAAATAAAATAATTATAGTTTATAAATATGAGAAATAAAAGCATCCGGCGAAAAACTAGAAACTGGGGAAAACAAAAGTCGAGGGAAGGGGAAAGGAGTAAGGAAAGTAAATGATAGGAGCTAAACAAAACTAAAAGTAGAGGTAGAGCAATTTTCCGGAATTTACTGGAATTTTCAGTTGAAAATTACAAATATGCTAAAAAAAGAAAAATGTAGGCCTCAACCTATGTGTGATGAGTATCAGTTATGAAATCTCACGAAAAATACTTTAAGTACACCCCTATTCCAAAGTTTAGAAGATTTGCAAACGAATAGTTTTTTTTTTTTTTTTTTTTTTTATTATTAAAAACTTATTTCTCTATGAAATGTTTTCAAACATTGGGTATTTAAAGAACTGGGTCTTCCTCATGCTTTTCAGTGAAGATTGGTTTAAGACAACAATTAGGGGGCAGATAACAAATTCAGCAAAATTAATAATGTTTTGTGATCGCCCAGTATCGTTAATTAAACGAAATGATTTGTAACTTAAGGATATGTTAACATAGACCCAGTTCAATTTGTGGATGAATTTGTGTGATGATAGCATGTTAAATAAGGGAGATACAAACATTTATTTTAAAACTCCAAAAAAAATCAACATGTTTTTTATTTATAATATACAGAGATTTTAACGAAAATTATTCCCACTTTCAGATAAGTTGGAAAAACATTTTTAAAACAATATTCTGCAATCAAAATATAAATATCCTAAATATTTCATGAAATATGAACATTTTTATGAAAAACGTTTTTACTGCGCATGTACAAAAAGTAAAACATTTTTTATTGCATTGGTTGAAAGCTAGATGTATTGGGCAACTTTCATCAAAAGTCATTTGAATAGAATAGAAATTAAGTGAATTGTACGAAAAAGAACGAGCTAGAGTTGAGGTATTTTCCAAAAGTTGAAATTTCTTAAGAGGTTTTTCACATGCCGCGTAATTAATTTTAAGATCCAATTTTTCAACAACACTCCAAATGTAATTTTTTGTGAAAAATCCCTATAAGCTTGTGACTCTAACATATTTTTGTTTATTTACTATGATTTGTGAGATCAAAAAAGTCCCCCCCCCCCCAAAAAAAAAAAAAAAAAAAAAAAAAAAAACTTTTGGAAAGTAGTTGAAATAATTGGATCTACAAATTAATTGCACAACATGTGAAAAACCCCTTAAGAAATTTCAACTTTTGGAAAACATCTAAAATCCAGCTGGTTCTTTTTCGTAAAATTCACTTAATTTTTATTCTATTCAAATGCACTTTAGATAAAAGTTGCCCAATAAATCTAGCTTCCAATCTATGCAAGAAAAAGCGTTTTAAATTTTACACATGCGCAGTAAAAACGTTTTTCATTGAAATGTTCATATTTCATGAGATATTTAAGATATTTATAATTCGATTGCAGTATAGTGTTTTAAAAGTGTTATTCCAACTTACCTGAAAGTGTGAATAATTTTCGTTAAAAACTCTGTGTATTATAAATAAAAAACATGTTGATTTTATTTTTTTTTTTTAGTTTTAAAATAAATGCTTATATCTCCCTTATTTAACATGCTATAGTCCCACAAAATCCTCCACGATTTGAATTGGGTCTGTGTTAACATATCCTAAAGTTACAGCTTATTTCGTTTATTTAACGATACAGGGTGATCACAAACATTATTTATTTTGCTCAATTTGTTACCGGCTCCCTAATTGTTGTCTTAAGCCAATCTTCACTGAAAAACATGAGGAAGACCCAGTTCTTTAAATATCCAATGTTTGAAAACATTTCATTGAGAGATAAGTTTTTAATTTGAAAAAAAAAAACTGATCGTTAGCAAATCTTGCTAAACTTTTGAACAGGGGTGTAACAATTATTGAAATTTTAATATTGTTATAATAAACCTAAAAAAAGGAACTTATGTAAATTCAATAATTTTTACATGATCCCAACTTATGTCAGAAAATCTTTATTGCGGGTTTAGAATCAGCAGGCCAAATTATGATATGTGGTAAATTTGCACGCATGAATACCCAAAAGCAATGTCCCCAACTTACGTGGGAAAAAGAAATTAGTTAAATTTAAATGAAAAATCTTAATTAATTATATATTAGGAACTAAGTATGTACCTATTGTTAAAATGGGTCGTTCCCAAAATGAAAAGTGAAAGGATATTAGAGAAACAAACAGTTTAACTTTAACGATACAGAAGCCACTAATGTGCAGATTACCTAGTTAAAATGTGGAAAATTTTTGATTTTCATCTTAACGGGTCTTTTTGGTTAATCTGAAGATTAACTAGGTAATCTGCACATTAACGAATTTCGAGCTTTAAGGGTAACATACAGTCAAACCCCGATTTAGTGTCATCGTCGGTACGCATAATAATATGGCGTTTTAAAGGATTTCGCGCTATATTGAATTATAATCTTAAATGTATATAAATGAAATAAAATTAAATGTCTACTTACCTCATATTGCAAGCATGAGAAAAATTGAATATAATAGCACTAAATATGTGATAACTAGTATTTTACTTCGATTTACGTAGTAATTATATTTATGCAGGAGAAAAATATTTTAAAATACTAGTTTGGATTTTTTTTTTTTTTTTTTTTTTTTTTTTGTTGTTGTTGTTGTTGTTGTTATGGAAATGTTCTCAATGTCTTTTTCTAAAGTTAAAAGATTATCAATCATCTTTTTATCGTTTGAATTTTTTTCTAAATAAATCCTTAGTTTGTTAATGCAGTCTTTTGCTTCGTCAGATTTAATTTCTTTTTCTTCAATTTCAAACTCCTCTTCATATGAATCCGAATCTGGGTCGTAATTTGTTATTAGTCTAGCAATTTCCTCTTGACTCATTTTTTCAAATGCTGGAACATCTTTGTCTACATTAATATATTCAGCTGCAGTGAGAGGATGCTGCATGCAAGTTAAATTGTTTATATCCTCCTGTAAATCTTTAATTTCTGCAGTCTTTAGTTCGTTAATAGATTTTTCACTATTTTTGAAGCCAGTATGACTCCAGCAGTTAACCATAGTCTCCGTAGAAACTTCATCCCACTCTCGTTTCATCATCCGAATTGCAACTTTTAAGGAAAGAGCAGAAAAATCATTTTTACCGATACGGTCAATAACGTGTCTAATATGATATTTCCGGTAATGCGCTTTGAAAGAATTTATAATTCCGGCATCTAAAGGTTGCAAAACACCAGTGCAATCCATAGGTAAAAATTCAATTCGGATATTGCTGACTGGAGTTACTTTATGACAAGGTGCATTATCTAATATCAATAATACCTGACGCCTTTTCTTCCTCATTTTAGCATTAAAATTTAATAACCAGTTTTGAAATAGAATTGCAGTCATCCAGGCTTTATTATTATTCACATAATCCACATATAAAGCAGGAATGAAATTTTTAAAACATCTTGGTTTAGCGGACTTTTCAATAACAGTTAATGGTCTTTTGTCAGATCCATCAGCATTCGTGCAAAACACAAGCGAAACACGATCTTTAATTTTCTTACATCCCTTAACAGATCCATTAGATATTGTTTTGTCGGGTTGCAAACGATAAAGTAAGCCGCTTTCATCCATATTATAGACATGAGCAGGATCATATTCTGAAATAATTTCATTTAATTTTTCCCGACCTCTTACCACAAGATCTTCGTCGATATTAGCTGTTTCACCACATCGTATATACTGAGAGAGTCCACGTCGTTTCTTAAACCTATTAAGCCAGCCATTAATGTATTCAAAGTCTGTTATATTCATTTGTTTACCAAAAATGTTTGCATATACCTTGATAACGTCTCCAGTTATAGTAGCATTTTTCGCACGCATCTGCAATATCCACATATAGAGAGCATCTTCTAACTTTTCATGTTTAGTTGATTTCAGTTTTTTAATATTTCACTGAGGATTGTTATCATTAAACCATTTTTCCTGCTGACGTAATATGTCGCCAATACAACGTCTACTAACAGTCATTTTCCATAGGATAGTAAAGTGACTAGATATGCTCTGTTGAGATACATTTGGATTTATCTCTCTATATTCACAAATTTGCCGTTTTTCAGAAACTGAAAGAACAACTCTTTTTGACATTTTGAAGTAAAAGAATAAAAAGTCAGAAAGTTTTCGTCAACATAACAGTTTGAGTAGATACGCATTAAATTAGAAGAACCTTTGTCTTGCCTCTCGATGAAAATTGAATTCCTCCTCATTTCAACCTATCAAAGCGTTTGCATGACGTAATCGGCGGCGGGGAGGGCGCCACAGAAAGATTTCTTCTCTATTTTATCCATTAGTTTTATCAGGCATTCCATGATACAATGAGTTGGAATGCGTCAGAAGAGCGGCAATAAGTATAACGCTTGACGAAAAAAAAAAAAAAAATGCGAATTTTAACAAAGAGTTATAATTTTTCTGGAGAATGTAGGTTGGCGCTACATCAAGTTGGCGTTACAACGGATACTTTACATTATAGTTCCTATTCAGAAAATTTGTTCCCCCATACAGGGGGAACGGGTTTGACGGTATTCCTGGGGGCGTTATATCGGAGTTTGACTGTATATATACAGTCAGAAAATAATAGAGTTCTATTACTAATAACGTATAACTGTCAACATTCTCCTTAATAATTCGTAAAATTGCTAGTAAACAACCCTTTTACACATGCCACATTATTTTTAGATTAATCGTCTCCAAATGTAATTACCATTAAGTTAGCTCTAATATACAATAGCTGGCTTCCCAGCGTTCCTAAAACTTTACCACCATTTCACTATATTGTCGCCACCATGGTAAAACAATACTTTTTTAGATGAGGTTAGACATCATCATTAAAACACCCAAGAAAAAACTCTTAGCTACGTATTCTAGCTACTATAGCTACGTAGCTATCTCAACTACGTATAACTGCTAATTCTCAGCTATATATATATTGTAATTTTAGTTTTTTGTAAACTTTAATATTTATTTTTAGGAATCAGAAAAATCTACCTGCTAAACTAATCTAAAGAAACACACACCAGAAATAATATTCAGAAAATAATATTAGGTTTTACATATGGCGCTTGGTGATGATATGGTCTGTATGTCTTGTAAACTTATCAAGAATATGGCGGCTGAAAATTTGTCGTCATTACTATAATTGTTATGTAGGTATACAATCTGGAAATATCGGAGTTGATATTCTTCATTTTATATACCTGATTAACTACTTTATTAGATAATATATTTTAGGTATATTTAAACATATTACTCTTAAGATTGATCTCTTTCAAAAAGGCGCGATATTTTTTTAATTAGAGAGTTTCTATCATAGCTATACTGATATTGATCACCAATAAAACTTAAACTTTTATTCCCTTTAATTTGTATTAGTAATATTACATATGAACTGAAATAATATAGCTATATATACATATACAACAACGCATATACTAAATCTTTTCAGATACATTATTGTAGATTTATCCTGTCTGCCTTGCATTCCAAGTCCATACGTTTTTTTTTTTTTTTAATTGAACGTTTTTACGTTTCAGCTATTTAATTGCTTTTTCATTTCTAGGGTTCGTTTAATAGATTCAAAATTTATTACCAGTAATCGATGAGGTAAACGCCACTTGTGAATATTTTTTCGAACGCAAATTAAGGAACCTAATACAAATACGCAAAGTCACTTTTTCTTTTCTTTTTCTACATTGTTCTGTTTTGGAAGAACGAAGAAAGGCGGGGCTTGTTTCGTATAAAAAAGCAATAATTCTTGTTTGCTATAACTACTTTTTATAAACATTTTTTTTGTTTTTTTTTGTTTCACTTCTTTGTTTTTGACGTTGCTGCTAAGGTTAGTTTGACCGGTAAATAAAAATTAAAAGTATTTTGATTAATTTTCTCTGTTATTTTAAAACATTTTCTTCGTTATCTCATGCAGTTTTCTAAGAGATGTCCCCCCCTCCCCCCAAGACTCTCCTAAAGAAAGATTTATTTATATTACGAAACATTGTTGCCAGATTGCGCGGCTTTTTTATTCAACAGCCACCAAAAATTTTTAGAAGTGTTTTTTGATATACTTAAAAAAAGACGAATCGAATTGAATAAGTTTATTATTAGTAATGATTCTGGTAATCTTAATTCTTATAGAGGCCCTGCTATTGGCATTAAAATTTATCTTAATTTTACCTCTTTTTCCTCACTGGCGCTCGCACTTGTCATCGCAACTGGTATTACTCTCCTGCTTCCTGGCACTTCTCAACTGACCTTTATCTCGGTTT
Source organism: Salticus scenicus (assembly GCA_963930645.1). Taxonomy (NCBI): domain Eukaryota; kingdom Metazoa; phylum Arthropoda; class Arachnida; order Araneae; family Salticidae; genus Salticus; species Salticus scenicus. The sequence goes on along the minus strand of OZ005659.1, from coordinate 208,358,139 downwards.
ATGTTCCTAATGGTGAGAATGGTTATACTATTGGTAATGACAACTAAACACTCCTTTGTGCGGACACTAACTCCTTTCTTATTGGCGACTTTAATGCTCATCATGTTCTCTGGAACTGTGATCCAAATAATAAGTATGACAATCGTATCCATAACATAATTCAAAATTCGGCTGCAGACATTCTGTTCCCGGACTCCTCCACCCACTTCACTATTCGTAATAGTAACACCACTCATTTCGGTATCTTCATGGGATTTAATTACGAAAAACATATTGAATCTATTCCCGCACTTTACTCTGATCACAATCTCATCAAAATTACTCTCCAAATTGTTACCCCCAGTGACCCTCCCCCATATCATTAATAAAATTAAATGGTCTAAATATTATGATCTTCTTAACGAACACCGCCCCTCGATTTCCTCCCCATCAATAGCACTAACGACATAAATTTCTTGATTGATATTATAACTACTCAAATTAGAAGTGCTATTGAAGGTGCTACCACCTGAATTTCTAATAATGATTTCTTCAAAAATGATCCTAATGCCCGTAGCCTCATCACCAATAAATATCGTATGCTATGCCCTTAATAGGGCTGGATTATTTATCAATATATCCCCAAGTATCGATATTTTTTTAATATCCCGATAACAATATTTAAGATCTAGCTCTGCCGATATATCAATTTAACGATATTACCTAGTGCGCACTGCACGATCAATAGATATGCCGATAAGTAACGTTGAACCTCGACCACGGATTTATAGAATTATGCTTCCGCGGTAGCACGCATCACGAACGAAACCCGAATGAAACCCGAGCGAACGAACCACGATCAGCGAACGAAACCCGAACAAAAAGAGCGCGCAATATGTTATACTAATACCCATTCTCTTATTTTTCTCCCATCACTCACTGATAAAATACCAAAAATACAACCCCACTCCAAACGATCTCTCTTTCAATGCATATACATCCTCTTCCTCCCGCGAAACATCAAATCTAAAATATCACTGCTTTGTCCACCGTATGATAATAAAATAAACCAGTATTTATTGAAAGCCACCTGTTTCGTTCTACTCTTCTAGAAGAAAACGCGTTCTTCATCAACTTCAGACCAACTTCATCAACCAATAATATCGCGGTCTATCTACAATCAGCAGTTGTGTTTACTAGGAAAGACATTTGATGTCATCGAGCTCGATGTTTGATGTTAGTCGAAACGACATATCCCTATCCGAGATATCAACAATGCTTTCTGAAATATTGATCGGATAAACTTTGATCGCGAGAGCTCGTTTGCCTGACATTCACCCATCGATATCGATATATTTGTGGTTTACGCAATAGAATGATTTCGAATATTGAACGTAAAATGAATGTTTGCAGTCGCATCCATTGTTCAAAGTAATATTAAGTGGTATTAGAAAAAAAAAAAAATGCAAATAAAAAAATATTTAGGATGTCCTTGAGATGAAAATAGTAAAATAATATCCAATCATATTTCGATCTGTAATTTGTGTTCGTGCGCGGTATCATAGAATGTAAACTTGTTCTTATTCATGTTTACTTCTATTATTATTATTAAATCTATACATATAAAATCCATCTTCCTGACTGACTGAGTGAGGGAATGATTGATCATCGTCCAGACCAAACCCCTGGACCTAGAAGCATGAAATTTTGTGACAATTTTCTTTCTATGACGTAGGCATCCACTAAGAGGCGATTTTACAAAAAAACGTGAATTCACAAAATCCTTCATATCTCAAACAAAAAAACAGATATCTGTAAAATTTTTGCTTTTAAATATAGCTAATACAAATGTCTAAAAACCAATTTCTGGAATTTTCAAAATCCGATCCCCAAGGGGGGCGGTGGGGGCAAAACATGATTTCACATGCGTGAAACGTGATTTCGCACAATCCTATATATCTCAAACAAAAAAATAGATATAGGTGAAATTTTTGCTCTAAAATATAGCTAATGAAAATATCTAAAATCCAATTTCTGTAATATTAGAAATTCAGCCCCCAGATGGGGCAGCAAGGGGGGGCTATGGGGCAAAAAAATATAGAAAAACAGTTAGACCGTTTAAAATTGCTACAGATAGGTTTTAAAGGCCTGCAAGTCGAATGGGGATATTTTCGAAAGTGTAAAGTTATTAGAAGGGGCGAGAAGGGGGGGGGGGCAAAAAATAAAATAAAAATGGAGTTAGATCGTTCAAAATTGGTTATAGAGGTTTTCGATACTTACAAATCGATTGCGGATATTTTCGAAATTTTAAAATTATTAGGAGGGACGGGAAAGAGGGTGGGGTGGTAATGGGGGGGCTATGGACAAAAACAAATAGAAATACAGTCACGCCGTTCAAAATTGGTACAGATAGGTTTGAGAGGTCTGCAAGTCGAATGGAGATATTTTCGAAAGTGTAAAGTTATTAGGAGGGCCAGGAAGGGGGAAGGGGAAAGGGGGGGGCAAAAATAAAAATAGAGTTAGATCGTTCAAAATTGGTATATACCCAAGTAGCACAAGAACGTTCTTTGAACGTCTAATAACGGTTACAGTAGTTCAAACACCGTGTTTCGTGTCAATAGAACGTTCTATTGTACGTTCAAAAATAGTATTATTTAAAACGTTCTGAAAATGTTTGCTCTGTACCATCTATAACACGTACAATTCTAGTTCTATATAGAACGTTCAAGTATATGACCGTCATAACACGTTCTGTAACAGTGTAATTATAACGAACATGACAAAATGATTTTTAAGTATACTATTGGTAGGCAAACTTGTTTAATTATGAAAATTTTAGACTTCAGTTTTCGAATTTTTTACACGTTTTGTGGTGTGAAGAATCCGAAAATCAAAAGGTTGGTATGGTGCCTGTTAATGGGTATCGGTGCCTATTAGTGTGTTAATCTGTTAGTCCGGGTAAGCGATATCTCAACAACAAATGATTGCAGAGAAATCGGACCAGTTTTAAAATATCACGTATGATATCAATAAGAATCCTATTCAGAGATTTGCAACATCCTAATTTAAAATCTTCGCCAGTTATTCGAAATTTATAACTTTTTAACATGATAGCGGATAGGGCATTTTTTATATTTTCAATTTAACGTTTTGTTAGCACGTCAATGAAGAATGCTCAACTAGAAGTAGTAGCGGTGAAGTGAAAAAAAAAACAAAATTTTAAATTGGTGAAAAAAAAAAAATGTGGATATTTTATTTCAAAAATCAATGGACAGAATTTAACGAAATTTGTTACATAATTGAAACTTGCCCTCAATTGGTGTTTTTTTTTAAATTGCATATGGGATATTTCGCCTGATAGGTGGCGCTGCTACGTAGTGAATCCCACCATTTATGTGATGGTTATATCTCAGCTTCTATAGTGTACAAATTCATTAAACTTGATAAACGGGGTGCATGTATAAGGAGGTGTATATACAATTTGGAAGTATACATTGGCCAACAGGTGGCATTACTAATCTGCAATTTAATTCCGTTATCTGAAAGGCAATATTTCAACTTATGTGATTTAAAACTAAACTAAAACTTCTAAATTTTGTGATATACTGAAGTTATATGTGAAATCGATTTTATGTAAAACGTTGCTGATGCGCATCGGCCAACATGTGGCGTGGCTATGTTGCAATTTAATCCCATAACGGGAACGAAATATTTCAACTTCAGGAAGGGGGAAGGGGAGAGGGGGGGGGGCAAAAAAATAAAAATAGAGTTAGATCGTTCAAAATTGGTATATAGAGGTTTTCGATACTTACAAATCGATTGCGGATATTTTCAAATTTATAAAATTATTAGAAGGAGCGGTAAGGGGGGCTATGGGCAAAAACAAATAGAAATACAGTTAGGCCGTTCAAAATTGGTAGACATAGGTTTTAGAGGCCAGCAATTCGAATGGGGATATTTTCGAAAGTGTAAAGTTATTAGGAGGGCCAGGAAGAAAGGGAAGGGCGGAGGGGCAAAAAAACTAAAATAGAGTTAGATCATTCAAAATTGGTACATAGAGGTTTTCGATACTTACAAATCGATTGCAGATATTTTCGAATTTTTAAAATTATTGAGAGGGGCGGGAAGGAAGGGGGAGCAGAGGGGCAAAAAAATAAAAATATAGATAGATCGTTCAAAACTGGTGCATAGAGGTTTTTGTTACTTAAAAATCAATTGCGGATATTTTGGAATTTGTAAAATTATTAGGATAGACGGGAGGGGGGCGCGAAGGGGAAAAATAATAAAAATAAGAGTTAGAGCATTTTGGGAATTTTTCCGAAGGCAGCAATTTCGAGAATTCAGTAATTATAGTGATTCATTTAAAAATAGGGACCAGCGAAGCGGGCGTTGCCTGCTAGTATTTTAATAAACTTAGTACATTATTTAGCTAGTAAAATAGATTTTTATCTTCAGAAATTTTATAGTAACAGTTTTTCGATTGAACAACGATATAATACTGAGCATTTTATTATTATTTTATTTATTCATTTTTATTTTTTGTGCAGCATTTTATTATTATTATTATTATTATTATTATTATTTTAGCTGATCTTGTTAAATATAAGAGATTTATAAAAAAAGAAAAATGAAAAGAAAGAAAGAAATTCTGCTTACATTCTATGGAAACATAATTTAATTTAGTACGACTGGACTTATTTTATCTTATTATTCCATTAAACCATGCACTAACTGTGCTTCATTCACTAGCACCGATTACTATATTCATTTCTTAAAATGTCTGTGGTATAACTTTAGCAAAGGAGCCCCTTTGTGGTTTTTAAATTTTTGTTGTCAATTTATTGATGATTTAAAGTGAATATCGAATTGCATAAGTAAATATTTTGGAAAAAAATATCGGGGTTACTTCGGTGCCAAATTTAAATTTTGCCAAGGGGTTCTATGCTGAAGCGGTTCCATTTCTTTAGCACTGTTTTTCTTAACTTTATTTATTTACTAGCAGGCTTTGCCCGCTTCGCTGGTCATTATATTGAAATGAATCCCCAAAACAGCATATTATTGATAATAATAAAATATCTTAAAAAAAAAAAAAAAAAAAAAAAAATCATTGAAATCCTTCAAAATCTAATTTTAAGTTGCCCAATGCCTTCGGCAGTCCCTTACCTGCTTTTTACTCCCCCTCCCTCGCGGTTACAGTTGAAAGTTTTACAAAATCTCATCAAAGTGCATATTTCGCACACTTAATTAACATCCACACACCAAAATTCGCCATTCTTAGGTAATTTGGACGGATTTAAGCTTCAAAATGTGGTTTTTGCCCCGCCCGCCCCAAGAGGAAGGAGGGGGGGGGTAAATTTCCAAAATTACTTTATATTTCATGCTGCATACACATACCTGACCGACACATCAAAAAATTGAGATCATGAAATTATTTAAAGCTGAGCTATGCTTTAACCCTTTGCGGCGCAAGACAATTTGAAACATTTAAATTATACTGCCACCGGAATTCATGAGCTAAAGTAAACAAAAAGAAATTTTAAATTTTAAGGTTTAAAAAACCGGCCTTTTCTGATATGTTATAAACGTGAATTTTTGCTAAAATATTTCCGGGATGAATTTTTGCAGCTGGATCTTAAATTTTGCGTCCTCGTGACGAGGACACCGCGCGTTAAGGGGTTAAAACTTTTTTTTTTTTAAATCTCTCCTCCCGTTCTTAAAGGAGGGAAGGAGAAGTGAATTTCGCAAAATCTCTTCATACTATGAGTTAGATACATATAATCGTCCCTTACATAAAAAATGTCCAACCATAGATAATTTAGTGCAGCGTTACGCATGAATACGTGTTTTTGCCCCCCCATTCTCCAAAGGGCGGTAGGGTGGAATTTCATAAAATCCCTTTGTAGTGTGTGTTCAGTTCGATTTCCTCGTGTGTTGAGTACCCTTCTTCCAAAATCTTTTCCCTTCCCTCCCCCCTTAAAAATCCAAAATTCCAAAATCTCAGAAAATAATTTTTTTGTACTGAAGTCTGGTCTTTCCATCTGCAATTTCTTCACCGTTAAGTAATTTGAAGCCGAGGCCTTCTGCAACCTTCTGCCCCCCAAGGAGACGGAGGGGGGGGGGGTATTTTGCAAAATTCCGTCTTAGTTGGGGGTCAGGCTCCGAAATCCAACCTGGTCACTAAAATTTGTGACCCTCTTTCCCACAGAATCGTCATGGCACTGTTGAGTCAGTGAATCATTGAGTTTACTCTTTTATATGTACAGATTTGTTTACATTTTTTATGGACTACTTGGCTTAAGGTTGTTGTCACAAAAATACAGTCCTTGGCGAAAAATGTCCTATCTACTTCAGTATTAAAATTAAAAATATACCCAGGATTATCAACTAATAAAGCTCTTTAATACAGATCTGAATTAGCTTTCATTTTCTTATTATTTAATTTTGATAATGACGTTATGTTGTCATGTGCCTAAGCAAATTTAATATGTATTTTTTTTTTTTTTATTATTATTATTATTCGCGTGAAATATTCTTTGGCAACAATTAAAAATTAAAATGAATTATTTTAAAGTTTTATTATAGAAGAAATATTTATATTATACAGAAGATTAATTAAAAATTTACATTTTTTCCGGTATAAATAGTAGCCTATGTCTTATTCCAGACTATTACCTATCTCTATACAAAATTTCATCCAGATCCGTTTAGCCGTTGTGGTGTGATTGAGTAACAAACATCCATCCAAACTTTCGCATTTATAATATTAGTATAGATTATAGTTATCATGTGCATGTGTTAGATTGAGTTATTGTGCTATCAAATTGACAAAATTTTAATTTTAAATTTCAAAACTCTGTCGTTCTTGGCGCTTATTATATTTGGTGATCAAAAACGTAATACGAAAATATGTATGCCAGATGTATATTTTCGTAATATGCATTGTACGAAATATTGTTTCATATTATTCATTACTCTCTTAATATAAGTTGTTAAAATAACCATGATTTTTGAAAGGAATTAAATTATGTTCGCCAAATAATTTGTCGATTTTTTTTTTTTTTTTTTTTTCTGCTAAGGATGACCGATATCAAATCTATTCCGCTGCAATATCTTATCTTATATCAGATACTTTATTTAGACATTTGGAAAGAAATTTGACTTCAAATTATGATAGAATATTTATCATTTTCCTTTTAATTAGTGTATTAGTTGGATATTTATTGTGTAAATATCATCCTTTGAAATGAAATGTTTGTGTTTTCAATCGAATATAGAAGTTTGCCATTTTTTTCCCTAGAGTTTTGATATTAAAAATTCAAATTTTGTCAATTTTGCAACAAAAATAACTTAATCTAACGCATGGACATGATAACTAATACATATCTATACCTAAATATGGGGATTAAAATCGGGAAATAATTTTCCTCGATTTTTAATAATTTTTTACAAAAAATCCAATGGGCGTTTAACATAGGACATATTTTTCTTGAATCCACAAACGGCCAGTGACGTCATCACTTCGCTTGCGTATTAGCACTTTATCAATGTGTAAAAGAAATTTTTAATTAAAAATGACGTCAATTTTTGTGAGATGCATAATTTTTTTTTTTTTTTTTTTTTTATAATTTTTTATCGTTCACTTTTAGATAAATGTATTTATTTTCCTGTTGAAAAAAATAAATAAATTCGTTTTTTTTTTTTTTTTTTTTTTTTTTTTTGGCAACAATTAAATTATGGATAAATATGGCTAATTTTTTGCTATTATTTGCTTACAAAATTGCTATTTTATGCATAAAAATCGCAAAAACAAATTTTTTTTCGGAATAAAAGGTAGCCAACTTTTTAAGTTAGGGTATAAGCTATCTCCATTACAAATTTCATCGAAATCCGTCGAGCAGTTTTGGCGTGAAACTCAGTCAAATAAATTCACGGACATTCACATTCATATATATATAAGATTTATTACTTTCTTCTATATGTAATATAGAGAAAGTATTGGATTCGTAAAAATTTTCGACCTCGGGTTTTTGATGGATTTACACGTTTTGAGAGCTGTAGAACACGATTTGACCCTTTTTAGAAAATGTCTGTCTGTCTGTGTGTGTGTGTGACAAAATTTTGTGGCAACTGTATCTCAGGAACTACTGCTCAGAATTTCATACAAATTAGTATGTAGTTGCACCTTGACATAAATTAGTGCCTATCAACTTTTGGTAAAAATTGTCTTACAGGTTGCGTTGCCATCCCGCTTTTTCTAAATTTTTAACATGGTGATATAGGACAAAATTTTGTATAAATGTGCATAAAGAGAATTATTTTTTAGTAATCATTATGAAATTTACAAGAATTATTTATAATAGAGGTAGTCAACTGGGGAAAAAATTTTGTATGCGTAGGAGCCTCGTGAAACCCCCTGGGGGGGGGGGGAGTCCGCCCTCGAGGGGAGTAAATTTTCAAGATGGGTATCTTTCGAAAGGTCTCGTCAATACCTTTAAAACGAATGGTTGAACTATAAATCTGTGATAATTTAAAACAAAGTTATCGATTTTTTTTACTTTTAACAAAAAGTAACTTAGAAAAAAAAAATCGTTTTTTTTTTTTTTTTTTTTTTTTTTTTTTTTTTTTTTTTTTTTAAACGAAATATAACCAGACTTGGTATTTAGTTGGCCCCTGACATAAACTGGGGCTGATTAGATTTGGGGATCAATCACTCAACAGGTGGTGCTGTGATCGTATTTTTTCTAAATTTTTAACATGGCAGTATAGGACAAAATTTCGTATAAATGTACATAATGGGAGTTATTCTTAACCTGTGATTGTGAAATTAATATGAATTATTGATAATAGTAGTAGTTAATTAGGAAAAAAATCTCGGTCATCGCTTCCCCCCCCCAGGGGAAAGTACCCCCCCGGGGGGGGGGGGGTAAATTTTCAAGATGGGTATCTTTCGAAAGGTCTCGTCAATATCTTTAAAATGAATGGTTGAACTATAAATATGTGATAATTTAAAACAAAGTTATCGATTTTTTTTTAACGAAAAAAAACTTTGAAAAAAAATCGTATATATATATATTTTTTTTTAATATTGTTACTGCGTGAATTTGTATAGGAAAATATAGAAGAAAGTCTTGTGGTGGCCACAGCATACTAGTCTATTTAAGTTTGTACATTTATATATTATTTTCGACATAAAAGTAAATATATTTACTTACATATTCATTCATTTTTTTTTTTTTTTTTTTTTTTTAGATATTTACTTATTTATTCATGTTTGTTTTTTCTAGAGTTGACTTAATATTTTAAAACAACTTCTGAAATTAAATGGTAAAATTGTCGCACTAAAATAAAAAAATAAAATACTAATGCTTTAAATGCAAAATGAGTTATTTTAAATAACAAAATAAAACTTCAGCGTAAAAAGTTCATTATTATTTTTTTAACATATTATTTACATACTGACAATATATATATATAATAAAATTTCGAATTGTTATAAAACCGTTACCAAATGTGAATTCAATATATATATTTAAAAATATATATATAATTGTATGGTAAGTAAATGCAAAAATAAAAACGGCAGGTAACTGATCTTTAGAATACTTATGAGTTTTGAGGATTTTAAATTAAAAATATTACTCTACAACCGAAAAAGATTATTCTATGGCAATACTGAAGAAAGTTTATAAACAACATTTCTATAAATGTACACTGTGCATTTCTTATTCACTGAAATTATTTTAATTATATCCATATTCCTTATTTTAATTATAGACATCAATGACTCTCATGACTACTAGTAAATAAGCTCTCTTTATACTTAGGGGTGGAAATTCGGTGCAGAACGCATACTAATATTTATTTTTAAAAACTCTGCATTTAACTGAATCATTGATATTGATTTATATATATTATAGAGATGATTTCTTTGAAAAAATTTATTAATCATCTACATTCTAAGACAGTTTCCTTTTTGTTAAGTTTTTATCTTTATTATAATTAGGAATTTTTATGATCTTTTTAACCCATATCACGTATTAACTCTGTTAAAATGTTATTTTAAAATAATTAAAGCTGAAAATCGGAAAAATGGAATACAATTTATACACAAGTACACTGAGAAAAAATTCTGTAACTGACATCTAGAATCTAAATTGTGGCTAAAGAAAAAATAGTACCATGTCATTCTTTAAATTCTAGTCCCCTTGGAAAGCGAGTTCTAGAAGCCCCTATTAGAGTTCTAGAGCATTTACCTATATTATTGAGGGCAAAGTTATTTAAAAATTTCTGTAAATAATTGAGACTACAAGAGGCGGGTTTCAGAAACTATAATCTTGGTTTATGACCCAATTCTAGAAAATAAGAGAGAATTTCTCGCAATACAAAAGGTTCAGAATATCCGGAATATTCAGAATATTGTTTCACCATCTAGAAATGTATAAACTAGAAAATCTCGATCATTTCGTCTATTCAGTTTATTGGCGTGCCATGCACATAGCTCGGTAATCCCTATTTCTAGTTAAATGATTTAGAAATTGACCACTTATTCATTCTAGAAGAATGTGGTATATTCTTTTTCTCAGTGTATACTCAAAAGCAATGATAGATATTAAAATAATATCAAAACATTGATTCACTCCTTATGCAGTTTTTTGTATTAAATATTATTATTATTGTTAATAATATTATTATTTTATGAAAAAGTTATGGAAGTAATATACTAGAAAATATATAGAAAACAGTCCACACTTGTATACATTGAAATTGGTGTTCATTTGCCTTTAAAAAGTAGCAAATGTCTATTTTCTTTTTCTTGAAAGAAATATCGCTAATATATCATTAATATCGATATTAACTTGGTGATATATCGCGATATTTAATTTCTGATATCGTCCAGCTCTAGTCATTAATAAAAGTTTTTTTAGACCAACCGATACGAAATTTGTAGCACTGCAAACTTCTTGTAAATTGAAACATAATTAAAAACACTAATTTTTACATACTCGATATTTTACTTCCTAATTTGCTGTATACAAAAAAAAAAAAAAAAAAAGGTAATCCTATTTAAAACTTTTTGTAAAATGCAACGATTTAACTTCGAAATTAACAAGTAAAATATCTCGGTCTTTTTCAATTCACGATTAAGATTAGAAACAAGAATGCACGCTTCCTTTTTGAGCTTTATTTAAAACTCTATTAGTACAAAATGTAACCCCCCCCCCAATACCCACTAAAAATATATAGATTAAAGCAATTGTCAGATATAATACAGTTTCATATTTTCTTTTTAGAAATAATACAATTGTTATTAATAATATTGCGTGTGTGAGAAATGTCAAAAAAGGCATGCACACTCTAATTAAATGTTTATAATATTGATACAGATTTGAAAATATTGAAATTATAGGAAGGGAGGCTAAAAAGTTTCTAGCTTTACCTCTTTCCAATATAAATTTTAAAAAAAATTTGATGGCAAATACATAGCTGTCAATATTTTAATTTATTCCGGAGTACTTTTAGCCCCGCCTTTATTTCACACCTCTTTATTTATAGAAAAAAAATTCTCCAACATATAACTAAAATAAAATAAGACAAAATTACTTTAAAAGAATAAGTGGTACGAAATAAAGGCGGGGCTAAAAACACTCCGGAATAAATTAAAATATTGGCAACTATGCAAATAAAAGCTAAATATTTTGATATGTAACAACACATATATCAAGCCATTCTGATTTTTACAACTTTTTATATTATTATTACTATTATTATTATTATTATTATTATTTTACTTCTGCAGTAATGTTCGAAAAATGACCAGAAAAGAGAGAGTTGAATTATCCAAAGCCATTTTGGCTCATTTTGAAGCTTACGGGACTTTCTGTCTAGGTTAATGACAGAAAGGGAAGCTTCGTTGCACATGCACATTTAAGATGCTGAAACAAAAGGACAATAAAAAGAATGGTGTTCCAGGTGTCCCTGCGCCCGTAGAAGTTCCGCATTCAGAAATTGGCCGAAAAATTATGGAACAAAAGTGGGATTCTGCTGGAGAACTTCCTACTTCAGGCTTCCTGTAAAACTGGAGAGTACTATGCTAAATTTCTAAAACTAATAAAAGAAGCAATTAAAGATAAACGTCAGGAAAAGTTAATCAGAGTAATCCTGTTTTTGCGAGAAAATGCATCTTTGCACACTTCGAGCTAAATTTATGATCCTAAGTTTCCAATTGATCCACCATAAGCCCTATTCACCCGACCTACCTTCTTCTGATTATTTTCTGTTTCACGAAACGCTTAAAGGAACAAAGTTTCGAAGGTATAATGCTACTAAAACTGGTTTCAGGGACAACTAAGAGCCTTTTATTTTAACTGTCTACAAATGTTAGAACAACTTTGTAAAAAGTGCATCAGTCTCAAAGACACTTCTGTTGATTAAATATATAATTTCGTAACTCTGACTCTTTTCTTTCTCGGCAAATCTGGTAAATTTTCAGCCTCCTTCTTATTATTAAAAAACAGCAGTCCTTACATAAGCCTATACACGAATGTTACGGTCATTGTACACGGTCGTTAAATAATTTTGTTCAATAAACCAGATAATATTTTTGCGATATTGCTTTCAATAAAATGCTTTCAACTTAAGATAAATTAATTCTTTTAATGCTTTATTCAGTAAGAAGCCTAAAGATTTATAATATTCCATCAATAACGACATTTTGGTACATGATGGTAAACAGCTTCCTTAGGCCTTTTATACTCTGAAAGCAGTAGACCTAGGTGGGATGCGTAATTCCACCCTCATTTACACACGATTTTTATTCTTTTTTTTATTTAAATGTATCATTATCATGTTTATACTCTTTCCAGATTTTTTAACACTTTTTTTTCGAAATAGTTAACTTCGTCCTAATGAATTGTAGAAATTTTCTCTTTATATACACTCATGTCCATAAATTAAGGGCCCTCTTCACTCACCGCCGCTGGAAGCCGAAACTAACGTTATTCTATGGGAAATTTTTCTTTACATATAACTTATTAACTAATACATATTTTTAAATTCTATTTTTACATTCTTAAAATTCCCAGCTGTTAAATTGACGCACCTTTTTAAAAAATATATTTTTTTAATTTTTTATATTTTATTTTGAAGCTACAAAAGACGAATTTTCAATATGTGAATTTTTTTCATTTTGCAATTTCAAAGTAAATATAATTAATTAAAAAAATACATTTTTAAAAAAGGTCCGTCAATTTAACAGTTGGGAATTTTCTGAATGTGAAAACAAAATTTAAAAATATGTATTAGTTAATAAGTTATTTGTAAAGAAAATTTCCCCATAGAATAACATTGGCTCGGGCATCCGGCGATGGTAAGTGAAGAGGGCCGTTAGGGATAATTCAGATTTACACTGAAATCAAACTTTAATGCAAAAATTTCACCTGTAGAAATACCACACACAACTTTAAGAATAATATGCAAATTATAGGAAGCCATCAGATGGCGCCGATATGATGTTACAGAGTGACCAAAGGGTAAGAAGGGGTAGATAAGGAATGGGAGCAAAGAAGGGAAATTTCTGTGCGCCGCTCAGTGCCACAAACGAATAGTAATGACACAGAGGACGCATGCAGATATTTTTTTTTTACGTGGTAGAATTATCGGCTGACTACAATGTGGGCGTACTCAGATAGAAGTATCGGGGGAACTTAGAATCGCCCAAAGTGTCATATCTAGGCTTTGGCAACGATTCCAAAACGATGGAAATGCCAATCGACGTTACAGTACTGGTAGGCCCCGAGTTACAATGGCGAATGAGCACCGATATTTGGCAGTAACTGCCAAAATAAGCAGTTAAAGCTCAGAATCAGACCTGTCTCGTCAGCTGTCGCAATCATGAGTGCCACAGATTCAAGTCAAATCGTGTATAGACGTTTGGGAGATATTGTTCTATATGCTCGAAGGCATATTAGACGTGTTCCATTCACGGCAATGCACTGTGCCAGCGGTTAACTTGGAGTAGAGAACATGCAATGTGGACAGCAGCACAGTGAGCTTGTGTGATGTTTTCCGATGAGTCCAGGTTTAGCTTGCAGTGTGATTTACGCCAGACTTTCATATGTAGAACGTCAGTTATCCGTTACCACCAAAACAACATCACTGAACGACACCGTTACGGCAGGGGTGCTCGTTTGGGGGGGGGGGGTCATATTTTGCATCAGAACAGATTTGTATGTTCAAATCGGAAGAATGATAGGCCTAATTTATCGAGACATCATTCGGGAACAACATGTACATTTGTTCAGCGGTGCCATGAGCCCATAATTTGTGTTTATGGATGACAATGCACGTAAAAACCGTGCAGACGTTGTACACGCATGCCTACAATCTGAAACTATCACGCACATGGAATGGCCAGCATTCTAACCTGACTAGAATCCGATAGAGCATGCGTAGGACATGCTTTTCCGACGAACTGTAGTCCGTCAACCACCTCCTACATGTGTGCCGGAACTTCGGAGAGCATTGCTTACTGAGTTGAGTAATCTTCCCCAAGATCAGATCAATAATTTAAAACTCAGCATTCCTAGGCGTTGTAAGGACTGTATTTCATCATCTGAGAGACATACAATGTATTAACCATCATACCAACCATGTAATGTTAAGTTTTTGTAAGGGAGATATTTTTTGTAATTGCTTCAGGGAGGAAAAATCGTAGTTTTTATAAATAGTATCCTACATAAACCACATTCTTTTGTTCTTGATATTTTGTTTAATAAATGGACTTTATGAATAAGTCATAATTGTTTTGCTTCTGAACCTTTATTTGCCTCAACTAGCATTATCCTTAATTTATGGACATCAGTGTAAATGAAAAATATTTATTCAAGAATAGTGGTGATAAAAAATCGAGAGATTTGGTAGCTATACATAAGTTTAATTTTATGAAAGGATGCTAATTCAGTAATATTAATATGGAATAGGAATTTGGTTACTATTATTTTCGTAGGTAAACTGAAAAGAAAAACTCTGTTTAAAATAAGGAGTCCCCGATCATTATCTCATAAGGTTAACTTACCAAATGTATAAATTTAAATCTACCAAATTTGCTTTGAGTCAATTAATTTCATCATTTTCATTAAAAATTTTTTGATGCAACCACGTAAAATTTCTGTAATAATTTACATTGTATAATATATATATATATATTGAAATTTTAGTGTTATGTAAGATTTACTATTTATTATTAGGAATCAGAACAAAATCTGCCTACAAAATTAATATAAAGAAATATGTCCCAGAAATAATATTCAGAGAATAATATTACGTTTTACATATCGATTCAAATGTGGATTTTTTGTTTTGTATTGGTTCTTCGTGAACCTATGTGGAATATGGTGGATGAAAATTTGTCGTCAGTACTGATATATGCATGCATGTATGTGTTACGGATGAAGTGCAGAAATCATTTAATATGCAGATTAGCTAGGTAATAATGAATTTCATAATATATATTTGAGGTCTTTCGTTTAAAGTTAACTAATTTCTTTTTCCCACGTAAGTTGGGTACATTGCTTATTTTTGGGTATTCACACGTGCAAATTTACCACGAATCATATTTTGACCTGCTGATTATAAATCAGTAATAATTTTTTTCTCACGTAGGTTGATATCAATGTAAAAAATATTGAATTTACATAGATTAGGTCAGGTTTCCTTTTTTAGGTTTCTTTACATAATATCAATATTAACTTTTCAATACATGTTATTTAAAGTAGTTTTCATAAGTTTCCACCACTTTTACTAATCACGCATAGGTTAAGGCTTACTTTTGCATTTTTTTTTTTTTTTTTTTTTTTTTTTTTTTATCAGTGTATTTGTAATTCTCAACTGAAAATTCTAGGATTTTACAAATCTTTCAATTATTTAACAACCAACTCTATAGATTTTGTAATCAATGGAGCATTATACTATTTCATTTTTTATAATTATTTTTACTATTAAATATATATATATATATATATATATATATAAATATTGTGGTAGCGTCATAATAAAAACAGCTAAGAACAATTAAAAAGTCAAAGATTGGGCAGGAATGAAGAGACATTTGGACAATTGATCTAGTTTAATACAGAAATATTTACAAAAATTTACAATATTTACAATTAAAGAAAAAAACTAGAATTGATAGGCCTCATGCCTGATTAAATTATTAATCGTCCACATTAGGCTTCCTGCCTCCTTCGAAATCTCCAAGATCAAATCTGACTCCCTTAATTTCTCGAGCTCCGCTCCTTGTCTCCCGGTCTCTCCCGGGCCTTGAGAGAGGGGACCAACCCCCTGATGCAATCAGGCTCCTCATAGGTGCTTATGGTTCCAAACCACACCTAGGAACATTCGCCGGCTACTCGCATGACCGTAAGATGGGCGCCGCTCTGTCGCCTAGTCCCATGGGATGTGCTAGAGTCGACGGAAAAGTCAAAGGGAAGCGTGAAATCAGGATTGAATGGTGTCGGAGGAACTCAAAAACCACGCTAGCCACCACTCTTTTCAAAAGTCCAGACTTTCTGGCGATGCCGTCAATCAAGTCCATGGGAACTCCAGCAAGATTCCGTGAAAAAAGGGGGGGAGGTCATCACAGCCCTTCCCCCGTAAAAGAATTTGCTTAATATGAAGGAAATTTCATCCTGGAAACAGGGCCCCAATTACACTCACCATAGAGAGGTCATGACGCCCCAAAATTTATATCATAAACTTAAAAAATTATCATTTAAGAGAAAAATAAAACAAAAATTTGACCCGTATACTCAGTTTTAAGTGAAAAATTACACTCTATGAGACATACCTAGAATACACTATTAAGATTCTCATGAGATTCAAAATAACATTGTATTATACCATTCACTTAAAATAAAATAAAATAAGAATATGTAAAATAAGAAGAGATAATTTATTTTTCTCTAAACCATATTCAATGAATCCATTTATAAATATTACGTACCTTTATTCCAATTAAAAATTATAAAAATATTTAAAAAAAAGAAAAAATATATATTATTAATCCTTAAATTTATTTACAAAGGATTTCTCTTTATTGGTTTGCATTTTCAAACAGATTAATTCACTCTGCTCAACCCCTGCAGTAGAATGTTTTTCCCCAGGCTTATGTTTTGTCGAAAAGTAATATTTTTGTAAACACATTAGTGTTAGCATCAATAATTCCTGTTTTCTAAAAAAGACAAGCGCCGCCTTCATCGTTCTTCAAAACAAAGAATGCAGAAAAGAAAAGTAAATGTGACACTGAGTGATGAATTCGTGTTAAACCCCTTTTTTTATGTTGACAAAAATATGCACAAGTGGTATTTACTTCATCTATTACAGGTGATAAATTTTAAATCTTTTAAACGAACACTAGAAGAAAAAATTTATTAAATAGGCGGGGTTTACTGTTTTAAATAGAAAACAGGTTTAATGTAAAAATTGTCAATTATAAAAACGAATCAATGGAATTGGAATGCAAGACAGACTTCTCAAATCGTTTCTTAACTACCGTCATAGTTAGTCATTTGCTTGACATATTGCTTTATTTTATTTATTTATTTATTTTGTAGGTGGAAGGATAATTATTTTAAAGATACTTTAGTCTTTAAAGTTTTATTAATATATTTTAACTTTATATATTTTCAGCACTAGGATTCATTTTATGTAAAAATTAATATAGGTCATAATTCATAATTTTTATGAATATGAATTTATTATTTTTCAGAATTAAAAATATTTTTTAGAATCAAAAGTAATCATGGATTATGTTTGGGTTTCTTCACTATATCTCGTAATATATATATATATATATATATGTATCGATCAAATTATTTTTTGTGAAGATATTAATAAAAGTTTGAAATATGAATTTGACATTAGCACCTTTAAACTTTGAGCGCGTACAACACTGTGAAACAATAAGTAAAATATACAACCAATATACCTTTTCGCTTTGTCGCGATCCCAGAAATTCAAATGTAAAATAAAAATGGGGCATACCATTTAAAAAATCAAAGTTGGTGAAACTACTCAAAATTCCCCGTCGAATGATACCTATTACATTTTTCTACATCGATTAGCAACGAAGTTACGTCTAAAAGTGAAGGGAAATTAGAGAAACAAACATTTGAACTTTAACGATACAGAAACCACTGATGTGAAAATTACCTAGCTAAAATGCGGAAAACTGTTGATTCCGCATCTTAACGGGTCATTTTAGTTAATCTGCAGATTAACTAGGTAATCTGCATATTAACGAATTTTGAGCTTTAAGGGTAACATATATATACAGTCAGAAAATAATAGAGTTCTATTAGTAATAACGTATACCTGTCAACATTACTATTAATAATTCGTAAAATTGCTAGTAAACAACCCTTTTACACATGCCGCATTATTTTTAGATTAATCTTCTCGAAATGTAATTATGGTTAAATTAGCTGTTATATACACTTGCAGGCCTCCCACCGTTCCTAAAACTTTAGCACCATTTTACTATATTGTCGCCACCGTGGTACAACAATCCTATTTTATATGAAGTTAGACATTATATTTAAAAAATTCAAGAAAAAAACTTAGCTACGTATTCTAGCTACTGTAGCTACGTAGCTATCTTAGCAACGTATAACTGCTAATATATATTGTAATTTTTGTTTTACGTAAGATTTAATATCTAATTTTGGGAATCAGAAAAATCTACCTACTAAATTAATATAAAGGAATATATACCAGAAATAGTATTCAGAAAATAATGTTAGGTTTTACATATGGCCGCATCTATTAAGAGATTTTGTTTATAGACTGAACGTATCAAGAATATGGCGGTTGAAATTTGTCGTCATTCCTGTAAATGTAATATAGGTGTTCCATCTGGAAATATTTGAGTTATGTATACATGCCGACATTTCCATTAAACATTCAAAAAATTGCTAGCAATCATCCCTTTAACCCACGCCACTTTAGATTAATCGTTTCCAAACGTAGTTAGGATTCAATTAGGTGAAATATACACTTACAGGCCTCCCAGCGTAAGATTCGAAATTATTTTACAATATTGTCGCCACTATGGTAAAAGAATACTTTTTTGGATAGAGTCTGATATTATCATTAATAGATTCAAGAAATTTTTTTAGCCACGACAGTGGTATCAATACAATAAAACGAAAGTAAAATTTTAATAACGCTGCGAGATCTGCACTAGAAAAAGATTGGTTTGAGGAAATGTGGAACCAAAAGTTTTACAGCGTATTAATTAGAATGTCGGCAAGCAAGAATATGGGTTCTAACATATTTAAAATTGGATGCCAGATTTTTTTTCAGTATTTATTTTTCTAAAATGATCAAAGGTTAGTGAAGCCTTAATTTACTGTATAAAATATTGGTATTCAAATTTCCTTTTGTGAGAACCCTGTTTTGTTTACTATGTAATAATTAAACTACTCTTATGCAGTGTTGCCAGATCTGGCGACTTTTTTGTTCATTAATCACCAATAATTTTTAATCGTAACGTTTGCGTAAGCATTTCCGAAGACTGATAATCTACTATATATATCAAATATCACATCTCAAAATTACTGGTGACTATTGAATAAAAAAATGGTCCGATTTGGCAAAATTTTTCTTAGGCGTTTGTTTATAAATTATATATACTTCATTTTTTAAAATAGTTTTACATATTTTTATTTTATTTTATTTTATTTTTTTTTTAATCTTAATCAAATCAGTTAGAAAATTTATAGTTTATACATTTTTTATAAGATTTCATAATTAATAATCCGTTGCATTTTTAGCAACCACATTATTTTATTTTTACAGTAATTGTTTCCAAATATAATTACGATTCAATAAAAAAAGAAAAGAAAAAAAATCCAAAAAGACCAGTGGGAAAAAAAAAATGTACTAAGAAATTTTTGGAGTATTAATTAAAATGTTATCAGGTATGAATATGAGTTGTACCACAGGAAAATCTGGATACTAGAATTTTTTACATAGTATCTTTTCTAAACAGCTATCAACCATTAGTCAAGGCAAAATTACTGTATAAAATAGCAATATTCTGATTTTCTTTTGAGAGAAACTATGTTTATAATGCAATAATTAAATTATTCTTGTCCGCTCTTCGACATATTAAATATACTTCTTCTTCTTCTTTTTTTTCCGAATAGTATTATATTATGTTTGACCAAATCAGCTAGAAAAGGTATAGTTTATACATTTTTTACAAGATTTTTCTAGAGTCAAATGGAGTCAAATTATCATGCAGGGTGTCCAGAGTTGAAAATTCCCCCCCCCCCTCCTGATTCTCCTACCAGTATATTTATATAATCAATTTTTACTTAATCAATTGACCATACTTACCACTAAAAATTCCGAAAGAATGATACTAGTGGAAAAATTAGGAAAAAATTTCGACTGTCGACACCCTGTATGAAGCTTTTGCTAGATGAACGCAACATTCTTTAATTGCTACTCAAAAACTCGTTAATTACGAATTTCCCTTTTTCAGATTGTTATAATAAAATATCCCATATATATTTATGCTTTAAAAAGATTTTTAATTAGGAAAATTGTTATTGATTGCTTATTATAAAAATTTATGAAATATGTTATTATTGTTATTTACATAAATAAGAATAAGTACCATAAAAACATACATTTTCAATCTAATAGCTCTTTCTTAAATTAGTTTTCTGGTTATAATAATATTTTAACTCTTATTAGCATCAAGGTGCCTCCACTTGTTATCGTTTACATCTTATGGGGGAAAAAAAAAAGACAAAAATCTATCGGGTAAGTTTCCTTTTTCTTTTAAAATTTATTTTAATATTTCAAGATCCAATGTGATGCCTTTTATTTTTTAACCCTTTCATGGTCATGAACCCTTTCAGGGTTCATCAGTTTTTTACTTCTGAATCATATATTCATTGCTACGAATTTGCTAAATAACAAACAATCAGTTTCTCAGTATTCCTGATAAATTTGAAATATTATTAGTATTTAATGACTTAAAAATATATAAAACACATCCGACTAAAATGGCTTCGAAACGAAACAATTAAAAATGGCGTGATCATGAATGGGTTAAATAATGTTCGATATTTTCTATAAATACTGACATACTTTTGAAAAATTGACGCATTACATGTGCGGGGAGAGACTGCGATCACAATCCAAAAGAAAAATGAGCGCCATAATCGCAATTTATTAACAATACTGTACTTTTAACACCGCTTTCGCGACCGCTGACGTAGATTCACTTCATTTCAATATATGTAACTCAGACCGTGGGCATTTCTTTTGAAATCTGTATGTCATTTATTTCTTAAAAATATACACAAAATTCATATTTGTACAACCAATATATTATGGATAAAAATAGCTTGATTAGAAAGAGTACAATCATAATGTATATCCATTTGTCATATGAAACTGAATATAGAAAATTTTGTTCTGAAATATTGTAACTTTGGAGAGTAACGCCCTTAGGCGGACCTTACTGTGAAAAGGACGGAAATACGTGGTCGCCAATGTGTTAAAATAATGCTACATCAGGGCTGCCATGTTTTTTAATATATCCGGAATGTTCTTAGCCCCGCCCTTTTTTCAAAGCGTAATATTTGTAGAAAGATTTTTTTTCAATATATAATTATGATTAAATATTAAGAAAATTTTTCTAAAAATATTACGGTCTGAAAAAGAGGCGGGACTAACAACATTCCGGAAAAAAATTAAATAATTTGGCAGCTATGCTACATGCCAATGTTTAAATATTTATGTGACGCCAATGATATTTACTGCTATGTTTGCGGTAGACAAAGCTTAAATAGTTCGAATACGTATATATATATATATATTATAAAAAATGCAACGGTTTAGAAAAAAGGCAGAAGTTGTGGCCGGCTGTTGACTATATGTATATCATACCTGCCACGGTGGCCGTACTCTCCGAGTTTTTTTTTTTTTTCAGGACACTCTCAGAAATTATTATTATTATTTTTTATTTATTGCTACCACTATTTCTATGTAATATTTTCTACCCTGTACAACCATGGCACATCACTGTAAACATATTCAGAAATATTTCTTCATAAAAATATTGGTGGCTAAAAAGTCAAGAATTCCTTATCTTTGAGATTATCTTGAAAAAAGGGCAGAGACTACGACACCTGACCTTCCACCATTCTAATTAATATTACGTAAAATTTTCAACCCGGCCTTTTTTCCGCTCAAATATTTTTTAACAGCATTTTCCTTCTTATTTAGTTGCAGATATATTTGGAGAAATTTGCTATAAATAGTAAGTGGTGAGGAAAAAAGGGCAGTACTAACAATTTGAAAGGATTATTACCGTAATTTCTGGTAGATAACCCGCAGGTAAAATGTGTCATTTCTCCACCAGAAATTTTGTTTAACAGAGAAATCTATACTTTTTCGAAGGAAAAGCTCGTACAAATATAAATTTATTTATCAATTGAAATTTCTGCGGCAAAACTGGATTATATAACCTGCAGGGTATCTACCAGAAATTACGGTAGTTCGAATGTTGCAGGTATGTTATGTACCAGAAGACTTTTTTTTTTTTCCTCTGTTCTGTTAACCCTAGTGCTATCCATTTCAAATGTTTAAATTAAACATTCATTTTTCAATGTAACTAATTGAGTATTTGATGTCTAAGAATAGTGGAGGCATAGCGTTGAGTACTGGCCCAAAATTGTTTGGGTTCATCTTTCTGGATAGAAATCTGGATGTTTGTGAAATCCTCAAATATATTTCAAATATTGTGCATTCTAATTCTAAACTGATGTATCATGGTTACTCGACACGAAACACATTGTAATTATAGGTCTCATTAATCTCAATTAAATACCAAATATTTAAGTGTTCTTTTTTTTTTTCGTGTTTTAAATTAAATTTATATAAATTCCTATTCTCTTTCACCGATAACATTCTACGTAAAAAAAGAAAAAGAAAAATTATGAATTTCAATTTTAGGTGGAAATGGAAACGAACACAGCACCCGTGTAAAATATCAAATACATTTTCCTAAATTGTTACCGCTAGCAATTTTATTTCATTCTTGTAATAGTGTAATAAAATATTTAAATACTGGGTTCGTGTGCCTTAAGAACTTTCAGTCGTCTAATATTAAAATTTTATTAATGCTTGTATTTAGGTTTGTCATGGTCTGTATTTACCTTTACTCTTTCATCACTATATTTTTATAATAAACTTCTCCACGACAAATTGAGGGGGAAATTACTGTATAGTTATAGTGGTATGAAAGTCGGGGGAAGAGGCGTGAACATTGCAGCCCTGTGTTTTATCTTCTTTAATTGAAAGACACAGAATAATAATCACGCAATAGCATATATGCTTATATTATAATTTATTCCGGAATATTTTTAACCCCGCCTTTATACCATACCATTTATTTTTTTAAAGTAATTTTTTCTTATTTCACCGAAGTTATACATTGAAGGCAATTTTTCTATTATTAAAGTGATGTGAAATAAAGGCGGAGCTGAAAATACAGCGGTATAAATTAATCCTTTACGCTCGGCATATTTTCCGTAAGACACGCCTTTTGGCGATCCTTTAAAACGTCACACGTATAGTTTCCAACTTATTACCTTTTAGCTACCGAAAAATTGTAATAATTTGTTTTATTTTACTTCATCATTGAATAAAATAAATCTTTCTGTTAAAATTTTACGTTAGCCGAAAGGTAGCCTATAGTTACACGTTTTAGAAAAATATCATTTCATTTGCAGAGGAACACCTTAAGGCGTGGCTCGATTTTTTAATGTCCCCTTAAAAGGGACATACGAACGATAAGGGTTAAAGATAGAAGTAAATTTTCTCCTTGCTTGTTAAATATAAATCTATAGTTATCTTTCCCTTTTCATTTATATTATTTCTTATTTCCATTAACTCATTTTTCCCATATTTCAAGGTTTAAATTCAAATTCTAAAAATACTTTAGTTAAAAACTCTTCAGATGAATAATCGTGCGTTGTGAACCGGAACGTAGACTCAGACATATTTGAAGTGTTAGAATAACCAAATTATTATTATTTTTATTTTTTTTGTCAAAATTTAGATTAACTGAGGTACTTCAAAATAAATTAAAAATAGTTGTCTAATAGAATAAGTTTAATTATTTATTTATTTTTTGTGCTTATTCATTACATAATTGTTTCAAAATTGTTTATTCATCTCTAAGTATACGGAATTAACTAATAAAAGCAAATTATTTCTCAGTAGAAATCTCAGGGGTGTAGTCTCGGGACACCTTCAAAGACAAGAAAATTTTGCCTTTTTTTTGCTACTATTTTCTTCGCGAAATGTTTATAACATTTTCACATAACTACGTATGTCCACTAAACGGAATATTGATATTTTAAAAGCAGATAAGGTCTTCATTCGTTTCGGGTTTTAAATATAAAAATTTTATATTTATTTATCCGTAACTACATTTAGATATAATTACTCAAGAAAGAAAGAGGTGTGGAGAAAGATACATGTACTAAAAATCTTCCGATTCACAATTAGGATGTTGGCAGATATGCATTATATATTCTTGTTCTTTTCAAAACTTTTTTTAAATCATCCAGGAATGTTATATTTTATACTAGCCGCCTTCGGCGACCAGCTGGTTCGCGATCCTGGAAAAGTCCGACTTTACGAAACTCCCGCTTGGTGGCGCCTGCGGCGCCTTTTTCCCGTTTCAGGTCCTACAACAGCTCACTAACATATAGTGAAAATAACTTTATCGAAAAATTTAATCGCAGTAAATTCTCGCTCGGTTGCGCCTACGGCGCCCTATTCTCGTTTCAATATCTGAGACAGCCTGTTCGCTCACCGTGTTACGAACTTTCAAAATTCTGATTTTAACAAAGTCCAGCTCGGTGGCGCGAGACAGCCTGTTCGCTCACCGTGTTACGAACTTTCAAAATTCTGATTTTAACAAAGTCCAGCTCGGTGGCGCCTGCGGCGCCTTATCCCCGTTTTAGAACTTACAATAGCGTCCCCCCCCCCCTTCCGTTCCTACTAATCATTTTACACTCGAAAATATCCTCAATCGATTTATCCTGTCTTAATACCTAAATATACCAATTTCAAACGCTGTAACTCTTTTTTTTTTTTTTTGCCCCTTTACCCCCTCCCTAATAATTCTATTCTTTCAAAAATATTCACAATCGAATTATCGGGCATTAAAACCAACTACTACGAAATTTCAACGGCATATCTCAATTCAAATTACTGCAAAATATAAAAGAAAACTTAATCTTTTCCCAATAAATATGTAATTTTTTTGCTTATTCATGTATTTTCATGAAAATTGAACAGTAGCTTTATAATATGCTGTGTAATCCGAATATCAATTTAAATGTAATGTAAATGAATATTTGAAGAATTTTGAAATTTGTAATTTTTAATTCCACTTCAAGAACATGTGACATTAATGATTTCCAGATGTTTTGCTTCCTTTCCAGACAGCGGAAAAAATCGTCTGCTGATAGAATGTTTTTTTTTTTTTAAGCAGTTAGCCGTTGAATCTCGCGGCTCATTTTTCGATCGACATGGTTCGACATTTTAATTAATATCTCCGCAACTAATTAAAATTTTTAAATTCTGTTTTCACTATCCCCTCGGGAAGGCTTCTGAGTACCCGTATGTCAAATTTTATACTTCTGCGTTCAGTAGGGGCTGAACGTATAGATGCTCAGACAGACAGACAGACAGACATCTTCTTTTATTATTATAGATATTTATTATAAGATTTTATAATGTCAAATGGAGTCTCATTTTAAGGAAGTTAATGTTAAATGAATGCAGCACACATTAATTGGTGCTCGGAAACTGATTAACCCTTTCAAGGACGGTGGTATATATTCTTTACTATCTAATGGTAATTCCCCATTTCGAAAGTTTATCCGGGAAATTTTTAATAATTTTTTACCTTTTTGATAAAGCCGAAAAACTCATTTATTCTTTATCATCTAACCCTGCTCTCAAATTCTGGTGGAATTTGATATTAAATGAACGTAATTACACAGTCCCTGAAAGTCTTAAAAAGAAATTTCTTTTTTCAAAATGTTCGAATGAAAAGACTCAAAAATTTTCCACGTGTTTTTATGTTTTGGGAGGACCTATAAATTGGAAAATTATTATGCAGTTCTTACTCCAAAAATTTACATATTATTCCCCATATTATTTTTTGTTTTTTCGTGAATAAGATAAAACCTATAAAAAACAAGAGTTTTAAAACTTTCTAACATTAATTTTCTTTTTATAATAATATTTTACTTACTATTCGGGCTGAGGCGCCTTCGTTTTTTTTTTTTTTTTTTTTTTGCACCCTATGGAGGAGAAAAAAGAAAAAAAAAAAGACAAATATTTACCGAACATGTTTTATTTTTCATTTTAAAATTAATTTTTATATTTCAAGATCCCATGAAATACCTTTTATATATTTATTTATTTTATTTTATTTTTAATAAATGTTCGATATTTTTTTAAATATTAACTTTTATTTTAAAAGCTATCGCATTACGATCATGGGGAGAGATTGTGATCTCAAAGAAAAAAAGGAAAAAAAACACGCTTCTTAAGCGTATCTTAGTAACAGTATTTTACTATTAAAATGATGCTACATACTAATATCTAAATTTTAATTTGACACCAGCTTATAGTAAATAATATTTACTGCATCAATTGTGCAGACAAAACTTAAATAGTTCAAATACGTAAATTTTATTATTACTATTATAATTTTATAAATAATGGAACATTTTAGAGGAAAGCCAGAAGGTGAGGTGAACTGTTTAAGAAAGAAATATACCCAAACATGTTATTATAACTCTTTTTTCTTAATTCTACAACTGTGTTCGTTTCAAATGCGTGAAATGGCATTCATTTTTTACTATACCAAATGGTATATAAACAGTCCAAATGTTTTTAATTTCATTATATGAGCGTTTGTGCAGGAAACTGATTTCTGACCGAAAATAGTCTTGGTTCGATTTTCACGAAAGGAATATACAGGGTGATTATAATCAAAGTTACAATTTCAAAAAGCTATAATTTTAAAACTTCCCGTTAGAACGATTTCATATTTTATCAGAGCATCGTGAGGCAATGAATGTTTGTTTGTGGGAGGGAAAAGTAGTTCTAACATGTTCCTATAGATGGCGCTGTCAGGGAAAACGCTTAAATGGACATCATTAAATGCAGGAATGTTTTTAGCAGCACAATGAAAAAGCAGGAAACAATAGACTTCAAGTGTTAACTACAATTATTTAGCAAAAAGACAAGAACACATGTTTACAGCGGAAACAGTCATAGTGGAAAGAGAAAAAGCACCTTTGTGAAATCGTCATATATATTTAAAATGCGGTGCATGTTAATTCTAAACTGATTTATTATGGATCATTAAAAAAAAAAAAAAAAAAAAAAAGAAAAAAGGTCATTGTAACTATCAAAAACTAACTATCATTGTAACTATCATTGTAACTAACTGTCTCAAAGCTGTCAAATAAATACCAAATACCAAGTATATAAGGTAAAGTGCACTAATTTCGTCTACACTTCACCTTTAGGCTCTTGGCTGCTATAATTTTCCCTGAAAACCTACCATATTTGGTTGTTACATTTACTAATTACCCACAAACATTTTACATAGCTAAACTGACTACAAAAATATTTTTACCACGTCAATAAACAGTGTTTGAAAAGTTACCTATATTTGGCGAAACGAAAAAAAAGGGAACCCACTTTCATTACCTTCGGAAAATCCAACAAAACGAGACATTAACTTATGACCCATAATATATTTAAAAGAATAAAGGTACAAAGAACTAGTAGTCAATGTAAGAATAACTGAAAGAAATATCAGGCACCTTAATATGAGGAACATATATATATATATATATAAATATATATATGTTCCTCAAGCAAAAGGCAATCCATATTGCCTTTTGCTCAGGCGCTAGGCTAGTATTTGTTTCTAGCGCCTGAGCATGTTTCGTATGACCAAGAGCAGCACTCAATCCACTGGACACATTTTTTTCTTTATATTCATCATCAGGGAAACGATTCAAATAAATAAGGCACGTTGCATCATTGTCGTCATCACAATCGCTTGTATCATCATCAGATGTGTCGACTGAAGAATTACTCTCGTCATCTGAATAGCTGGTTAGGATATGTTTGATTTTTTAGATAGCTGATTTTCCCCCTTTCCCTTGGAATTGATGGATTCCAAAAGTTGTTTTTAAGACAAAACTTCCACCAATATTCCACCATATTCAACTTCCACCAATAATTTTGATCAACCATATTTTTAGTATATTAATGGATGACTTATTTTTCAACTTAATGACACAACCGTTACAAATACATACCATCTCATTATGAATTGTAAAATTTGTAGTATCTTCCTTTTTTTTTCGTATCAATCATTTTTTAGAGTAAACTTATTCTTATTTAATCGTAACAATATTTGGAGAGAATTACTATAAAAATAAAGTGCGATGAAAAAAGGAGCCTTATTTCAAGAGGCGTTAACTATTTTAAATTTATAATTCAGATGGTTTGCAGGTATGCAGATAAAATTTAGTGGTGGACATTGAATAAAAAATCGTTAAATTTTGTAACACTGACCAGAGGAATGAAATTAAATTGGATTAGCAATGGGTTAATTTTCTATTTTTGAATAAAATTTTTGTAACAATCCATATTACTTTTTACGAAAAGTATTCTACATAAAAACATTTTTCATGAATGCAAATTTTAGGTCGAAATGGAACCGAACACAGCATCAGAATAGTTGGATTAAATAATAAATATATCATCAGAAATTTTTACCGCTATTTTTTTTTTAATTCTTGTTATCTGTAATCAGGTATTTGGATATTTGAATATTGAAGGGTGCGTGTTGATTTGTAAATGAAAGGAATTACTCTGGCCTGAAAGGATTAATGCAAGTATTCAGGTTTGCTGCAGTTTGTATTTGTTTCACTAAGCCTTCTATCACTGTATTTATACAGTACGCATCTATTTCATTTTTCCGCGACTACCGTAATTTCTCGTAGATACCCCGCAGGTTATATAATCCAGTTTTGCACCAGAAATTTCAATTGATAAATAAATTTTATTTCTACGAGTTGAAAAAGGTGCAGTTTTTTCTATTAAATAAAATTTCCGGTGGAGAAACGACACATCTTACCTGCGAGTTACCTACCAGAAATTACGGTAATTAGACAATTTCTGTATAAGTATAGTGGGGAAAAAGTCAAGGAAAATGGCGTGACTATAGAATCCCCGTGTTTTATCTTATTCAATAAAAAGAGATTGACGTACTATTTTAAGATTTTATTAGAGATACATTTGACAGGTCTCGTTCTACTACGAAGGGCAATTCTTTCTGAGCGAACTTCTAAATTATTTCATGTTTTTTTTTTTTGCCTCATCTATTACTTACAGTGCTATCAGATCATTTGATATTAGGAGAAAAGAACACTGTGTATTTATAACATAACGTAATCGTGTTCCTGATCTTTATTGAAACCATAGACGAGACGGTAGAAAGAATAATATTGATATGCTAAAAGGTTTTCCCATAT
The DNA here is from genome assembly GCA_963930645.1 of Salticus scenicus. NCBI lineage: Eukaryota > Metazoa > Arthropoda > Arachnida > Araneae > Salticidae > Salticus > Salticus scenicus. Next base: position 208,328,494 of record OZ005659.1, on the reverse strand, counting down.
TGTTTCCACCGACTGGATCTCTAGCGAACTCTAGTCGTACGGTGAAAGGAAGATTTCCTACGATTATGTGTCCCTGCATTATCGAAAATGAAAATGAAAGCAGGATAGTGTGTTCTATCTTTTTTTACAACCCCGTTTAAATGCTGAAGCCGAAAGGTTTATTTCTTTGTTTTGGGAGTTTAAAGCTAATAAAATGAACTGTATTGGACAAAATTGCTTAAATGCTAGGTGCGCTGTGAATAAGGTCACACACATGAACTTTGCTGTTGAAAAGAATCATTTTTTATTGTCCTAAAGCCACAATATCTTTGCATAGGTGCCGTCTCCCTTTTCTCAGGGAAGACTACAATCCGGAAAATTTTTATAACTATTTTCGTTAACATTAATCGTTGAAAATATATATAACATATTCCATTTAAAAATACTGGTGTTAATTCTGATTTAAAAGTTTAAAATGTTGGCAGGTGTGTCTTTGGAAAAATTATGTAACAGTTCCCTGACTGGGCCCTGCTGTAGGTTAAGTTCAGCGTATATACTGGCTGTTATGCTTATAGTACACTTTCATAGCTGCCAATATTTTAATTTATTCCGGAGTAATTTTAGCTCCGGCTTTATTTCGCACCACTTTATTTTTTGTCCAATATATAACTATGATAAAATAAGAAAAATTTACTCTTTAAAAAAAAGCGGTATGGATTAGAGGAGGAGCTAAAAGTACTCCGGAATAAATTAAAATATTGGCAGCTATGACTTTATGCTGTGAATTCTTCAGCTATTATTCAGCTGTGTTTTCTGATGAAACGGAAGATGATACTTGATTAACAAACTTGTTATCTTTTGAAATATTCTGTAAGTAAACTTTTAAGACTCTGCATTACCTCTCATTCATTCACACACAAATCAAGATCCTCGAGCACGCAAAGAAATTAAAGCAGCGTAGTTTTAGAAGATATCTGATAGAGGGTATCACCGTGGGAGCTCATCTCAAAAAGAAGATATTTTTGTCTAAATATGGGAAAACGGACTGTTAGAATCTGTCATCTCTGATAACACGTGAAATGGTTTAAACAATTTTCATGTTTGGTTGAGAGCCACGTAGTGATTGATGTCTGTGCAATTACAGGGATGGAACACGGGCGCAGAATTCATACCACTTTCGATGTAAGAAAATTTTCTACTTTTTAAATCAACGATATTATAAGTAGAGAAATTTCGTAAACGGATTCCGGTATGAATTCTGCGCCCGTGTTCCATCCCTGCAATTAGAGTGATATTTGACTTATTTGAATTGTAATAAAACTCGCAGACATTCCAGTATATTTAGATTATTCTATAGCTTCATTAGTAATCTCATTTAATGAGAAAATTTTCTTTTTTAATAAGTATTTCATGCATTTTTTGAGTGTCTCTTAAAAATACGTCAATTTAAAAAGTAATTTTACGTATTGGAGATAAGTTATTTAAATGACATCCTTAACAATGGAGGCGGTAAATGCCAATGTCGTATATACATATTCGAGTTCATAAAATGACAAACAGAAATTCGAAAAATCGTTTTTTAAAAGTTGTTTTTATACATATGCATAGTTAGAAAAACGGGGCGGAACAAGTATTAAATATATAGTTTATATATTATCACATGACATGCAATTAAAAAAACTTTTAACAAAAAGATAATATTATTACAAAAAATTAAAGAAAAAAAATATAGAGAAAGAAAAAGAGAGTAAAGAAAGAAAAAAGAAAAAAAAATCATTCTATAGGCATAGGTTTATTAACACTTTCCTTCTGTGCATAATCGTTGTATCATTTACCTTTCAATGTTTTTTTTTCTAACGTTATTGCACAACGGTGGAAAACAGTCAAAAAGAATGACAGACAACTATCAGACATAATGACAGTAAGACAAACAGACTAATTTCATTCATAATCCCTTTAAAACATTGTTGGAATGCGTAAAAATGCATAAAACATACGAAAATGCAATTCAAGGAATTTGCACTGGCGGTCCATAATGTTACTGATTATTTTAATGTTGTCTAGTAAATCTTAAAGCGAAGCATATAATATTCTGTGCAACATATTATTTTAGCATTTTAACAATATATATGAATATCGTTATGCTTTTCGCAGTAGTAAAGTTATATAAATATGATATATAAAAATGTCTCTCCTAAAGCGCAATATCTTGCCATTATTTTGGGTGTCTCTGTACACAAACTAGTGATACAGGGCATTTTAATGCTATTTTATATAAGGAACATATAGTGAACTAGAGCAACATATTCATTTTTAGAAATTAAGGTAATATTTACATACATTGAAGGTAGGCAAACGGGCAGATAGACAAGCAGGGCAGTCAGACACAGATGCACTAATTTAAATCGCATTTACTCTTAAAAATTGTTTGAAAGTGTTAAAAACACTTAATGTAAATGAAAATGAGATTCTAGCAAACTTTCTATAATAGGCCATAATGTAATAGAACATTTATGTTTGTCCGTGTAAATTTTAAGTACAAATTAATATTAGAAATTTTATTTAATCTATTTTTTTTTTTCTATTTACAAATGTATTAATTTATTTGTGTTTTAAAAACATCCGATTTTTCTAGCAAAGATGATAAATGATAAAAGAAAAGTAATTGAATAACAGTGTTACTTTAAGACAAGAACAATGTAATCCTTCTGTTTCAACTCATTTATCCACCCACACATATATACCCCCTCCAGAAAAATAAATAAATAAAATAAATAAATAAATAAATGAATAAGTAAAAATAATAAATAAATAAAAATGATATATATATATATATATAAAATCAAAAATTTAATTGTGTCAGAGATACTTTTTAATAGTTTTAACTTTTAAACACAAACACTAAAAAAAAAAAAAGTAAGAATGTATAAGAACTTAGTGTGATAAAAATAAAACAATAATAATAAAATAATAATAATGAGATATCTCAATTTTTGGCAGCACGTGCCTTACTTTTTTCAAAGAAAAAAAAAAAAAAAAAAAAGAATTAAGTAAAAAATCTTTTTTTAACATTAGAAGTTTTGTGAAGTCCTAAAGAGCATAAAATAATAATAATAATAAAATTGAGGTAAAAGCATGTTATAAAGAAATAAAAGTTTTTACACAAATTAAATTTTTGAGAAAAATATTGATATTTCCCTTTTACAAGAGATGAAATTTTTTAAATATTCAAAATGTTTTAAAAAGCATTCGAGACCAATATTCTTAGTTATTAGTTTTTTTGTATAATTATTTGTTAAGCCATAAACTTCAAAGGTTTCGAAAGCTTTTTTAAATATTTTGAATATTTAAAAACACTTAATAATTCAAAATTTAAAAATAATTATTTAAAAATAATTAATAATTTTATAAGTCACACTATTCTCCCCTCCTCTCGAAAAAAGGTTCATACATAAATGAATTATACACTCACAAACGTATTTTTACATGTAATATTAATTAACACGTGATTTTAATACAAATTTTAAACTTTTAATAGTTTTAAATTTTAATTATATTTATACATACACTACTCTGCGACACGCCTGAATGAAATAGATTTGCAATGTGGCCCACCAAGTGTTTGGATTGGACAGGCCTGCTTTATCCTATCAGTTATTTATTTATTTATTTTATTTTTTGTTCTAATTATACACTTGATAATTTATTAAAAGCTCTTCCATAGTTTTCTGTGCCCCGCCCCGCCCTTGAACTTGTGTATATATATCATAGTTGCCAACATTTTAATTTACTTCAGAGCATTTTTAACTCTGCCTTTATTTTGCCCTACTTTACTTTTAGAATATTTTTCTCCAATGTATAACTATAGTAAAATAAGAAAAAATTAATCGTTAGAAAAAAGTGGTATGGATAAAGACAGGGTTAAAAATGCTCCTAAATAAATTAAAATGTTCAGAACTCTGATCTACATATAAAATTACCACTCTAGGAATATGTTTTACATATTATTGCTAAATTGACCAAAACCGACATTCAAAATCAAAACTTTAAATATCATTTTTAAAATAATTATTATCCACCAGAAAATATAATCAACGAAATAAGAGTAATTTATTTTCGTGGTCACAATTGCTGTGATGGAGTTTTTCAATACCCTGAATGTCTCAGGAAGTTGACGGCTGAAGATTGTCGTCTTAAATGAAAGAAAATTAAGTGAGTAATATGAATGAAAGGTGGGCTGATAGTCCGTGTTCATTCATTTCCAACACTATTCCCCTTATAATGTTTTCGTTATTCCTCTGTTGCTTAAAAAGTGTATGTGGGCAGGACAACAATACGCGTTTACGTACAAATTTTATTAACCCCCTGATGCACGGTAGCAAGTTTCTGAAAGACAGTGAAAAGACAAAACTTTACTGAAAGAAGTAAAGAAATTTCTCCCTGACTTACTTTTCTGACATATATCAAAGGGATGGTCTGTTTTCTTTCACATAATCCGCTTAAATTATGTAGGGGAAATTAAGATGGGTTTCTTAACACATTCGAGACTGCATGTTTTTGTCTTTTTGACAGCATGTTCCGCCTGTGGGCGTTATTTTTTCAAGCTACATAATTTCAGAACAAAGTTTCCTGTATCCATATTTATATTACATATGAATATACATAATAATTATACTCTTTCTAATGAAATGATTTGTATCCATAATATTTTGCTTGTACAAATATGAAAACAGGAAATGTTCTTAAGAAATATAGAAACATACAAATTTCTAATAAAGCACACACCGGTTGAGTTAAGAGATTTTCAAATGACGTGAATCTACGTCAGCGGTCGCGAAAGTGTTAAGGATGGGAGAGGGAGGGGGGGGGGGGGGTAAGGAAATTTCAAGCAAAAGTTTAAAAGCAATCTCTTTAACCCAGCCCTTTTTTCTTACCGTAATATTTGTATAAAAAGTTTTCTTCTATATATAACTATGATTAAATATAAAAAAAAAATTACTCTAAAAAGATAACGGTGTGAAAAAAGGGCGGGTCTAAGGACATTCCGGAATAAATTAAAAAACCTGGCAGCTATGTATTTCTCTGTTACATAAAAGGTGGATGTGGATAGGACAACTATAAGTGTTGAAATTTAAATTTTATCAACTCCCTGAAGCCCAGTAGCACTTTTCTCAGAGTCAGTGAAAAGACCAAACTTTACTGAAGGGAACTAGCGAAATTTCTCCCCCACTTACTTTATTGACATATATATAAAGGGTGGTCCGATTTCTTTCTTTTGTAGGAGAAATTAAGAAGGATTTCTTAACACTTTCGTAACCTCATGGTTTTATCCTTGCAGAGCATGATCCGCCTGTGGGAGTTACATTTTCAAGCTACATTATTTCCGAACAAGGTTTCCTGTCTCCATATTTATATTACATATGAATATACATAATAAATATGCTCATTCCAATAAGAGGATTTGTATCCATAGTATTTTGCTTGTACAAATATGAAAACAGGGAATGTTCTTAAGAAATATAGAAACATACAAATTTCTAATAAAGTACACACCGGTTGAGTTAAGAGATTTTTAAATGACGTGAATCTACGTCAGCGGTCGCGAAAGTGTTAAGGATGGGAGAGGGGAGGTTTTAAGGAAATTTCAAGCAAAAGTTAAAAAGCAATCTCTTTCAGCCTTTCTGCTTAGTATTTTTATAACACTATGGTGAAAACAACAGCTTGGAAAAACTAAATAAACATTTATTTATTTATGTATTTATTGTTATTATTATTATTATTATTTTTTAATCCGAGGGAAAGATAAAAAATATTATTATATGTAATTACTGTCTTCTATTATATAATGTTTGAAACGGTAGGCACTTTTCCAGTATCACTCGTAAAATTTTAGTAAATTTTCAAATTATAAGAATCGATTTTTCTAAACAAAGTGAAAACCGATAAATTTTAAATTAACAATATTTAAAGCGTTGATATCACGATTTTATGAAAGATTTCAGTTTGTGCATATGCGTAATAAAAAAAAAAAAGAAATAAAAAGAAATCAGACGCTGTTGTAAATTTCAGTGATAGAGGCCCCCTAAAATCTATACCAGTGTTTTTCGCCCTCACAAAAGACATGTTAAAATAACCGAAAATTAACATCTACGGATTTGAAACTACCGGCACTAGATTCCTTAGAATAGGAGAATCTAGTTCAAGCAGAATCAAATCCATACATGATAATTAACGGTTATTTTAAACCGTTAGTAGTCGCTAGTTAAAAATGTCAAAAATATAACCGCTATCCTGTTATTTTAACCGCTATCCTGTTAACCGCTATCCTGTTATTTTAATCAATAAACATTTCAGTATTCTTGATGACAATCTCACTTAAGGTTTGTTGTTCCATTTTGGGTGACATTTAAGTGCTGGTAAGTGGTCCTACTAGCTGAAAAGGGTTCTATGTTTATAAAGGGGGTGGTTTTCAATTTTCCATTTTCTGACTATTCCAGTTTGACCATGTATGTATTTATATATCCTTGTTTTATTTAATTTCTTGTGTTTTATATTTGATGTATTATATCTCTTGAATTTTGTATTTGATGTATTATATTTTGTGCTTTATTTCTGAATTTAATTGCTTTTTATGCTATGTATTAATTGAAATTCGTTTGCTGTATGGTCGGGCTTCCATCTGTGAGAAGTTGGGGGCTAGAAACGTGTTTTTTGGTTAATACCAGCGTTTCGTCAGAAACTTCTCATATTCCTTTCCCTACATGGGGGAGCTCCCCTGATGAAGGCCCTCTTGTGTTTTGGGATTAAATTTTCATCTGGTTTTGATTATTTTGTTTATATATATATATATATATATGAATGCTAAAAATCATATTACCACCCAGTGATGTAAAGTTTATTTATTCCAACATTTTAATTTATTCGGGCATTTTTAGCCTCGCCTCTACTTCGCACCACTTTATTTTTAATATATAACTAATATAAAATACGAAGAATTTGCTCTTAAAAAAAAAAAAAAAGTATGGAATAAAGGCGGGGCTAAAAATGCTCCAAAAAAAATTACAGTATTTGCAACTCTGCTTTCAACTCTGCTTCAACACTCAGTTTTGAATATTTAAATATGTATACCTTGCATTTCTGCATTAAATCCTTTCTGATCAGTATCTCTAAATTTCGTGACTTTTCCTATATTAATTTTTTAATTTAATTTTTGGTTACCTAAACACATCAAAGCTTAATCGTCTATTACGTACATTCGGCAGCAAAAGTATCCGAGCACTAGCAAAAGTTCCTATATGAAAAAAGTACTCATAATGCTGTTTTGTTAAATACATTGTTGTCGAATCTTGTTCATTATCAGTCTGAGAACATTCCTCGACAAACACTTATTTAACAAAACAGTATTAAGAGTACTTTGTGTACATAGGAATTTTTGTTAGTGCTCGGATACGTTTGCTGCTCACTGTAATATGTTAGATCAAAACAAGATTTAGATATTTTCAATATCTATTAGATCTAACATGTCCAATTATTGGAGATTTGGAGATTTATCGGATGTATAACAGACATCTAATGGATGTAAAAAAGAGTGACACTTGTTGTGCTGATAGGCGTCTATATTTCTAGAAGTTTAAAGGATCGTTTTTTTAAATTTTATACGCGTTTTAGATGTCTTATGGCTGTACGTGACTGTGTGGGTGCTCTTAAAGAATTTAAATTTAATTAAAATCTCATAATTACTAAAGTTGACAAAGATGCCAGTTTTTTCTCATGTATAAAATGGAATATTTTCATAAAGTGAAGGATATATACTGAAATTTAAAAAGAACAAACAAAGTCCCTCCTTACCTCCATCCAAAAAGTCTTTGAGAATTCTGTTGTTCTTAATGATAATACTTCCATTTACTTTTTTCAGTTATTAGTGCTGGTTTTCGCACTTTATCAAAAATTAGTAAAAATGTTTCCTTCAGACATATTGTTTCAAACATTGGCACTGCCATTTGTCCTATTCATTAAATTAAGAACTCTGTTATTCTTAATGATAAGGCTTCCGTTTCCTTTTTTCAGTTATTTGTGCTCATTTTAGTACTTTATTGAAAGTTCACAAAAATAATGTTCCTCTCAGACATATTATACCAAATATAGGCACTGACATTTATCATCTCTCTAAACATTTTGATTTTCTTTTTCTTTTTTTATGTGACACCAGTAATCATGTAAAAAAAAAAAAAAAAACAAAGAAAAAAGAAAGGTACTATTTTGTTAATAAATTAATGTAATGTTACCTGTTAGTATAAAGTCTAATTACCAATATACCTGCTGGGACAAGCGGATAACCACAGAACGACTTCTTGTGTTAAAACTTAGAAAATTTTGCGTTCGATTCCAGTGCGTCTTGCTCATGCGTAGAAGGAAAGCTGTGAAGGGATAAATAATTGGTTTATCCCTATTTTGTTGTGTTTACATTTTTACATGTAAATAAACACGCAAATTAAGAATGGATGGATGTGGAATAATTAATATTTAGATATAATCAGAAATAGACAGTTTTATTAGTTATTTTTATTCTGTTAATCAGTTTTATAGATTTTTAAGGAGATGAATACATTTTAAATTATCTATCTTATTTAAATATTTAAGAAAAAAATAAATAAATAAAATTTCCATTTTATTTCTTTTTAATAAGAGCATTTTTCAGTTTATAATGTTAGTTGTTTTGATTAATGAGGATATACTGCAGTTATCTATACACCCATCACAATCTTTTGTCAATGAAAAATCGCATTGGTTATTTAGTACTTGTCATTTTCAAAACCTTGTACTCTTGTGTATATTTTACTTCGAGCTTCAGTTGCTATTTATTTATTTATTTATTTTTATTTATTTATTTATTTATTTTTTTGCCCGTTTATTATTATTTATTTATTATATTTATATATATATATACATCGCAAGAATTATTTATTTTCGCACAGTAAAATACGTCAGTATTGATCATTGAAAAGAAATTTTACATATACTATTTACATTTTTAACATATTATCTCTGAAAACGTTGGGAATTTTAAGGGAAAAAGGGAGAAAAGTTATATACTTAAACTAGAAATAGGAAAATTTGAACGATTAGCATTCACAGTTAGTTTTATTATTGAATGATTTTACAATTGATTGTCAATGACATGACCATAGTGTATTTATGATTAGTTTCAGTTTCTTTGTGACATTTACACATTTAACTCTGTTTAAACTTTTGTTGTGGTACATTTTGCTATGAAATTCCAATTTTTAGCCTATAATATATATATATATATATATATATATATATATATATATATTTAGCTGTTTTATATTTTGTGTCTTCTGGTTGCTGAGTTTTTAAAAATTATTAATACTTTATCTTTTCTTAAAAAATCTTTTCAAATATTGTTTTAGATAATTTAAGGAAATAATGGATGCTAGTTTCTTTCTTCCACGTTAGAAAAGAATCGAATGATTCAAATTCTATTTCACTTTTAATCAAATCTATAGTGTGCTGCGCACTCAAATATTCTTCATATTGTTTTTTAGTCTTAAACTTTGAAGGACAAAGAGAGCAATTTATTTGGGATGTTGGGAAAGAAATTTCAATACTGTAGATATTTCGTAGATGTGTATATAAATTGGAAGATTTTGAAAAATTATTTCCACATTCCGGACAATCATGCAGCGAATTTGCTTCTACATCCATTGCAGAAATAAATATAACTTTCTCCTTGCAAATTTGATGTGCAAGTAAAATAATAAATAAGTTCAACAAGAATAAATAGAAATTTTAAATCTAACAAATGTAATGAAAACAAATTTAAATTATAACAATTAATTTAAACAATAACAAATTAAAAAATATAAATCAATGTATGAAAAAAAAAAATTGCCCTCGAGAATAAAATTCAAATCGAGAATGAAGAGAAAAAAAAAGTTCTTTTTTCTGGTCAAAAGGAGGGGGGAGGGGAGCAAAATCTAATAAGTCCTTACTTTAAATAATCAGAATATGATGATACTTTATTCTAATCATGATTATTTAAAAATTACAGTGTTATTAGTAAGTATTGTTCAGCATGAAAAACAGAACACGTGAATGTATTATAATTAAGTATAAAAATATTTTATTAATACAGAACGATTTATATGTATATATATTATGTGTAATGGAATAATTAAAAAAATTATAATTCTGAATGAAAAATAAAAGTTGCTCCTACATAATTGAAATATATTACAGGTTAATATATACATTAAATTTGAATAAGATTATTAATAATAATTAAAATTTAAAACTTATTCTTTGATTGGGTTCCTGTATTACAATTACATTATTCAAAGTATGTGAAAAATATAATAACTACATTAAATTCCTTATGTGTTACATTCGTGGTTAAATAAAAAAAGACAAATTTATACTTCATCTTTGAGAAATAGAGATAAATAAACTTACTGATTCGAAATCACAATAGCTTGAAACATTTTTGCGAGGCAATCCTGCAAGTGTTTACATTAAAGCAAGAAAATAAATAAAACTTTTTGCTTTTAATGTAACACCAACTGGCTGAAAATCTCCGAAATAGAAGTAAGAGACAAAACATCCATATCCTACATTGGAATTGCGTCCCATACATACTTCCTCGAACCATTTGACACAGCGTATATTTTAATTACAAAATAATTCCGTCATTCAAGACTTCGCCATTTAACGTACAATAACGAATAAAACATTTTAAGTAATGCGATAAAATTATAAAATTTATATTGGTAATCAATTACTTAAAACGAGTCAGAAAAATATCACAGTCAAAAAAATGTTTAAGTTGTAAACAAACATAAATATTCTTAGAGGGAAAAAATATTTAATTTCTCCCCATACGGTACTTTTTTCCCTTTTCAGCTTTCTTTTTACGCATGCGCAAGAGACACGAACTCAAGCAAAATTTTCTCTAAGTTTCAACACAAGAAGTCGTTCTGTGGTTATCCGCTTGTCCTTCTGGGAATCATAGAAGCGGGAGAGCAGAGTTCCTAACATATATAATTTAATCACGAGCATTTTTAGCCACGCATTCTTTTTGCGCCAGAAATTTTGTAGATTATTTCTCTTTAATATGTGACAACGATTAAATAAGAAGAAAATCATTTTTCAAAATTTCCAGTAAGAAAAAGAAGCGGGGCTGAAAATGCTCGTGAATAAATTATAAATGTTGGAACTCTGCGGGATAGCAATCTCATCTGTGGAGGTTCAAAATTGTGTTGGTATGTCTCGGGACAATCCTTTGTAGATAATCCTAGGCCGTCACTAATTGTTTAATATCGCTACACTAGTGTGACGCTAAACCCAACCTACATCTTAATAGTTTAAAAAATAAAGGTACCCGAATTTCATTATTCTGGTATTCAAGTCATTGATTATTGTAAAAAGTTTTTTAACTTAACTAAACTTCGTATTTTCCAAACTACTTTTCAATTTAATAGGAAAATTTAAAAATAGTGCTATGGTTTAAGTGTAACTAATTCTTTACCCACTATTCTTACCGATATTTATACGTATTATTTTGAAGAAAAAATATTAAATGTGATAAATTTAAAATGTTCATTGCTTTACCTGGATTTCAATATGTGAATTCCAATGATAGCCCTGTTCAATTTACCTCTGAGTTAGAGAATTCTAATCAACTAACCATCCTTCATGTTTTAGTTATTAAGTGTGTTACCTATTTTAAACTTTCTATGTATAGAAAATCCCTTTCTATTTCTCATCCCAATTATTTCAAATCGCCCGGCTAAACTGAAATTTGGCGACTTTTACATTTATGTGCATCGTGCCCTTAAAACTTTTCTGACACTTCTTCTTTTAAAGAAGAACTTAATTACTTAAAATATATTGCTGTCAAAAGTGGTTTTTGCCCCTTTATTATTGATAAAGCTCTTAAAAAGTTCGGTAAACCTACCTTTAATTCTACGCCTTGTACTGATGTTTAAATTAAACAAATTTGCCGTCTTTCATTTTTATTTGCCATTATGTTTTTAATCAGTCAAAGTTATAAACAAAGACAATTATTTTCGTGTCATTTTTAAACCTGTTAGTAAATTCCAATTTCCTTAAACACAATTTCTGTGTTCCTGAGCTTCATAAGTGGGTTATCTATAGAGTCCTTAAAATAATTGTCAGTTGTCTTATTCAGCTGAAACTAAAAGCGATCTTGAGAATCGTTTACGTGAACACTTTCCGTATGTTACTATGTAAGAAATTTTTAAATATTCTTTTGCGAGAAATAGTTGGGAATCTCTTTACAGTTTTAACTCTCAACAGGCCAAAATGATCTTTCTTGTCAAACCTGTTTCCGATTTAATTAATTAATTAATTAATTTATTTTTTTAATTAGTCACTTATCTTAATTGTGTTAAAATCGTTAATGTAAAATCTGATTTTCAACAGACAAAAATTACCTTTCATGTCAAAGCTATTTCCGATTATGGTTTTCTGAAAAAATTAGTCATCTATCTTAATTCGGATAAAATCGGTAATGTAAAATCTGATTTCACTCTTCTGTGTTTGACTAGAGACAGCTTGGAAACATCTTCGTTTCATTAACCTTTTTTTTTTTTTCCTAATTTAGATATTTTGCTTTGTATTTCCGTATGCAGTAGCGCACCAATTATCCGGGAAATCGGGTGACAATCACAGATAACCCGAAAACAAAGTAAAATGGGGTGCAAAAATGAACAAAATACGCGGCAGAGCAGTATAACCCCTATTTATATAGTTAAAAAAAAAAAAAAAAAAAAAAAATACATTTCCTCCTAAAAACATCAAAATAATTCGATAACCCGAATAACAAATTAAAATGTAGTGCAAACATGAACAAAATACGCGGTAAAACAGTATAACCTCTATTTCTAAAGTAAAAAAAAAAAAAAAAAAAAAAAAAAAAAAAACTTTTCCTCCTAAAACCGTCGAAATAATTCCTAGCATTCCTATAGAATTACGATGCACAGTTAACATGTCGATAATTTTCGACTTTTACGCTGTTGAAACTATTGTATTTTCCTTGTTGTTGGGTTGAATTAAAATTGGGATTTTTGGATGTTAGTAATTTAAATTTTTTTTTCGAGGTTCTCAGACAATCCAATTGCGGATAATCGATGTTATACTATACTTTAAAATTTTTTAAATAAATCAAATCTCAAGACTTAAATTGCGGAAAGATGTAACATAGAAATTCTTTTGTTTTCCCTCTCCTTTACTGGTGTGAGTGTGTGTGCGTTGTTTCCCTTTTGTCGCTTGTTTCTTATATGTTTCTTAATATTTTGCTCTATGCTTATAAAGCTACCGTCAAAGTTTCTCGTACGGAGGAAAAAAAAAAATGCCAATTTGATGCCCTCAATGTTGCTTACCATTTTTACTTTTCATAAATCAACAGTGGGCTTTCGGAATATAAAAATTTGATATTTAATTTTATTAAAATGATGAGCTACATAACAATAGTAATGTGTGGAAAAAAAAATAAATATTCATCATTCTAAGCTATGTTATTATAGGCGCCAAGTCTCCATAATTTCAACGGAGACCGGTAAGTTTTTATAAACGATTTTAGTTTATTTATTTGCCGAAAATATATATGACAGACTCCTTTTCATAGATACTGGTGTTAAATTTGTTTTAAAGATTAAAATTATTGGCCGCTATGGGTTACTATCGTTTATATATTGGCCCTGCTGAAATTTTTTATTTAAAATAAATTTCATCAGAATTTACATACAAATCTAGATGAAACAAATAAATGAATTTTCCTGTATTATTAATCTTCTACACGTCAATGTTCAATAAATGGAAAATGGAATTAAAAATGCATTTAAAAATTAGCTTTGAGTGCTGACTTGAAAAAATTACCAGATATAATAGAAAAATAAATTGATTTTTTTAAATAAAAATTACAGTTCAATCATAAAAGAGGAAATGTACAGAAAATTATAAAAATGACCTATTTTACTATTTTCCCTTTTACCCCACAGTTTAAAAATTCAAATAATTTAGAAAAATAACCAAATGCTTCTCTAAATGGGCTGGCTTATTTAAAATAGTTTCTATTATTAAAATATAATATAATATAATAATATTAGAATATAATAAAATTTAATCAATTATATTAAATATAATAATATTAAATTAATATTAAGTGTAATAATCTTAAATTATGTTTTAAAAAAAAATCACATTTTAATGATAGAGTTTTTTAAAATGAAGCGTTAGAAAGCAAAATATGTAAAAAAAAAAAAAAAAAAAAAAAAAAAAAAATACACCGGGATCTAAATCCGGCGTGTAAAAGTTTAAGATTACTCCAGAGGAATGTTAGTACATAGTTGGCAATATTTTAATTTATTCCGGGGAATCTTTAGCCCCGTGTATATTTCACACTGCTTTTCTTTTAGAATGTTTTTTTTTTCTGCAATATACAGGGTGATTATAATTAATGTTATGATTTCAAAACACTACAATTTAAAAACTACTGTTGACAATAACTTGATATTTTATCAGAACACCAGTTAGGAAATGGAAATTTGTTTGACAAAGAAAAGAAAAAGAAAAAAAGAAGTTCCAAAATATACCGTTAATTATTTGTAAGATTTTTGTTTCATGAAGCTCCTCTTTTTCTTTTGTCACAATCAGAGCCTGAATAAGGGGGAAGCACACATTATCTCCGCTCTCACCGGAATATTTTTACAATTATTTTTTACTTCATGTCATAGAAATTCCACGCTTTGACGAGGAAATATTTTTTATAAAAAATGAACGGTGTGAAACAATCCAATTTACTCACCGTTATTAGACACCAGAATTCTTTTAAAATAAATTTTAATGAGAATTTTCTATTTATTATAGGAGGAAAGTATTTGTTAAAAAATAACGGTGTAAGTATAAATAATGTGTGCTTCCCCCTTAATCAGGGTCTGGCAATATACAAGGTGATTATAATTAATGTTATGATTTCAAAACACTGCAATTTAAAAACTACTGTTGACAATAACTTGATATTTTACCAGAACACCAGTTAGGAAATGGAAATTTGTTTGACCAAGAAAAAAAAAAAAAAAAAAAAAAAAAAGAAGTTTCAAAATGTACCGTTAATTTTTTGTAAGATGTTTGTTTCATGAAGCTCCTCTTTTTCTTTTGTCACAATCAGAGCCTGATTAAGGGGGAAGCACACATTATCTCCGCTCTCACCGGAATATTTTTACAATTATTTTTTACTTCATGTCATAGAAATTCCACGCTTTGACGAGGAAATATTTTTTATAAAAAATTAACGGTGTGAAACAATCCAATTTACTCACCGTTATTAGACACCAGAATTCTTTTAAAATAAATTTTAATGAGAATTTTCTATTTATTATAGGAGGAAAGTATTTGTTAAAAAAATAACGGTGTAAGTATAAATAATGTGTGCTTCCCCCTTAGTCAGAGTCTGGCAATATACAAGGTGATTATAATTAATGTTATGATTTCAAAACACTACAATTTAAAAACTACAGTTGACAATAACTTGCTATTTTACCAGAACACCAGTTAGGAAATGGAAATTTGTTTGACCAAGAAAAAAAAAAAAAAAAAAAAAAAAAAAAAGAAGTTCCAAAATGTACCGTTAATTTTTTGTAAGATGTTTGTTTTATGAAGCTCCTCCTTTTCTCTTGTCACAATCACTGTTCCCGCGTTAAACCATGCATTTTTGTCTTTTTGATAAAACTGTCGTCGTAAACGCTTAAGTCTATCATTTTCTGCTATTCTATTTTACTGGTAAAAACATTCCTGTGTATAAACATTCCTGTGTATAGGCACATTTCATAAATATTTCTTTCCTTCGTCAAAGATATTCCATTGCCTCACGATTTTTCTGGTGAAATATCAAGATATCAAGATGTTTTGATAGTCAGTTTTAAAATTGTAGCGTTTTGAAATCATAAGTTTAATTATAATCTCCATGTATAGCTGTAATAGAATACTAAAAATTTGCTCGTTAAGAAAAAGTGGTATGGATTAAAGACGAAGCTAGAAGTGCTCTGAAAAAAAAAAAAATAATAATAATAATGTTGGCAACTCTGTTAAGTCCTGCTTTATTTCACACCACAAACTATTAAGAATATTACTCTTCATTTTGTGACTACAATTAAAACAAAACTACTTTTCAACATTACTGGTGTGATAAAAAGGCATTAACTAACAGTGCCTCGGATCAAATTATAAAAGTTGTCTACCCGGAGGCAATGACGATATGTCAACTATCTGTGAACCAAAATAAACAAAACTGGTTTAGAGTTATGGTATATTTCTCATTTATATCACCTTTTTTTTTTTTTTTTTTTTTTTTTTTTTTTTTTCCACCAATGATTTGTAATAACGTTCCTTTTATAAAGGTGCAGTTAGAATTTCCTTGGGGGATTATTTGTATAATGAAATTGGCATCAATTCATTTTTTTCAATGGTGACGCCTGTTTTTAATCTTTTTTTTTTTTATATTATTATTATTATTATTTGAATCAAATCATTCCGGAAATAGGTATAGTTTACATATTCTCGTAGTTACAATTTGTCATAAAGTTATAAGCTATCAAAATATGGGGATGCCAACGTTAAATGGATGTGTCAAACATTTTTTTTTCAGATATTTTTTTTTTTTTTTTTTTTTTTTTTTTTATGCGTCAGAAGCAAGTGACCCAAAAATATTTCATGCATACTATTAATTGGAAAAAAAAAAAAAAAAAAAAAAAACATTTTCTATTTATAGAATATTTTTCTTCAATGCAGGGATGAACGCCTACGCAGAAATCATACTGGTATTCGTTAAAACAAATTTCTCTATAAATAATACCGTTTATTTAAAAATGAGAAAAAAATAGTTTCATTGACAGTAGTATGAATACTTCGCTCGTGTTCTATCCGTGCCAATGTAAATTTTTGGTAAAGTAAGAAAAAAAAAATATTAAAATATAAGTAATATAAAATAAGGCATAGCTAAAGATGCTCCGAAATAAAATAAAATTTTGGGATCTCTGGTATATATCTATACATAATCTGACAGAAAACTATTTTAATTTACTTTTATGTTATTCTTTTTGTTTCATAAGCAACAGTTCGATGTTTATTATGCAAATTAATTTATGTTTGTAAAATTATCGCAATGCAGGCGAATGATTGTGAAAGAATTGCAAATGAAAACAAGCTCCGTTTTCTGTATTTCCGAAACCATATATATATATATATATAAAGCATGTTTGTATTTGACGATGCCATGCATAATTAATTGTCAGTGGCATTTACTACATCGATTGCTGAATGCAAAATTTAAATGATTTAATCAAGAATATGCAGTAGTCTTTTTATTTTATAAAGCAAATTTTAGAAAAATGTGTAAAGGTGAGGCTTACTTAACCAAATAAGAACATATCCGATCTTGAAAAGGTTAGTCCTTCTTCCTAAATGTTAAATAACTTTAATATTTTTTCACCGCTAAATTTTCGTTTTAACCCTAATGTCCATTTTTCGTATTTGAATATTGTAGGATTCGTACAGTTTAATTTAAATGTGACGTTTTAGAAAACGCTCTAAGGCGAAGTTTATTCTTTGAAATAGCAATATACTCTCGATATTCTTTTTTATTCCTGGCAACCTAATCCAAAGGTGTATTAATTCCCATCCATTTCCACACCAGTCTTTTTCTTAGAGTACTTTGCGTCTTATTAAGTTATAGGTATATTGAAAGATGATTACTCTAAAAATTAAGTTCTGTGGTAAAAGGAACGGTGCTAACAACGTAGATGCCAACATTTAATTTATTCCGGTGTATTTTTAGCCGAACTTTTATTTCACACCATTTTATTTACAGAAAAGTGTTCTCCAATATACAATTTTCATAAAATAAAACACTAATACTGTTAAAAAATAAGTGTTATGGAATAGAAACGTTGCTAAAAATACTCCTGAATAAATTAAAATGTTGGCAGTTATCCTAACAGTCCTCCGAAAATGGTGGAGTTCTCTGTGTTTACTTATTTTTATTATTTAATAACTTTTGTGAAATTTTTTAACAAGAATTTTCTTTTTTTAATATTGTCCACATTTTAGTTTTTGTTTTACTATACAGTTTGTAAAGCTTAAGTTATTAAAATTTTATCGCATAATATAACATAACAAGATGTTTATTTGTTTTTATTTATTTATTTTTTTAATTCTGAATCATTTAATACTGAATTATTTTTTCTTGCCAAACGTATAGGCCCATCAGCGGCCCAGCGGTACTGCACTCTTAGCTGGCAGACGTGAGGTACCGGGTTCAATCCAAGGTCACGCTCGTCGACTTAGCCGTTCGGAATTTTTTGCGGTTTTTACCGAGAGTTGCGTAAATACGGGCTAGGACCACGAAAGACCTCCTACGAAAGACCCCTTAGGCCTAAGACTCTAGCAGTCAATCGGTCTTATTCGCAAACACAAATATCAACTTATCAAATGTATTATTGAAACAAAAGCGTGATATTTTTATTTGTATTATGTAATCGCGGCGTAAAAATTATATTTATAATGGAAGAATAATTTAAAACAAACTGATGCGTCTTATCACTTTTAAAGATATGGATACTGATGTTATACTATTCATATTTAGGAAATCAAGTACAGTAGATTCCTGTAAAATGCGGGGAATAGGATCAATGCAGTATCAGATCTGCCATCTCAATACGGCAAATTGTTAGTATCGCCCCTATTTCTATACCAATAAATTTTTAGAGTATTTTTATTTTTATTTTTTTCTTAATTCATGGTAAATACATTTGAAGAGAATTACTATAAAAATTAAGTGGTTTGGAAAAAGGGCATTGCTGACAATTTGCCAGTTTATGTTGGCAGCTCTGCAGTATGATATGGGACATACATTATCAGACCAATTTATGCACGTTTAGTGCAATCTGGAAGATTGTTTACTTATTTTTTTGTGATTTTTATTACTTTCTAAGAAACGTTTCGATGTTTGCTATACAAATTAATTATTATTATTATTATTTTTAATTAATGCCTTGATGGAGGTAAATTTAAATGGTATTTCAATGGAGTAATAAGCCCCGCCCTCTTGTTTCCTCTAAAATAATACTTTAGTTTTGTTTATTTATTTATTTTAATCTCGTATATGACGCAGAGTTATATAAAAATATGTGCCATTTACCATTTCGATTGCTGATGACAAAATTACAGTTATTTTATCAAGAATATGTTAAATAATTAAATGTTTTAGAGAAACGTATAAAGGCGTGGCATATTACTTAAAATAGAAATGCTTTTAAACAGTATCTCTTTTTTATTGAATATTAATTATCCTTTCTCAGATTTTTACCATTATTTTTTTGTTTAAATCTTACAGTGTAATTTCTTTGGCATCTGTACATTAAAAATAAAAATTCCCGGAATTTCTATCTTTAACGTTTCCTAGACATTTCCTTGATCACCATTAACGATTTAACGTGTATATTTTCTTTTAAAAATTGCTAATCCAATTTTAAAGATAGCTATTAGACACGCAGCTGATAGTAAATACGCAAAAAAATAAATAAATAAATAAATAAAATAAACATCATTTTTTATTTTTGAAATTATTTTTATAAACATCTATGTATTAACTTGGTAAATTCAAATAAATATTATACCAATTAAAAATAACATTTTAAACAACCATATAAGTTAAAAAATCCCTCAAGATTTGTTACAGCTTAAAATTAATAAACTGGCTCTCTATCAGTTGAAAAAACTGGACACGAGTGCATCATAAAAGCAGCAAGCTGCTGTCGCATTCTACTGAGACATTTTAACGAGTTCCTTAATGGTTACTTCCTCTAATATATTATTTATTAAAATTCGGTGTTGTGTGGCACCAACCGAATTGAAAAGGGCAAAAGTTTAAAAATCCACTTTAACAAGGAAAAGTATTGAAATATTAATAATAACAGGAGACTTGGCGTTGGAATATTAAAACCCGAATGAACTACTACGTCAGAAACGCCAAAGAAAAATATTTGAGATGCATACAGCTGTTTCGGTAGCCATAAGCGTACCGTCTTCAGTGCAAAAGAAAGAATGAATTCTTTCAAATGAAAGAAAAGAAAATGAAATGTAAGAAACAATTCTTTCTTTTGCTCTGAAGACGGTACGCTGAAGGCTACCGAAACAGCTGTATGCATCTCAGATATTTTCCTTTGGCGTTTCTGACGTAGTAGTTTATTCGGGTTTTAATACTGAAATATTGTTTCATAAAAAATAAATAAATAAATAAAAATAAATAAATAAGTGGTTGATCGCTGCCACCATGAAAATATTATGAATTAAATATAAATGTTCATTAGTATAAGTTTTCATTTCTATTAATTGTCTTTTTAGTTGAGAGTAATATTTTTTTTTTCCACTCTTCGATGCGCATTTTTTGAAATATAAAATAATAATACTTTTATAAAAAAGCAAAGATTTAATATTTTTGTTTCACTGTTAAATCTGTAAACTTTGTATTTTGACTCTTTTTTTTTTTTTTTAGTCTTAGTTTTATATCAAATTGAACCATAAAAAAAAAAAAAAAAAACAGTTAACATCATTTTTTTTTTTTTTTTTTTTTTTTTTTTATGAACGGAAATTATTACTATAGTAATAATAATTTATTGATAAAACCAATACAACATTAATAATTCTTTTCTTTGCTGTAAAATTATTATGTAGAAATTTTAAAAAGTTATTTGCGTGCGTCTGTTTCATCGTTGATTTTGCGCATATATTATATATTTTAGTTTTTTAAATAAAATGGTATCTGTATTAGTATATTCAATTATTTTGTGGCATGTTTCTGTTTCACTTGGCTTCGGAAAACTTAACGTTCTTTCAAAAAAAAAAAAAAAAATTGCAATGTTTTTTCCAGAAAATTTTAAAGGCCAAAAAAGCAATTTTTTTAGTATTTTTTTTCCACTACATATTTATACTTTTCTTTTATTCGTCACAGTACAGTTGATAGTTAATTCAGAAAAGCAGAAATGTTTGATTAAAGACATTTAAAAAGCTACCAGATATATATGTTTTGTACAACTTACTCAAGAAGAAGAAGGATATAAAACAAGAAAACTACGGTTGCTAATCATAATTTTGAATGTTGCTTCAGCAACAAACTTTCTATTAACATAATTATCAAGCAGTTGGCAAGATAAAGAAAGAGGAATATATTGATAAATTGCACTGCTGTACAGCTGAGCTTGTGTTTGTGTTTCAAAATATCCATTTGATATAAACGATGATGCTGGGATACTTTTTAAACTCAGGCAGCAATTTTATTTAAGTCATCTTCGGGCCTCTAGTTCTGATATTGACTTAGAAAGTTTGGACTTCATCATAATTTTGATCAATTCAATTCAATATTCGGTAAAAAAAAAAAAAAACACTTAATCACAAAACTGACATTATTGACAAATTCGGAGAAAATCCTTATATAAAAACACATTACATATGTATATATGGATAAAGTATAAGTATCTGAAATGAAAATAAAATGTGCTTCTTGAGCTGCCTATGGAAAATATAAGTAATTGCCTAAAAATATAAATAGCTTGTGTATGAATAAAATTTATTAAATTCTAATAAATCATCATAATAAATAACTGATAATTCGACTTAATTTGTAAGAAAATATTAAATACAAATAATACAAATATAAATAAAAACCGTGATTAAAATTTTCCTCTTTTTTACTTCAAAATGGGTATTTAAAATTAAAGAAATAAATATTGAGAAAAACAAAAACCTTTTTTTTTTATGTAAACAGAATTAAAAAATTCCATAAGAAATAGTCATAACATTCTCTTCTATACGAGGAATTGGGATTCGGCTGCTGGCAGTGATATATGGAGAATTTCAGAGAGCTACAGATGTCAGACACATCAATTATATCGATAACTCAACCTTTATACATGCATAGCAGTCATTATAAATTTTTATAGCTTTATAGCTTTACACATATTTAAAACCATTAAATCATAATTTCAGTTTTGTTTATGAATTTAATTTTGAATTGATTACTTATTCATATTTTTCTTTGAGTAGATATATTTACTTATATAGCCTCCAATGTACTATATATATATATACAACTTTCGTAATTTTGAGACTTTAAAATATTTCCATTTCCATAAAACTTTCTCTAAACCCTTTAAAATTGATAAATCATAATAATTATTTTTTATTACTTTTGCATAATAAATGTGAATTTTATGCCGTAACTTGCATTTATCGGATTAAATAATATTGTGAAATTCTTTTGTTAATAGATTTTGAAAGCTAAAGAACTTAAAAAGAACAAATGCTCAACATTTGATTCGGTAAAAAATAAATATACAAGTAATCAAATAAATTAATTATTTAATTTAAGAAATGCAGTTATTAAATTACTTTACTATGTTAATTAAGCACGGTTGCAAAAATTGTTTTATTCCAGAGACCTATTTTTTATTTTATTCTTTTTTTAATTTTAAGAGTAAATTTTTCTTATTTTATCATAGTTTTCTATTGGTGAGAAATACTCTAAAAATAAAGTGGTACTAAACAGAGGCGGGGCTAAAAATGTTTCGAAATAAAATATTAGCAACTACGCTTTCAGAAAATAATATAATAGAAAGTACATAATTTAAGGTTTATACAAATCGTACAATAATCGGCTATAAAAAGATTAACAGAAAGATTAAAACTGGGATATAAATAATTTAAAAAGAACTGTTAATTTAATATTTAATAAATACAAATATTTAAACAGTAAGCACCAACTTACTGCGTTTCCGAAAACAAGCAAAGCTGGCAATCTAATTCGGAATACTGCTAGTACAGCCCCTTTTTCCACATGAATCTTTTTTTAACGTATTTTTCGTCTAAATTCATCGTAAAATCATTTCAAGTGAACTACTCTAAAAATTAAGTGGGGTTGAAGAATGGGCGGTACTAACATTTCCCCGATGAGGTTGGCAGCTTTGAACGTGCCATTCAACTTGAGGTGCATAAATCCTACAATATAAAAAAAAAAAAAAAGAAAAGAAAAGAAATAAAAGAAGAATGAAATAAAAAAAATATATACATATATATATAGCAGTGAAAACAAGGAAAAGTTATTTCATAGTTAAGATATCATCGTTTATACAGTCCTTGAATTTTCTTAATTTTTTGTACCAGTATTAATATTTAGCTAATTTTGATATAAAAAAAAACCCCTTAAAACTTAAAAAGAAATACATTGCAGAAAAATGCTGGTGGGGCAGTCTTGAAAAAAAGACGTGACCGTATGAATCATGCATATTCAAATCGGATATTTTCCTGTCTTGTAAACGAAATTCCATCTTTGATCCCCTTTCTTTTCTAAAACATTACAATACAAAACACAATCCTTGTTTATACTCGTGTTTAAACCATTTAAATTTAGTCTTCAGCAATGAGTTTGGTATATATCACTTGCATTTACGAGTAACAACGTCAAATATAATGTGAAGTTCGAGTATGGAAAATACTTTTATTATTATTATTATTATTATTTCAGCGATACGGATGGCGGAGCTTGTTCCTCTAGAATACCTTCAGAATTTCTCGCCAATCAGTATGTAAAAAAATATTTTTTCTATAACTCGAAAATTAATGATAGGCATGAGCAATAAACTTGGAATCTAACGTTTCTGCTGATACATATTCTCTTTGTGTAAAAATCAATACAGGTATTAATTTGTCTTGTTCGTGTACATTTTGTTTCAAGTAAATTATTTAGTTTTAAAAATCCAAAATATCTACCCTAAGTTAAAAAGGAGAGGAAAAAAAAAAATAGTTGCCTACCAGGAAATAGAATCCATGAAATAATACTGGATTTCTGTGTGGGTGGTTGTGCTCGTAGATGACATCAAATGAACGCCAAATTTGTCGAGAATGATGGCTGGACAAATGCCGTCAGTGAAATAAAGTAAGATACATCGAAGAAGCCAAAGCTGAACCGTGGTAATGATTTATTGTTTAAAAATTATAGAAACTTCATTTTCTTTTTTCTTTCCTTTTTTTTTTTTTTTTTTTTTTTTTTTTTTTGAATAGAACGACATATTAATGATAATTTTTTATTTATTATTTTGATCATATAAGCAAGAAAAAATGTTTGATATGCATTTCTTTTAAGATTAAATAGTGATAATAGTTTTTAATTAAAAAAAAAAAATAAAAAAAAAAAAAATAACTATTGTTAATTAAATGTGACAAAATTTAAATATCACACAGCTGCCAACTTTTAGGATTTTCTTTTTTTAATGATCAACCACCTTCATTTTCTAATGACACTTTACAATACAATTAATTTTAGGCAATTACTACAGAATTCATGTTAAAATATCTGTAGAATATTAGAGTTAATAATTTTTCCTGAAAGATAGAACCTTCGGAAGCAATGTGTTTTACATATTATACAAAATTTACCCCCCACACACACACACACACAAACATATATATATATATATATATATTCATGCTTAATTTTTATGTTCCTCCAATATATTTTTCGAAGTGTTAGAATTCATTATATTGTTTTGATCTCGATAACAAAATTAGTGATATTCACATTTTCTTAAGTATACGGGCACCGAATGCTACGTCCTCAATAAATGATTTTTTTAGACCGACCGATACGAAATTTGTAGCGCTGCAAACTTCATGTAAATTAAAACACAACCTCTAATATTTGCTTAGTCGATATTTTACTTCCTAATTTACTGCATGCAAAAGTAATAAGTAATGCTATTGTAAAGTTTTTGTAATATGCAACCATTCAACTTCGAAATTAACAAGTAAAATATCTCGGTCTTTTTCAATTCACGCTGATAATGAAAAACAAGAATGCACACTTCCTTTTTAAGCTGGATTTTAAACTCTATTAGAATAAAATGTAACCCCTCCCCCCCTCACCCGCCACTAAAATATTATAGAATAAAACAATCTTTAGAAATAATACACTTTTATATTTTCTTTTTAGAAATAATACAATTATTATTATTAATATTGTGTGTGTGTGTTGTAACAGAAGTTAAGCAAAGGCCCTTAAAAGTTTATAATATTGATGTAAATTTGAAATAATTGAAATTAAACGAAGGGAGGCTGAAATATTTCTTGATTTACCTTCTTCCTATATAAAGAAAAGAATAAATTAGAAGGCAGATCAAAGCTGAATATTTTGATATGTAACTGGAGAAATATCAATTCATTCTGCTTTTTACAGCATTTTATTTTCCTTGTGCCGTAATGTTCGAAAAATGATCAGAAAATCGAACGAGTTAAATTATCCGAAGCCATTTTGGCTCATTTTGAAGCTTCACGGGATTTTCTGTCTAGGTTAATGAGAGAAAAACTAACGTGTCTGCGCATGCACATTTATGATAATGAAATAAAACAACGATGAAAAAAATGATGCCCCAGGTTTCCCTACGCTGAAAGGAGTTCCGCATTCAGAAATAGGCCGAAAAATCATGGAACAAAATTGGGATTCCGCAGGTGAACTTCTTACTTCAGGTTTTCAGTGAAACTAGAGAGTATTATGCTAACATTCTAGGCCAAGTAAAAGAAGGCATTAAGAATAAACGCCAGACAAAGAGGATCACAGGAATCTTGTTATTCCTAAACATTGCATCTTTGCACACTTCGAGCTGAATTATCATCTTGGGTTTCCAGTTGGTTCACCATCCTCCCTATTCACCTGATCTACCTTCTTTTGATTATTTTTTGTTTCATAAACGCTTGAAGTAGCAACTTTTCGAAGATATGATGCTGCTGAAAGTTGGTTTGAGGGACAACGAAATGCATTTTATTTTAATCGTCTGCAAATGTTAGAACAACTTTGTAAAAAGTGCATCAGTCTTCAATAACACTATGTTGATTAAATATATAATATCAAAACTCTGACACTTATTTTTAAACAAATCTGGTAACTTTTTAGCCTGCCTCTTATAATTAAAAAACAGCAACAGATATATAAAGCCGTTTTGTAAATAATTTTGTTGAATAAAACAGATAATATATTTTGCGATATTACCTTTAATAAAATGTTTTCAGCTTAAGATAAATAAATCCTTTTATTGCACTATTCGGTAAGAAGCCTAAAGATTTATAATATTCCATCACTAA
Organism: Salticus scenicus; assembly: GCA_963930645.1. Taxonomy (NCBI): domain Eukaryota; kingdom Metazoa; phylum Arthropoda; class Arachnida; order Araneae; family Salticidae; genus Salticus; species Salticus scenicus. The sequence continues at coordinate 208,302,292 of OZ005659.1, read as the reverse complement.
CGCCATTTTGGTACATTGGTTGTAAGCTGCGTTCTTAGGCCGTTTAAACTTTGAAAAGCGTAAGCCTAGGTGGGAAGCGTTATTCTACCCTGATTTCACACATTTATTTTTATTTATTTTTTATTTTTATGTTTCATCATCATGTTTATAATCTTTCCGAATATTTTAACACTTTTCTTTCGAAATAGTTAACTTCGTCCTAATGAATTGTAGAATTTTTCTCTTTATATAAATGAAAAATATTTAATCCAGAATAGTGATGATAAAAAATCGGGAGATTTGGTAGCTATAAAGTTTAATTCTATGAAAGGGTGCTAATTCGGTAATATTAATATGGAATAAAAAACTGTGTATTACTGTTTTTGGAAGTAAACTGGCAAGAAAATTTCTGTTCAAAATGAGGTGTCCCCAATCATTATCTCATCAGGTTAACCTACCAAATGTATAAATTCATATCTAAAATAATATAACAAATTTGCTTTGCACCTATTAATTTCAATATCTTCATTGAAAGTTTCTTGATGCAACCATGTAAAAATTCTATATTAATATTCAAAAAAATTTAAATGTATATAAATCTCTTAATTTTGTTTTATGTAAATTTTAATATATATTTTTATGGATCAGAAAAATCTAACTTCTAAATTAAAATAAAGAAACAAATACCAGAAATAAAATTCAGAAAATAATATTAGGTTTTATATATAGTTTAATATATGTCGGTCAGAACTTGTTTCAGAATTATCTAGAATTTGGCAGATGAAAATCTGTCATAATTGCAATAGAAGTATGCATATTTACATTTGGTCAGAAAGTAACAGAGTTCTGAAAGTAATTACGTTTACCTGCCAGCAACCCCATTAATAATTCGTAAAATTCCTAGTGATTATCCTTTTACTTTTGGATTAATCGTCTACAAATGTAATTAGAGTTCAATTAGCTGAAAAACACATTTGCATGCTTCCAAACCTTCCTAAAACTTCAAAATCATTTTACTATATTGTCACCACTACATTAAGAAAATATTCCTTTAGGTTATCATTGAAATATATAAAAAAAATTTTTTTAGCAGATCTAGTGGTGCCACTACAATAAAATGACTGAAAATGTTTAGGAACTCTGTGAGCAGAACACTAGAATAAGACTGGTTTGAGAAAATGCAGAACCAAATATTTTACGGCGTATTAACAATTTCGCGACCGCTGACGTTAATTCTCGTTCTTCCCTCTATCGGGAATTGACGTCAAAAATAAACCAATATATATATATATATATACTATATGTTAAATGAGTTATTTATTTAGGTACTTGTATTTCATATGATATTTGTTTTTTATAATATTCATTAAATTTACATTGTTTTCATGTTGATACGTTGTTAACTTTCAAAATTGATTTTGTTTTACAAAGTGATTTAACAACAAAAAAATATTTCTAAATTTTCGTGAAAATGACAAATAATATAATAATCATATGCAAATATTTGTAATTTTTTCAAAATTTTGTGATAAATCACTTAAAGAACGGATTGGAAAAACCCTTAAAACAGAATTTGAAAATAATTAATTTGCTCATTAAGTTTCTAGTGTATATATATATAAGCTATAATAAAATAATAGATTAAGATTTTTATTATGTCAAATTCATAACAAGCTATACCCCTTAAATATTTACCAGTATAAAAATGTCACTTTTTAAAGATTTTTCTATTGTTATTTATTTTCTCTTTTAAATCAAACCTATATCTAAAAACTAGTGGAACTGCAGATCAGGAGCCTCAACGTCCTATTTACATCAGACATTATTCAATAGGTCATTTTTATTTATTCCTTATTATATAATCGTATATGTTGATTCGATCGACTTGTTACCATAATCAGATACATTCCTGAGGGGGGCTGCCGCCCCCCTCAACCCCCCGCTGTGTCTCTATTTGCATATCTTATAAAGTGTTACGGAATTGTAAATAATTGCATTTATTTTTGTATCAATTCTTTCAAAGAGGTTTAGTAAAGTTAATAAAATGCTAACTTTGTGCATTTCTAGTTATTTTAGCGTTAAAATAGCCTAATTTTCCCTTAAAAACACTTAAAAAAGCTCCAATATGGGAAGAAATGGATTTGGCGCCAAATTTGGCGACTGTTTCCCTCCTTGGCGATTTTTTTGGCGACCTTGGCGAGAAAATCCTTATTAGGGATATACCAAATATGGAAGCTCTAATCTCATTATGAGATACGAGAATTTTCCAGAACAGTCTGTGTTCGTTAGAAAAGTATAAAAGGAGCATTTTTTCTCCAAGGCGGTCAGTCTCAAATCTGTGTCAGCTTCGTCAAACTAGAAATGGAATACATACCAAAAACTATACAGCTGATTTCGTGGGGCTCATGAACATGTGTACCAAATTTCAAGTCAATAGCGCTATTTTTGCGGCCGCTATCGCGATACATACAAATTCCTCCCATAGGCCGTAATGATAAGAAAAACATTGGCGTGTCCCTGTATACGAACTACAAATGGAATACATACCAAAAACTATACAGCTGATTTCGTAGGGCTCATGAACATGTGTACCAAATTTCAAGTCAATAGCGCTTTTTTTTGCGGCTGTTATCGCGCGACAGACAGACAGACACACAGACACAGCCCAAAACCGTTTTGAGTCTCAACAGAGGGCCTCCACTGACGTTTCGGCAACAATTATTCACGTTTCTTTCTTTCTTAAATTTAACAGTAGGGAGGTGGTATGAATATAATAGCGAAATAAATAGATATAATAATGATATAAAATGAAATTGAAATTGAAATTACCATGCATCTGCAACTTTTAAATTAGAAATTAATAATAACATTGTAAATATTGTACACACTACTCTAAAAAATATGGCATAAAATTTTGAAGAAAATTTTTTCGGTGAATGATATTATTCAAACTATTAAATGACAGAGAGGGTTCAAGTAGGATTCAAGGATGTTTATTTCTCTTACAAATAAGTTTTTTTTTTTTTTTTTTTTTTTTTTTTTAAACAATCACATTTTTTTTTTTGTAAAAACCTCTGTTATTCATTATTTAGTACAACATATTGTCCTGAAAGTTGTTTAAGTACTTGTTTGTTTTTTAATGTAGCATTCCTATACAATATCCATAAAATCTTAAAAGTGTTACGAGGTAAACTGCTGAAGGTAAACTGAGTCAATTTTAAGTTTTTAATTAAACATAAAAAATTAAGTAAAATTATAATAAGTAATTGTTTTCACTTTGTAAAACTAATCTATTAATCTGTTTAAAAACTTAAAAGTCGTGTGGCCAAACCAACAATAATAACGATTAATAATTATACTAAATTAAAGGTTTTATCCTTGGCTTAATAATTACTGTTAACACAAACATTGTTACAGTAACTTGAGTTTGTATTATATTATAAAAATCAAAAAGGCAAATTCTTTACGAAAACAACTTTAAATGAAACTGATTTAAACTTATTTTGTAATATGTAAAAACCTAATCAAGTTGTTCTGTAGAATTTTTATATTAATTTAATTTCATCGATTTTAAAAAAGTGAGTTTTCAAAGTTCATACAAAATCTCACCAAACAGTATCGTATACGAATTATTCCGTTTGTTTTTATCTAGTAATTTTCGGAATTTCTAAAAACTGTAAAACAGTGTTGGGCATAATTGATTAAAAGGTAATTGAATTACAATTGAATTACAATTAAATTACAATTATTTTACTGTTAATCGATTAACAAGTGATTGATTACAAATAAATTGAATTACTTATTCAATAAATTTAACTACTTATTCAATTTATTTGTAACCAATTACTTATTAATCGATTGACAGTAAAATAATTATAATTTAATTGCAATTCAATTACTTTTTAATCAATTATGCACAAAACTGCTGTAAAACACGTCTACAACAATATTTACGGAATTGTGTTTAGTTAAGAAGAAAACAAATGTGTATGGTAGGGGAAGACGAGGCACAAGGACTCAGTGGTGGGCAAAATTTAATTTTATAAATGCGAAATTTGGGTGGAGGGAGAAGGACTCTCTGTTAGTTTGATGGAAAGACCTTTTCAAAACAACATTTTAACACAAAATGTTTTTCTCTATAATTATACGTTAGGAAAATAAGAAAGATAATTTTTCTCTTAAAGTCGTCCCCAGTGCCCCGAGAACACATTGGAAATTTTTAAAACTGTAAAAAAAAAATCTGATGTGGGCACCACATGACTTATACACTTTTAGAAATATACATAATGTTAAAAAACATTGTCACTGGACCCGAAACAGTTGGCTAAAAATATTTTTTTAAAAATGCATGCATACGTAAAAAAAAAAAAAAAAAAAAAAAAAAAAAAAAGTGCCTTGAGGGGGACTCATGTCAAAGTTGTGCCTTGGGGGGGACTCATGTCAAAGTTGTGCCTTGTGGGGGGACTCATGTCAAAGTTGGGCCTTGGGGGGGGACTCATGTCAAAGTTGGGCCTGGGGGGAACTCATGTCAAAGTTGTGCCTTGTGGGGGACTCATGTGCCTTGTGGGGGACTCATGTCAAAGTTGTACCGTGGGGAGGGGACTCATGTCAAAGTTGTGCCTTGGGGGGACTCATGTCAAAGTTGTGCCTTGGGGGGACTCATGTCAAAAATGTACCTTTGGGGGGACTCATGTCAAAGTCGTGCCTTGGGGAGGGGATTCATGTCAAAGTTGTGCCTTGGGGGGGACTCATGTCAAAGTTGTGCCTTGGGGGGGGGACTCATGTCAAAGTTGTGCCTTGCGGGGGACTCATGTCAACGTGTTCTGAACTTTTCTGAAAGTTTCAAATGTCTAGCTGGTCGAGAAGTCAGTTAAATTGCAAGATTTGTCCGAACCGTTTTTGAGCTATTACCGTTTTTTGATACATTTTGCCCATTATGAACCTAATTTTTCTAAATATCTCCAAAACGGAAAATCATATAAAGTCCAAAAAGGGAGGTGCACAACTAGGTGTTATAACAAACCTATGTACCAATTCGCAACTTTCTACGTCCAGCCGTTTTTGAGTTATGCGACATACACCCACACACACACACATACACACATACATACAGACGTCACGAAAAATCGTGTAATGTCGCTTATATCTCTAAAACGAGAGCTCGTGTTAAGACGAAACTTGCAGATGTGCAACTAGACATCATGACTGTCACACGTATAAATTGGCAACATTCAGCGATCATTCGTTTTCGAGCAATGTGAAATACAATATCCATTTCGCAAATCGGGATTACTATACTTCCTGATACTTTGTATAAGGAAGTAAAAAAAGGGGGGAGAGCTTAATCAGTTTGAAGGATCTTCCTTTTGTTTGGAAATTCCAACTGTAAAAACAGGGGGGGGGGGGGCGAAAGGCACATCTTTGAAATTTTAAACAAATGAGAGTCTTTTTTTAGTTTGTCGGAAATGTCTTCTACAAACAAAAATTTGTTGTAATATATTTTGTTTGCCTTTTTTTTTTTTTTTTTTTTTTTCTTAATTAAATATACTAAAAATAGTCTTCATTATGATCCTATTTCAGGATCACGTCGTTTGATCTCGTTTGGTTTATTAAAAAAGAATATATATATATATATATATATAATAATAATTTTCTTTTTTAAGCAGTATCTCTTGCATTTTATATGTTTCTTTTAAAAAGGCGTTATTTAATAAGTGATTTTACGTATTTGAGAAAATGATATTTAAATGACATTCATAACAATGAAGGCCGTAAATGGCAAATGTCTACATACTCTAGATTTTATAAAGTGACAAACACGAATTCTAAAAACCGTTTTTTTAAAGTAGTTTATATACATATTAGGGATGGAACACAGGCGCAGAACTCATACAACTATACCACTATCAGGCCTCGCTGCATTCCTAAAACTTTACTCGATTTTTATTATACTTCCACCACCATTGTTAAAAACCTTTTTTTTTCAAGGTTTTAATGCTAAAGTATTAGGTAAATAAGTTTCATTTAATAGTGGTGAAAATATAGCAAAATGATTCCTAAAATATTAGGAACGCTGCGAGGCCTACGCTGTCAATATAGCTAGCAACATTTTCTACTTCTTAAATCAACGATATTATAGGTAGAGAAGATTATTAAAGAAATACCAGTATGAATTCTTTGCCCTTATTCCATCACTGACATACGCATAGTTACGAAAATGGGGCGGAACAAGTATATATATATATATATTTTTAAAGATATTTTTACATGACATGTAAGCAAAGCCTTTAACAAGAAAATAATACTGATACAAAAAATAAAGAAAGAAAGAAGAAATAAATAAATGAAAGGAATAAAAGAAAAAGGAAAGAAAAATCATTCGATGCGCGTAGATTTAGTAACACTTTCCTTCTGTACATAATTTTTGCATCATTTAACCTTCAATGTTCTTTTACATATCACACAACGTTGTATAAAGATCAGACAAAGTAACAGTTAGATAAACATACTAATTTACTTCATAATACCTTGAAAATAGTTTTTGAATGCGATAAAAATGCTTGAAACAAACGGAAATGCAATTCAAGCATGTTACAATGGCGGACCATAATGTAACTGAATATTTTAATGTTGTCTATTAAATCTGAAGTCGAAGCATATCATATTCTATGCAAAATATCACCTTAGCATATTAAAAATATATGTCAATACCGTTATGCTTTTCGTAGTAGAAAGTTAATTAAATAAAATTTATGTCTCTCCTAAAACGCAATATCTTGCCATTATTTTGGGTGTCTCTGTACACAAACTAGTGATACGGGGCATTTTAATGCTATTTTATATAAAGAATATATCATGGTAAACTCCAACAACATAATCATTTTTTGAAATACAGATAATATTTACAGACGTTTAAGGTTGGCAAGCGGGCAGATAGACAAACGGACAGTCAGATAGAGATACACTAATTTAAATCGTATTTAATCTTTAATATCGTCAGGAAGTGTTAAAAACACTTAATGTAAATGAAAATGAGATTCTAACAAACTTTCTATTACAGACCCTAACCCTTTGCGGCGCAAGACAATTTGAAACATTTAAATTATACTGCCACCGGAATTCATGAACTAAATTAAACTAAAAGAAATTTTAAATTTTAAGATTTAAAAAACCGGCCTTTTCTGATATATTATAAACGTGAATTTTTGCTAAAATATTTCCGGAATGAATTTTTGCAGCTGGATCTTAAATTTTGCGTCCTCGTGGCGAGGACACCGCGCGTTAAGGGGTTAATGTAACAGAACATTTCCGTTTGTCCCCGTAAATTTTAAAGTACATATTAATATTAGATTTTTTTTTTTTTTTTTTTTACAAATGCATTAATTTATTTGTGTTTTAAATACGTCTGATTTATTGTAGCAAAGATGATAAGTGATAAAAGGAAAACAATTGAATAACAATGTTATTTAAGGAAAGGAACAAACTAATTTTTCTGTTTCACCTCATCCATAAACTCTCCCCTTCCCCCTCCCCGTCCAATAAAATAAAATAAAATAAATTATAATCACAAATTGAATTGTGTCAGAGATCTTTTTAAATAGCTTTAACTTTCAAACACAAACACATAAAATAAATAAATAAATAAAAATAAAATAAAATACAAACCGGTAAGGAGTTATAGGAACTTTGTGTGGGAAAAAAAATAATAATAATTAAAAATAAACTAAAGAAAAAACAAAATATCTCAATTTTTAGCCGCACGTGCCTTCTATTTTCGAAGCTAAGAAAAGGGCATAATACTCTATCCCAGATGTGGACAATCCATGATCCACGGGCCGCATGCGGACCGCCATGTAATTTTCTGTGCGGCCTGCCAGGAGATTAACGATGTTTAAAGTTTGAGAACTTTGGTTAACAGATTAGATATTAATAAATCCATTCTGACTTTTCAATGTGAAAATACATTTCAACCATTATGATAGATAAAGAATCATACTGGTGCAAAAAAAAAAAACATAGAACTAGTAAAATTATTCATTTTTTTTATGATAGTTAATAATGTATAGTCACGACTTTTCACTATTCTATTGTTACTTTATCAAGGAAAGTAATTTAAATTGATTTATTCTACCCGGAATATTCACCATATCCACCACCGTAAAAAGGTATATACATAAATGATTTATACAATGATAATCACATATATACATACGTTGCGACGCGCCTGAATAAAATAAATTTGCAATGTCGCCAACCAAGTGATTTGGGTTGGACCATAGCCTCCTAAACTAGATGCCTGATGCGTGACTCGGAAACTTGACAAAAGTTGAAGTGGTACACAGCGCCACCTAGTATAGATATTGCAAGTTTATTCAATTACCACCAATAATTTTAAGAAGTGTTATAAGATATATATACTCGACGTTTCTTTGATTTGATTCGCCTATGTATATCATATCCCACTTTTAAAAAATTTTGGTGGCTGTTGAATAAAAAAGGTCACACAATCTGTACCAGGTGGCGCTGTCTGTAGGAGCCTCGCCTCCCCCTGGGGGGAAGTCCTCCCTCGAGGGGAGTAAATTTTCATGCTGGGTATCTTTCAAAAGAGCTCGTAAGTACCTTTAAAACGAACCGTTGAACCATCGATCTGCGATAATTTAAAACAAAGTTATCGATTTTTTTTTTTTTTTTTTTTTTTCCTTTTAACGAAAAAAAAAAAAAAAAAAAAAACCTTAGAAAAAAAAAAAAATGTTTTTTCTCCCCCCCCCCTTCTTTTTAATGATGAGAATAGAATGGACTTTTTTTTTGGATAGTTAGTGTTATACCACTTCTCTAATATGGAAATCGTCTGCATTATCATAAGAGATATTTTTTTAAAATAATATTTTTAATAAATTATTTTTTAAAAACAGAATTATTTTTTAATAACCGAATTAAATTCTATGTAAATGTAGGTGCATTAATGAAACGGGGGGTTGAGGGGGGCGGTAGCCCCCCTCACATAGAACTAATTATCATATAAAACTCTTCAGAAGCCTAATATGAATTGTTTAACACAGGTTTACACTAGTGGATATGCAGATCAGGAGCCTCAATGTCCTATTTACATCAGACATTATTCAATAGGTCATTTTTATTTATTCTTTATTATATAATCGTATATATTGATTCTATCGACTTGTTACCGTAATCAGATACATTCTTGAGGGGAGCTACCGCCCCCCCTCAACCCCCCGCTGTATCTCTATTTGTATATCCTATAAAGTGTTACGAAATTGTAAATAATCGCATTTATTTTTGTATAAATTCTTTCAAAAGGTTTAGTAAAGTTAATAAAATGCTAACTTTGTGCATTTCTAGTCGTTTTAGCGTAAAATCGCCTAATTTTCCCTTAAAAACACTTAAAAAAGGGAAGAAATGGATTTGGCGCCAAATTTGGCGACTATTTCCCTCTTTGGCTATTTTTTGGCGACCTTGGCGAGAAAATCCTTATTAGGGATATACCAAATATGGAAGCTCTTATCTCATTATGAGATACGAGAATTTTCCAGAACAGTTTGTGTTCGATAGAAAAGTATAAAAGGAGCATTTCTTCACCAAGGCGGTCAGTGTCAGATCTGTGTCAGTTTCTTCAAATGCTTGCTTTGCTTTGAGTCTCTTTGGATGAGACTTTCTTTATGTGTAATTTCTAAACAGTTTGTACTGTTGTTTAAGCTGTGTTTACTGGTTGATTTGAAGCTGATACTTGGTTTATAGACCTGTATTTTTCTGGAACTTTCTGTGAATACATCACTGAATTTTTGCAAGTTTCGCCTTTCATTCTCGGACAACTTACGGACCCCCAAGTACGCAACAATATGTATTCTTAATAAACGACGGTCTTTTATTATTTCCCTGAAATTCATAAATACCAAATTTCATAACTATCATTTTTCATACAAAAAAAAAAAAAATTACATAGCATATCGGAAATATTTTGCGTAACCTTTAAACTGATTTCTAAGTCTATGCCCACAATTATCAACAGGAAAACATGCTTTTAATATTCTAATAAAATTGCATTATATTTGATGGAGTGTAAACATGTTAAAATAAACTTTTAAGAAATATTGACTATAGACCGTAATAGTACGAAATTATTTTATGTATCCCGGAAAAGTAGCCACAGTCATTATAAACGCCAATAATAAGAATAAATTTAATTAATTATAACTCATAAATTTTTCAAACTAATTTGACATCATTTGGATGATTATAGTATATACTCGGAATTATTTTGTGTGGTCTCATAAATTATTTAGACTATACATAACTGTTTTCAAGAGTAAACATTTCAGAGTAAGCATCTTTATAATGTATGTTAATTTTATTAAGTTCAATTCCGCATAAACGCATTAAAGAGCGCGCTTAAATAAAAGTTTGTCCATAGGCTCTAATGTTACGAAATTCTTTCTTGTGGCTCTGTAAACAAACCATAAACATTGTATACACCAGTAAAAACTATTCAGCTTATTTTGCGTTTAAAATTAATAATTGTTCCAAATTTAACATAGTTCGCATGACTACGTGACATTATCAGAACACTTTTGAAGGTCCTGTACATTAATTAGAAAGCTTAAGAGCACATATTTTCTTCAAACAACATGAGTTTAAGCATATTACTCACGTACGCAAGTTTCACTTTCTTCATTGCAAAGTAATGATATTAAAATGCGTTTAAAAGAAATTCACCCCTTATGCCGTAATGTTAAGAATTTTAGCGTGTCCCTATACACATTTTTTAACCAATATAGCAATAAAAATTATACAGCTACTTACGTTTATGCAAAGCTGGAACGTGTGCGCCAATTTGCAAGTCAATCGAAGGACTTTTGCGGCTGCTATTGCGGTACATACAAATTCTTCCCATAGACCGTAATGATAAAAAAAAAAAAAACAGTTGTATTCGGGAGTGCCGACAGAAGTGAAAACGCGAACAATTACGTGTGTATTTCTTGAATCGTCAGGAAATATTTTATTGTGTAGTAAATACTTTTAAATGATTTTTTTTTTATTCATTAATATAAACTACTACAACAAAAATTATATTACAATTTTATTTAATGCGCTAACTGCAATAGAGACAGTGTCCGGAGATGAGAGAAGTCGTGTAGAGCCGCACCAGATTGGAAAAACGTGAGAAAAATGGCGGCTTTAGGCCTTTCGCACTGTTTTGTGAGGTCTAACTGGAATACAGACAGTGTCCGGAGATGAGAGAATTCGTGTAGAGCCGCACCAGATTGTTAAAACGTGAGAAAAATGGCGACTTTGGCCTTTCTCACGGTTTTGTGTGGTCTAACTGCAACGTTTCCGGCTGAAATCTTTAAGAGACAGTGGCCGGAGATGAAAGAAGTCGTGTAAAGCCGCACCAGATTGTAAAAATGTGAGAAAAATAGCGGCTTAGGCCTTTCTCACGGTTTAGTGAGGTCTAACTGGAATAGAGACAGTGTCCGGAAATGAGAGAAGTCGTGTAGAGCCGCACCAGATTGTAAAAAAGTGAGAGAAATGGCGGCTTTTGCCTTTATCACGGTTTTCTGAGGTCTGACTGGAACGTTTCCGGCTGCAATCTTTAAGAGACAGTGTCCGGAAATGAGAGAAGTCGTGTAGAGCCGCACCAGATTTTAAAAACGTGAGAAAAAAGGCGGCTTTGGTCTTTCTCATGGTTCTGTGAAGTCTAACTGCAACGTTTCCGGCTGCAATCTTTAAGAGACTGTGTCCGGAGATGAGTGAAGTCGTGTAGAGCCGCACCCGATTGTAAAAATGTGAGAAAAATGGCGGCTTTGGCCTTTCTCACGGTTTTGTGAGATCTAACTGCAACGTTTCCGGCTGAAATCTTTAAGAGACAGTGGCCGGAGATGAGAGAAGTCGTGTTAAGCCGCACCAGATTGTAAAAACGTGAGAGAAATGGCGGCTTTGGTCTTTCTCACTGTTTTGTGAGGTCTAACTGCAACGTTTCCGGCTGAAATCTTTAAGAGACAGAGGCCGGAGATGAGAGAAGTCGTGTAAAGCCGCACGAGATTTTAAAAACGTGAGAAAAATGGCGGCTTTTTGTCTTTCTCATGGTTCTGTGAAGTCTAACTGCAACGTTTCTGGCTGCAATCTTTATGAGACTGTGTCCGGAGATGAGTGAAGTCGTGGAGAGCCGCGCCCGATTGTAAAAATGTGAGAAAAATGGAGGCTTTGGCATTTCTCACGGTTTTATGAGGTCTAACTGGAATAGAGACAATGTCCGGAAATGAGAGAAGTCGTGTAGAGCCGCACCAGATTGTAAAAACGTGAGAGAAATGGCGGCTTTGGCCTTTATCACGGTTTTGTGAGGTCTAACTGGAACGTTTTCGGCTGCAATCTTTAAGAGGCAGTGCCCAGAAATGACAGAAGTCGTGTAGAGCCGCACCAGATTTTAAAAACGTGAGAAAAATGGCGGCTTTGGTCTTTCTCATGGTTCTGTGAAGTCTAACTGCAACGTTTCCGGCTGAAATCTTTAAGAGACTGTGTCCGGTGATGAGTGAAATCGTGTAGAGCCGCACCCGATTGTAAAAACGTGAGAAAAATGGCGGTTTTGGCCTTTCTCACTGTTTTGTGTGGTCTAACTGCAATAGAGACAGTGTCCGGAGATGAGAGAAGTCGTGTAGAGTCGCACCAGATTGTAAAAACGTGAGAAAAATTGCGGTTTTGGCCGTTCTCACGGTTTTGTGAGGTCTAACTGCAACGTTTCCGGCTGCAATCTTTAAGAGACTGTGTCCGGAGATAAAATAGGTCGTGTAGAGCCGCACCAGATTGTAAAAACGTGAGAAAAATGGCAGCTTTCGGCTTTCTCACGGTTTTGTGAGGTCTAACTGCAATAGAGACAGCGCTCGGAGATGAGAGAAGTCGTGTAGAGCCGCACCAGATTTTAAAACAATATATACTATAAAATTACTAACACTTCACATTAGTAAGTTAATTGTATGGTATATTATTTGTATCATACAAGGATGGAAAGCGTTTACTGACGATGACGCGAATTCAATGATTTTTTTTCACCCAAAAGTTTTCACTTCAAATGGAAAGCGTTAGCTGACGATGACGGGAGTTTAAAGATTTTCGTTCACCCAAAAGTGTTCAACGCGCCTAAAGAAGTTTTCACTTCAAAAAACTTTGGCGTGTCCCTGTACACGAACTACAAATGGAATGCACACCCAAAACTATACAGCTAATTTCGTGGGGATCATGAACATGTATACCAAATTTTAAGTTAAGAGAGTGATATTTGCGGCCGCTATCGCACGACAGACAGACAGACAGACGGACAGGTATACGAACTACAAATGGAATACATACCAAAAACAATACAGCTGATTTCATGGGGCTCATGAACATGTGTACCAAATTTCAAGACAATAGCACTATTTTTGCGGCCGCTACCGCGATACATACAAATTCCTTCCATATGCCGTAATGATAAGAAAAACTCTGACGTGTCCCTGTATACGAACTACAAATGGAATACATACCAAAAACTATACAGCTGATTTCGTGGGGTTCATGAACATGTGTACCAAATTTCAAGTCAATAGCGCTATTTTTTCGGCCGCTATCGCGATACATACAAAATCCTCCCATAGGCCGTTATGATAAGAAAAATTTTGGCGTGTCTCTGTATACGAACTACAAATAGAATACATACCAAATACTATACAGCTGATTTCGTGGGGCTCATGAACATGTGTACCAAATTTTAAGTTAAGAGAGTGATATTTGCGGCCGCTATCGCACGACAGACAGACAGACAGACGGACAGGTATACGAACTACAAATGGAATACATACCAAAAACAATACAGCTGATTTCATGGGGCTCATGAATATGTGTACCAAATTTCAAGTCAATAGCACTATTTTTGCGGCCGCTGCCGCGATACATACAAATTCCTCCCATATGCCGTAATGATAAGAAAAACTCTGACGTGTCCCTGTATACGAACTATAAATGGAATACATACCAAAAACTATACAGCTGATTTCGTGGGGCTCATGAACATTTGTACCAAATTTCAAGTCAATAGCGCTATTTTTTAGGCCGCTATCGCAATACATACAAAATCCTCCCATAGGCCGTAATGATAAGAAAAATTTTGGCGTGTCTCTGTATACGAACTACAAATAGAATACATACCAAATACTATACAGCTGATTTCGTGGGGCTCATGAACATGTGTACCAAATTTGCAAGTCAATAGCGCTATTTTTGCGGCCGCTATCGCGATACATACAAATTCCTCCCATGGGCCGTAATGATAAGAAAAACTTTGGCGTGTCCCTGTATACGAACTACAAATGGAATACATACCAAAAACTATACAGCTCATTTCGTGGTGCTCATGAACATGTGTACCAAATTTCAAGTCAATAGCGCTATTTTTGTGGCCGCTATCGCGCGACAGACAGACACACAGACACACAGACACAGCCCAAAACCGTTTTGAGTCTCAACAGAGGGCCTCCACTGACGTTTCGGCAATAACAGTTATCTGCAACCTGTATTTATTTCAGAGTAAGAGAAAGTCGTGTGAGTGACACACTAGATTATTTTATTTATTTAAACGTAACAATAAAGAAAACTCTGAAAATCATTGTAAATTATGAATGATTGAGTATAAAAGAAAAAAAAATCTATTTCTATTGCCAACAAAACCATGTCATGTAAATTTTAATTAACAAAATCTAAATTCTACATGTTGTAATGGAATGTATGTTTAATGAGCTATGTTGTTTTTTTAGCTTTTTTCTTTTTCATAATAAAATAAATATATATGTTTCATGCAAGTGTTATTTTTATTATTATTTTTATTAATTTTTACTTTTATTGTTATAATTTTTTTAATAGTAGTCTGTTGTTATGCATGCGAAATGCCAACTCTCCTAAATTTTCAACTTTGCTATTTCAAAATAGTTATCTTCTTCATATGGAACAGCGATTTTTTTTTTTTTTTTTTTTTTTTTTTACCTTTTAACATTTCATCTTTTTGACAGTAAGGTCCGCCTGCGGGCATTATTCTTCCAACTTGCAATGTTTCAGAACAGAGTTTTCTGAATTCACATTTATATTTCAAATGGATATACATTATAATCATACTCTCTCTAATCAAAGTATCTTTATCCATAGTATATTGATTGTAGTACAAATATGAATATTGAGTTTATTTTTAAGAAACAGATAACGTACAACTTGCAAAAGAAACGCATCACTGGTGGAGATACAAAATTTTAAATGGCGTGAATGTACGTCAGCGGTCGCGAAAGTGTTCATAAATGAAAAAAAAAGTCAAAAGTATTGAATTAATGGTGTTCAAAATTCGGAATAATAGGTAACAAAATATTCTTTAATAAGGGGTGTGGTTTAAGATGTTAACAATATTAATTTCGAATTAAAAATAACTGTTACTAGTTTCTAATGATTTTCGAGAAAAATCTCTCATTACAAGGACGTGTCCTGTTCTCAATCGTTGGATTCTCAGCTGTCATTATTTGAATACTATATATATATATATATATGTATATAGAAATATTTGTAATATTATTTTGAACTTATGTGCTACAGCATCTACATACTTGCCAACCTAAACCGAAAGATTGTTAGTACCCGCCCCTTTTTGTGCAGCACTTAATTTTTAAAGTAATTCTCTTCAAATATATTTACGATTAAATGAGAACAAAAGTATTAAAAAAAAAAAAAAAACTGGTGTGAAGTTTTATTTGGAAAGGGGCGCATGTATGCGTATATATAATAAGTAATAAAAAGAGTGACTGCTGGAAACACTGTAGTCGTTATAACACAAGAATGACTTAACAAATATTCGTTACTGATTCTACAATAACATTTATGAATTAATTTTGATAAAATTCATTTCATAAAATTGGTTTAAATCTTCAATATGTATGAGTATGAAAGACTATCATAGTGATGCTGTAATATATATATACGTATATATACAGGGTAATTATATATAATATATATATATATATATATATATATATATATATATATATATATATATATCCTAATATATGAGATCATAGCTACCATACCGTTCACAGAAGCTGAATAAAAATTTGGTGGAAGGTATTTTGAGGTATGTGCTCAAGAATCATATACAAAATAGCAATTAAACTCTAACAGTTACGATTACAGTGATAAAATTTCAAAAATTTAAAATGGGAGCACCTACTTTTTTTGTATTGGAATCTTCATAGAAAAAAAGTATAAACAGCATTGTAACGGTACCTGTAGCACGAAAATCGCCGGCGCTAAGCACTTTAAGGAGAAAAGAGAAAACAGCTGTGATTTGGCTACCAGAACACGACTTTCATTTGTTAATGATGTAATTTTTACGCTGAGTTTTTACGGCTCTGACAAAAGTCTACTGATTCTGTTTCGAAACGAGAAGAAGAGACCATAGTATCCTTAATTTCGTGCAAGAGTACTCAATAAGGGCTCTAATTTTGTGGTTAGTCGTATGTTACATACAAGTGCTAAATTTTTTTAATTTTTTTAAATGATTTTTTTTAATAGTAGTCTATTGGTATTCATGCGAAATGTTAACTCTCCCAAATTTTAAACTTTGCTGTCTCAAAATAGTTATCTTCGTCATATTGAATTGCGGAATTTTTGATTTTCAGTAAACGAAAAAATTTCAATACCTTTGAAATAATGATCGTCAAAAATCGGTACAATCGGTAACGAAAAAGTCTTTAATAGGGGATGGGTTTGAGATGTTAGCAATAATTTCGAATTAAAAAATATGTTGTTTGTAATGATTTTCGGGAAAATATCTCTTTAAAAGAAGGTGTCCTGTTCCCTGATATATATATATATGTATATATATATATATATATACTAGCCGCCTTCGACGACCAGTTGGTTCGCGATCCTTGAAAAATCCGATTTAACCAAACTCCCCTTTTTTTCCCGTTTCTGGTCCTACAACAGCTTATTGACATATAGTAAAAATGGGTTTATTGAAAAATTTAATAACATTAAATTCCCGCTCGGTAGCGCCTGCGGCGCCCTCTTCCCATTTCAATATCTAAAACAGCCTTTTCGCTCACCGTGTTATGTTCTTTTAATATTTCTGACTTTAGGAAACTCCCGCTCGGTGGCGACTGAGGAGCCTTATCCCCGTTTAGAACATACAACACCTTCCTGTTTCATTAGAATTTAAAATATTGAAATTTTAAAAAATTACAGCACCATCTGACGGTAAAATCTCTTTAAAAGAAGATGTCGTGTTCCCCGATATATATATATATATATATATATATACTAGCCGCCTTCGGCGACCAGTTGGTTCGCGATCCTTGAAAAATCCGATTTTACGAAACTCCCGCTCGGTGGCACCTGCGGCACCTTTTTTCCCGTTTCAGGTCCTGCAGCAGCTTACTGACATATAGTAAAAATAGCTTTATTGAAAAATTTAATAACATTAAATTCCCGCTCGGTAGCGCCTGCGGCACCCTTTTCCCGTTTTAATATCTAAAACAGCCTTTTCGCTCGCCGTGTTATGTTCTTTTAATATTTCTGACTTTAGCAAACTCCCGCTCGGTGGTGACTGCGGAGCCTTATCCCCGTTTTAGAACATACAATACCTTCCTCTCTCATTAGAATTTAAAATATTGAAATTTTAAAATCATACAGCACCATCTGTTGGTAGAAAATTCTGTAATGTACTGTTCAATTCCAAATCAACAAATCTTTCAAATGATGTATTACTTATGAAAATATTTTAATTAGTAGCTGAGATAAAAAAAACAGGAGATCTTAAAACGTGTAAATCAGGTGAAATCTCGAATTCCACTTCCGATAATATAAATGTACTTTAAAATATCTTTCGAATGATGCATTAAAAATAACATAATCATAATTAGAATTTGAAATATTGAAGCGGAATGCAATGGTTTTATGCATAAAATTAAAAAAATTATAACTCATTCAGTTTTTGAAAAAATCTATGAATCTCTTGAGATGTGAATCGTCTAACCGAGATCTATATACAAAAAAATAAATAAATAAATGAAGGAAAAAAGAAAAAAAAATGATTTATCTCTAAAAGATTTTGAGTTACAAAATGTTTTGTGAAAAAATCGTTGTTTCGTTAAATCTAAACATATGGATCGCTAATCCTTATTTTGTTAAAAAAATTATGTGGTTCGAAATAGGATTAAACGAGCTTTCCAAATATAGTAATTGTTAAGAAATGGAACAGTTACTCGGTCGTACAGGGCGATTCAAAAAAAATAATTGAGAAAAAGAGAAGTTTTGGATCATTTAATTTTTTTTTAAATATAAAAAATCCGTATTTTTCAAAAAAAAAATGTTCCGTAAGAATCGGCAATAAATGCTCTTTCTCGTAGAAAAGGTGTATTTTCAATATCTGCAACCGCTAAGCTGGAATGGCTTTAAAAAACGCGCGAAATATTTTCTCTGTGTTTCTTCTTTTGAGGAACACGCTGAATTCTACTTGGAGGGTGGAAAATACGATTCGCTTGCTTTTTAATTAGACATTGGTCGATGTTTTAATTAACATCTCCGGATCTATTTAAAAAAATTTAATTCTTTTTGCACTACACCTCGGGAAGGCTTCTGAGCACCCTCATGTCAAATTTTGTATTTCTGTGTTTAGTAGGGGCTGAACGTATAGATGCACAGACAGACAGATAGACAAAGAGACAGACAGACATCTTCCTTTATTATTATAGATATACATACATACAGGGTGATTATAAAAAAACTATCCCGATATAGGAGATCATAGCTACCATACCGTTCACAGAAACTGAAAAAAAATTTGGTGGAAAGTATTTTGAGGTATGCACTGAAGAATCATACACAAGATAGCAGTTAAACCCAAACAGTTACGGTCACAATGACAAAATTTCAAAAATTTCAAATGGTAACACTTACTACTTTTTTTTTTGGCTACTACCTCGGCCCAAACGACCTTCCGTTCCTGTAGAGACATTTGCAGAAGTCCATCAGACGATAAGAGATACTCCCCGTACAAGTGCATACGATGTTTCATACTTTCTGCAGCTGCCAAATTCTACGGTGCGCAAGACTCTGCGCTCTGTTCTCCAAACGTTTCCCTACCGGTTCGAACGGGATCAAAAGTTATAAGCGTGTAGTAACCAACTACGGATACATTTTGTAAACGAATTTCTTATCCGGTATGACGAGAATAACAGTTGGTCATCACGCATTCTGTGGCGGACGAGGCTCACTTTTTGTTAACTGAGAACGAGAATTCGAAATAAAACATACCTTCGTCTCTTTTGCTCGTTTCGAAGCATAAAATGTAGGTTTTAGTCATAGCCGAAGACACAGCGTGAAATATGACGTCATTAAAAAAATGAAAGTCTGGCTCTGCTAGGCAGATCGATATGTTTTTCTTTATTTCTTTGTCTGCCTTGGCTGGCGATTTTCATGCTACAGGTACCGTTTCAACGCTATTTATGCTTTTTTGCTATGGAGATCTCATTCTAATATATATATATACAGAGATATATGTTGCCAATCGATATTTTTTGAAATTTTGTTACTGTAACCGTAACTGTTATAGTTTAATTCTTCTTTTTTTTATATGGTTCTTGAGCGCATACCTCAAAATACCTTCCACCAAATTTTTATTCAGTCTCTGTGAACGGTATTGTAGAGCTATAATCTCATCGATTGGGTTAGTTTTTTTTTTTTTTTTTTTTTTATATAATCACCCTGTACATACAAGGTGATTCAACGATGATGGCAAGAATATTCAGGGGAGGTAGGACACATCATCAGGACTCAGAATTGTATAGGAACCCATGTCCCCAAACTTCATTTTAACCCTTTACGGACCATGTGTTTTCTGGGGTTCCGCCTACTGGCATTGCTTGTGAATGGTGCTCTATTTAACAAAAAGCTTCTGTCTTTTATTGGTAATCTTACAAAAGTGATGATAAAAATGTTATTTCCGAATACTTCTCACTGATCGAATAAATGCTTATTTTTTGAATAATTTTTAGATGTACTGTAACGCGCACGAAATTTAAAATTTACGCAATAGGCGGAGTTTCAAATACATTGCAAAGTCATACTTGTCAACCATCTCATTAATAACCGTACAATTGTTAACGCACCTTGAAAAAATGGCCTTTTTTTCACACAACTTTATTTTTAGAGTAATTTTCTCCAAATGTTGTTATGATTAAATAAGAATAAAATTATTGTAAAAAATGGCTGCTGTAAAAAAGAAGCGGCTAGTAAAAATTGTACGGTTCATAATGAGATGGTTGGCAAGTATGCAATTTTTTTTTTTTTTTTTTTTTGCAATAATATTGACAATAAACGCTTAATCTTGCAATCGCCATTAGTAATACAACTTTGCAAAATGTGGTAATTGGCTGGTAATACTGATGGTAGAAAGCTTAAATGGACCTCATCATTCCTTACCTCAGGGATGGAACACGGGCGCAGAATTCATACCGGAATGTGTTTAAGAAATTTCTCTACCTGTAATATCGTCGAATTAAGAGGTAGAAAATTTTCTTACATTGACAGTGGTATGAATTTTGCGCCCGTGTTCCATGCCTGCTTACCTGCATCTGCTGTAAAGTGTAATTTTAAACTGTGATTTTCGACGGTGATGGAGGATTTTTCTAATAATGAAAAAGCAGACATGCATCTAATGTACGGTGTTGCTAATGGGAGCAGTACAGCAACGCTACGTCTGTATCAGGAACGATTTACAAACAGGCGCATGCCGAGTCACAAAATGTTTGAACGGTTACATCGGAACTTTCGTGAAAATGGCACATTTCCATAGCTGCCAATAATTTAATTTATTCCGGAGTACTTTTAGCCCGGCCTTTATTTCGCACCACTTTATTTATAGAAAAATTTTCTTCAATACATAACTTCGATAAAATAAGGAAATATTATTTTTAAAATATAAGTGGTACGAAATAGAGGCGGGGCTAAAATTACTCCGGAATAAATTAAAATATTGGTAGCTATGCATTTATTGCTAATTCTGACGCAAGGACTGGTACAAGAACTGCTCGACATCCAGACATGGAAGAAACTATTCTAAACATTGTGGATTATACACCTGGCACAAGTACACGAGATATTGCCGCAGTGTACATGCGAGTCAGTCCACTGTTTGGAGAGTCTTACATGAAGAACATCTACACCCATTCCATATTCAGAAAGTCCAAGCATTGCAAATAAGTGATTACCCTCTGCGCGTAGAATTTTGCGAATTGTTCTTGCAACAGTGTGCGTTGCAGCAGGATTTTCTAACTTTTGTTCTGTTCTCAGATGAGGCCGTTTTTGCACAGGAAGACGCTTTCAATGAGCACAACACTCATCTGGGGGCAACAGAAAATCCACACGCTATATGCCCACATTAAATCCATAAACGTTTCTCTTTTAATGTTTGGGCAGGTATTGTGAACGATTACCTCATGGACCCATATCTTTTACCAACGTCGGTCAATGACGCACGTTATGCTATTTTTCTAAGAGGTTTTGTCAGAATTGCTGCAAGAGGTTCCTGTTGTCTTGCGCAACCAAATGTGGTTTCAGCATACTGGTGCGCCAGCACATTTCGATATGGAATAGCGCAATTACCTGGATGCCAGTTTTGCCGGACGATGGATTGGCCGGGGGCGGGCCAGTCCAGTAGCCACCCCGATCCACAGATTTATCGAGCATCTACACTGGTTCTCATAATTATAAGGACACCCGTTTTTCTATATTAACTAAACACTGAGCACTATTATTTAAACAAATGTATTTTTTATTAAGTTAAATTTCATTAATAGACAATATTTAAAAAGTTTTATCGTTTTTCTATCTTAAAAAACTTTCAATACGATCAAAAAGATGATTTTTCAGGTGTTTACAATTATAAGGATAGCTCGAAACTTTGTAATTTTTTTTCAGTTTTTCTTTAAATTAATATTTTATGGGGTATGTTGTTACGTTGAACCGATCAGATATTCTCTTTGATATATATATATATATATTAATATTTAGTTTCAATACCATTTCATACAGCAAATAATGGATGATATTCTGAATACATTTAAACTATTTAAAATTGCTTTCCACTTGCATGCACTTTTCTAATATGATAACTTAAGGTTTTTTCAACTTTTAGGCCACGGGAAAGGCAATAATACGGTAGTTTCTTTCTTCAAACTGTTTCCTATTGTTCTAGAAGTACAACAAAAATGTAAGTCTTGTTGAAAAAAATATTATTATTTCCCCCCCCCCCCCCAAATCTAACAAAAATCTCAGAATCCTACTTTTAAAATTTGCGGATATTCTCTTGATGTTTATAATAATAGAAAAAAATGACTAAATCCATTCTGTTTTCAGTAGAAACAGCTCCCCAGAGCACCATAGATCCACCTTTAAAATGCCCGATTCATATCGGCTTTTAAAAAAATTGCTCTGTCGTTCGCTATCTTCAGATCGTGCCAGTAAATGTTAAAACCATTTGGTTAATCAAAAATAAAAAGTTTTTTATCAGAAAATGCAACATTTTACCTTTTAATATTGTCTTTATTCAAATTTAACACAACGGGAACACGGGCGCAGAATTCATACCGGAATCTATTTAAGAAATTTCTCTACCTATAATACCGTTGATTAAAGAAGTAGAAAATTTTCTTACATTGATAGTGGTATGAATTCTGCGCCCGTGTTCCATCCCTGCACAACGTTCTTTCCCCCTTTAAATGCTTATTAATTATTGCAGGTTTTTTATTCATTTTACATATTATTAATTATTTTAAACATGCATAAATGTGGACCCCAACCTTTCGTTAAAAAATTATGAGCAAATTCAGCAGCAGTCATTATGAATAGATCAGTAAGAGGAATTATGAGTCTTCGATCTCTGTAAAACAACTCTGATTTTGCATCAGATCTCTCTCCAATCGAACC
Organism: Salticus scenicus; assembly: GCA_963930645.1. Taxonomy (NCBI): domain Eukaryota; kingdom Metazoa; phylum Arthropoda; class Arachnida; order Araneae; family Salticidae; genus Salticus; species Salticus scenicus. Next base: position 208,279,306 of record OZ005659.1, on the reverse strand, counting down.
AGCAGTTCAACATTTGATCACATTTCTTTCAGCAATTTTAGATCTTCGAATTTCATTCGAAATTCGGCGGATTTAAATTATCCTTCCACTTAAAAAACACGTTTATCATACTTCACTACATGTATGTTCTTTTTTTCGAAGAATTATCAGTAATGTCCGTCCAAGAAATACTGAAGGCTTATATATGAATTAATCTAGGCTAGTAGTTAACAAATTCGCATGTCAACTGTTATTTATCCGCTAGTAAGTTAAATAAAGCGACAAAAATCTTGGTTGTTCCTTTAATTATGAACATCTAAAAACGTGGAGAAAAAAAATATTTTGAATTATTTTTTATTAAATTTGTTTCATATTAAAAAAAATTATAGCAGTTTTGGTTTTTAGAATACTATATATATCAAGTGCACTTAGTATAATCTTGTTCACAATTATTTTTACATTAGTTATTTCAAAATATAAAGTGTCCTTATAAATATAAGAAGGAGTGTATTTCTTGTTATGGGGGCATCTGAAGAACATCATTTTCGAGACTCCTATTGATTCACCTGAGAACCTCGTTGCTCGACTGTCCATTGCGGCTGCACAAGTGCACGAGACACCTGGTAATTTTGGAGCCTTTTGCCAATCCACACTTCGACGCTATCAAGCATGCATTACGGCTGGTGGTCGCAATTTTGAATACTTATTGTAAATATTGATGCAAAGAAGCACTTTGTTTTTACTATTTTTTTTATACTTTTTAACTTTCGTTTTTTACAAAATGTTTATTTCATATTTAATTTTTTGTATTATGCCTATACAAAAGATATATGTTTAAGTAAACTGTTCTACCCCTTAATGTTTGTACCATGACTGTAGAAATATTCGTATTTGGAACTCCATCCACATTATAACTTTTAAATTTTGAGTGTTACAGTATATCTAAAAAATGTTCACAATATTAATATTTATTCAAGCCATGGGCATTATTTGGAAATAAAATTTTTAATATGTATGCCTTTTATATGATAAGCAATTGTACATAGAATCTCTCTGTTAAATAATACATCATTCAAGATTAACTGCAGTAGGCGGAGATTACTGGTAAAAATTACAGAAAACACATGGTCCGTAAAGGGTTAAAATTATGTTTGGGGACATGGGTTCCTATGCGATTCTGAAACCTCATGATGTGCTCTACCTCCCCTCAAAGTATTTCCCATCACCGTTGAATCACCCTGTATATATATATATATATATATATATACATATATATCATAGTTGCCAATCTTTTAATTTATTTCATAGCATTTTTAAATCTGCCTTTATTTCGCACCTCTGTACTTTTAAAATATTTTTTCCCATACATAATTACAGTAAAAAAAGAAGAAAGAATATTCTTAAAAAAATAATAAATAAAGTGGTATAGAATAAAGACGGGGTTAAAAATGTTCGGGAATAAATTAAAATGTTAAGAAATTTTATCTATGTATAAAATTAGCACTCTATGAATATGTTTTACATATTAATGCTAATAGACCTTGACCTACTTTCAAAATCAAAATTATAAATATGATTGTGAAAAATAATATTTACCCACCAGAAACTATAATCACTAAAATAAGAATATGAAATTTTTGTGGCGAGTTGCAGCATCTATAGAAAGAGTTTACTTCAAAATTGTGTCTAGAAGCTGACGGCTGAAGGTTGTCGTCTGCAATGAATGAAATATACAGTACTAGCATGTATTCGTTGATTTCCTACACCTTTCTCCTTACTGTGTCGTCTGCAATGAACGAAAGATACAGTACTATTGGGTTGTACGGAAAGTAATTTCGTTTTTTCCTTCGAAAATGAAAGACGATTTTCTTATATTGTATAAATATTTTAATGAATTATATATTCTCCAATTTGATCGGTTTCTTAGCGATCTCACGAGTTGTTATTTCGCAGTTTTTCATAAATCAATACTTTATTTTGTCTTCATTAGCACAAACTGGTTTTCTAGAACGTTATGCATCTTCAACTCAAAATTGCCAGAACAAAATTTGGTAAACCAGTTTTGACAATAGCGTTCTTTAAATAAATTTTCTGCGCACACATCGTATACTTTTTTTCCTTGTTTGAATAGTATTTTAGCATTTTTGATAGCAAAAACAAAATATGCCGAAAATGTCGCTTCTGATTTTCTTTATTTGATAGGGCACCAATCAAAAACTATTGAGCAGAATAAAACGACCTTTTTCACGAGCAAGCCTTGCTATATCAGCTGTCACAATATATAATGGCAATGCAACTTAAATGTGAAGAAGGTGTGAAAAAAATACAATTAAGTCTTCTGCTGAGAAAAACGAAATGACTTTCCGAACAACCCAATAGCATGTATTCGTTGATTTCCTACACATTTCCCCTTACTGTGTCGTCTGCAATGAACGAAAGATACAGTACTAGCATGTATTTGTTGATTTCCTACACATTTCTCCTTACTGTGTTTTCTTTACATAAAAAGTGGATGTGGACAGGACGACTATACGTGGTTAAGTTCAAATTTTATTAATCCTCTTAAGCCCGGTAGCAAGTTTTCAGAGTCAGTGAAATTACTAAACTTTTTTGAAGGAAGTAGAGAAATTTCTCCCCTACTTACTTTTTTGACATATATCAAGGGTTTGGTCCGTTTTCTTTCACATAATCCACTTCAGTTCTTTAGGGGAAATTAAGGAGGATTTCTTAACACCTTCGTGACCGCATGTAAGTTTCTTTTTGAAAGCATGTTCCGCCTGTGGGATTTATTTTTTCAATCTACATTATTTCAGACAAAGTTTCCTCTGTCCATATTCCTATTACGTATGAATATGCACAATAATTACACTCATTCGAATGAAAGTATTTACAGAGCTGCCAACCAAATCCGGCAAATTGTTAGAACCGCCCCTTTTCCTACACCACTTAATTTTTAGAGTAATTCTCTTCAAATAAATTTACGATGAATGAAGTAAACAAATACTCTAAAAATTAAGTGGTGTAGAAAAAGGGGCGGTACTAACAATTTGCCGGATTAGGTTGGCAGCTCTGTATTTATATCCATAGTATTTTAATGTACAAATATGAAAAAAATGGAATATTCTTAAGAAATATAGAAATATACAAACTGCTAAGGAAACGCCCACTGGTGGAACTGAAGATTTTCAAATGACGTGAATCTACGTCAGCGGTCGCGAAAGTGTTAAGGATGGAGGGGAAGACGAAAAATTTCAAAATAAAGGTAAAAAGTAATCCCTTTCAGCCTTTTTGTCTACTATATTTATAACCCATGTGAAAACAACAGCTTCCATAAACTAAAAAAACAACTTTTTTTTTCTTTTAATCTGAGGGAAAGAAAAGTCTAGATAAAAATATTATTATATGTAATTACTTTCCTCAAATACATATTGCTTGAAACGATAAGTATTTTTCCAGTATAACTCGTAAGATTTTAATAAATATTCCAATTATAAGAAACTATTTTTCTAAACTAAGTGAAAACCGATAAATTTTAAATTAACAATATTTAAACTTTTGATATCAGGAATTTATGAAAGATTTAAGTTTGTACATATGTATATGATAAACAAAAACTGCAGATGCTATTGTAAATTTCAGTGATAGGGGCCCCCATTTCTTTCATCTAAAATATCTTTTTTTTTTTTTTTTTTTTTTTTAAGGTAATTATTAAAGGTGATATTTAAATTCCTTATTCCTTAAGAAATTGATATCGATGGCTTATATATATGTGAAAATACATATATAAATTACAGAATAAGATTTAATTAATGTCAATGTGCATGTCGATTCCAAGTTTAAAAATACGTCTTTGAGAAAAAATTTTTTGAGAAAATATTTTATTATTATTATTATAATGCTTTTATAATTCATAACTAGTATGTTGTGGTCACCACAAGACTTTCTTCTATATTTTCCTATATACATATTCAGTCAGTAGCAATATATATATATATATATATATATATATATATATATATATATGTATATAAAAACGATTTTTTCTAAGGTTTTTTTTTTTTTTTTTTTTTTTTTTTGTTAAAAGTAATGCATATTCAACCAGTAACAATAAAAAAAAAAAAAAAAAAAAAAAAAAATACGATATTTGTTTTGTTGTTTTTTTTTAAAAGTAAAAAAAATCGATAACTTTGTTTTAAATTATCACAGATTTATAGTTCAACCATTCGTTTTAAAGGTATTGACGAGATCTTTCGAAAGATACCCATCTTGAAAATTTACCCCCCCCCCCCAGGGAGGGTAAGCGATGCCCCCACATGCACAGAATTTTTTTCCTAGTTAACTATTACTATTATCAATAACTCATATTATTTTTACAATCACAAGTTAAAAATAACTCTCATTATGTACATTTATACGAAATTTTGTCCTATACTGCCATATTAAAAATTTAGAAAAAATGCGATCACAGCGCCACCTGTTGAGCTATTGATTCCTAAATGTAATCAGCACCAGTTTATGTCGGGGACCAACTAAATACCAAGTTTGGTTAAATTTCGTTTAAAAAAAAAAAAAAAAAAAACGATTACATAAAATGCGATCACAGCGCAATCTGCTGGGCGATTGATCCCAAAATCTAATCAGACCCTTTCCATGTCAGGGTCCAACTATACACTAAGTTTGGTTCAATTTCATTCATCGGTTCGTGAGATACGGTGAAAAATACGAAATTTTGCGATCACTGCGCCACCTGATAGACGATTGATCCCCAAATCTAAGCAGCACCATGCCCCGTCAGGTTCCAACTACATACCAAGTTTGGTTGAATTTCATTCATTGGTTCGTGAGATATGGTGAAAAATACGAAAATTTGTCCTATACTGCCATGTTAAAAATTTACATAAAATGCGATCACAGCGCCACCTGATAGGCTATTGATCCAAAAATCTAATCAGCGCAATGCCCTGCCAGGGTCCAACTATATACCAAGTTTGGTTGAATTTCATTCATTGGTTCGTGAGATACGGTGAAAACACTAAACCACAGACAGACAGACAGACAGACACTTTTTAAAAACTATCAATTCGTGTTCAGGACATCCCAAAACGTGTAGATCCGTCAAAAAACGGAGGTCGAAAATTTTCGCGAATCCAATACTTTCTCTATATTACATATAGAAGAAAGTAAAAATAGATAAATAAATAAATAATAGTAAAATATAATAAGTTAAAGGTGTTTTATTTTTATTCTTTGTTAATTCGTTCGTTTGTTCATTGATTATTATTTGGGAAAGATATATATCCGTAATATTGAAAAATAAAAATAGTTTAATTATAGAAAATATAGATATATGCTTTTTTTTCTTATGTCTGTGATATTGGTGAAACAATGATGTTACACCATTAAATAGTAAAAAAGAAAATGTTATAATATGATGAAATTTTTTACTTTCTTCCATATTCAACAGAAAACAGCATTGACTTAATAAAATAATTTGACTTCACGTTTTACATATAATTACATGTTTTGAGAGGACCTTAATACTATTGGACTAGCTGCAAAAAATGTCAATTTTTATGTCTGTGTATATGTGACAAAAGTTTTCTGGCAGCTCTAGTTCAAGAACTAAGACAGAGAATTTTCTATAAATTTATATGGAGTTGAATTTGATATAAATTAGTCCTTATGAACTGCTGAAAGCGCTGTAATCGTTATAACATAGGAATCCGCCTATATAAGATCCGCCTATGGGAGTTATTTTCCCAAATTACAATTTTCACAACAAATATTTTTGAACTCACATTTAAAATACAAATGGATATGCGTTATATTTATACTCTGTCTAATCAAAGTATTTGTATCCATAATATATTGATTGGACAAATATGAAATTTTTGTATATTCTTAAGAAATAAATAACATACAAATTGCGTAAGAAAGACATACTGGCGGAGTTGCAAATTTTGAAATGATGTGAATGTACGTCAGCGGTCGCGAAAGTGTTAAAAAACAGAAACGAAAACCCTTACGTACAGCCGTTAAATAATTTTGTTAAATAAAACACATTTTTTTTTTTTTTTTTTGTAATATTACCTCCAAAAAATGCTTTAAACTTAAGATAAATTAGTTATTTTAATGCACTATTCAGTAAGAAGCCTAAAGGTGTATAGTATTCCATCACTAACGTCATTTTCGTACTTTGGTGGTAAGCAGTGTTCTTACGCCGTTTATACTCTAAAAGGAGTAGGCCTAGGTGGATGCGTTTTCTACCCTGCGTTTTCTACACGCGATTTTTTTTTTTTTTTTTTTTTTTTTTTTTATGTTTCATTATGTTTATACTCCATCCGCTTTTTACTTTCCGAACACTATAGTGAGGAAAGTATTGTAATCATGTCAAAAATCCGAATTCGAGATTTTGATGTTTCTATACGTTTTGAGGTCCCCTGAGTCCGTTTTCACTATTTTTACGATGATGTATGTATGTGTGTGTGTATGTGTGTATGTGTGTATGTGTGTATGTCTGTGGGTGAACACGCTAGCGTCTAAACGCTTCGTTCGATTAACCTGAAAGTTGGTACGCATATTGTAAGTCACCATAGTACGAACCCTATAGATTTTGGTGAATCTAGCACTTATAGTTTTTTTACAGGGACACAAAGAAAAATTCTTTATCATTATGGCCTATGGGAGCAAAATCTTAAAAGTGCGATAGCATCTAAACGCCTTAATCAATTGAGCAAAAATTTTATACACATATTATAGATCACAAATACTCAATCTGTATAGATTTTGGAGAATAGTTTTACAGTTTTATAGTTTTTTTACAGGGACACAAAGAAAAATTCTTTATCATTATGCCTATGGGGCCAAATTTTTAAAAATGTGATAGCGTCTAAACGCCTTATTAATCCGAGCAAAAAAATTGTACACATGTTATAGATCACAGTTGAACTATCTGTATAAATTTTGGTGAATCTAGCACTTACATTTTTTTTACAGGGACACAAAGAAAAATTCTTTATCATTATGGCCTATGGGACTAAATTTTTAAAAGTACGATAGCATCTAAACGCCTTATTGAATTCAGCTGAAAATTTATATGAGTATTATAAATCACTGTTGCACTAACTATAAGCATTTTGGTGAATCTAACATTTATAGGTTTTTACAGGGACACAACGAAAATTTCTTTGTCATTATGATCTGTGGGCTCAAAGTTCAGTAGCGTTAAATAAAACAACGTGTAATAGATGGAGAAAAATACTCAAACACTCTATTATGGTTTTCTCTCTTTTGTTTGTTTAACAACTACTCTTTCTTTACTTTATCTACAAAACTGTTAATTACTCAATGTTCGGAAAGTCGAGTGGAGTCACTCCAGATTTTTTTTAACACTTTTCTTTCGAAATAGTTCATTTCGTCTTAATGAATTGTAGATTTTCTGTCTTTAAATAAAGGAAAAATATTTATTCCAAAATAGTGGTGATACATAATCGAGAGATTTTTTAGCTATACATAAGTTTAATTCTATGACAGTATGCTAATTCAGTAATATTAATATTAAATAGGAAGTTGTTTACTACTGTTTTCGAAGAAATTTTCCGATAATACTTTGCAGCGTAGTTACAAGAATTTAGAGAATAAGTTTCAGTTCCAGTAGGGTCACACCAGGGACACATGGTATAACTTTTTGTATAAGAAATTTTTTAAAGAGGTTAAAGATTTCTTATGACAACTTGCAGCGTAGTTACGAAGTTACATGAATTATGAGACAAGGTTGAGTTCAAGGATGGTAACATTGGTGTTACAGAACAAAATTATTTGTACAAGAAACACTTGAATAGTAGACAGGACAATTTGAAAAACATTATGCAGTAAGCAGCTTAAAAAATGGATGCTAATTGAAAAATTATAAATTTCAGAGAATTCAATAACATAATGCATACCAGATTTTATGGTGAGTTGCTGAATGTTTAAAACTGATAGGTTTGTTGCATTTAATAATATTGATAGCTACAGTTAGGATAAGGTCTTGATAATCACGTTGAGCAGATTCAGATTTGGACCATAAAGGGGTTGCATTAGGATTATTATAAAGAAAATCAACAAGAGCAGAGCTTTTTTTCTTCTTTTATATTACGGATATGTTCAATTATTCTAGCCTTGAGGGTGCGACGTGTTTGCCCGGTATAGTAGTATAGTTCATCATTAAATTTAATTGAGATTTTATAGACACCACCTGTAGGCCTGTTAGTATCCCCGTCATTAACATCCAGTTGTTTAATTGTAAAAGGGGAGATGAAAGGAATAAGTAAATTAAATTTACGAAGAATAATTTTTTTTTAATTTTTAAATTCGTTTCAGAATGGTACACTATCGGTGTATTCAATTTTAGTAATATGGTCAAGTTACTTTGTTATATTTAATGCCGTCTACTCTTTTCATGTGTAAAAAAATCACCTGAAGATGCTACAAAATTGTAGCAAAAATCTTTGTGAACAAATTTTTATAAATTTTTATACGTGTTTTAAAGTGGTCTTTTTATATATATTTATTACTATGTTAACAATTGAATTATTTTAAACTTTTAGGAGTTTTAAATTTTAATTAAATACATTACACTTACGATTGGTCAGACAATACTCTTTGAAAAAAAGTGCAATATTTTTTAGTTAAAAAGTGTCGATCATAGCTATACACTTGCCAACCATCTCATTATGAACCGTACAATTTTTAATACTCACCTCTTTACCCTCACCAATAATATTTTAGAGTAATTTTAGTCTTATTTAATCGTAATATCATTTGGAGAGAACACCTCTAAAAATATAGTCGTGAGAGAAAAGGGGCGTGTTTGGAAGGGGCGTTAACAATTGTACGTTTATTAATGAGATAGTTGGCAAGTATGCTATACTGATCACCAATAAAGCTTAAATTTTCTTTCGTACGTGTGACAGAATATATGAACTGAAATAATATAAACAACGCCTAGACTAAATCTTTTCGGATAAATTATTGTAAGGTTTCATGAAGTAAATATTAAACAATTTTAATCGTACTTATCAGTTTTGGATCAGCCAAACTCTTTGGAAATGTACGATTTGTTATATATTTTCTAGAAAAATATAATTCATTAACTAACGCTTTCCCTACCGGTGACGTAGATTCGTGTCATTTGAAAATCTGTAACTCTGAAAGTGGGCGTTTCTTTCGTATGTTGTGTAATACAGGGGTCGTACTCTCCGCCCTTTTTTCAGGACACTATCAGGGTTAAGGTACTTTTTAATTTTTTGCAACCACTAATTTCAGGCAGAAATATTTATAGTATTGTAGAGTTATGTGTCGTGTTTAATAGAACAGAGATTATTGTATAAAAATTGTGGAAGCAATAAAGACAGAAATATCTACTTCATGTGAGTGTCCTGAAAAAAAGGGCGGAGAGTACGACCCCTGGTATTACTTATTTCTTAAGAATGTATACCATACCCAGTGTTCATGTTTTGCAATAAAATATACTGTAAATAGAAATATATTGATTAGAAAGAATATAATTATAATGTATATCCATTTGTAATATAATTGTGATTGCAAAAAATTTGTTTTGAAACATTTTATTTTGAGGGAATAACGCCCGTATTCGGACCTTACTATCAAAAAGACAAATTACAGCGATCGCAAAAGTGTTAAAATATAATTATAAAAGTTCATATATATATATATATATATATATTAAATATAAAGTTAAAATATATTTAAAAAATTTTAAAGTCCCCTACAAAAAAATAAATAAATAGATAATAAATAAATAAATAATAATAATAATAATAAAATAAATAAAGCAGTATAAGAAGTAAATGATTGTCTTTAACAATAACGGTAGTTAACACTTTCGCGACCGCTGACGCAGACTCACGTCATTTGAAAACTGTAACTCCTCCTGTGGGCGGTCCTTTCACAATTTGTTTCCAATCCTGCCCCAAATTAGTTTCTACATTTCAGTATTTTTGCACCGATTATTGATACTGATGATTATATATATATATATATATATATATATATATATATATATTAACTTTCTCCGGAGATTTCAGGGTGCTATGCTGTCAGTCAACAACATTTAATTAACAAGTACTCCCTCCTTCCATTTAAATCTGTGCGAAATTAAATGCTACATTTCAAGTAGGCGGAGTCATAAATAACATCCAATGCAGTTTAGTAGATCGAAAACCAGTAAAATTATACCACTACAATGAATTTAACACGGCGCACTAGGGTTTAAGAGCAATGTTTACTTGAACGTGAAGTAATGTGAATCGACCTAATACAAAAGTGACGATAATCGTAGTAATGGATGATAATTTAGGAATTACCTTAAAGAAGGAAATGAATAATACAGAGCGTAACGCTGTATTGATATTTTTGCTGAAAATTTTGAAAAATGATAAACTGAGCCATGGTGCTATAAATGCTGCAGCGATTAAATTTAATGTTAATCAGAGTACAATATCCCGTTTGTGGAAGCTGGCAAAGACTCAAAAATAAGTGATGATAAAATTTAAAATGTAAGTTCACAAAAAATTGGTAAAAGTGGACGAAAAAAAAAAAAAAGATTTTTCTCAGCAGCTGAGCAAAATCAAAGATGTCCCAATTAAGCGAAGACAATCACTGCGGAGTTTAACAAGGGCTGTTAGTATCAATGAATCAACATTATGCAGGATTGTCAAGGAAGGAAAAGTTTGGAAGTGCATTTCATCCACCATTAAGCCAAGTATAACAGAAAAAAAAAATAAACTCGATAGAATTCGATTTTCTTTACAGCATGTTCAAATTAATGGATGCTTTTCGGAAATGTTGGATTGTATACATATTGATGAAAAATGGTTTTATATTCCGAAAACCAGTAATTCGTTCTACAACACACTAGATGAAACTGAACCTTTGAGGCATTGCAAAAACAAAAGGTTTATTACCACAGTAATGTTTACGGCAGCGGTGGCAAGACCAAGATTGGACTCGAATCCAAAAAATGAATGGTTCGATGGTAAAAATGAAATACGGCCTTCTGTTTATTCCGAAAATGCAAAATGAAGCTCAAAAAATCGTGGAAAAGGAACTGCTGTGACAAAAATTGTAGAAATTATTAATAAATAAGAAATCCGAAAAATGATTATAGAAAAATGTTTTGCCGGCTATGCGTGAAAAATTTCCAACTAGTCAAAAATCGAGTCCTATATACATACAACAGAAAAATGCCAAGCCTCATTTAGCAGTGGATGATCCTAATATCATAGAAGAAAGTGTAAAAGATGGATGGAATTTTCAACTACAATGTAGAGCTCCAATAGTCCAGATTTAAATGTACTTGATCCCGGGTTTTTTTAACAGAATACAGTCATTACAACATCAGATGTATACAAAGAATATTGATAACCTAATTGATGCTGTTAAAGTCGCTTTTCAAAATATAGAAGTAGAAAAGCTTGACAATGTATTTTTAACTTTACAAACATGTATGGGAAATAGTATGATGTCAGACAGAGGCAACTCGTATAAAATAACCCATCTCAAGAAGGAATAACTTCGTCGTAAAAATCTTCTTACGCGAAACCTGACATGGAATCCCGAAGTTATACTATGTGCAAGAAATTCTTCAAACATCACATAAAATTGTTTTTATTGTGATTAAAATTATCACAACTTAGTGTTTTCATTCTCTTTTTTTTACATTCCACAGATGTAGCAATTATTTTGGGACAAATTTTTCGAAGCAAATTTTTAAAAATAATTTGGTACTGATTTAAGAAAAGAATGTTTAGTATGGAAATGTTGTTGATTGATTTAATAGCATAACAGATAGTACCCTAAAAAATGTTCAATCAAAACCATAAAATCATCAGTACTATTAATCAGTACAAAAGTATTCAAACGTAGAAATTAATTTCAGATGGAGGGAGTATAATTTTACTGCTGTTGATCTACTAAACTGGATCAGAAGTTATTTGTGACTCCGCCTACTTGACATGTAGCAACTAATTTGGACAACATTTCCGACGTAAATGTAGCAACCAATTTGAGACGGAGGGAGTATTTCTTGAATATATACCAATATTCACAATTTTACAACGAAATATACAATGGATACAAATACTTTGATAATATAGAATATAATTATAATACATATCATTTTGAAATATAAATATGAAACAAAAAATTTGGTTCTGAAATATTGTAGCTTGAGAGAATGACGCCTACAGGCGGACCTTACTTTCAAAACGACGAAAACATGCGGTCGCGAAATTGCTAAGAAATGATTTTGTAAGTCTGTCTGGCATTCCTATCTCACTCGTTTTTTTTTTTTTTTTTTTTTTTTTTTTTTAATTGATAAATTTACATTCGACCTATTTTTCTATTTTTAACATTAAACCTCGCCTATTTAGTTAATTTTTTTCTTCTAATGTTCATTTAAAGGATTAAAACATTATCGCCAGTAATCGATGAAGTAATTACCACTTGTGTATATTTTTCCCAACGTAAACTAAGGGGGTTTAGCAGGAATGTTCAAAGTCACATTTACTTTTCTTCTCTGTATAGTATTTTGTTTAGAAGATCGATGATATGCGGCGCTTGTTCTTTAGAAAAGTTCTTATTCTTCTAAACATTATTATTTCCTTGCTTTTGACGTTGTTGACATATAATTTGAATCGTACATAAAAATATTTTGTTTAATTTTTTATGTTATATTTAAAGATTTGCTTCGTTATCTCATGCAAAACTTCATAAGAGCTCCCTAAACCACTCCAAAAGAAAGACTAATTTATATCTCGAAAACAAATAACTGGAATGAACTGAAAATTTGTACAGTCGGGGAAAAGAAAATTGCAGCACTCGCTGTAATTTCATTATTAATTCACGCAGGAAAATTTAATAGACACCATTCAACAGGAAATTAAATGCACTTTTTAAAAATGCTGTCGTGTTTTGAATTAGGGGTTATCTACATATCGAAATGAGCGCCAGCTTTGATTTTTTTCAATAGCAACACCCAATTTTGACTTCATATTCGAATTTCTGAGAGTCTGGCAGTGCGGAAAAGTATACTGTTTGTATACTTTATCTTTAGCATTTATAGAGTTATAATAAAAAATGTGTTAGGGGGTTATCTGTAAATGTAGAAAAATAAAATTAAGATCCTATAAAATAGACAACATTTTAATATTTTTCACCGGAAATCTTTCAGAGAAAAAAGAATTATAAAAATTAATAAAAACGATTGACTTTTAACAGTTCCTTAGTTATCTTGAATTCAGTTTCTTAGATTTGTATATACTCCAGTAATTTTTAAAATAATTTTAGGTCTATTTAAATACATTACACTTGCGATTTTGTCAAGACTGTACTCTTTAAAAAAATTGCAATAGTTTTCAATTAAAAGTGTCTATTATGTCTGCAGAGATCACCAATAAAGATTAAAATTTATTCCGTAGGTGTAACATAAAATACGAAATGAAATAATATAGATATATACAACAACGCATAAACTAAATCTTTTCGGATAAATTATTGTAAGGGTTCATGAAGAAAATATTAAACAATTTTAATCGCAATTACCAGTTTTGGGTCAGTTGAACTCTTTGGAACTGTACGATTTGCTTTATAATTTCTAAAAAATATAATTTTTTAATTAACCCTTTCGCGACTGCTGACGTAGATTCACGTCATTTGAAAATCTGTAACTCTCTTAGTGGGAGTTTCTTTCGTAATTTGTGTGTTCCATATTTCTTTATTGTGTATCTAGTGTTCATATTTTTGCAATAAAATACACTATGGATAGAAATATATTGATTAGAAAGAATATAATTATACTGTATATCTATTTGCATTATAATTGTGAATACAGAAAATTTGTGCTGAAATACTTTATTTTGAGAGAATAGGCGGATCTTAGGCGGATCTTACTGTAAAAATTACAAAATCTCGCGGTCGCAAAAAGTGTTAAAATATATTTATAAAAGTAAAAGTATATCTAAAAACATATATCTAAAGTTTTAATATATATATTTTAAATTTTAAAGACTAAAGTATCCTTAAAATAATAATCCCCCCCCCCCCCACTACAAAATAAATAAATAAAAATAAAGCAATATATGAAGCAAATTATTCAGCCTTTAACTATAACGGTAGTTTAGAAACAATTTTACAAATTTGTCTTGCATTACAATTTCATTTGTTTTTTTAATAGACAATTTTTACATTTACCAATTTTTCTACTTAAACAGTAAACCCCGCCTATTTAGTTATTTTTTTTCTTCTAGTGTTCGTTTAAAAGATTCGAAATTTATCACCAGTAATTCATGAAGTAAATACCACTTCTGCATATTTTTGTCAACATAAAATAAGGGGTTTAACACGAATACTCAATGTCACATTTACTTTTCTTTTCTGTATTGAAGAACGATGAAGGCGGGGCTTGTCGTTTTTAGAAAACAGGAATTCTCCATGCTAACACTAATGTCTAAAAATGATCATTTTTCTTTCATTTCTTTGCATTTGACGTTGTTGTTTTATAATTTGTCCCGCAAATAAAAATTAAAAATATTTTGTATAATTTTCTTTGTTATTTTTTAAGATTTGATTCGGTATCCCATGGAAAACTTTATAAGAGACGGCCCCCTAAATCACTCCAAAAGAAAGATTTATTTATATCTCGAAAACTAATAACTGGAATGAGCTGCAAATTTGCACACCGGTATTTTTCAGCATTAGGATTCATTTTATGTAAAAATTAATATAGGTCATAATTCATATTTTTTATGAATATGAATTTATTAATATTTTTCAAAATTAAAAATATCTTTCAGAATCAAAAGTAATGATGGATTATGTTTGGGTTTCTTCACTGTATCTCGTAAAAAAACAATTATATCGATCAAGTTATTTTTTGTGAAGATATTAACAAAAGTTTGAAATATGAATTTAACATTAGCACCTTCAAACTTTGAACGCTTATAACTCTGTGAAAAAAAAGTAAAATATACAACCAATAGACTTTTTCGGGTTGTCGTGATCCCAGGAATTCAAATATAAAATAAAAATGGGGCATTACCATTGAAAAAATCAAAGTTGGTGCGCGTTTTATTATGTAGACGACCCCCAATTGAAATTTTCAGTTCATTTTCTGAAACTACTCACAATTCCCCGTCGAATAATACCTATTATATTTTTCTACATCTATTAGCAACGAAGTTACGTAGAGTGCTGCGTTTTTTCCCGCCTACTGTACATCCACATTTTTCAGCATTAGGATTTATTTTATGTAAAAATTAATATAGGTCATAATTCATAATTTTCATAAATATGAATTTATTAATATTTTTCAGAATTAAAAATACGGAAACTACTTTAAGTAAAATGAATTGGAAAGTTAATATTGTTATAATACACCTAAAAAAGGAAACCTGCCCTAATCTATGTAAATTCAATAATTTTTTCATGATCGCAACCTATGTGGGAAAATTTTAATTACGGGTTTAGAATCAGCAGGTTAAAATATTATATGTGGTAAATTTGCACATGTGAATACCCAAAAATAAGAAATGTACCCAACTTATGTCGGAAAAAGAAAGTAGTAAACTTTAAATGAAAGATCTTAATTAATAATATATATTGGAACTAAGTATGTACGCCTATTTTTATAATTGGTCGTTCCCAAAATGAAAAGGGAAAGGAAATTAGAGAAACAAACATTTGATTTTTTACTATACAGAAGCCACTAATGTTCAGATAACCTAGTTAAAATGCGGAAAACTCTTGATTTCGCACTTTAACGACCCTCTTCATTTACCGACGCCGGAAGCTCGAGCCAATGTTATTCTATGGGAAAATTTCTTTACAAATAACTTACTAACTAATACATGTTTCTAAATTCTGTTTTCACATTCAGAAAATTCTCAACTGTTAAATTGACGGACCTTTTTAAAAAATGTACTTTTTTGTACTTTTAGTATTTTATTTTTAAATTGCAAAATGAAAAAAATTCACATATTGAAAATTCGTATTTTGCAGTTTCAAAATAAAATATAAATAATAAAAGTAATATTTTTTAGAAAAAGGTCCGACAATATAAAAGCTGGAAATTTTCAGAATGTGAAAACAGAATTTAAAAATATTTATTAGTTAATAAGTTATTTCTAAAAAAAAAATTCCCATAGCTTCGGCTTCCGGTGGCGGTGATTGAAGCGGCCCCTTATCGGGTCATTTTAGTTTATCTAATCTGCACATTAACGGATTTCGAACTTTAATGGTAACATATATATACAGTCAGAAAATAATAGAGTTCTATTAGTAATAGCGTATACCTGTCAACATTCCCTTCAATAATTCGTAAAATTGTTAGTAATCAACTGTTTCACACATGCCACATTATTTTTAGATTAATCGTCACCAAATGTAATTTCGATTGAATTAGCTGTAATATACACTTGCAGGCCTCCCAGCGTTCCGAAAACTTTAACAATTTTTTAGTATATTGTCGCCACTGTGGTAAAGCGATCCTTTTTTAGATGAGGTTAGACATTATCATAAAACATCCAAGAAAAAATCTTTAACTACGCATTCTAGCTACTATAGCTATGTAGCTATCTTAACTACGTAAACTGATAATTCTTAGCTATATATATATTGTAATTTTAGTTTTATGTAAACTTTAATGTTTATTTTTAGGAATCAACAAAAATTACCTGTGAAGTTAATATAAAGAAATATATACCAGAAATAATATTCAGAAAATAATATTAGGCTTAACTTATGGGCACTTATAAGGGTATGTGAAAACTAGATCCTCTGGATTAAGAGTATGGTGTCTGAAAGTGAAAATTTGTCATGATATGGATATATAAGTAAGTATGTATACGATCTGGAAGTGTTGGAGTTCTATTAGAAATAATGCAACTTGCAAATGTAACCCTTAATCACCCCTTTAACCCATGCCACTTTAAATTGTCTTTAAAAGTGTACAATTACATTTCAGTTAGCTGTAATATACACGTGCACACATCACAGCGCAAACTTCTAAATCATTTTACTATATTGCCGTTACTACGATAAGACAAAACTTTTTGAGATAAATTTAACATTATCCTTAAAACATTAAAGAAATATTTCTTAGCTACGACAGTGCTGTCATAATATAAAACGAAGGTAAAATTATAGGAACTCTGCGAGGTCTGCACTACAAAAAGACTGATTTGAGGAAAGAATGTTTAGTATGGAAATGTTATTGATTGATTTAATAGCATAACAGATAGTACCCTGAAAAATGTTCAGCAAAACCACAAAATCATCAGTACAAAATTATTCAAACGTAGTAATTAATTTCGGATGGAGGGAGTATAATTTTACTGCTGTTGATCTACTAAACTGGATCAGAAGTTACTTAAGACTCCGCCTATTTGACATGTAGCAACTAATTTTGGACAACATTTTCGACCTAAATGTTGCAACTAATTTGGGACGGAGGGAGTATTTCTTAAATATATACCAATATTCATAATTTTACAATGAAATATACTATGGACACAAATACATTGATAATATAGAATATATCTATAATACATATCATTGTGTAATATAAATATGAAACAAAAAATTTCGTTTTGAAATATTATAGCTGGGGAGAATGAGGCCTACAGGCGAACCTTACTTTAAAAACGACAAAAACATGCGGTCGCGAAAATATTAAGAAATGATTTTGTAAGTTTGTCTTGCATTTCTATCTCATTCGTTTTTTTTTTTTTTTGATAATTTTTACATTCGACTTATTTTTCTCTTTTTAGCATTAAACCTCGACTATTTAGTCATTTTTTTTTTTCCTTCTAGTGTTTGTTTAAAGGATTAAAAAATTATCACCAGTAATCGATGAAGTAATTACCACTTGTGTATATTTTTGCCAACGTAAACTGAGGGGTTCAACACGACTGTTGAAACACACATTTACTTTTCTTTTCTGTATAGTATTTTGTTTTGAAGAACAATGAAAGGCGCGGCATGTTCTCCAGAAAACACGAAGGTTTAAAAATTATCATTTTTTTGCGTTTGACGTTGTTGTTATGTAATTTGACTCAAAAATGAAAATATTTTGTTTAATGTTTTATGTTATTTTTTAAGGTTTGCTTCGTTATCTCACTGAAACTTTATAAGAGATGACGCCCAAAACCACTCCAAAAGAAGGATTTATTTATATCTCGAAAACAAATAACCGGAATGAGCTGCAAATTTCTACACCCACATTTTTCAGCATTAGGATTCATTTTATATAAAAATTAATACAGGTCACAATTCATAATTTTCATAAATATGAATTTATAAAAAATTTTCAGAATTAAAATTATTTTTTAGAATCAAAAGTAATGGTGGATTATGTTTGGATTTCTTCACTGTATCTCGTAATATATATATATATATATATATATATATGGCGATCAATTTTTTTTTGTGAACATAATAATAAAAATCTGAAATATGAATTTAACATTAGCACCTTCAAACTTTAAACGCCTATAACTTTCTGAAAAAATAAGTAAAATATACAACCAATAAACTTTTTCGTGTTGCCGCGATTCCAGGAATTTGAATATAAATTAAAAATGGGGCATTACCATTGAAAAAATCAAATTTTGTGCGCTTTTAATATGTAAACGACCCCTAATTAAAAATTTCAGTTCATTTTCAGAAACTACACACAATTCTCCGTCAAATGATACCCATTACATTCTTGTGTATCGATTAGCAACAAAGATACGTCGAGTGCTGCGTTTTTTTTTTTTTTTTTTTTTTTTTTTTTTTTCTCGACTGTACATTAAATCCCATTTTTAAAACTTTTTGGTGGCTGTTAAATAAAAAAATCGCAAAATCTGTACCAGGTGTCGCTGCGTACCGCTTGAAATGTTGCCAATTTTCCGAGCCACGCGACAGTCATCTAGTTTAGGAGCCTATGTACCGATAAAGTGCAGAAAACAGTTAATCTGCAGATTATCTAATAATCTATCTGCACATTAATTAAGGTGATCCGATAAAGTGAGGAAAATTCTTTCAATTCTAAAATTACCTAGATAATCTGCGAATCCCCTAGATATTCTGCACAGTACCGACTAGACAACACGTAATCTGCACTTTACCTACTAAGCACTCGTTAAAGTGAAAATAAGATTTTTTTAGGGCACAAGAGCAACGTTTGGAGTCACCAGGTGTTTTATTTTCCAACATAGGTTGAGTCCAATTATAACAATATGAACGCAATTAGTTCCATAATATATAATTAAGGGTAAGATATTTCATTAAAGTTAACTGATTTCTTTTTTCCACGTGAGATGGGGACTAGGCTTATTTTTGAGTATTCACACGTGCAAATATACCACATATCATATTTTGACCTGCTGATTGTAGATCCGTAATATCCCACATACGTTGGGATCAGTGTAAAAATTATTAAAAATTATTGAACTTGCATAGGTTAGGGCAGGTTTCCTTTTTTAGGTTTCTTTACATAATAGCAATATTAAATTTTCAATACATGCTGTTTAAAGTAGTTTTCATAAGTTTCCGCCACTTTTAATAATCACACATAGGTTAAGGCCTACATTTTCAATTTTTTTTTTTTTTTTTTTTACCTGTATATTTGTAATTCTCAACTGAAATTTCCAGTTTTAACAAGTCTTTCGATTATTTAACAACTAACCCTTTAGATTTTGTAATTAATGGAGCATTATATTATGTTATTTTTTATAAGTATATTTACCATTAAAAATAATAATAATAATATATATATATATATGTATATATATATATATATATATATGTGTATATTAAGCATTTTAATAAGAAATTCTATTGTTAACATAACTTTATTTAAAATAATTTCATTTTTTTTTTTTTTTCTTATTAACTGAAACTCTCATAACAATCCTTAAAAAAAGAAAAATAAGTAAATAAATAAATAATAATTATTGTTTGTATGTACGAGATATAAAAGCAACCGGCGATGACTAGACACTGGTTAAACCAACAGTCGAGGAAAGGGGGAAGGAGTAGGGAAAGGAAATAAGAGGAACGAGACTAAACTAAAAGTAGAGGAAGAGGAATTTACAGGAATTTTCAGTTGAGAATTACAAATATTCTAATTAAAAAAAAAAAAAATGTAGGCCTCAATGTATGTGCGATTAGTAACAGTGATGAAAACTTACAGAAACTACTTTAAGTAAAATTAATTAAAAAGTTAATATTTTTATAATAAACCTAAAAAAAGAAACCTGCACTAACCTATGTAAATTCAATAATTTTTACATGATCCCAACGTATGTGGGAAAAATTTTATTACGGGTTTAGGATCAGCAGGCTAAAATATGATATGTGGTAAATTTGAACTCGTGATACCCAAAAATAAGCAATGTACCCAACTTACGTCGGAAAAAGAAAGTAGTTAACTTTAAATGAAGATTTTAATGAATCATATATTATGGAACTAAGTATGTACCACCTATTGTTATAATTGACCGTTCCCAAAATGAAAAGGGAAAGGAAATTAGAGAAGCAAACATTTGGTTTTTAAGTATACAGAAGCCACTAATGTTCAGATTACCTAGTTAAAATGCGGAAAACTCTTGATTTCGCACTTTTACGGTCCTCTTCATTTAACGTCGCCAGATGACCGAGCCAATGTTATTCTAAGGGGAAATTTCTTTACAATAAACTTACTAACTAATACATGTTTTTAAAATCTGTTTTCACATTCAGAAAATTCCCAACTGTTAAATAGACGGACATTTTTTAAAAATGCATTTTTTTAACTTTCAATATTTTATTTTGAAATTGCAAAATGAAAAAAATTTACATATTGAAAGTTCGTATTGTGCAGCTTCAAATTAAAATATAAAAAATAATAATAATATTTTCAAAAAAAAAAAAAAAAAAAAAAAAAAAAAAAAGTCCGTCAATATAAAAGCTAGGAACTTGCAGAATGTGAAAACAGAATTTAAATATATGTATTAGTTAATAAGTTATTTGTAAAGTAAAATTTCCCATAGCTTCGGTTTCCAGTGGTGGTGAGTGAAGCGGGCCCTTAACGAGTCATTTTAGTTTATCTAATCTGCACATTAACGATTTCGAAATTTAATGGTAACATATATATATAGTCAGAAAATAATAGAGTTCTATTAGTAATAGCGTATACTTGTCAACATTCCCATCAATAATTCGTAAAATTGTTAGTTTCACACATGCCACTTTATTTTTAGATTAATCGTCTCCAAATGTAACTACGATTGAATTAGCTGTAATATACACTTGCAGGCCTCCCAGCGTTCCGAAAACATTAACACTATTTTAGTATATTGTCGCCACTGTAGTAAAGCGATCCTTTTTTAGATGAGGTTAGACATTATCATAAAACATTCAAGAAAAAATTCTTAGCTACGTATTCTAGCTACTATAGCTATGTAGCTATCTTAACTACGTAAACTGCTAATTCTTAGCTATATATATATTGTAATTTTAGTTTTATATAAACTTTAATATTTATTTTTAGGAATCAACAAAAACTACCTAAAAAATGAATATAATGAAATATATACCAGAAATAATATTCAGAAAATAGTATTAGGCTTGACATATGGGCACTTGTAATTGCGTTCATAAGAAATATAATATGGGTCAAGAATATGGTGGCTGAAATTTTGTTGTCGGTTTTATAAGATAAGTATGTATGTATGCGATCTGGAAGTGTTGGAGTTCTATAAGAAATAATGTATACTTGCAAACATTACCATTAATCGCCCCCTTAACCCATGCCACTTTAAATTGTCTTCAAAAGTATGTAATTACAATTCAATTAGCTGTAGTATACACGTTCACACATCACAGCGCAAGCTTCTAAATCAATTTGCTATATTGCCGTTACTACGGTAAGACAAAATTTTTTTTGATAAATTTAAAATTATCCTTAAAACATTAAAGAAATATTTCTTAGCTACGACAGTGCTGTCATACAATAAAACGAAGGTAAAATTTTAGGAAAGCTGCGAGGTCTGCACTAGAAAAAGTCTGATTTGAGGAAAGAA
This sequence comes from Salticus scenicus, assembly GCA_963930645.1. Lineage (NCBI taxonomy): Eukaryota > Metazoa > Arthropoda > Arachnida > Araneae > Salticidae > Salticus > Salticus scenicus. Next base: position 208,257,221 of record OZ005659.1, on the reverse strand, counting down.
TGTTTAGTATGGAAATGTTGTTGATTGATTTAATAGCATAACAGATATCACCCTGAAAAATGTTCAATCAAAACCGTAAAATCATCAGTACTATTAATCAGTACAAAAGTATTCAAACGTAGTGATTAATTGCGGATGGAGGGAGTATAATTTTACTGCTGTTGATCTACTAAACTGGATCAGAAGTTATTTATGACTCCACCTACTTGACATGTAGCAACTAATTTTGGACAACATTTTCGACCAATATTATATAATTATATACCAATATTCATAATGTTACAATGAAATATACTACGCATACAAATACATTGATAATATAGAATATAATTATAATGCATATCATTTTGTAATATAAATATGAAACAAAAAATTTGGTTCTGAAATATTGTAGCTTGGGAGAATAACGAATACAGGCGGACCTTACTTTCAAAACGACAAAAAACATGCCGTCGCGAATGTGTTAAGGAATGATTTTGTAAGTGTGTCTTGCATTCCTATCTCATTCTTTTTTTTTTTTTATTATTATTATTATAATTTTTACATTCGACCTATTTTTCTATTTTTAACATTAAACCTCGACTATTTAGTCATTTTTTTTTCTTCAAGTATTTGTTTAACCCCTTAACGCGCGGCGTCCTCGCTGCGAGGACGCAAAATTTAAGATCCAGCTGCAAAAATACATCCCGGAAAATTTTTAGCAAAAACCTATGTTTATAACATATCAGAAAAGGCCAGTTTTTTCAACCCTAAAATTTAAAATTTCTTTTAGTTTAATTTAGTTCATGTATTCCGGTGGCTAAATGTTCCGAATTGTCTTGCGCCGCAAAGGGTTAAAGGATTAAAAAATTATCACCAGTAAACGATGAAGTAATTACCACTTGTGTATACTTTTGCCAACGTACTCTAGTGGGTTTAGCACGAATGTTCGAATACACATTTACTTTTCTTTTGTTTAATTTTTTATGTTATTTTTTAAGATTTGCTTCGTTATCTCATCAAAACTTTATAAGAGATGACGTCCAAAACCACTCCAAAAGAAAGTCTTATTTATATCTCGAAAACTAATAAGTGGAATGAGCTGCAAATTTCTACACCCACATTTTTCAGCATTAGGATTCATTTTATGTAAAAATTAATATAGGTCATAATTCATAATTTTCATAAATATGAATTTATAAATATTTTTCAGAATTAAAAATATTTTTTAGAATCAAAAGTAATGATGGATTATGTTTGGGTTTCTTACCTGTATCTCGTAATATATATATATATATATATATGTCGATCAAATTATTTTTTGTGAACATAATAATAAAAGTCTGAAGAATGAATTTAACATCAGCACCTTCAAACTTTGAACGCCTATAACTCTCTGAAAAAATAAGTAAAATATACAACCAATAAACTTTTTCGTGTTGCCGCGATCCCAGGAATTTGAATATAAATAAAAAATGGGGCACTACCATTGAAAAAATCAAATTTGGTGAGCTTTTTAATATGTAGACGACCCCCAATTCAAAATTTCAGTTCTTTTTCTGATACTACTCTCAATTCCCCGTCAAATGATACCTATTACATTCTTGTGCACCGATTAGCAACAAAATTACGTGGAGTGCTGCATTTTTTTTTTTTTTTTCGTTTTTTTCCCGACTGTACATTAAATCCCACTTTTAAAACTGTTTGGTGGCTGTTGAATAAAAAATTCGCTCAATCTGTACCAGGTGGCGCTGCGGACCGCTTGAAATGTTGCCAAGTTTCCAAGCCACGCGACAGTCTTCTAGTTCAGGAGGCTATGTACCGATAAAGTGCAGAAATCAGTTAATCTGCAGATTATCTAAGTAATCTATCTGCACATTAATTAAGGTGATAAGTTAAAGTGAGTAAACTTGTTTCATTTCTAAAATTACCTAGATAATCTGCGAATTACCTAGATATTCTGCACATTACCGACTAGACAACACGTTAATCTGCAGATTACCTTCTAAGCACTCGTTAAAGTGAAAATAAGATTTTTTTAGGGAACAACAGCAACGTTTGCAGTAGCGAGGTGTTTTATTTTCCTACATAAGTTGAGTCCAATTATAACAATGTGAACGTAATTAGTTCCATAATATATAGTTAAGGGTAAGATCTTTCATTAAAGTTAACTAATTTCTTTTTTCCACGTGAGATGGGGACTATGCTTATTTTTGACTATTCACACGCACAAATATACCATATATCATATTTTGGAATGCTGTTTGTAGATCCGTAATATCCCACATAGGTTGGGATCAGTGTAAAAATTAGCATATGAATTTACATAGGTTAGGGCAGGTTTCCTTTTTTAGGTTTCTTTACATAATAGCAATATTAAATTTTTATTACATGCTGTTTAAAGTAGTTTTCATAAGTTTTCACCACTTTTACTAATCACACATAGGTTAAGGCCTACATTTTCATTTTTTTTTTTGCCAGTATATTTGTAATTCTCAACTGAAATTTCCAGTTTTAACAAATCTTTCGATTATTTAACAACTAACTCTTTAGATTTTGTAATTAATGGAGCATTATGTTATATTATTTTTTTATAAATATTTTTACTATCAATAATAATAATAATAATAATTATATATATAAATATATATATTAAGCATTTTAATATGAAATTCTATAGTTAACATAACTTTATTTAAAATCATTTCTTTTTTCTGTTTTATTTCTTATTAACTGAAACTCTCATAACAATCCTTAAAAATAGAAAAATAAATAAATAAATAAATAAATAATAATTATTGTTTGTATGTACGAGAAATAAAAGCAACCGGCGAGACTAAACTGAAAGTAGAGGAAGAGGAATTTACTGGAATTTTCAGTTTAGAATTACAAATATGCTAATTAAAAAAAAAAATGTAGACCTCAATTTATGGGCGATTAGTAACAGTGGTGAAAACTTTCGGAAACTACTTTAAATAAAATTAATTAAAAAGTTAACCTAAAAAAGGGAACCTGTCCTAACATTCAATAATTATTACATGATCCCAACGTATGTGGGAAAATTTTTATTATGTGTTTAGGATCAGCAGGCTAAAATATGATATGTGGTAAATTTGCACGCGTGAATACCCAAAAATAAGCAATGTACCCAACTTACGTCAGAAAAAGAAAGTACTTAACTTTTAATAAAGATCTTAATTAATCATATATTACGGAACTAAGTATGTACAGTCGGGAAAAAAAAAAAAAAAAACGCAACACCCGCTGTAATTTCGTTATTAATTGACACAGGAACATCTAATAGACATAATTCAACAGGAAATTAAATGCACTTTCTGAAAATGTCGTCAAATTTTGAATTAGGGTTCATCTACATATTGAAATGAGCGCCAACTTTGATTTTTTCAATAGCAACACTCTCAATTTTGACTTCATATTCGAATTTCTGAGAGTCTGGCATTGCGGAAAAGTATACTGTTTGTATACTTTAACTTTAGTATTTATAGAGTTATAATAAAAAATGTGTTAGGGGGAATATGTGTAAATGTAGAAAAATAAAATTAAGATCCTATAAGAAATAGAGAAAATTTTAATGTTTTACACCGGAAATCTTTCAAGAAAGAAATAATTATAGAAATTAATAAAATCATTTATAATACCCAGTTTCTTAATTATTCAGAATTCAGTTTTTTAAATTATATACTTCAGTACTTTTTTAGATAATTGTAGGTCTATTTAAATACATTACACTTGCGACTGGTCCAGACAGTATTCTGAAAAAAGTGCAATATTTTTCAAGTAAAACTGTGTATTATGGCTGTACTGATCACCAATAAAGCTTAAATTTTCTTTCGTAGGTATAACATAATATACGAAAAGAAATAATATCGATACAACGCATAAACTAAATCTTTTCGGATAAATTATTGTAAAGGATAATGAAGTAAATATTAAACAATATTGATGGCAATTACCTTTGGGTCAGTTGAACTCTTTGGAACTGTACGAATCGTTATATAATTTCTATGGTTGGTTGGTTGGTTGGATTTTACGTCGCACTAGTGTTGCGCAGATGGGCAATTGGCGACGGTCTGGGATTCACCCCTAGATGTGGTCCGGAGGCATGCCATCACAATTTTGATCCTCCACGGAAGGGATGGCTCTCCCGCTTCGGTGACCCCCAGAGGTATAAGTTTTGATGGAAACATGGAGAATATTGCGGCCACGACAGATTTTACGTGCACCAGCCACCATTAGTGTACACGACGGTCTTTGGTCAGCTCAAGTACCGAACCCGCTATCTTCCAATTGCGAGGCCGGCGCTCTACCGACTGGGCTACCGCGGCCCTATATAATTTCTATGAAAATATAATATCTTAATTAACCATTTCGCAACTGTTGACGTCATTTGAAAATCTGTAACTCTGTCAGTGGGCGTTTCTTTCGTAATTTGTGTATTATGTATTTCTTAGATGTGTACTCAGTGTTCATATTTTTGCAATAAAATGTACTATGGATAGAAATATATTGATTAGAAAGAATATAATTATAATGTATATCCATTTGTAATATAATTGCGAATACAGAAAAGTTGTTCTGAAATATTTTATTTTGAGTCTCTTACAGTCAAAAAGACAAAATCCTGTGGTCGCAAAACGTGTTAAATATATTTATAAAAGTTAAAGTATACTTTTAAAAATATATAAAGTTAAAATATATTAATAAAATTTTAAAGACTAATGTATCTTTAAAATAATAATCCTCTCACCTACAAAATAAATAAATAAAAATAAAGCAATATATGAAGCAAATGAGTTTAACTATGACGGTAGTTAAGAAACGATTTTACAAGTCTGTCTTGCATTCCAATTCCATTCGTTTTTTTCTAATAAACAATTTTTACATTAAACCTATTTTTCTATTTAAAACAGTAAACCCCGCCTATTTAGTTAATTTTTTCTTCTAGTGTTTGTTTAAAAGATTCAAAATTTATCACCAGTAATCGATGAATTAAAAATACCACTTGTGCATTTTTTGTCAACATAAAATAAGGGGTTTAACACGAATTCACCACTCAATGTCACATTTACTGTTTTTTTCTGTATTGTTTTGTTTTGAAGAACGATGAAGGCGGGGCTTGTGTTCTTTAGAAAACAGGAATTCTAACAGGATGCTAACACTAATGTCTAAAAATCATCATTTTTGTTTCATTTCTTTGCGTTTGACGTTGTTGTGATATAATTTTAATAAAAAATAAAAATATTTTGTTTAATTTTCTTTGTTATATTTTAAGATTTGATTGGTTATCTCATGCAAAACTTTATAAGAGACGGCCCCTTAAACCACATCAAAAGAAAGATTTGTTTATAACTCAAAAACTAATAACTGGAATGAGCTGCAAGTTTGCACACCCATATTTTTCAGCATTAGGATTCATTTCATGTAAAAATTAAAAAATCATAATTCATAATTTTTATGATTATGAATTTATTAATATTTTTCAGAATCAAAAGTAATGATGGATTATGTTCGGGTTTCTTCACTATATCTCGTAAAAAAGAAATTATATTGATCAAGTTATTTTTTGTGAAGATATTAATAAAAGTTTGAAATATGAATTTAACATCAGCACCTTCAAACTTTGAACGCTGATAACTCTGTGAAAAAATAAGTAAAATATACAACCAATATACCTTTTCGTGTTGTCGCGATCCCAGGAATTCAAATATAAAAGAAAAATGGGGCATTACCATTGAAAATTCAAAGTTGGTGCGCGTTTTAATATGTAGACGGCCCCCAATTTAAAATTTCTGTTCATTTTCTGAAACTACTTATAATTCCCCGTCGAATGGTACCTTTTACATTTTTCTACAACGAAGTTACGTTGAGTGTTGCGTTTTTTTTCCCCCGACTGTAACACCTATTGTTATAATTGGTCGTTCCCAAAATGAAAAGGGAAAGGAAATTAGAGAAACAAACATTTGATTTTTATCTATACCAGGGATGGAACACGGGCGCAGAATTCATACCACTATCAATCTAAGAAAATTTTCTACTTCTTAAATCAACGATATTATAGGCAGAGAAATTTCTTAAACGGATTCCGGTGTGAATTCTGCGCCCGTGTTCCATCGCTGCTATACAGAAGCCACAAATGTTCAGATTACCAAGTTAAAATGCGGAAAACTCTTGATTCCGCACTTTAACGGCCCTCTTCACTTACCATCGCCGGAAGCCCGAGCCAATGTTGTTCTATGAGGAAATTTTCTTTACAAATAACTTACTAACTAATAAATGTTTTTAAATTCTGTTTTCACATTCCGAAAATTCCCAACTGTTAAATTGACGGATCTTTTTTAAACGCATTTTTTTTACTTTTAATATTTTATTTTGAAATTGCAAAATGAAAAAAATTTCACATATTGAAAATTCGTATTTTGCAGCTTCAAAAAAAAAAAAAAAAAAAAAAATAATAATAATAATAATAAATAAATAAATAAATAAATAAAAATAAATAAATAAATAAAATAATAATACTTTTTTAAAAAAGGTCCGTCAATATAAACGCTGGGAACTTTCAGAATGTGAAAACAGTATTTAAAAATATGTATTAGCTAATAAGTTATTTGTAAAGAAAAATTTCCCATAGCTTCGGCTTCCGGTGGCGGTGAGTGAAGCGGGCCCTTAACGGGTCATTTTAGTTTATGTAATCTGAACATTAACGTATTTCGAACTTTAATGGTAACATATATACACAGTTAGAAAATAATAGAGTTCTATTAGTTATAGCGTATACCTGTCAACATTCCCATCAATAATTCATAAAATTGTTAGTAATCAACCGTTTCACACATGCCACATAATTTTTAGACTAATCGTCTCCAAATGTAATTACGATAGAATTAGCTGTAATATACACTTGCAGGCCTCCCAGCGTTCCGAAATCTTTAACACTATTTTAGTATATTGTCGCCACTGTGGTAAAGCGATACTTTTTTAGATGAGGTTAGACATTATCATAAAACATTCAAAAAAAATTCTTAGCTACGTATCCTAGCTACTATAGCTGCGTAGCTATCTTAACTACGTAAACTGGTAATTCTTAGCTATATACACACACACACACACACACACACACACACACACACACACACATATATATTGTAATTTTAGTTTTCTGTAAACTTTAATATTTATTTTTAGGACTCAACAAAAACTACCTAGTAAATTAATATAAAAAAATATATACCAGAAATAATATTCAGAAAATAATATTAGCTTTAACACTTGGAAGCTTATATTGGAATAAAAGATAAGTCCTAGTCTGAACTTATCAAGAATATGGCGGCTGAAAATTTGTTGTCAGTACTGTGGTATGAGTGTGTATATGCACGATCTGGAAGTGCTGGAGTTCATCTAGAAATAATTTATACATGCCAACATTACCATTGATCATCCCTTAATCTATACCACTTTAAATTGTCTTCAAAAGTATATAATTACAATTCAATTAGCTGTAATATGCACGAAAAGGTGCATTATGCTAGCCTTTTATTAAGCGGCCAGCATAGCATATGGACAGCCAGATCTTATATTAATCTAGATTAGATTTAGCTAGACTAGCTAAAAACCAGAAACTACGAACCCTGCTGTAGTTCTATATTTTTGAATAGATCTCTTACACAATTCAAATTCTGTTCTCAAGCCCTTTTAAAAAGCATTTTCTAGTACGATAAATTATTTCATGAGTACCGGCAAAATTATGAAGGTTTATATGCCGATCACCAAATATCTGGAAAATACCTTCTAGTTGCTGGTATACCCATGCAAAAAAGGCTTCGAGTACAGGTCTGGTGGATATTTTGTTCATTAGTCACCAATAAATTTTAATTGTAACGATTGCCTAAGCACTTCGAAGATTGATAATCTACTATGTATATCAAATGTTACGCATCAAAATTATTGGTGAATATTGAAAAAAAAAAATAATAATAACAAAAAAAAATAATAATAATAATAATAATAACACGCAATTTACGAAATAGTTTGTAACATTTGTGATTAGATATTTTTATTAACATAATTCTTATGACTCGCTTTATAATGTAAGCACAATCGGTACTCCACAAAAATGGTTAAGGAGAGGTTCTGTACACATGCTTCATTTTAGCTAGTTAGTGGAAAAAAAAATATATATATTTCGTAAATTTTGATTAAACCTTTAAGCACTGAATTATTTGAAAAATTTTATGCCCATGGGATGGATTTAATTTGTTGCTTGTCCCGCCCTTTTTTTCACACCAGTAATTTTTCAGAATAATATTCTTCAAATGTAACTCCGATTAAATAGAAGAAAAGTATTCTAAAAAGATACTGGTGTGAAAAAGGCGGGGCTATCAATACTACGGAATATTAATATGTAAAAGTAATACATTTTATTTGGAATATACTTATATTGGTGATATAAATATATTTTTGAAACAGCATTTTAGTTACAAAATATATATAAATATATAAAGGAAACAAAATAGAAATATTTATATAGAACAAGAAGAACCAACTTCAAGTCTAATAATTTTGTACCGTGTGGTATTTTTCAAAACATGTCGGTAAATGCAAAGATACCTGGCATTGTTTGCATTGCCAAGTGGTTTCTTTTCTTATTTTATGTTTATAACATACGCGACACTGTTTTGTAGGGTGTATCTTTAATTTTTCTGCCGGAATATTCTCCGGAAAACGTGTCCAATTTTTCGCTTACAAACGATGTGGCGCATCGCTACTTGTAGGACGCCCACGGATATTATAATATGGCCGGACTACTTTCGCCAATAATTCTTCAGCGATTTCTAAACGAAATTGGACAATGCCTTTTTGGTTTCAAAATTGACTTACTATGTAGAACATGTGAATTGAAAATAGCCATGTCTGTTAGATAAAACGCCATTTTTTTTTTGTAACCTTTCATTCATTTTCTCATAACAGGAAAGCACGCTAGTAATTGGTCCTGTTTATCAAAGCATCCCATATCTGTATTGCATTGGATTACACATGATGATTTGATAATTTTGCCAAAATTGTCATCATTCTTTTTTCGCTTCCCAGTATCAACTAAATCAATATTTGAATGTTTTGTGCTAAGCATGTATACATCTTTCTTATCTTTACATGTTAGTGATAACAAACCGTGGGAGGATAACATTTTGGCCTCTTCTTTTTTTTCAGTTTGAAAGAAGCAAGCCATTTTGGCATGTGTTTTTTCTTCTTTCGCACAGTTCCAACTACATTTGTATCTTGTTCTAGTAATTTTAAATATAATTGTGGAGTCGAATACCAATTATCCATGTATAGTGTGTAGCCTTTTTTTTTTCAAAATTGGTTGCGCCACTTCTAGAACAACACTCTAAGACGCCGGTATATCAGTCCCCGCCCACTGGCGGGTGCTGTAATCATCAACTCCTGCTTCTTAAATTCAGATGACGAGTCAGTCTCGTCCACCGTAACTTCGCCCAAGTAAGCAAATGACGAGTCTCACTCGTCAAATGTACCCAAAGGGTTAAAGGTATATTAATTTATACTTTAACGAAATGTTTATAGCTATTTATTTAGTCTGTGTGTTGAGTTATAACATGCATGTTTAATTTTTTGTATAAATCTTTATATATTTTTATAAATAAAAAAATATACAAAATCATACGATGGGGCAAATTGTAACATGTTAGAGGAGTGGCTTGTGGAGATGCGTACAGCCAGAGCTCGAAGTCTCCGCCAATTTTCAGGAAAATTTCAGAAATGAAAACATTTTGGCTTCCTTTCCAATACAATATTTATACAGAAATATTTTATGTGTTTTTTATGTTATAGTACCGCAATTATTTAACTACGAATTATAATCACGAATTAGAGAATATTGCATAAAAATAGTGGTAGAAAAAAAGCAGAAACTTCTCCTCAATGACAATGTCTTGAAAAAAGGGCGGAGAATTCGAGCTCTACTAAACTTTCTCTGTGGCATAAGAATGGGTGTAATGCTTAATTTGCAAAATGTGTGCACTGATTAAATGCATGAGAGGGAATAAAATATCATTTGCTTGAATTAATTTAAATTTTGAATAAGATTGACTTTTATGTTAATTTTATCTTTAATTTTCTCTTTATTTTACTATAATCCATTTGATGTAATTCCTTGTTACTATACCAAGAAGCTTATTATTCGATATTAAATAATAATTGACTTTTTTATTAAATTAATAAATGATTGATAACAAAAAAACATTTTGAAATATTGTTGTTTTTATTGTTAGGGTTCCCTTTGTATCCGTAACAGTTTTTGTTATTATTTTTTTTTTTTTAATGCTCCAAAAATATTACCAGAACACAACGTCAATACTCTAATCACTGAAATCAATTAAATGTATTTCTTTCGAAAGAGAACTGTCTAACATGATTTTTGAAGCATACAATATTACGACGCTCGTTTCATCATTTTAAAAATATATATAATTATATTTGTGAAATAAGTTGGAAAAAAATAAGAATGGGCGGAGTCTCCATAAATTTTTATCAAAATACCTCCTTCACTATGCTGAATTGCAAATTTGCAATGCAAAATTGGATTTTTTCGCTGATCCAAAATTTTCGTAAAACATTGTGTGTGAACAATTATTAATGGTAAAACACGTTTTTTGTTTTTATTCATCCCTTAATGATACTTAAATTGCATTTTTACGAACGCTACAGTAAGGCGTGGTTTTCATTAATTAGGTGTGTTTTTAAAGATCATTAGAAAATTTCATATTTTATTTTTGTAGAAAGAGCTATCGAGGGTAAATAATTGAGGTATAAAAATACACATTTATACATTTCCTTTCACTTTCTGCTTACTTAGATTTTTTCAAGTTTTTACTGCAAGGCGTGGTTTTCCAGATGGCATGATCGGGTTTCGAATTATTTACAAAACTAAAATTAAATATTCACACCGGAATAACTTTTATTGAGGCCTGAAATAGCGATAGCAATTTAAGGATGTATTTCAGAAAATGCTTCAGCAATCAAACGGTTAAGTAGTATTAGATCTCTAAAACGAGAGAGAAGTTGCCTGCAGATATGTATTTGTTGCACTGAAACACACATTTCATATTATGATTTTGTTACTCCTGTGTTACATAATAAGTGAATAGGGACAGGACAACAATACGCGTTATCATACAAATTTTATTAATGGATTTCCCCCTGCTTGACAATAACAAATGTGGGTACACCGCTAAAAAAAAAAAAAAAAAAAAAAAAAAAAAAGCACTACTAATGTTTTGCTAGGAAACTGGTATTCTACAAACTTTTGAAAACAGAATATAAATTTCCTTCGCAAACATTTTGTGAAATCTTCAGAAAGTTCTACATACACTACCTTAGTAAACATATTACAAAGTAATTAGCAACCAAAATCTGTACTTCTTCAGTAAATATGCTAAGTAAATGTTAGAAAATATAACAAGCACTTTTAATGCATATTTATTAAAAGATATTCATATATCATTATAATAAATTATTTCCGTAATATTACTATAGAATTTATAGAAATGATATAGCAAGGTGGTGACATGCTCCAGCATTTTCTCTGATTTTTTCACCGACATAATATATTTTTTACTTAATCAATCCTACAAACTTTCTCTAAAAATTTTGAAAGAATATTCCAAAATTTCCGGTGTATAATCCGCACATATATAAGCCTGTTTCGCACCAGGAATTTTAATTGAGAATGAAAGTGATATTTGTAAGAGCTGTTCTTTCGAAAAAATACAGATTGTTCTATTAAATAAAATTCCTGGTTGAGAAATAACACGTTTTCATCTTGGATTATACGCGGGAAATTATGCTACTGGTGGAAGAATCAGGGGAGAAATCTGGCTTGTCGCCAGCTTGTATAGGGTCTTTATTAGTAATAATCATAGAAAACTTTCATATTACCTTGTTAAATTTTTTGAGTTGAGGAAACGTATATTTATCAATAATTTTGCCAAAAAAATTAAATAATAATATTAAATCTTTCTTCTTTAATTTTAGTTAAAAATGAAGGCTGATTAAATGTGTTTATATTTAAAACAGATATTTTATTGAAATTGGTTGAAATATTAAATACACTTACCAATATTTTTACCTTACATATCTGAATTTTTATATATAATATAATAAATAAATATATTTTTTTAATATTTTCATTTTGAATAAGTAAAAAATAAATAAACAAAATAAATATATACTGGGAGTCACTTTAACACAATGATTTTTTATCATGAAATCTTAACTCAAAAAACTGATTCTTGTAAAATATGATTGAGAAAAATATTTTGTGAAAATATTTTTTGCAATATATGCCAAGCTTTACTCGGTAAAATATCAACATATATTTCATAATGCTCAGTACATTAGTGTTTTTTTTTTTTTTTTTTTTTTTTTAAGATTTAATAATATTGAAGTTTACTTTAATATAAATAATAATAATAATAGTAATGCAGTCAAACCTCGTTAATTTTTTATTCCCCTCTCAAGGGAAATAAAAATATTGTTCAAGTTATCAATAACTCTGAAACGTCTTCATTTTGACTATTGTAAAAACCGTTCATGTTAAAATAATTCACGTAAAAAGCATTGAACTTCGTCTGTAGTAATAAAAGCTTCAGTAGATAATTTATGTATTTATGATTCTATATTCAATCAATATTATTCTAATTCATTAAAAGAAAATTATATTTATTCATCGACTATTGTTGTCATCAACAATTTTCTTCATCATTCATAAGAAAAAAATTACTTTTTTCTAATAATATTTAGTAAATACATTAAGAAAAAAGTTTTATCCATATATTAATTTGAAACATGTTTTTGTCTGTCTCCACTGCATTGAGAGAACGGCTAGGTGCAAAAATTCGGTTGAGGTGTCTAAAAAAAAGTCTTGGTCTGTAGATGTGCTATGAAAAGAGAAAAAAAAAAAAAGTCGAACGGTCCCAATTAATATCCTTTTGAGAGGGGCTCTTACAAAATCCTATGGTGAAGCGTGACAGGTGCTGTCACAGCCCCTTTCAAAAGGATATACGAAAAATGCACATTTCTTTTTTAGAATGACGTCATTTTCGGAAATGCAACAATACAGCGAGATAATCTGAATTTTTATTGCCTTATAAAAACACAGTTCACGTGCTATCATTTTATTTTTTAATTATTGTTCCTTTTTTACAATGTGGCAACAGGAAAAAATATTTATTTATTTCGCCGTTTTTTCTCTTATTTCTTTATTTCATTTTCGGAAATGCAAAAATACAGCGAGTTAATCTGAATTTTTAGAATTTTTATTGCCTTATAAAAACAAAGTTCAGGTGTTATCGTTTTATTTTTTAATTATTGTGCCTTTTTTACAGTGTGGCAACAAGAAAGAATATATATATATTAATTTGAAACATGTTTTTGTCTGTCTCCACTATATTGAGAGAACTACTTGGTGTAAAAATTTGGTTGAGGTGTCTAAAAAAAGGTCTTGGTCTGTAGATGTGCTATGAAAAGAGAAAAATATAAAAAAGTCGAACGGTTTCCCCACCGGGGGGGGGGGGGCGGGTTAAAAACACGCTTACGAGCTTAACTAAGCTCCAAATTACTTCACAGTGAAGAAATTGTACATATGGGGACTAGAGTCGAATACTAAAAAATCACTTTCTGCAAATTTAGAATTTTCGATTTTTAAGGGGGAAAGTAGACTTGGAGGGCGGGAAAGGGGGGGGGGATTAGTTTGAGACGGAAATCCGTTCTAGACCCACACATGTAGCACCTCATTTTAAAGGTCTTGAAATTTCATGTCTATTGGGGATGTTTGTATACAATATAGTGCGACCCCTTGTGGTGAAAAATAGAACTAGGTGATTTTGCTGTAAAACCTATCATGTTACATCTTATTTTAAAGGTCTTGGTATTTCCTGAACGTTGGTGATGTTCGTACAGAACACATTGCGTACCTTGGTGTGGAAAGTGCAACTAAAGGATTTTGCAGTTGACACCACCATGTGACACCTTATTTAAAAGGTCTTGGAAATCCAAGGCGATTGTTGATAGAGGTCTTGAAATTTCATGTTGATTGGAGATGTTTGTGTACAATATAGTGCAAACCCTGGTGGTGAAAAATGGAACTAGGTGATTTTGTAGTAGAAGCTATTATATTATATCTTATTTAAAGGTCTTGGCATTTCCTGACCGTTGGTGATGTTCGTACAGAACACACTGCGCCCCCTGGCGGTGGAAAGTGCCACTAAAGGATTTTGCAGTTGACACCACCATGTGACACCTTATTTGAAAGGTCTTTTAAATCCAAGGCGATTGGTGATAGAGGTCTTGAAATTTCATGTTGATTGGGGATGTTCGTATACAGTATACTGCATCACCTGGTGGTTAAAAATGGAACTAGGTGATTTTGCAGTCGACCCTATCATGCTACACCTTATTTTAAAGGTCTTGGTATTTCCTTACCGTTGGTGTTGTTCGTATAGAACACGCGCTGCCCCCTGGCGGTGTAAAGTGCAACTAAAGGATTTTGCAGTTGACACCACCAGTGACACCTTATTTGAAAAGTGTTGGAAATTCAAGGCGATTGGTGATTTTGCAGTCGACCCTATCATGCTACACCTTATTTTAAAGGTCTTGGTATTTCCTTACCGTTGGTGTTGTTCGTATAGAACACGCGCTGCCCCCTGGCGGTGTAAAGTGCAACTAAAGGATTTTGCAGTTGACACCACCAGTGACACCTTATTTGAAAAGTGTTGGAAATTCAAGGCGATTGGTGAAGTTCGTATACAACATACTGAACTCCCTAGTGGAGGAAAGTGGTTTTGCAACGCGTGCATAGGATGCATGCCTGCTAAACAGTGCAGCAGCCACAGGCAGAGGTAACACGAGTCAGAGGTTCGGTCGGTTCAAGGTTCATTTTTGAGAATTTTTTCATGTTATTAGCGGCCTGTATATACGCTGCCGCAGGCACCGGGTCACGAGCCCGAGTTCCGTTCTGTTTGAGTTTTTTTTTTTTTTTTTTTTTTTTTTTTTTCGTTACAGATGATTATTTTTTATTTTTATTTTTATTTATTTATTTATTTATTTTTTTGTGATGCTTTCATTTAAAAATAGAAATTCAAACAAAATCGAGTTAAAAATATAAAACCATGCATATTTAAGGTTCATTTAAGGTAATTATTATGGGTCCAGGCATTGCCGGGCGGGTTCGTTAGGTTCCAGGTTAATTTTTGGGAATATTTTTATGTTATTAGCGGCCGGCGTATGCAGTGCCGCAGGCACCGGGGTCACAAGCAGGGCCTGATTAAGGGGGAAGCTCGCTCTTCAGACATTATTTATATTTACACCGTTATTTTTTAACAAATACTTTCCTCCTATAATAGACAGAAAATTTTCATTAAAAATTATTTTAAAAGAATTCTGGTGTCTAATAACGGTGAGTAAATTGGATTGTTTTACACCGTTCATTTTTTATAAAAAATATTTCCTCGTCAAAGCGTGGAATTTGTATGACAAGAAGTAAAAAATAATTGTAAAAATATTCCGGTATGAGCGAGCTTCCCCCTTAATCAGGCCCTGGTCACAAGGCAGAGTTTTGTTCGGTTCGAGGTAATTTTTTTTGTTACAGCTGATTACATTTTTCGTGATGATTTCATTTAAAAACAGAAATTCAAATTAAATCGAGTTAAAGGTATAAAATCATACACATTTAAGGTTCATTTAAGGTATCATGGGCGTTCGTTCGGTTCCAGGTTAATTTTTGGGAATATTTTTATGTTATTAGTGGCCGGCGTATGCGCTGCCGAAGGCACCAGGGTCACAAGGCAGAATTTCGTTCGGTTCGAGGTAATTTTTTTGTTAGAGTTGATTATTTTTTCACGATGCTTTTATTTAAAAATAGAAATTCAAATAAAATTGAGTTAAAGATGTAAAACCATACAAATTTAAGGTTCATTTAAAGTTATTACCATGTGCCCGGGAAACGCCGGACTGGTCAGCTAACATGTAGTCTTAGTATTAAACGAAATAGAAAATGAAAGATAGGAACTGTTTATTTGGAGTCAGTTTGACGTCACATTGACTGTACTTTGTAGAAAGTACAGTCAATGTCATATATAGTATTTTTATTTATAAGCATTTTTCTGACTTTCTTTTTTTAAGTGAAATGTCGTAAATTATATTAGATGTTTTAACTTGAAATACATTTAAATAATGATGCGACGTTTTTTGAAACAGTACGGTCAATAAAATGATCGTCGAATTCGACGAATTCCAGCTAGTTGTTTAAAATTTAATCTATTGAATGCTTCACCAATTGATCAATAATAATGTTTTAAAAATCATTAGAAGAAAGTAATATTTGTTTGTTTTACAAATCTTTAATAAATAAATTATGAATTCTATTTTTATGAGCACATCTTTTTTAAAATTATCGTTTTATTATTTATTATTATACTCTTAATGCTGTTTTGTTAAATAAATCCTTGTCGAATCTTGTTCATGATCAATCTAAGAATTTTATTCGACAAGGATTTATTTAACAAAACAGCATTAAGAGTACTTTTATATATAAGAACTTTTGCTAGTAATCGGATACTGTTGTTGCTGACTGTATATCAAATATTTTTATTCAAAGTTATTCGTTATTTATTTCATTGGGTTTTACAGGACACTAGTGCTGTGAAATGGGAAATTGGCGACAGTCCAAAATTATTGGTTATTACTGAATAAAAAATCATTAAATTTGACAAAACAGAATCAGATAGATTCGTTTGGCGCTAGAACACTTTATATATAGTCAATAACAAAACAAAAGACCAACCCCCCACCTAATTTTGCTGTAAGTTGTAGAAACTTGCGGCTGGCACCATTCAATTTGTAATAACGTCTAGTTTATAATGGTATAGTACGATTTTACTTAGGGCGTTGTCTACATATTAAAACTGGCATCAACTTCCTTTTTTACAATGGTAAACCCCATTTTTTACAATTTATTTGAATTATTTGGATCAAACCATCACGGAAAAAGGTAAAGTTTATATACTTTGCTCAATTTTTCATAGAATTATAAGCTGTCAAAGTATGAGGATGCTAACGTTAAACGAATGTGACAAACATTCATTCATATCTCCCAAAATAATTATGATATTCAAATTCTGACTTTTTTTAATATGATAGAATGTAGTGACCCAAGTATATTCTATGCATATTTTTGATATATATATATATATATATATATATATATATATATATATATATATATATTAATTATGACAATTATTAATAAATTCATATTTGAAAAAAATATGAATTATGTTAATTTTTCCATGACCAGAACGGGCATCATCAAACACATGGGATTCCAAATTTACAGCTCGTTCCTAACATTATATTTTGAGTTACCGTGATATTTCATTTTTTATTGTTGTTAGAGGGCCGTCACTTATTATAATTTGTATCCTCTGTGAGTAAATATCTGTGTATGTTTCGACGAAAAAATATTTTAATTTACCTTTATGATATTCTAATTGTTTTCTAAGCAACATTTCGATGTTTATTATACAAATGGCCTTATTTTTTTTTTTTTTTTTTTTAATATAAAATCATCGCAATGCAGGCGAGAGATTGGGAAAGAATGCCAAAAGAAATGAAGTCCCGCCTCTATGTCACGGAAAGAATTAAAAAAAAAAAAAAAATAGTTTGCATATTCATATATGACTCTATATGTGACGCTGGTATGCATAAATATCAATGGCATTTACTACATGGAATGCTTAAGGCAAAATTTAAATGATTTAATTAGAAGTATGTAAAATAATTTTGTTTTATAATATAAAGACTTAGAAAATTGTGTAAAGGCGTGGCTTCCGTTGCAAAAAGGAATATACCAGACTCTGAAATGATAAGTCTTTGTTCTTAAATATTACAAAACATTTCATAGTTTTTAACTGCTAAAATTATATTTTAGCCCTGTTGACGGTTTTTTTTTTCTTTTTCTATTTTTGGTACTTGAATAATCTAGGAGTCGTGCACCTCAAGTTAAATGTCACGATTTAGGAAACGCGGCAAGACGAGGATTATTCTTCGAAAGAACATTTACGCAGTGAACAATACTTTTTATTTTTTTTTTTTTATTTATTTTTTTTTTTTTAATTAATATAATTATTTTTTATTAATTTTCAAAATATTTTTGAAAACGAATTTTCTGTTTCAATCTTGTGACATTTTCGCATTCGTCTACTGTACTGTTTGTAAGCTAATGCTATTTAAATTTTATGGCATGACGTAACATAATAGATTATTAAATTTTTATTAAATGTTTTTAAATACTGCATAATTTATTTTCCGTTATTATAATAACGGCGTAAAACTGGCGTTACATTTATTGTGGAAAAAGAATTTAAAACAATGTAATATGTCTTACTACTTTTAAATATATAGATCTCACACATTTAAAACTAAGAATTCAAGTAGAGTAGACGACAGTATAACGGGGAATATTCGTTCTTCGCTATATGAATACATTTTATGTGGGACATACTTAATCAGACCAATTTATGCAAATTCAGTCGAATACAGAAATTTTTATTTTATTTTGTTGTTTTGTTTTATTTTATTTTTTATTGTTTTCTAAATAAAATTTCAATGTTTACTGTACAAATTAACCTATTTTCGTAAAATTAACGCATTGCATGTGGGAAATTTGATGACATTCAAAAGTATAATAAACCCCACCTCTGGCTTTTTCTGAAAAAATACTTTACTTTGAAAAATGTTTTTTTGTTTTCTTAATTTTTGTTTTTTTGATTCCTTATAGAACTCTAGCATATATTAAGAAGTGAATTTTACCGTTTCGATTGTTGATGACAAAATTTCAGTTACTTAATCAGGAATATGTGAAATAATTTGATGTTTTAGAGAAACGTATAAAGGCGTGACAGATTACTCAAAATAGGAATGATTTTTAAGAGTATCTTCTTTTTATCGAATATTCATACTTTCGCGACTACATGTTTTTGTCTTTTGGATAGTCTGATCCGCCTGCGGGCGTTATTCTTTCACACTATATTATGTCAGCACAAGGTTTTCTGTATCTATATTTATATTACATATGAATATACATAATAATTATACTCTTTCTAGTTTAAGTATATTTATTCATTTCATACTATTTTGTTTTTAGAAATATGAACATAAGGAATATTTTTAAGAAGTATAGTAACACAAATTGCGAAAAAAACACCCACTGCAGGAGTTACAAATTTCCAAATGACGTTAATCTACGTCAGCGGTCGCGAAAGTGTTAAATATACTTTCTCAGATTTTAGCTTAAATCATGTTATCTATATTTTTGTATATTGTTGGTTTGTACACCACAAATTAAATGTAAAACTTTATAGTAAATATTTCATGTGGAGTTTACTGTATAAAATAAAAATATACCCAACAAAAGTAGCTAATCCTTTTTATTAAGTATCAAACACTTTTTTTTTTTTTTTTACCGCTATAAATATTATTATCATTATTACTATTATTATTTTATCTTGGTATCTAGATTTTTGTTATTCAACATTGAAGGGTTCATATGACTCAGGCTATTTGAAATTTTTCGTATGAAGTGACTTATTTAACTATTCCACGTGTCATGAATATTACCTACTATAAAAACTTTAATTTATAAGCTAACACAGAGCGTTCTGTAAATTATCTTTGCTTTTTCTTTTATACTTAAAATTTCTGTACCTTTTTTCCTGTTTGAAACTTAGTAAATATTGTCTATTCTGTGGTAGACCATGATTTATTTTTTTCATATTTCTTAATTCATTTTCGCTTGTAACTATATCTAGAATTTATTTAAAGTATATAAATAGGTATATTTTCTGAATCGCATTGATCTGAGAAATTTGAATATGAGGTCAACAAAAGGGGTTTACATTGAAAAAAATGAAGTTGATGCCTGTTTTAATATGTAGATAATCCCTTAAATAAAATCCAACTATATCATTATAAACTAGACATTATTACACATCAATTGGTACCGATCGTTTGTTTCTACGATATTTTCCGGCAAAATTAGGTAAGGGGGGGGGGGTCCGACTTTACAGACAAGGATAAATTTGTATGAGGTAAAAGCACCCTTTTAAATAGCTTTGTGAGTTAATTAAAATATCCGGTGTGAAACTGATATATCAGACTTGAAGACTATACGCAGTAAAACATGTATATATTTTATAAATTTGTTCCATAAAAAATGTGAATGATAAATCAATTATAAATCAATATAATTCAATCCTTCAATTAAAACAGTGATTTTTTTTATCAAACGGAAACATCTTATTCACTTTTCAGCATTTTTTAACACAGACATTTCCGTTTGCATTTGCAATTAAAACAAGGTACCATCCTACTTAAAATAAAATTCGCTTTCTATCTTGTAGTAACATTTGTGAAGATAAAAATCGATAAAAAAATTTTAAGCAGGCAAAAACAGTTATCGCGCTATATTATATTTAAATAAAATTAAAATACTGTAACCGCCGCCTAATAAATTCACTGGTTAATAAAATCAGCCGCTTAGTCCGAACTAATTGCCAGGACCGGAATCAAATCAACATAAACTACATTTAAAACCGCCGTAAAGTAAAATCTGCATTGCCGGCTAATAAAATAAAAATAAAAATCTCCTCTGCAGCAGAAAATCATTTATGCACACTAAAAGACTTAAAATAAATAAATAAATAAAGTACGTTTAAGTACATTAATCCCTCTATTATCTCTTATTTTTAAAAATTTTACATTTGCAGTGCAGTTACAAATTGAACACACTCATAAATTATCTCCGTAACAATTTCAAGGAACGTATTCTTCAAAGCGCAGTAAGTTACAAATTTGATTTGATTTCCAAAAGATATATATATATATATATTAATTATTAAAAGATAATTTCTAGTTCTTATTTCGTAATAACTATAAATCAAGATATTTAATTGAAAAGATTTTAAAGTTTTAAGAAAAACGTGAATTTAAGTGAAATAATGTTGGTTTTCCTCAAAAGAAAGTGCATATAGGACCTTAGAATGTGTTTAATTTACTTATATCAAAGAAACAATTGAACAATCAAAAATGAATTAATATTGTTTCTTACTTCCAATGTTCGTAACCTTTTGGATATTTATTCCAAATTCAGGGAAGTAATACTTTTTTCTTAAGTGCAGGAATATTCGCTAGATATTCGTTGGGAATAGAAAATAGTTTGAAGAAAGAAACTTTTGCATTATTACCTTTCTTGTGTCCTAAATGTTGAAAAAACTTTAGCTTATCATATTAGAAAAGTGCATGCAAGTGGAAAGCAATTTTAAATAGTTTAAATGTATTCAGAATATCATCTATGCTGTATGAAGTAGAGATGGGCGTTATTTCACGTAACATAATAAGTAATATTATTATTGCATTGTAGCCTATTAGCAGGGTAATATAGTACAAAAAATATCCTATTAAAAAAATAATATTTTCAATTTTATCACTGCACGCGAAACAGACGAGAAATTTCTGACGGCAAAACTGATATGATACACTATCATGCAAGTAAAAAGCTTGAATTATTTCTTTTATACAATGGATTTACAAAATACATAAACAATATTATGAACGCCGACTTTTACCGAAATCCAAATCATACAAAAACTAATAGTTCAAATCGCGTCATACGGTAACAAAAAAGTGACGAGTAATGAATAAAACAACTATATTTTCGCGTCTAACTATCCCGCAAACCTCATGTTTGATACAGCATCATACATGAACAGATAACAAAGTAACAAGCCAAAGAGTCGCATCACTTTCCACACACAGATGTTCGAATCGATTCGTTACTTCACGTCTAAAAAAAAATACGATTTCTTGCAACTCTCTGTTACTCAGTTTTTTTCTCAATCAGTAATATCTTTCCATGTTTATAAAATTATCGTTAAAAAATAATACAGCTGCAGCTATATTATTTTTTTTAACGATAATTTTGCAAGGATAATATTTTCTAGAATAAATTAGGGAATATTCCTTGTGAAATATATTAATAAAAATAATTTTAATAAGTAAGATAATTTTAACATGACATTATGACATCATGCTAATATTATTAAGTCTATTAATTTAGAAGTTGATTTTTTGGTGTTGATTACTTTCCATGGGATAGTAAAATCGTTTGGGCATAGAGTTAGTTACAAGATTCTCTTGTTTGACAGAACACAGAAATGCTTACAAGAGGGGAAGAATTTGACTGATGTTTGTGTTTATGTTTACGGATTGGGGTGTTTTTTAATTAGATTTTGCTGGTAGGTAGAGCTAAGAGGATGTTTATTTGAAATGATGATGGCAGATGGAACTCAAATTACGTAATAGCATGTGACGCATGCAAATCTGCTTAAGAAGATTTTACTTTTTCATATGTTTTTATGTGGTGATAAATTCGATAAGAGGATGTATATTTGTATTTCGCTTTTCATTTTCTTATTTATTTTAATCAGTTAATTTCTTTTATTTATTTATTTATTTTTTTTTTTTTAAGAGACTTTTTTTATGATGAGTAAAATAATTAATTATTTATGGATTATCTCTAAAAAAGGAGTTGACTGTGAAAAGAAAAAATATTGAAAAACTGCTCATAGGAAACAAATTATAAAAATCTCTGATGATGCTTTACTATTAAAGCGAAAAGCTTCGGATAAATTTTTTAACATCTTTTAAATAAAATTTAATTTTACATGTGTTTAAAGTGTTTTTAATATAATTAATTATTTATGGTCGTATATCCGTACAAGATCCGATTGGGAAAATCATATTATACGATTTTGCGAACAAAATTTAAATTTTATAACTGTTCCAAATTTAAAAGAGCATTTTAAAAGACGTCATCCCACTGTAATTAAGAAGAATAATTCGGTTGTCAATTTGGAAGTTTTTTTTTTTTTTTTTTTTTTTTTTTTTTAACCTAAAGACCATATATCAGCATCTTGTGAAGGACTCTAAAAAAAGAAGAAAGAAAGAAAGAAAAGAAAAAGAAAAAAAGCCAGAAATTTAGTTTCAAATCGCGTTTTACGCTTTAAACTAAAATTTTTTTTAAATTGCTATTTTTTAATAGTAGTTGCTTTTTAATCAAATAAAATTATTTTACTTTTCACATACTAAATATTTAATTCTATATAAAATGTATACATATGTTTTTATCATTAAATTATGTTTTAAATACACTAGTTAAGTTTTCTTTTTCTAAACAATCCACTTAATAATAAGATAAATTAATCTTATCTTTCGTTGAATTATATTTCTAAAAGTCAATTATAACGTAATTGTTATGAAATAATTATGGCAGCATATAGTTCTAATGCTATTTTTATTTATTTTATGTTATTAGTGCTAGAGGCCTATTTCAGTCGGTACAGTTGTCGAATTTTTATAATACACTCTTAATTAGTGCTAGAGGCCTATTTCAGTCGGTTTATTGAATGGGGATTTATTGAATGAAGTCCCCCAAGGCACAACTTTGACATGAGTCCCCCCGCAGGCCCAACTTTGACTTGAGTCACACCCAAGGTACCCCTATTTCAGTCGGTACAGCGTTGTCGAATTTTTATAATACACTCTTAATAGTGCAAAGGGCCTATTTCAGTTGGTTTATTGAATGGGGATTTATTGAATGAAGTCCCCTCAAGGCTTTGACAACTTTGACATGAGTCCCCCCCCAGGCCCAACTTTGACATGAGTCCCCCCCCCAAGGTACAACTTTGACATGAGTTCCCCCCAGGCCCAACTTTGACATGAGTCCCCCCAAGGCCCAACTTTGACATGAGTCCCCCCCAAGGTACAACTTTGACATGAGTCCCACCCCCCAAGGCACACCTTTGACATGAGTCCCCCACAAGGCGCACCTCCCCCTCATTGGGAAAAAGAGAAAAAACGTTGTTTTGAGGCTATAAGACAGTTTGGACTTCCAACGTTATTTGTTACAATATCTGCAGCTGAAACACATTGGTTTGATTTAATGAAAACTTTATCATGGAATTTAGATCGTCACAAATTAACTAAAGAAGAATTTGTCGATATTAACAAGTTTAGCAGTAGGCCTCTGGCACTAAATTAAAATCTGTCAATGTCAGATTTTCATGTTTTAAATAATGAAATAATGTCGTGTCTGTATATATATATATCTTTTTTTAATGTAATACATTATTTGGCAGTGTAGGATTTGGAATGTTGTAATCTTTTTTAATAAAACATTTTTTTTAAGCAACTAGCTAACATTTTTTTAATAATATAGTTTATATATTGGTATTCTTTGTTACAGGAAACGGTTGGTTGGTTGGTTGGTTGGTTGGGTTTTTAAATCGCATTAGTGCTGCGCAGATGGGCAATTGGCGACGGTCTGGGACTCACCCCTAGAGGTGGTGCGGAGACGTGCCATCGCAATTTTGATCCTCCACGGAAGGGATCACAGGAAACGGATGTATGCATTTCAATATTATTTACAATATTCCGTTTTCGCATGTGCGTACTTCTTCAGAAAGAACATTTCATGGACTATATCTTATACTATTATTATTTTATGATAGAAATTTTATTTTTAAAAGAAAAGAAAATACGATTACATTAAGTGAAAATTACTATTCGAAAGTGTTGTTATTCAAAAGCATAAATCGTATGCACTATGTACGACACGCCTATATAATGCATTTCTTGAAGTCCCATTTTAATTAAGTATAAATTACAAATAGATTACAAAAATAATAGGATATTGGAATATATTACCATAGTCTGTACGAAATGAAGTAACCTATTACTGAAATGTAACTGTTTATCCCATCCCTAGTATGAAATGGTATTGAAACTGAATATTAATATATATATGAGTATAGTATATATATATATATATATATATATATACACCAGAGAGAATGACTGACTGTTCCTAAAAAAAAGACCCCATAAAATGTTAATTTAAAGAATAACTGAAAAAAAAAAAAAGTACTAAGATACTAGA
The DNA here is from genome assembly GCA_963930645.1 of Salticus scenicus. Classification (NCBI taxonomy): domain Eukaryota; kingdom Metazoa; phylum Arthropoda; class Arachnida; order Araneae; family Salticidae; genus Salticus; species Salticus scenicus. Next base: position 208,232,158 of record OZ005659.1, on the reverse strand, counting down.
TGTCCTTATAATTCTGAAAACCTGAAAATTATTATTATTATTATTATTATTATTATTTTTTTTTTTTTTTTTTTACCGTATTCAAAGTTTTTTTTTTTTTTTTTTTTTTTTTTTTTTTAAGATGGAAAAACGATAAAACTTTTTAAATATCGTCTATTAATGAAATTCAAATTAATGAAAAATATATATTTGTTTAAATAATAGTGTTCAGTGTTTAGTTAATATAGAAAAACTGGTGTCATGAAAATTATGAGAGCCAGTGTATTACACGTATTACATGCAGTTTTTGATAACAATGTTACCAGAAGACATAAAATTGATCTAATGAAATGAAGATCTACAAATTTTCTGGTAAGAGAAAGTTAATGCACGTGTTAAAACATAATACAGAGTTTATACAGCAATTTTTTTTTCTTTTTTTAATAAAAATTTATAGAAAATTGGTACTATTTTTTTAAATTAATTAATTTATTTATTTTTGAAACACCTATTATCGAGATCTAAAACTGACCTATCTGATCAGGATGACTATTAATTTTCCTGTGATAACCAAGTAAAGCATAAGAAATGTATCTAAAATGAGTTTATGTAACAATTTTCAAGTAAAGCGTTAGAGCCGTTTTTGAGATACTAACTTTTATCAAAGCTTGACATGATTAATGGTTGACCGGAAAAACAACAATTACATGCTAAGGGATATTTAAAAGATGATTGATATGGCAAGTTTGAAAAAAAAGATCATACAGCCGTTTTGAAAGGAACGCACATGCAGGACCTAAAGTTCTATTATTTATACAGGGCATTCATTCATAAATTTTCCTGAACTGTCCAGGCGCGCCAGCGGCCGAACGGTTCTGCGCTCAAATCTGGAAGATTTGAGTTGTCGGGTTCGATCCCATGTCATGTTCGTCGGCCTAGCCGTTCGCATATATCCATGGTTTTCTCTGAAAGATGCTTAAATACGGGTTAGAACCCCTTAGAAAGACCCTGACGGAGGGCACTCACCCTTAAGCCTAGGACATATAGCAGTCAATCGTCCTTATTACCAAATCCCATCCAATACTGAATCAACTATATCACTCGAAAGGATATCTAATAGAGTGTTTATACAGAAATTTTGAAGAAAATCGTTAGAGCCGTGTTTGAGTTATGGACTTACGGACCTATTTCCGGTTTTCAAATTTTTACCAATATTTATCAAATTCATCTGTACACCAGACCTTTTTCAATTCTAAATCTTCGTAGTTCTATCTTTATTAGTTTCCGAGGAATAGTAGCCAGAAGATTCAACACATACACACAAACTGGCCAATTGCCAAAAAAAAAAAAAAAAAAAAAAAACTGGTTTGCATTTAGGCCACCTTAAAACATAAAAATCAGGTGACATCTCGGTATGGAATTTTTAAACCGAATACAATACTTCCATTACTTACGATAGTCGGGTAATGGAAGTAAAAATTAATGTGCAGGTGTCTATTGAGAAACAATGCAATTTTTAAAAGAAATATAATGTTAAACCATAGTTTCGTAAACTAGATGCCTTCCACTTGGCTCGGAAACTTCGCTAAAGTTCAAGTAGTAGACAACGCTACCTGGTACAGATTATCCGACTTTTTTATTCAACTGTCACCAATAATTTTAAAAAGTGATATATGATATATAAAACCTAGGTTTCTTCGATTCTATTCGCCTTTTATATACTTAAATCCTACTTTTGGAAATTTTGGGTGACTTTTGAATAAAAAATCGCGGAATATGTACCAGGTGGCGCTGTCTACTACTTCAACTGATGCCAAGTTTCCGAGCCACGTGGAAGGTATCTAGTTTAGGAGGCTATATTCAGAGTTCCCAACTTTTATAATTTATTCAGGAGCATTTTTAGCCCTGTCTTCTTTTCGCACTAGAAATTTTGTAGATTATTTCTCTTTAATCTGCGACGACGATTAAATAAGAAGAATATCATTTTTCAAAATTTCCGATTTAAAAAAGCGGCGGGACTGACAACGCTCGTGAATATATTTTAAAAGTTGGGAACTTAGGTATAGTGTTCGAAATTTCCGACAGCCACTTTTTACCAGCAGTCTGCTTCTTGAGAAGTTTTGTAAACGATTATTTTGGAGTATCGAAATAAAGTTTTACATGTTAAATATACTTCTGTTTGATACAATATATTTATAGGTGACTATTGCTTTATTTGAAATTCGAAGATTTGTGATTAGAGCAGCTAACAAGTGGAGCACAAATTTATGCACGGAGTTATCGTTTGCATAACGTATAAAATAGGCTTTAAACACCACCATTTTCAGTATTAATTATTTCCGAAATAATGTATACCTACCGTGAAGGATTAATATTGTGATAGCACATCGCTCGAAAATGCCTAAATGCGAACCAAAAACCGGATCAACTCGCAGATCTAGTGTGATGTTTAATCCAAGCAGTCTTAAAATCAACGAAACTATAACCTCAAAATTTCTGGCATAAATCAATCCAAAACTATTGTTTTACTGTAAAGGAAAATCAAAAGTGGTGATAATGTTCTGTTGGTTTAACCTCTTAAGGGCCCTCTTCACTCACTGCCGTCGGAAGCCGAACCTAATGTTATTCTATGGGAATTTTTTCTTTACAAATATCTTATTAACTAATACATATTTTTAAATTCTGTTTTCACATTCTGAAACTCCCCAGCTGTTAAATTGACGCACCTTTTCTAAAAAATTATTTTTTTAATTTTTTATATTTTATTTTGAAGCTACCACTATTTTTATAAAATAATCTCTATCTTGTACAACCACGGCATATTACTATAACAGAGCTGCCAACCTAATCCGGCAAATCGTCCGCCCCTTTTTCTACACCATTTAATTTTTAGAGTAATTCTCTTCAAATATATTTACGATGAATTAAGAAAACAAATATTCTTAAAATTAAGTGGTGTGGAAAAAGGGGCGGTACAAACAAATTGCCGGATTAGGTTGGCAGCTCTGCTATAAATGTACCAGAGGTATTTTTGCATAAAATTAGTAGTGGCAAAAAAGGCGAAAATTGTTTATCTCCGAGAGCGTTCTAAAAAATGGGCAGAGAGTACGACCCCAGGAAATATGATAGCTGTTTTTATTGATTAAAAATTACGGGGTTAGAATTCCGTCTTAAGGCGAAAACTCATGCACTTTGTTACGGAGAAGAGCTCTGACTTCATATTAAAAGCATTGTTAATCTTGTTATCTAATTTTACATTTTTCTTACACTTATTAACTTTCTGATAAGTGCAGCGGCTTTTCCAAATACATTTAATTGCAATATCCTGTATAATCATTACAGATATTTTCATTCACATTAAGCATTAATTATATTAAATATGAATTTTTTATTAAATAATTTTAAAAAAAGTAATAACTTTTAAAATTCTTATTTATCTTTAAAATTTTATCTTCGGAAATTCCGTTTAACCAAAGATTTAAATGACTTTTATTAATGTCTGATTTAAAATATTTTATATTGCTGAATAAAAATATTGTTTTGTAAAGTCATTAAATCTCAATTAGCAATTTTCATGCAGAAATTTCGACTATTTCGTTTAAAAATCATTAAGATTATACATTCCGATAAGGGGATTTTAATTCTAAAATTACCGATGATAAAGAAATTCTTATTTCGTTAAAGAGGCTTTAAAATAAGTTGTTTCCACATAGAATTTCGTTTAGATATGATGAAATTTTCGTAAATTAGAACTGATAAAACTGTTTTAAAATAATTTAAAATTTTGTAAACTGACAACAAATATATAAAAGTTATGAATTAATCTGCGAAAAATATTCTTAATTAAGTCGCCAACCGCGTTTTATTTTTAATATTTTATATAAGTTATTCATTTTTATTTCTTTTCGAAAGAATTTAACCGTTCTCACATTGGGAAAAGTGTATCAACAATATACTTATCAAGAGAATGTTGACTGAATAGCAACAACGATTAACCGGGATATCAAATAAACATAATTTTGCATGTTAATTGTCACCTCAGTAAACAACCTCAATACGTAAGAGTAATTAAAAAAAAAAAAAAAAACTTCCAAAACTTCACAGAACGAATTCTGACTTGAAACTGACTTTGCACAAAATCATCATTAAATGCTTTATTTGGTTTTCAATACACTCGACGAAGTGAACAGTGAACCATTTAAATCAAGGCAAGGAATAAAAATATTTTTTGACAAGTCATTAAATATTAATCAGCAATTTTCATGCAGAAATGTTGACTATTTCGTTTAAAAATCATTAAGATTATACTATCAGATAAAGGAATTTTAATTTTGAAATTACCGATGATAAAGCAATTTTTATTTCGTTAAAGAGACCTTAAAATAAATGGTTTCCATATAGAATTTCGTTTAGATATGATGAAATTTTCACAAATTAGGACTGATAAATCTGTTTTAAAATAATTTAAAATTTTGTAAACTGACAACAAATACATAATGCTATGAATTAATTTGCGAAAAATGTTTTTAATTAAGTACTTCAAAAGGAATATAAAATATATATATATATAAATTATCGATAACTTATAGAAGTAATACTGAAATGAAAATAAAACTTAATATGATATAAATAATATTGAAAGTTTAACAATTTGTTCTAGTACAAAAAATTTTTTTTGAAAAACAAAATTATTCTTGAAAAGCTTTTATGATTAAAACAAATTAATAATAATGATTGTCAGAAAGATATATAGAAAAATTATGCAAATTTCAATAGTTAAAATCATTTAGAATTTGTTTTATAATTTAAGATTTTTTGAACCTATATTAAAAGGCCTCTGTATAGGTACAATATTTAAAGATATAATGGATGGCCTTTTTAGAGGCATTTTATTGTATTCCATTTCTAATCAATAATTTTTGTGATAACTGCAATTTTTTTATCCCACCAGTGGTCGAGAAGTTCTGCTCTCGAAGATGGAAGACAGGAAGTGCCGGGTTCGATCGCAAATAGCGCTCATCCATTTAGCCGTTCGGTATTTGTCCTGGTTTTCTCTGAAACTCACATAAATACATGAAACTTAGAAAACTAACTAATTAAAAAAGCTAACTAGATAAACTATCAGTATTTTAAGTAATTGCAGTTTATGTACAACATTTACGCATACGTTTCTATTATATGTGTAAATAATTTAAAAATGACATCTTAGTATAACAGAATTACAACTTATACATAACTAAGAAAACAATGTTAGTTGCCATTTGTCATTCAGCTTGCTGATTCTAATGCATTTCTAGATGCTTTCGCAGTTTAAAAAATTTTAGCTTATATAGACCATAATCATAAAGAATTATTCTTTATGTCCTGTAAAAAAACTATAAACTCTAGATTCACCAAAATATATAGAGTTCGTGTGATGGTGACTCGTAATACGTGTATAAATTTTCATCTCAAATGAATAAGAAGTTTAGACACTATCACATTTTATAAAATGTGGGCCCATAAACCATAATGATAAAGAATATTTTTTTGTGTCCCTAAAAAAGAAAAGAAAAAAAAACTGTAAGTGCTAATTTCCCCAAAATAAATAGGGTTTATGCTATGGGAACCTATAACATATGTACCAATTTTCAGCTCATTCAAACAAAGCCTTTACACGCTATCGTGTTCACTCGCATGCATCATAAAAAAATATGAATTCAGGACACCTCAAAAAGTGTAGATCACACCAAAATCTCAAACACGTTTTTTTGACATGATTACAATGTATTCCTGACTATAGCGTTTGGAAATTAAAAAATTGTGGAGAAATAAGATCAAGAGAAATGTCTTTCTCAGTCCATAATGTATTTGAACTATTTTGTCTGTCTGGGTATAGAAACCAATTTTTCTACAACTTTCAACAGGCAACATTTTACAATAAAGCTGAAAAATTTAAATAACATAAAATATGTGACTCATAATATGTGTATAAATTTTGATCTCAAACAAATAAGGCATTTAGACATTATCACAGTTTGAAAAATTTGGGCACACAGACTATAATGGCAAAGAATATTTCTTTGTGTCATTGTTAAAAAACTATGTACTAGATTCACCAAAATCAAAATGTTTTGTTCTATAGGGAACTGTAATATGTGTACCAATTTTCAGCTCATTTGAACAGAGCGTTTAGACGCTAATGGGTTCACTCACATCATTTTCAAAATAGGAAACATGAACTCAGGAGACCTCAAAAGTGTAGAAACACCAAAATCTCAAACTCGTATTTTTGATAAGATTAAAATATTTTCCTCCTGATAGTTTTCTGAAAGTAACAAAGTGTTGAAATGTGATCAAGAGAAATATCTTTATCAATCCATAATGTATTTGAATTATTTTATCTGTCTAGGTGTAGAAACCAATTTTACTATGACTTTCAAAAGGCAACATTTTACAATAAAGTTGTAGAATTTAAATAACATATACATTTTTTTTTAATTATAATAAAACTTGGAGGAACGTGAATAGCCTTTGTAGGAAGATTTCACTCTCTTCTATTTCCTACAGATAATTATAATTTTTTAGCCCCCACAAGTGGCTAATCCAGGGGTTCTGTTCTTTGAGCTGGAAGACGAGAAGTACCAGGTTTGATCCCAGATCATGCTCGTCGACCTAGTGATTCGGAGTTTTCTGCATTTTTTTTTAAATTTGCTGAATATGAGCTAGAATTCCTTAGAAAGATTCCCACTGAGGTCCTCTTTCCTTAGGTCCAGGTCCCTACTATAGACAGTCTTCCATATTTCAAATACCATATCATACTTGTAATTTTTATCAGAGTATTTTCAAATTTAAACAAAACATAAGCATTACAAAAATGAATTCAGAAATCTACGTTATCAATATCTTATCATAGAAATAATACTAAGCTGAACTGTTGTTCTGGTATATAAAATATTTTTTGAAAAACAAAAGTATTCATGAAAAGATTTCAAGATTGAAAGAATATTAATGATTAAAAGGAAGCTATATTGACAAATTATGTAAATTTGAATTACATTAATTATAGTTAAAATAATTTAGAATTTATTTCCTAAACTAAGATTTGTTTTTAATGTAGAAGTCCACCACTATAAAGGTCTAATATTTAAAGGTACAGTGGGTCGGCCATTTTAGAGAGGTTTTACTGTATTTCATTTTTAATCAATAATTTTTGCATTCCACCAGTGGTTTAGAGGTTCTTTTCTTGAAGCTGGAAGACTGGAAGTGCCGGGTTCCATTCCAGATTGCGTTTATCCCTATAGCCAGTAGAAATTTGCCACGGTTTTCTCCAAAACTCATGTACATACAGGCTATAACACCTTATAAAGACCCCACCCCACATAGGACATCTTCTTAAAAAGAATTCTGTACCATACACAATTGGTCGTAACCCAAATAACATGCCAACCTATAACTTTTATTGAAATATTTTCACATTCAAGTGGAACATAAGTGAGTAATTCCAAAAGGAATTCAAAAAACCTTACATTATTAATAACTTAGGAGAGAAATAATACAAAGCTAAGCAATTTGTTATAGTTGGTATATAAAATATTAATATATATATATATATATATATATATATAATAATCCATAAAAGCTTTCAAGATTAAAATAATATGATTTTTTGAACCTCTATTTAATGGCCACCTAGGTAACCGTCCAAAATTTAAAGCTACATTTTGTAGTTTTTTTTTTTTTTCTCTCTAGAGAGGTTTTACTGTATTCTAATCCTAACCAATATCTTTTTGTGTTAACTGTAATTTTTAACAAAATATTTTCACATTTACATAATAGATAAATATTTAAAAAAAGAACAACAACTTTATTTCTTTAATAACTGATGTTTTTGTTAGATAACATTAGAATAAAAACCTCTTGAATAATATAGCATAAAAATTTTTGTTACTTATAAATTACAATATTTCTTAAATTAATTTTACGCGAAAAGAAGATATTTCAATTTGTATTCTGTATTAAAAACACAGATATTAATCTTTTATTCTTATTTAACAAATATAATAAGCAGAATAATTAATAGGAGGAGGTAAATAATTCCAACAAAATTTCTTCTCCTCTTAACAACATGAGTTCAAAGAAAATAAAAAAAATATTCAATATTGCTATTTTAAATTAAAAATATGAAAACGAAAATCGAAATATTTACATCCATGTACGTGCGCGCGCATGCCTGAATCAAATAAATAAATAAATAAATAAGACTTTTTAGTTGCGACAACAGATGGCAGCAGCTCTGATATATGCTTCCCGAAAAGTTCGTTTTGGGACCGAATTTTACACTACGCCGCTCAGTGACTCGAAGTTATAGGCATAGGAAGGTTATGGTATTATTATTATCTATGTATGATGTTTTTTGTCACATTTCGATTTAAATATGTATATATGTGTGATAATAAAAGCGACTCTATGTTTTTTTTTAACCCTTTATAAGACCATAGGAATATTTTCCCCACCAAACTCGTTATCATTCTATTTAACTTGCACCATTTTTTTTTTTTTTTTTTTTTTTTTTTTTTGTTAATGATTCCTGTGTATCATTTCTCTAGACAAATATCAGTATAAATATTATTTTTATAATATTGGTGCAAAAAAAAAAAAAAAAAAAAAAAAGTAGTCATTTGTGGCAATTTTGCTTATGCTAATACAATGGGTTGTGAGAAGTTTGGGATTAACTAATAGAATAATGTGTCAAAACTAAAATAATTTTTTTCTGATAAGCTAAATGATTTTTTTTTTCTTTTCTTCAATTTTCATTCGTGAAATTAGTTTAATGTGCCATTTGAGGAAGAACATTATAAAGGGGTTAAACGGTATCATATTTTTCTGCTGCAAACAGGTATTTAGAAACATACCTGATAAAGAAACAAATCTTGCAAAAAACAAGAGAATAAAAGGAAATAAATAAAAATTTCGTGAAGAAAATCTATATTTATAACACAATTGATTTAGCACACAATGTTATATATATCATCACATTACTGCTTCATTTTTCTTTCTTTTTTTATGTAGTATTTCAATATAAAACTCATGCAAGCATTTACTGACAAACTATGAAATATTCACATTTTTCTTTATTTTTATTGCACAGAAACTTTTACTTTAAACCGTAATATGGGATTATAATAATTAATTTTAACATTTAGTAATTTAACGTTAAACATTTATTTAATTTTAGCATTTTATGACACATCACTGCAACCACTTACATTTCCCCCCTTTTTAGGGTCCAACGGTACTTTTCAGTACCTTTAAAGTAAAATTATTTTATTAAATATATATATATATAAAAAAAAAAAAGGAATTAAATTCTGATTTATTAAATCTATTTTAATCATCTAATTCCTATAATATTGTTACTATAAAAAAATTAATATATTTTCTGTCACTAATGAATACAGTTATTCAGATAAATTTCTCGATTGATAACAGAATAAAAATTTATTTTTCTCTAAAAGTGGCGATTTGTGGCAAGAATCCTTTTCACAGATTAAAATGTATACTTTTGGAAGTAGTAAAATAAGTTTGAAATTTTTGACAATTTTTGACAAAAAAAAAAAAATACACAACTTAAAAATTTAATTTTGTTGTTAATTTCATATTCACATTTCATGCGTGAAACACGACATACAAAATCTGATGTGTGCACCACATGACTTCCTTTTACACTTTTAGAAATATACATAATGTTAAAAAACATTGATATAGGACCCGAAACAGTTGGCTAAAAATATTTAAAAAAATGAATTATCACCGTGTTCTGAGCTTTTCTGAAAGTTAGTTAAAAACCGATTGCAAGATTTGTACTGGTAACGCTGACGAAGGCAGCAGGAACCGAAAAAAAAATGGCTAAGCGTATTAAAAAAAGCCATTTTCACCGTGTTCTGAACTATTCTGGAAGTTTCAAATGTCTAGCTAGTCGGGAAGTTAGTTAAATAAATTTTCTGTTGAACCATATAAACGCTGCCAAAGGCAGCAGGGACCTGAAACAGTTGGCTAAAAGTATTAAAAAGATGCATATTCATCGTGTTCTGAACTATTCTGAAAGTTTCAAATGTCTAGCTAGTCGGGAAGTTAGTTAAATAAATTTTCTGTTGAACCATATAAACGATGCCTAAGGCAGCAGTGACCCGAAACAATTGGCTAAAAATATTTAAAAAATGCATTGTCACCGTGTTCTGAGCTTTTCCGGAAGTTTTAAATGTTTGGCTAGTCGGGAAGTTAGTTAAAAATCGATTGCAAGATTTGTACTGGTAACGCTGCCGAAGGCAGAAGGGACCCTACACAGTTGGCTAAAAGTATAAAAAAAAATGCATTTTCACCGTGTTCTGATCTAGTCTGAAAGTTTCAAATATCTAGCTAGTCGGGAAGTTAGTTAAATAAATTTTTTGTTGAGTCGCATAAACGCTGCTGAAGGCAGCAGGTATCGGAAACAGTTGGCTAAAAAAAAAAAAAAATGCATTGTCAACGTGTTCTGTGCCTATCTGAAAGTTTCAAATGTCTAGCTACTCGGGAAGTCAGTTAAATTGCAAGATTTGTCTAGAACGTTTTTGAGTTATTACCGTTTTTTGATACATTATGGTCAAAACCTATGTATTTTTGTCATTATGAACCTAATTTTCCTAAATATCTCCAAAACGGAAAATCATGCAAAGTCCAAAAAGGGAGGTGCACAACTAGATGTTATAACAAACCTATGTACCAATTCTCAACTTTCTACGTCCAACTGTTTTTGAGCTATGAGACATACACACACACAGACAAACACACACACACATACAGACGTCACGAAAAATCGTGTAAAATCCCTTATATCTCTAAAACGAGAGCTTGTGTTAAGACGACACTTGCAGGTGTGCAGCTAGACATCATGACAGTCACATGTATAAATTGGCAACATTCAGCGATCGTTCGTTCGTTTTCGAGCAATGTGAAATAGGAAATTCATTTCGCAATTCGGGATTACTATACTTCCTTATACTTTGTATAAGGAAGTAAAAAACAACAAAATGTTGGCAGAAGTACCTTAAAATTTTATTAGGACCGTGTTAAAAGTATTTTTATTTCATATTTTTTTATAGTTATCTTAATTGAAACTTGATGGCTATTCAAATAAAGCCACTGAATTTCATCGAAAAATCTTATTTCTGAAAATTTCTGTTTTGAACTTATTTATATATAATAAAACTTCATGTAATTGAAGAAATAAACATATATTTGTATTTTTTAGACACTCTTTTAAATTATTTCACTGCAAAATATCAGTTACTTAGAGATTGATTTTTGGGCCTATGTTCGTATTTTAACATTGTTCGATCCACTGTGCGCCGTTATCGTACTTGAGGATTGTACTACCATGCTCTGCATAAGAGTGGAACTTATCGGGTTGCGATGTCCTGAATTTAAAATCAGTGTCAAATTGGGAAGTTTTTTTTTTATATTTTTTGCATATGTATTATAAACATATTAAGTCAAAAAAAGAAATTAACTTTGTACGAAATAAAATAAATCCGCATTCGGAAACATATCTCACTTCTGTTTTCGTAGGTGTAAAGTTAAGAACAAGTGTTGCTGACGAGGTATTATTGAATGACGACGTACACAGTCGCCAATTTCTGGAAGTAGTAACTACGAAAGGTTCCATTGGAAGAACACACCTGTGTATAGCATATTACTAATTCCATGAAATAAATTTCCCGGTGGGTATTTTAATTTTAAATTTAAACATTAAAAGTATCACGGTTCTTCAAAATATTTTTTTTTTTTTCAAAATTTCATATAACTTCTTCTTCTTCTTTTTTTTTTTTTTTTTTTTTTTCTTTTACAATGTCCTCATTATAGAATTTTAAAATAATTACAACTTTAAAATTACGCAAAAATTTATATACATATATATATATTTGTGTATATAAACCGAAATTTCTGGTAGATAACCCGGATGTAAGATGAGTCTTTTTTCTACCTGAAATTTTATTTAATAAAAAAAATCTATACTTTTTCGAAGGAACAGCTCGTACAAATATAAATTTATTTATCAGTTAAAATTTCTGGTGCAAAAATGAATTATATAACCTGCGGGGTATCTACCAGAAATTACGGTATATATATGTAATATAAAATGGAATAAAACTAGTTTATAAATATTATAGTTAACTTGAAATTGCTTATTTGTTAAGTCAAAGAATGAAAATACCTTTTAAATAGAACTTGCTCGTAACTTAATCATCAGAACTGTTAATCATGAGCTTTCACTCGAAATTATTATTGCTAAATTCGTATTCCCCCCCCCCCATCCCCATTCCATAAAAAAAGGATGAAAAAAATATATCGTTATTAACTCTCCCATTCATTTACAAAACTATTTGGGATTTTTTTTTTTTCTTTTTATTTAAAGATCAAAATTCTTCAATTGTATACGACAAAGATAACAACTTTCAAGTACTGGAGTTAAAAAAATAAGGAAATTGAGCAACTTTTTTATTGTAGCATATTGTAAACTGAAACTAGACTCTGTAAGTACTGTACTAACTGTATAACTCTGTACATACTATACTCTGTAAACGAGAAATATGTAGCATTCCACCTAGTCTGTCAGCAAACAATTCACCTTAGAAAGAGAGCCAGATTAACCATGAAAATTAGCAGGAACTCCATAAAAATTTAAGATCTCTTTTCAATGGAGATTTTTTTTTTTTTTTTTTGAATTCAACACGCTAGAAACATAATGCTATAAATTCTATTTCTCAAAGATATTGAAAATAATTTAAATAAAATCTATCTTATGGAAAAAATTTTACAGGGTATGTTACATAGAATTTAAACAATTGTTCCTACTTAGATGTCGAGTCTATTTTACTGTTTTTGTGGAATCTATTTTATTTGTTTACAAACCTTAGAGCGTAATTTACTATTTCATTAAATGTTATGAAAATGTGATAATGGATAAGAAATAAATATTCTCATCCATTTTCTTTTTCATATCATAATTTAAAATATTATTGTTTCAGTCGTGTTGAAATTTAAGAATTTTAACCCTTTACCGTTCCTATTAGGGACCACTTTCGCGACCACTGACGTAGATTCACGTCATTTGAAAATCTGTCAAATGACTTGACACATATCAAATGAAGTGGACGTGAGGTAATGAATGTGATCAAATGAAGTGGCCTGACGTGACGTGTGTCAAATGAAGTGGATGTTTCTTTATGTAACACATGTTACATGATTTCTTGGCAATATATCTAATTTTCACATTTGTACAGTCGGGGAAAAAAAACGCAGCACTTGATGGTATTTCGTTACTAATTGACGCATAAAAATTAATTAGACACCATTCAACAGGAAATGAAATGCACTTTCTGAAAATGTCGTCGAATTTTGAATTAGGGATAATCTACATATTAAAATGAGCGATTACTTTGATTTGTTCAATAGCAACACCCAATTTTGACGTCATATTGGAATTTCTGAGTAATTTTCTGAGTAATTTTGTTCGGAAAAGTATACTATTTGTATACTTTATCTTTAGTATTCATAGAGTTATGATCAAAAATATCTTAGGGGGCTATCTCTAAATATAGAAAAATAAAATTAAGATCCTACAAGAACTAGACAAAATTATACTGTTTCACACCGGAAATATTTCAAGAGAAAAAGAGCTATAAAACGAAATAAAAACATTAACATCTATACAGTATCTTAATCATCATGAATTTAGTTTTTTGGATACGTATATGCTTTAGTACTTTTTTAGATAATTTTAGGTATATTTAAATACATTACACTTACGATTGGTCAGACAATACTTTTTATAAAAGTGCAATATTTTTCAATTAAAAAGTATCCATCATGGATATACTGATCACCAATAAAGCTTAAATTTTCTTTCGTACGTGTAACATAATATACAAACTGAAATAATATAGCTATATATGTATATATATATATATATATACAACAACGCATAAACTAAATCTTTTCGGATAAATTATTGTAAGGTTTCATAAAGTAAATATTAAACAATTTTAATAGCACTTACCAGCTTTGGGTCAGTTGAACTCTTGGGAACTGTACGATTTGTTTTATAATTTCTATGAAAATATAATTTCTTAATTAACGCTTTTGCGACTACTGACGTAGATTAACATCATTTGAAAATCTGTAACAATGCCAGTGGGCGTTTCTTTCGTAATTTGTGTGTTACTTATTTCTTAGGCATGTGCCCAGTGTTCATATTTTTGCAATAAAATATACTATGGATAGAAATATGTTAATTAGAAAGAATATAGTTATAATGTATATCCATCTGTTATAATGTATATCCATTGTGGTACAGAAAATTTGTTTTGAAATATTTTGAGAGTATTTCAAACAGTAAACCCCGCCTATTTGTTAATTTTTTTCTTCTAGTGTTCGTTTAAAGGATTCTAAATTTATCACCAGTAATCGATGAAGTAAATACCACTTGTGTAGATTTTTGTCAATGTAAAATAAGGGTTTAACACGAATACTCAAAGTCACATTCACTTTTCGTTTCTGTATTGTTTTGTTTTGAAGAACGATAAAAGGCGGGGCTTTAGAAAACAGGAATTCTTGATACTAACACAAATGTCTAAAAATCAACATTTTTGTTTCATTTCTTTGCATTTGACGTTGTTGTTATATAATTTGACCCTTAAATAAAAAATAAAAATATTTTGTTCCATGTTCTCCGTTATTTTTTAAGATTTGCTTCGTTATATCATTCAAATTTTTTTAAGAGACGGCCCCCTAAACCACTCCAAAAGAAAGATTTATTTATATCTCGAAAACTAATAACTGGAATGAGCTGCAAATTTACACACCCATATTTTTCAGCATTAGGATTCATTTTCTGTAAAAATTAATATAGGTCATAATTCATAATTTTTATGATTATGAATTTATTAATATTTTTCAGAATTAAAAATATTTTTCAGAATCAAAAGTAATGATGGATTATCTTTGGGTTTCTTCACTGTATCTCGTAAAAAAAGAATTATATCGATCAAGTTATTTTTTGTGAAGATATTAATAAAAGTTTGAAATATGAATTTAACATTAGCACCTTCAAACTTTGAACGCTTATAACTCTGTGAAAAAATAAGCAAAATATACAATCAATATACTTTTTCGCATTGTCGCGATCCCAGGAATTCAAATATAAAATAAAAATGGGGCATTACCATTGAAAAAAATCAAAGTTGTTGCGCGTTTTAATATGTAGACGACCCCCAATTCAAAATTTCCGTTCATTTTCTGAATCTACTCTCAATTCCCCGTCGAATGATACCTATTACATTTTTGTGCATTGATTAGCAGCGGAGTTACATCGAGTGCTGCGTTTTTTTCCCCCGACTGTACAATTAATGCACTACGGACACAAATACTTTCATGAGGAAGAGTATTATTGTAACATATATTAATTTATATTATAAATATGGATACAGGAAACAATGATTTAAAGCTTACTTGCCAACATCCTAATTAATATTCCGTAGTATTGGTAACACCGCCTTCTTTTTACCACCAGTATATTTTTGTAGTATTTTCCTTATTATTTAATCGCAATTACATTTGCAGAATATTACTCTAAAAATTTACAGGTGTGAAAAAAAGGGCGGGACTAGCGACACTACGGAATATCAATGAGCATGTTGGCAAGTATGATTTAAAGTAATGTAATATGAAATATTAACGCCCACAGGTGGGGATTACTGTCAAAAAAACAAAAACATGCGGCCGCAAAAGTATTAATTTTACTCCTCTAGTCAGTGGTGTCAAATTTAGGGACTATTTTATTCAATATCCACTACTACAGGGATAGAACACTGGCGCATAATCCATACCTCTATTAATGTAACAAAGTTTTCTACTACTTAAGGGGCCCTCTTTACTCACTGCCGCCGGAAGCCCGAGCCAATGTTTTTCTATGGGGAAATTTTCTTTACAAATAACTTATTAGCTAATACATATTTTTAAATTCTGTTTTCACATCCTGAAAGTTCCCAGCTGTTAAATTGACGCCCCTTTTTTTAAAAAAAAATATTTTTTTAATTTTTATATTTTATTTTGAAGCTGCAAAATACGAATTTTTCCATATGTGAATTTTTTTCATTTTGCTATTTCGAAATAAAATATTAAAAATTAAAGAAATACATTTTTAAAAAAGGTCCGTCAGTTTAACAGTTAGGAATTTTCTGAATGTGAAAACAGAATTTAAAAATATGTATTAGTTAATAAGTTATTTGTAAAGAAAATTTCCCCATAGAAAAACATTGGCTCGGGCGTCCGGCAACGGTGAGTGAAGATTGCCGTTAAATCAACGATATTATAGGTGGAGAAATTTCTTAAACAAATACCGGCATGGGTTCTGTGCCAGTGTTCCACCCTTGATCATTATCATAGCTGTTTTATAATCAGGGATGTTTGTCTCTCCGGATTCTACTACTAGAATTTTTTAACAGTGGTATTGTTGATAATTTTCCAGTAAAGCTTAGCAATTAACTGTAACCAAAATTACAATTCGTAATTTCTGCTAGAAGATAAAATAAAAAAAATCGGAACGCAAATACCCCTGAATATCTTAATTTATTCCGGAGCATTTTAAGCCCCGCCTCTCTTCGGCAGCACCTAATTTTCAGAATATTTATTTTCCATTACATAACTATAATAGAATAAGAAAATATTACTCTTTAAAAAAAATGAAAAAAAAAAAAAAAAGTGGTATAAAATAAAGGCAGGGCTAAAAATTCTCCGTAATTAAAATATTTGCGGTCTTCCGCTATTCGTCAATTTTATTTGTTAAATAAAACTCATCAAAATTATTGGTAAGTGTTGAAAAAATATTCCCTAATTTGGCAACAAAGTTTGGAGCGTTTTAGAGCGTTAGGGTCGGCATTGTATAACCTCTTAACGCGCGGTGTCCTCGCCACAAGGACGCAAAATTTAAGATACAGCTGCAAAAACTCATCCCGGAAATATTTTAGCAAAAATTCACGTTCATAACATATCAGAAAAGGCGGGTTTTTTAAACCTTAAAATTTAAAATTTCTTTTAGTTTAATTTAGTTCATGAATTCCGGTGGCAGTATAATTTAAATGTTTAAAATTGTCTTGCGCCGCAAAGGGTTAAACTGAAAGATATAGCAAATTAAAAGAGAAAAAAAATAGGTTTGAATAGTTCTTAAAAGAAAATTTAGAGTTAGTGTTTAGTTTCAAAAGAAAAAATATTGATACAGGTGACGAAATTTGCTGACTCTAGTGATGGAACTCGGGCGCAAAACTCATTCCGGTATTTGTTTAGGATCAATTTTTCTTTAAAGTTGGACACTTTTGATAGTTGACATCTTCAATTTTCCCGAAAGTTTCAGGGTATGTTAGTTAGTACTGTGATAAGAAAAAGTGGAATTTATTTTTTTCTGAATTTCATTTGTTTGACCTAGAGAGGAGGTCAAAGTTTGATGCCGTAAATAAATGGTGTCATTTTAATATCATTTTACTCCTAAAGCCATGAGTGACCCATGTCAATTTTTACTTTCCGAACACTATAGTGAGGAAAGTATTGTAATCATGTCAAAAATCCGAATTCGAGATTTTGATGTTTCTATACGTTTTGAGGTCCCCTGAGTCCGTTTTCACTATTTTTACGATGATGTATGTATGTGCGTGTGTATGTGTGTATGTATGTGTGTATGTGTGTATGTCTGTGAGTGAACACGCTAGCGTCTAAACGCTTCGTTCGATTAACCTGAAAGTTGGTACGCATATTGTAAGTCACCATAGTACGAACCCTATAGATTTTAGTGAATCTAGCACTTATAGTTTTTTTACAGGGACACAAAGAAAAATTCTTTATCATTATGGCCTATGGGAGCAAAATCTTAAAAGTGCGATAGCATCTAAACGCCTTGTTCAATTGAGCAAAAAATTTATACACGTATTATAGGTCACAAATACTCAATTTGTATAGATTTTGGAGAATCTAGCACTTATAGTTTTTTTACAGGGACACAAAGAAAAATTCTTTATCATTATGCCTATGGGGCCAAATTTTTAAAAGTGTGATAGCGTCTAAACGCCTTATTAATCTGAGCAAAAAATTGGTACACATGTTATAGATCACAATTGAACTAACTGTATAGACTTTGGTGAATCTAGCACTTACAGTTTTTTTACAGGGACACAAAGAAAAATTCTTTATCATTATGGCCTATGGGACTAAATTTTTAAAAGTACGATAGCATCTAAACGCCCTATTGAATTGAGCTGAAAATTTATATGAGTATTATAAATCACTGTTGCACTAACTATAAGCATTTTGGTGAATTTAGCATTTATAGATTTTTACAGGGACACAACGAAAAATTCTTTATCATTATGATCTATGGGCTCAAAGTTCAGTAGCGTTAAATAAAACATCGTGTAATAGATGGAGAAAAATACTCAAACACTCTATTATGGTTTTCTCTCTTTTGTTTGTTTAACAACTCCTCTTTCTTTACTTTATCTACAAAACTGTTAATTACTCAATGTTCGGAAATTCGAGTGGAGTCACTCCAGATTTTTTTAAACACGGATACTACTTCATACTAAGTACATTTTAGCATAAACAGTTTGGTGGGTCACTGAGGGCTTTAAAGGCCAGGGTCATTCTAAACTGTAGTTTTCGTTGATTTTTTCCACGTTTTCAGTCTGAATATCTGCTAAGGTCATGAGTGTCCCATAGAAATATTCATGAGGTTAATTACACACCTTAGTATAGAACTTAAAAATATTTAAAATTGTATGGGTTACTCTTGGCTTTAGTAGTTAAACGGTTTCAAAGTTGAAAAATTTTAAAAAAAGGTCAAAGTTGATGGTAAATTACTCTATAAGCCATGAGTCAATAACTATGAGACACAGTTGTAATTATACTCTAGATGGTCTAGTTTTAGACCCGGGTTACAAACCTATGGGGCTTGCAAGATCTGTTTAGATACAGTCTATTTTATATCGCCAATGTGTACCCGTTCTATATATTTTAAAAGGCTTCAGACCCAATTTTGTAATGCATTAATGCTTGTTTAAAACTTACCATAATAACCCCCATAATAACTTCCCATTCTTCTATAATGTAATTATAGGAGACAGCATCAAAATAAATATAAAATTAAAACATCACATAGGGAAGACCGGGGCAGGGTAAGTGGAAACATAGAAATAAAAAATACAATTTTTAAGTTCTTATTTACTGCCAATAAAAGGAAGTACAGATACACAAAACCTACTTTACAATATAAAAAATATGTGTATGTTAACATCTGTTGATTTTATGAGGATAAAACTGTTTTCGAGTACTGTTTTTTACTGTGAGTAAAAATTCAAATTTTGAAATGATGTCGCATTTTATGTAGCATAAATTAGTGAATGTTTTTGATTGATTCAACGTTTATAGTGTATAGTTGCAGCTTGCTAATCATATGATTTGAAACGCCCACGAGGATAAGTACGGGTAGCATAACATATCGTGAAGTGAAAATTGTGGACAGGGGCCAGCTGAAACAAAGATAGGGGAAGCTACTTGAAACACCTGTTTCAATTTGTTCCATGCGCAATTTTTATTTTTATTTTATTTTTTGTAAACAGTCTTATTTTCATCACCCTATTTATATTTTACATGTAATATAACAATATGCACATTTCAGATGTACCTTAGGTTATTTTTTACATTATAATGTCCATAATAAAATGGACCATATTTCAAATAAAGGTCATTATAGAGTATCAGATTTAGTAAATTATTACAGTAGAATTTTGCACTTAATTAACATTTATTTAAAAATAACTATAAGGAGGTTGATAAATTCGTTTTTAATAATACCGTTAGGTTTATGAAGGTTGTTACAGTAATTTAATACAAAAAAGAGAGGAGAATTTCAAGTTCACAATTAAAGTAAAGAAATTCTCCTCTATTATTCAATGGACGTGATAAGACTTGTAAAATATTATCCAAACTGATATCTCGAATTAGAAAGAAATTAAAACTTCTTCACACACCATAAATTTTAAGTCAGCACAACCGGTTTTGAAAGGACGTAGCCTTTCTTCATCAGGTGCAAACACGTGCTACTGCTTTGTAAGCAAAAAGCAAGAGGTCTTGCTTTTTGCCTCCAAGGCAGTAGCACGTGTTTGCACCTGATGAAGAAAGGCTACGTCCTTTCGAAACCGATTGTGCTGACTTAAAATTTATGGTGTGTATGAAGAAGTTTTAATTTCTTTCTAATTGATTGTACGACAGTTCTTGAATTAATTTTGGTATCTCGAATGTCATCTTCTATGGGCCAGGCAAAAGAAACGTTTTTAGATTTGATTTGTCTCTAGAAATTTGATCTTTGCCAGTTTTACAGTCACTTTACCTTTACTATCAAACATCTGCATGATTTGTCCCACATAGAACACCTATCTTGCTTTTTCCTAGAACATGAGACCAACACTCAATTTCCAGTATCTACTTGTTCTGAAAATTCTTTTTAGCAACTTTCATTTATTTCTAATGCACTTATCTTTTGGAAAATTTTAAAAAACAAAGGTAGAAAAAGTTATTTTAAACCATAAATAAAGATACAGCCACTGCAGTTTAAGCTATTACATATGTATATATATATATATATATAAATTAATTTTAGAGTGCTTTTGCATTTGTGCACTGGGCTATCTGAAACAGGTGCTTCAAGTAGCCCCCCTTATATTTCTTTTAGCTGGCCCCTGGCCACAATTTTCACTTCACGAGATGTTACGCTACCAGTACTTATGATCGTGGGCGTTTCAAATCATGTGATTACCAAGCTGCAACTATGCACTATAAACGCAGAATCAATCAGAAACATACACTAATTTATGTTACATAAAATTCGAAAATTTGAATTTTTACTCACAGTAAAAAAACAGTACTCGAAAACAGTTTCATCCTCATAAAATCGACGGATGTTTACAAATCCTTTTTTTTTTTTTTTTTTTTTTTTTGACATTGTAAAGTAGATTTCGTGTATCTGTACTTCCTTTTATTGACAGTAAATAAGAACTTAAAAATTGTATTTTTTTACTTCCACGTTTCAACTTATCCCATATTTCAACTTTCCCCTGTCTCCCATATGTGATTTTTTAAATTATATTTATTTTGATGCTGCCCTCTATAATGTAAAATAGGAAGTTTAAACAAGCATTAACGTATTTCAAAATTGTGTCTCAATTCTTTTGTACTACATAGAACAGGTACACATTCGCGATATAAAATGATATAAAATAGACTGTATCTAAAAAAATCTTGCAAGTCCCATAGGTATGTAACCCGGGTCTAAAACTAGACCATCTAGGGTATAATTAAAACTGTGTCTCATAGTTATTGACTATCAGCTTATAGAGTAATTTATCAACATCTTTGACCTTTTTTTAGAAAATGTTCAACTTTGAGACCGTTTAACTACTAAAGCCAAGAGTATCCCATGCTATTTTAAATATTTTTAAGTTTTACACTAAAATGTGTAATTAAACCCATAAATATTTCTACGGGACACTCATGGCCTTAGCAGATATTCAGACTGAAAACATGGAAAAAAAACAACGAAAACTGCATTTTCGAATGACCCCGGACTTTAAAGCCACGAGTGACCCACCAAACTGTTTATGCTTAAATGTACTTAGTATCATGTAGTATCCGTGTTTAAAACAAATTGACATAGGTCACTCATGGCTTTAGGAGTAAAATGATATTCAAATGATATTAAAATGGCACCATTTATTTACGGCCTCAAAATTTGACCCTCTGTCTAGGTCAAACAAATGAAATTCAGAAAAAAATAAATTTAACTTTTTCTTATCACACCACTTCTAACATACACTGAAAGTTTCACGAAAATTGAAAATGTCAACTATCACACCTCCATAGATTTTGTCCAGCTTTAAAGAAAATGGCTCTTAACATCTATAAATTTGAATCCACCCTCTCTAGATTCCTTAGAACCGGAGAATCTAACTCGAGTGGATTCTATATTCATAGATCTAAATTAACGGTTATTTTAACATGTCTTTTATGAAGGTAGCGAACACTGGTGTAAATTTTGAGGTAGGTGATCACTGGTGTCTTTACCTAAAAGCTCAATTTGTGTAATCAGATAATACTAAGTAAACGATAAAGAATGTTTTTTAAAAGGCGGAAGTTCCAGCACATAACTACAAGAGTTATGTGCTGTATTTAGTTACTAGGAGTTATGTGCTGGAAACAGAGCACGTAATAAAGGGTATCCGAATGAGATGTACCTAATTTCAACAGTTATTAAAAAAAAAAAAAAAAAAAAAAAAAAAAATCTGTTAGTGACATGTTGACGGTGTTAGAAAAATTGCCTTCTGTAATTTTAGAGTTTGACGACAATTGTTATTTTCTGAGCACGGCGCAAGTGCACGTGCAATTGAGCACACACATTGATCTAACAAGCGAAAATGTTACCAAAGAAGAAGGACCATATTGTTCTCTGGTATGTAGAACACAAATTCGTAATAGCAGTGCCAAGAATGCTTTACACAGTTTATGGGAGAAAAAAAAAAAAAAAAAAAAAAAAAAAGCTAAGAGCATTAAAAAAGTGTCAAATTTTTTTCTCTAAACTTAAAAGAAACAGAAAGAATACTAGAAGTGTCTGAAATGTGTACTCGAAATGTGCAGGAAATGTATTGCACGTGTACGTAGAAATACACTGATTATTTAATTTTAAAAACTTGCTATCCCTGTTTTTTTTATTTTACATATTTTTAAACAGATTATCTCTTTGTTAAATATAACGGCCCCTTGAAACATATTTTATTTGGACATTCTCCAAAATTATTATACTTTTCTTCATATTTGGCACTGCTTACTTAACATACAGAATTTTTATTACATAATTAAAAAAAGAGTAACTTTTAAATTCTTTTTTATCTTTTTAATTTTGCCTTTAAATATTTATCTTAATTGAAGTTTTAAAGACATTTTATTAATGGGAGCTTTGAAATATTTCATACTGATGAATAATATGATTTCTTTGAAAAGTCATTATATCCCAATCAGCGATTCGCACGGAGAAATTTTGAATATATTGTTTGAAAATCATTAAGATTATAGAACCAGATAAAGAAGTTTTAATTCTAAAATTACCGATGATAATGGTATTTTTATTTAGTATAAGAGGTTTTAAAGAGAATGGCTTGGCGATGGAATTTTCTTTAAGAAATGATGAAATTTCTAAATATTAGAAATGATAAAATTGTTTATGGATAATTGAAAATTTTATAAATTGACTAAAGTTACATAGAAGTTCTGAAGTTGTTTTATTTAAATGAGAATTATTCACGATATGTTCTTAATTAAATATCAAAACCGTTTTTCCTTTTTAATATTTTACAATAGTTATTCACATACATTTATTTATTTTTAAGCACTATTACTATTACATAGTTGCAATGTTTTACATATTTTTGCCATTATTTTTTAAGAAAAAGGTTTTTTTTTTTTTTTTTTTTTACATAAAATTGAAAGCTCTTTACTTAAAGAACACGTAGAAACCTATTTACAAATATGGTAATTCAAAGTACTAAAAAGTTCAAAACTATGATATATCTTTAAAAGATATTTTTAGAGGTAAATTTCTATTGATAGTTAGAGCTGTATATATAAATACAATTATATAACTGCGGATATTCATTATATGAAAATAATATTTTCTCAGGCTGATTTTACCAGTCAGTTTATTGAACAAAACTATTTTATATAACTTCCATAGTTGACAACATTTTAACCCTTATCGCTCGTATGTCCCTTCTGAGTGGACATTAAAAAATCGAGCCACGCCTTAAGGTGTTCCTCTGCAAATGAAATGTGATTTTTCTAAAACGTGTAACTATAGGCTACCTTTCAGCTACCGGAAAATTTTAACAGAAAGATTTATTGTATTTAATGATGAAGTAAAATAAAACAAATTATTACAATTTTTCGGTAACCAAAAGGTAGTAAATTGGAAATTATACTTGTGACGTTTTAAAGGAACGCGAAAAGGCGTGTCTTACTGTTAAAAATAGGAAAATATGCCGAGCGTTAAGGGTTAATTTATTCCGGTCTATTTTAGCCCCGACTTTTTTTTTTCAGCACACTTTATCTTTAGACTATTTTTCTCCAATGCATAAATTTCCAGTGTATTACTGATCTGACAAGGCTACGCATTATGCGCCGGAAAATACCGTATACTGTTTTAAACTAGACATTATTACTAATTGATTGGCCCCAAAAGCATATTTATAGGACGAATTACGACAAAATTAGGTGGGACGTGGCTTTTTTTTTTTTTTTTTTTTATTTGTTTGCTGACAGTACCTGTTTCAATCCTTTAAAAAATAATTTCATGAACTTACATATAAATATTGTTGAAAATGAAATAATGACAATTATGTTTAATAAAATGAATGATTTTGATTTTAATGTGATTAAATTAGTGCACTGGAACGCTAATATTGGTAAACTGATATACAGAAATATAATTTCAAACTCTTAACCGAAAAGAAAATTAATTACTAATTACTACGATAAAATTTAAGGTATTCAAAGTTTCTTTAATAATGCTATTTATAATGATTATCCTATTGATTTTTTTACATACGTACGTTATAGAGAAATATTTAAAATATCTGATTTATTTATTTATTTTAGAAATATTCCTTTTTTTTTTTTTTTTTCAATTAAATCTTGATAAAATATTCACATCTTTTATGTTAGTTTCCTCCTTATAATATAGATGGTGATGGGATATTTTATTCTTTGGGTGGAAACTTGTGTTTTGAGATGAATTGAGATGGTTTGATGTGGCTGTAGAAAGTGCCTTAAGTTATTTTTGTTTTTAAATGAATTGAGTTGGTATATAGTGGCTGTGGATATTATCTAGTTATTTAACTAAAGATTTAAAAAAATATATACTGTATTTTGTTTAGATTTTTAATAAATTTTTGCTTGTTCCATTTTGTTAAATTAATTTTGATATTAGCCTTAATTTTGCTTCTGAATTAAACTCTTTGATTAGGGGGAGGGTTTAGATCTTATAAAAGCATGCTGTAATCCTGCACGTAACTCTCAAGATATATGAAGCATTTTTGACAGTTTAATTCATTTTTTCATTGTTTTTGAATGAAGTTTTACACCTGTATTAGTTTTACAATATTTGTTTGCATGTAAGTATGTTATAAGATATTTTTGTTTAATATTTTTAATATATTGTATGAATAAAAACTTATTTTGATATCTTATACACATATAAATATTTATATATATATATATATATTTAAATAATCATGCGAATGCTACAGAAAAAAAAAAAAAAAAAAAAAAAAAAAAAAAACGAAAGTAAAGAAATAGAATAAATGTACGTAGTAAGAGCAACAATGTGTTAAAGTTACAAGTCATTTGGAGCTTTAGCTCCTCCATTTGCACTCGTGACTAAATCGATAGTGGTAAGTGGAAGGTTATAAATATTCTTTGCGTGTCTGTAAGTCAAGGTTATTTCGTCTATTTTTATTTTATTTTATTTTATTTTAACAGAAAATATGTCCAAAAGAAAAAAAAGAAAAAAATGTAATTATTTGACCACACACTGTAAAATTCAAATACCGTTTTTGTTGTATTGCGAATATTTTGACTATATACCTGGAAATATTTATAATTTATTCCGGAGGACTGTTAGCTCCGACCTTTTTTTCATACCAGTATATTAAAAAAATAAAAAAATCTTCTTATTTCATTGTAATTACATATTGGAGAAAAATTCTCTAAAATCATGCTGGTTCGATAAAAGGGCGGGGCTAACAGTATTTCGGAATAAATTATATATACCACCAGATATGAGACTATATTACATTTTGTGTACCATAATTTCTGGTAGATAACCCGGAGGTAAGATGTGCCATTTCTAAAGCAGAAATTTTATTTAATAGAGAAATCTATACTTTTTCGAAGGAAGAGCTCATACAAATATAAATTTATTTACCAATTGAAATTTCTGGAGCAAAACTGGATTATATAACCTGCGGGGTATCTACCAGAAAAAGTACAATCGCGTTGGGGAGCTAGAATATATATATCATACTTCCCAACCATCTCATTAACCGTTTTAATGCTAAAGCACTTTCAGAAACACAACCTTAACCCTTTACGGCGCACTACCCTTTAAAGTTGGAACTTCAACAAAAAAAGTTGTAGGCTATCTACTTAGGTCTAAAGGAGTACACATGTATAATTTTGTAAAGATAGTACTTACCGTTTTGAATCTGTGGGTGTTCCATGAGCTGGAACACCGCGCCACTAAAGCTCTGAAAAGTGCTTCTAAGAGCATTGCAGTCAAGCGCGTAAATATGTAGAAGATTTTGCATTTGAATTAAAAAACACTGTATTATACCTGTGTAGTAGATTTAGCATGACCCATGGCGCATCACTGGAGGCCTGCTACTCTACACCCCATTCCCTCCCTCCCCCGCCCCCCCCCCACCAAAAAAAAAAAAATCTTGTTTATATGACTTTTTATGAAATAATTTTATATTTACAGTTAGTATACATATATACGGGTCCTATGTGCAAAAATATTTACAATTAGTCTATTTTTTAGCTTCATAAAATTTTTGGAATCACGTCACACTCTTTTGGTACAAGCACAAACCAACATTGCAGGTTTTGCACATAAAACTAGTTTTGGGCGTTTTTTTTTTTTTTTTTTTTTTTTTTAAATAGAGAACCAACTCTTCCTCGCAGCATCTTATAGCTTGACGTCATTCCCTCTAAACAGAGTTAAACAGAGCACGTAAAGACATCTTTCTCTCATCATTGTTTTCGGTTGCATAATATGAAAAGCGTTAGTGTCGCAGTGTTCCAGGAGTTGGAACACCTCAATTTATTCAGCGATTCCTCGTATGTTTCCTGTATAAAATATTAAAATTAATATAGAATAAATAATTTAGAGTACAGCCAACGATATAACATAGAAATCTTTTTTCAAGCAATCTTTTTGTATCACAAAAAAAATATACAAAATTTCTTGTAAATACGAGAGTTTAAAATAACCCGTCCCAGCTAAATATCATGGATTGCCTTGTGTACTGGTGCCATTTAATGATGAAAAGGAAAGTTCATAGTAAAAAATAAACCTATTTTTATGCATTTGCAATTGAATTTAACGTTTGCAGAAGCTAGCGAAGTTAGGTGTTCCATGTAGTGGAACACTGAGCGGCAAAGGGTTCAATTGCTATCGGTTTTACAAGCCTCAATAAACGTTTTTCCGGTGTAAATATTTAATTTTCGCTTTGTAAAAAAATTCGAAACCCAATCATGCCTAAGTCGAAAACTATGCCGTGCAGTAAAAATTAAAAAGAAATCTGAGTAAGCAGCAGTCGAAAAGGCATATATAAATGTGTATTTTTATGAATAAATCCTTACTCTCAATAGTCTTTCTACAGAAATTAAATATGAAATTTTCTAATAATCTATAAAATCACACCTAAATAATGAAAACCACGCCTTACTGTAGTGTATCTAAAAGGCTAATTTAAGTATCATTAAAGGATGAATAATAACAAAAAACGTGTTTTACCATTATTAATGGTTCACACATAATGTTTTACGAAAATTTAAGAGCAGCGAAATATCCAAATTTAATATAGTTTTAAAAATGTACATTTCAGCGTAGTGAAGGGTGTGTGTATGTTGATAAGATTTTATCGAGACTCCGCCCATTCTTTTCTTTTTCCAACTTATTTCCCAAATATAAGTATATATATTTTAAAAATGATGAAACGAGCGTCGTAATAGTTTATGCGTCGAAAATCACGTCAGATATTCCTCTTTTGAAGAACTACATTTAATTGATATCAATGATCAGACTACTAACATCGTCTTCTGTTGATATTTTTTAGTATATACATATTTAAAAAAAAAAAAAAAAAGGTATTAAATAAAACACAATCACTCATATAATTGTCACTTAATTTATTAATTCTTTTTTTGTTTTACAAAGGAATAATGAAAAAAAAGAACTTTATAAAATATTTTTTTTTTTTTTTTTTTTTTTTTTACTTTTTGTAAAAGAAAATATGAAATAAAAATGATGAAGAGATGATGTTAACAATTCTATTTTCCTGCACATAGACCATGTAGCATTTTCTTACAGCGAGCGCAGATGCAGATGGGGTTGGAACGCTTTATCTCACTCTGCTTGTTACTGCAAACCACACATTGATGTAAATTTCGTCACTGTCTTTATTATTTGCTTCCAATGTCTCATCCTCCTTCGTACCATTATGCACCGAATCATCGTCCAAAAAAAATGTTGCGACGTAACATAACCAACTGCTTTGCATTACCTAGAAGTTCCGATTGACCGAGTGATTTTTCTGAAGTAAAAATTAAAATAAAATTCCAGTGTTATCTGAACTGTTTTTCTCGAAGCGCGATAGCGCTGCTTCGCAGTTTTCGAGACGACACATTGCAGCGCTATCGCGCTGCTTAGTAGTCAAACGGTTAATAACCGTACGATTGTTCACGCCCCTTGAAAAACGTCTTATTTCTCACATCGCTATGTTTATAGATGTATTCTTTCCAAATGTTGTTACGATTAAATAAGACTAAAATTACTCTAAAAAATTATTGGTGTGAAAAAAAAAAGGCGGGTACTAAAAATTGCACGGTTCATAATGAGATGGTTGGCAAGTATGATAGGTATATTTTTACCCCTCAATTCGATTCTATTTCGGATTTATAAGCGAAACTGTTCCTACTCCACACGGCAGAATACAGGAAGCAATCGTTTTACTCATTATTCCGACAGCGAATTGCGCTCTGTCTGTGTCAGGAAAAGTTTGACGAACAGAAGTCATTTCTACAACCGCAACTCGTTACATGCTATATGTATTTATATTTTGGACATTAAATTTACTGGTGGCTATTGCTTTATTTTTTAAGTGATTTTAACAGGGGTAGTAAACCACACATGTTGGGTTATTTCACGAATCTGACTCTTTAAAACTATTTCTCTAATGTAATCTATTTTAAATCGATTATTTACTAATTAAACTATCTTTTTCAGTTCGTAATGATATAAGAAGGCGGGGTTAAAAATACTAATAGTATGTCAGCAAGTATGTGCTTATATAAAATGCATGAAAGCGTATACAAATTACAATTTACATAATTAATAAGGTAATTTTTTCATCGCTCGAGGCTAGAGAACTGTCAACCGTTTATCTGTATCATGCTTTCCCTTGTCTATATCACTACTTTCAGAAAATTTATATCAGAAATAACATATCTAAAATTTCTTTTATAACAGATTTTGACTTTTTGATGCATTGTGAGTCTCATTCGTGTTAACACTGAATCCGAATTATTCGAAATAAGCAAAAATAATTATTGCGTGCTTTCGTCCATTGATTTTATTAATTATATACATTAATTATTGTATATTATTATATATATATATATATAGATAGATATAGATATAGATATAATTATTGTAGATATAACTCTATTTCGGTAAGTTGTAGTGCATTATAGTAACATTATATAAAGTACACAATTTTTGAAAGTGTTTCTTATGCTTTTATCAAATGAGATGCAATTTATCAAATGATATAAGGCTCATTTATTATTACTTTATAAGGCTCATTTATTTTATTTAATGAAACTAAATAACGGCTCTACATACACTTTTCTGCAATGCACTTCACGACTTTAGATCAATAATTGATTTCCTTTCAATAAATTAAAATTATATCAATGGAATGAATATTATAGTAAACTACGCACAGCTTTTCTATATATTACACTGAAATGCAAAATTTAAATGTGTATTTCGGATCATAAATGTAATGTAGAATCCTTATTTTAGTTACATTTTATTCTAACACAACTTAAGTTTTAGTGTAAAAATGAAATGTGATTGCGATTTAATACATATATACAGGATGGTTTCGAGGTCATGGGACAAACTTGGAGGGAAGGTAGAGAACTTCTGAATTGTATAGAACCCATGTCCCAAAAAATCTTTTAACCCTTTAAGAAGCAAATAAGCTCGGGTTCAACAATGCTGCTTTTTTTTTTACAAGTTTCTACATGCTAACGATTTATTTTTTTTATCGATGTATTTTATCGCAGTAATTAAAATGATAAAAATATTGTGCATGATTTTGCGAAATAATGAAGCCTGCCAGATTTTAAAGCTTATATATTAGGCGGTGTTAGTAGTACAATGTAGCCCAAAACTTCCAGTTCTTAAACGGTTAAAATGACGTTTGGGGGCGTGGGTTCCTGCACAATTCGGAATTCTTGTAATGCTTTATTCCTCCACTCCAAGTTTATGTCCCACTACATCGGAACAACCCTGTATAAATAGCACAATAATTTACTGATTTATTCGAAATATGCATAGCACACTTGAAAAATTTTTGAACTTCTTAAATCAGATTTAGTGTTACAATTTTATAATATATTACAATATTATAATAAAAATATGACACATTATTTATCTACGGTGAAATAAAGCTAAAATTGTTGTAGAGAATCCTTGTATGAAGTCTCTCTCCGAAATCTGGAGACTTGACAACTGCGTACCTAAATAAAAAGTATTTAACCCTACAAAGCACCCAGTTCCACATGTGGAACTCCGACTTTAATCGTTCCTATAGCTAGAAAACTATTAGTAGCGACATCTCTTGACATCTTGTTAGAAGCTACTGACATTTAGCAATGTAGTAATACGAATCTTTAGCTAAAGATGTCGTTCGTGTTTTTGTTATAGTGCACTCAGTGTGAAATTTGAATGAAAGTGATACGTTAGTCGTTTGTCTGAATTAAATAATAATAATAATAATAATAATAATAATAATAGTTATTGAATAGTTATTGTTCTATGAATGTGTGTCCAATATACAATACTATTTCCAAAACAATTCAATTGTACTAGTTTCATACCAAAAAGTATAGTTAAGGCTCAGTGTACCGTATATGGAACTGAAATAAAAAGTTGATTTTTCCGTAAAATAGGGTTTTATTTTTATTTTTATAAGTTTTCCCTATCTTCTGATCTCTAATTACAACCTATATATTTTGTCGCGCAAAAAAAAAAAAAAAAAAAAAAGAGCCTTGTAGGGTTAATAAACGGAAATTTTCGACGGCAGTACTTAATATTTCTAAATGCACCAAACTTATAAATAAAAAATCTGTAATAAAATTAGGTTGGAGTCTTTTTTAATTTACAACAGATCTGATTGCATTTCTCGCCATTAATTGTTAAGTATCGAATTCGAATACCTGTTGAAGCATGGGTATTCGTAACGATTCGGAATCTAATTTAAGCTGTACGTCCCAGTCTAATGAGGCTTAATGTGCAGCTAATATGACGGCAGTGAGATATCACTAACCAAAACAAATCAAATACGATAGCAAAATAATCGTTTATTCTTTTTTTATGACGATAAGTCTAAATTTCCATGCCACGAAATATGCGTCAGTCAGCGTAAAATAACAAAAATAATGTGTTACAAAAGGAACGGTAAACTTAATGAAAGGAGAAATTTATGGTAATAAGCAGTCGAAAATATAATAAATCATTCATTTAGATTTTTTTTCACTATAACTTGCTTTACAATGACAACGAATTAGGTTATTTCTGTATGTGTAATGGTACTTTTATCCCCACACACGAAGGTGTCGTAGTCTCCACATTTGTTCTCTGGACACTTTGAGAAATTAAAAATTATGTTTTTTTTTTTTTTTTCCTACCAATACTTTTATACAACAAATTCTTTAGTGTGTAATCACGGCTTATCATTACGAATACCATAGGGAGTTCTCTAAGAAAAAAGTGATCGCAAAATAGGCGGAAATTTTTCATCCTTTTAAAGATTCTTAAAGAAAGGCGGAGACTACGACTGCACCTTGTAACAATTAATTTATTTCGGAGTACTAGTAGTACCCGCCTTTTTTCACACGAATAATTTATTGGGATTTTTTTTTTCTCATTTCATCGCAATTAAACACCATAGTTGCCAACATATTAATTTATTTCGGAGTACTTTCCCCGCCTTTATTTCGCACCATATTTATAGAGTATTTTTCTCCAATATATAATTATGATAAGATAAGTAAAAATTACTCTTAAAATGAAAATGTTGTAGAATACAGGCGGAACTAGAAATGCTCCGGACTAAATCAAAATATTAGCATCTCTGACATGTTTGAGTAAATTGCTTTTATAAGCAAAGTGGTGTTAAAAAATGACGGGGACAAATAGTACTCTGGTTAAATTAAATTATTACCCAAGTATCTTAAAAAAAAAAAAAAAAAAAAGAGTGAACTCAATTTGTTGCCCACTGATCCTGTTTTTGTTCGATGTATACCGAATTTTTTTTTTGAAATTATGAATGGTTCTTCGTCTATTAATATTTCAAACCACTCACGGAATGTATTTCGACTGGCACGATTCCTAAAAAATAAAACGAGGGGGAAATGTTCATATTCAGTTTGAGCTACATATTTTATGTGAGCTGGCCTGTATTTTTAAGGGTCCTAATGTAACCAGGTATGTATGTCTCATACGCAGATATTTCAAGAATTAAATTAGTTTATAGCTGCCAAAACTTCGACCTTTTCTATATCACAATTCCTTTCTAAAAATCGACTTATTTAATGTGTTCGCCCGCTCGCAAAAGAATTGTAAAAAAAAAAAAAAAAAAAGCGTTTAATAACGTCTACGAATTTGAATCCGTCCACATTAGATTCCTTAGAATCGGGAATCTAACTAGAGCAAATTCATATTTATAGATGATAATTAACGGTTATTTTAACATGTCTTTATTGAGGGTGGCAAACAGTGGTGTAAATTTGAGGGTGGTGATCACCGGTGCCTTTATCTTAAAGCTTAATTTCTGTAGTCAGATAACAGTAAGGTAACTAAAAATGCGGTATTCAAAAGGCGGAAATTCCAGAATATAACTACAACTATGTGCTAATAGTTATGTTCTGGAAATGACGCAGGAAACAGTGCACATAATAAAGGGTATGTATTCGAATCCAATGTACCTAACTTCAACTGTCAATTTAAAAAAAAAATCTGTCACCCATACATTGGCGATGTTAGAAAAAGAAATGCCTTCTGTAATTTTAAATTTTGACGCGAATTCTTATTTTCCGTGGACAGGGCAAGTGCACGTGCGTTCAACAGATGCATTGAACTGACAAGCGAAAACATGGCTTAACCGATGCAGAAGGGCCATGTTACTCTCTGGTATGTTGAACACAAATTCGTAATAACAGTTCTGAGAATGTTTCCAATAATT
This sequence comes from Salticus scenicus, assembly GCA_963930645.1. NCBI lineage: Eukaryota > Metazoa > Arthropoda > Arachnida > Araneae > Salticidae > Salticus > Salticus scenicus. The sequence continues at coordinate 208,198,754 of OZ005659.1, read as the reverse complement.
TATGGAAAAAAAAAAAAAAGACGTTAAGAAGATTAAAAATGTGTCAAATTTTTTTCTCGAAATTTATAAGAAACAGAAAGCGTACTGTGTTTGGAAAATTTACCGGAAATATTCAGAAAGTATATTGCATGTGTACGTAGAAATACGCTGATTTATTTCTGAAAATTTGTTAGCCCTCTTTTCTTATTTTATATATTTCTTATACAGTTTAACATTTTGTTAAAGATGACGCCCTCTTCAAATATGTATTTGGATTTTCTATAACATTCTTATTCTTTGCTTCATATTTAGCATTGATTAATTTACATACAAATATTTTATTAAATTCTTGAAAAAAAAAAAAAAAAAAAAAAAAAAAAAAAAACACTTTTAAATTCTTATTTATCTTTTTAATTTTGTCTTTGCAAATTTATCTTAACTGAAGTTTTAAAGACATTCTATTAATGGGTGCTTTGAAATATTTTATATTAATGAATAAAATGATTGCTTTGAAAAGTCATTAATTCCCAATCAACGATTTACTCGGAAAAATTTTGGATACTTTGTTTGAACATCATTAAAATTATAGAACCAGATAAAGATGTTTTAATTATAAAATTACCGATTATAATGAAATTTTTATTTAGTTCAAGATGGTTTAAGCCGAATGGCTTGGAGATGAGATTTCATTAAGAAACGATTCGATTTCTAAATATTAGAAATGATAACAGTGTTTATAGATAACTGAAAATTTTATAAATTGACTAAAGCTACATAGAAGTTGTGAAGTAGTTTTATTTAAATGAAAAAAATTCAAGTTATATTCTTGATTAAATATCAAAACTGTATTTCCTTTTTAATATTTCATAATAGTCATTGACATATATTTACTTTTATCAGCACCGTTATTATTGCATAATTGCAAAGTTTCACACATTTATTTCATTATTATGGTTCATAAAGATATTCATATACTGATTCAAGAACATCGACAAGTTTTTATTATCTTCCAAAAATAATAAAATCGACATGAAGAAGTAGTTTGATGTTAATTTCAAAAATTCATTTTCACACATGATTTTTAGCAAAAACTATGAATACTGGTTAAATATTATGTAATTCCGAGTATAAAGAAATATTCATAAAACAAATATTCATACATCTTGAACAACAGAAAAACTTGCAACTGCCGTCACTTTTTTTTTTTTTTTTAATAAATTAATAAACCGAAAAATCGTTGGGATGTCTTTTTCGTGCCAAGATTTACGCAATACACCAGAAATCGCCCACATCGGCGATTTGAAATAAGTATTGCAACTGATACTTTACTTTATTTCTGTTGAATGCTGGAAAACTATTTATTAATAAGTAGAGTATTTCAAAATATTAAGGGTTGTTTTATTTGGGGTGCTTTGGTAAGAAAATGGCAAACTGGAAGATAGAATATGTAAAAAATAAGAGAAATATTGCGAAAAAAAAAAAAAAAAAAGACCGAAACAGAAACTGATTGTTTTTATTGTTTTTCTTTTGTTTTCTGGGCACAAATCACCTCAAATTTCCTCCTTACTACAAATGTTCGTGTTTTAGAAGTAGCTCCTCGGATCAGAAGACAACTAACAGTTAAAATAATTATCGTTCCTCTGCAAATCAAACTGATGGGTATAAAATTACCAAACAATGATAAATATGGTGGAGGATGCGTAACAAGAAAACGGTGGGCGATGGGCCAAAATGGGGGAGCAGTATAATCTGCAGACCATGCAAGCCAGTTTTGCACCAGAAATTTTAATTGACAAAGAAAGTTATAATTGTAAGCGGAAAAATACCCCTGGAAAAAATATCCATGAAAAAAAAAAAAAAAAAAAAAAAAAAAATTACTGATTTTTTTGTTAAATAAAATATCTGGTGAAGAAATGACATATCTCTCCTGTGGATTATAGAGCGGAAATTACTGCAAATTGTTAGCCGTAGTAAACACGTTCTCGAGAATCTATATTTATATTGGAGTAAAAATGGTGCAACGCCAAAAAAATGGGAGAAGTCCCGTTAAAACCTGCAAGAACCATGACTTTTACCTATTTTTAGATTCTATTTTAGCGAATTTTTAGGCATTATATCTCGATTGAATATATCTCAAAGATGAAATAGACAACTGATTAATGGCTCAAAGAGACCGTTTGTATATTCACTTTCGATTTTTGCTTCTTTTGGATTTCATTCATAATTTCAGCAAGCACGTCTTGCTGAAATTATTCATTATTTTAGCAAGACGTGGTATTATCGATTCAGGCGTTGTTGCATCGATATTAAAAAAATTTCTGAATTTATAACTCGAAAACAAGCTGGCGAGGGCTATTGTTTTATGCGTCATAAAATATACTGATATATGTATTTCGATTAATGGTTGTTTTATTATTATTATTATTATTATTATTATTATTATTAATATTATTATATTATTTTGTATTACGGTATGAGATTGTTTCCTGGTTAGAAGGTCTAAATTATAATGATATCATTGGTGACATGGTGAAAAGCTTTCTTGTTATAGATTGCAAAATGTCATTAAAACTGCACATTTTGAACTCACGCCTTTACTAATTTCCACAAAACTTTGACACAATTGGTTTTGAGCATAGCAGAACGTTTTCATCCGGACATCTTTATGCTTGATAAAACGTTTTAGAGGGTGATGGAATGGAAATATGAAAGCTAAATATCGCTGGTATGTATAAGCATATTAAACTCCTAAACTAGATGCCTTCCCCACGGCCCGAAAACTTGGCGGTGACAGCGCCAACTGGTACAGATTGTGCGGTTTTCTTTATTTCTAAGCCACCAAAAAATTTTAAAAGTGGGATTTCATATATATAAAAGGCGAACAAAATCGAAGAAACGTCGATTACATATATCATATATCGCTTCTTAAAATTATTGGTGACATTTGAATAAAGAAGTCACGCAATATGCACAAGGTTCTGCTGTCTACCGCATAAACTGTTCCCAAGTTTCCGAGTCACGCGGAAGGCATCTAGTTTAGGAAGCAATGGTATAAGATACGCACGAAGAGATGTCTACCAGAATAAACGGCCAAAAAATCATTTTAGTTTTTGTATTTTCTGTAATAAAGCCTCTAGAACAAATTTTAAATTTGTTGTTGCACCGTGAAATATAATCTAGCTCCCGATACTTGTCAATTTGTAATATGACTTTTTCTGAAGATTTATTTTGTTTGACTAAGTTTCAATGATAAAACTAAACAGGGATATCTAATAGTGGTGAAAACTGGGGGATTAAAAAAATGAAAAAAAGATATTTCCTATAATAAAATATGATACGCGAAAGTAATGTGAAATTTAGTAAATTTCTAAAATTTAACGGATAGTAGTAATTAGAAAAATAAGAAAAAAAAAAATAATAATCAGTATTTAAGTATATTACAATTATATATTAGGACCGTCGGGTAATCAATTCGCCTTAACATTTGCACCATTATATTTGTCATAGGTTTAATGAAGAGTTAAGATTTGGCAATTAAAACACAACAATCTAAAGAAAATCAAGAAGACTAAGTACCGTAAAACAAACTGTAATTTTCTTTCTTTCTTTCTTTCGTTTTTTTTTTTTTAAATACATATATATTACTTTTTTATGCGTCACTTTAAAATATGCATATATTATAGAAGAACAATATATTTCCACGCTATTTCTTTTAGCAGAAGAAAAATACAAACAATTTATTTTATGCGCTACATTTTGGAGTGTGTTATGCTGCTTGTTAAGTGCTGAAAAATGATGTGTAACATGTGTAATTACAAACATTTTGTCATTATTGTTTATATTTATGTATGTCAGGGTTTCTCTCTCTCAAGAGATATCGATTTACACTCTTTTTCGAAACAAAGAAGAAACACTGTATTTTAGAAAGGTAATATTAATGCGCTTTCAAATGGGTGGTTATTTACCAAGACGAATGACGTTACAGTCCCGTGTAAGACACGATAAATTGTAAATTTCTTTGTTTATATATGTATATATATATATATATATATATATATATATATATATAATCTAGAATAATTTATTGCATTTGTATTATTATTTATAATATATAGAATTCGTAATATTTAAATTTATTATATAGTCTGTAAAAAAATAATGTTTAGCATTATAAACACAAATTCAGTTAAAATATTTTAAATACTCAATTCATAACTAGATTAAAGTGATTGGATTTCAAATACGTGTCTGCATCATTTTAGAAAAGAAAGTTTAATTCTAACAAAAGGATTTTCAAATTAAGTATATATGTATATCAGGTGTCCCATAAATCTGCAGGTATTTTAAATTTCATCAAAATTAAAGAAATTTGTAGAATTGAACGCAGTTTGCAAAAACGTTATTCACATAAAGATTCTTTTTTTTTTTTTTTTTTGGTAAGGGAAAAAAAAGTTAAATTTTTTGTTGATAGAGGACGTTATACAGATGTGTAACGAGAAATGTGTAAATTAGATTTAAATAAATTGCACGGTTTTACAACACCGCTTATTTCTTATCTTGACTCCTACTTGCGCCTAAAAGAAGTTTTATGCAAGGATGACTTGGTGAAGATTTTAGGTAAAAACTGTCGTCAGAAGCTCCAGTTAACGGTGCTGTAACATGTTTGCAAAGTGTAATTTGTAGTTATTGTCGGGCACATTGAATATTATTTATATGCCTGTAAGCAAGTGCATGCAAATAAATAAGTTTTTTTTTTTTTTTTTTTTTTTTTTTTTTTCCACGGAAATTAAATTTTGTCACGTACAGCGCAATCTAACGACTAAAACTTTAAGTACTATTTTTCCTTTACAAAAAGAAATCACTTTTTCACAAAAATAATTTTTACGCAAACCGCGTTCAAATTTACCAATTCCTTCAACTTTTATGAATTTTTAATGTTTCTTCAGACTTATGGGGAACCTAGTATATATTTGGTCTACCAGAAGTTCTGTCCTTTTGAATTAAAACACTGTCGTCGGGAATTTATCTTGGATAATATTTAAGATATTCTTTAGTAACTTTTAACCAAATCAGGAACATGAAATATTTCCATTTAAAATTACAAGCCACCAGAAGTCATCAATAATATTCGAAGAAATGAATGGCATTATAGCTGTAAGTTGTAAAAGTAAAATTTATTTAAAAAATTCTGGGGTCAGTTGTTACAATTGGGAATAAAAATTTACGTTTGCACTATGCAAATGGCGTCCTTTAAAGTGTTAAGATGATAATTAGTAAAAAATAAGAATATATATGGTTGAACATAAATTTCCGGTGTATTTTATTAATTCAAAGGGACAGAACTTTCTGGTAGACCTATTAAATATATATATATATATATATACATACATACTTGCCAACATCCTAATAATTATTCCGTAGTCTTGTTTGTCCCGCCCTTTTCTCACACCAATAAATTTTTAGAGTAATATTCTCCAAATACAATTACGATTGTACAAGAGGAAAAATACTCTAAAAAGATACTGGTGGGAAAAAGAAGGTGGAGATAACAATACTACGGAATATTAAAGATATGTTGGCAAGTATGTATATATATCAAAATAAGTTTTTCACAACCAGAGTTTTCGCATAGTAAAATTTCAATTGTAATTTTAGACATGACTAATCACTGATATCTGTTAATATATATTTAAAAAAATTACTATATAAAAATTGTGATATAGAAAGTTCGGAACCCTGATGATAGCATGAATGCTGAACCCCTCCCACTACTCCACCAATAATTGTTTATTGAAAACAAATATAAATTTTATTTTGAATTATGCCTTTTTTTTTTTTTTTTTTTGAAGACTAGGGGGTTTCTCCACCTGCTCGCTCCGCTCACGAACCCCCGAAAGAGGCTTCGCTTCCAAATAACTGGTTTAGCTTATTAACCCATGTGGGGCTCTACTGCCAATTCTCAGCTTTGTCTTTCACTGAACAGTAATAATATTAAAAATGCATAACAAAAGATAAAAATAAAACAATAGGGGAGACCAGGGTTAGTTGTGCCAGGGGACAAGTAGTGCCATAGGGCTAACTGAATTAGCCGGTAGGTTACAGAACCTGTCGTATCATGTGAGTGATCAGGTTGATTATTGTAATGTGTTGTGTAAGTTTGGAAGTACAGAGTTGCATTCATACTTGCCAACATACTCATTAATATTCCGTAGTATTGTTAGCTCCGCCTTCTTTTTCACACCGGTATATTTTTAGAGTATTTTTCCTTTTATTCAATCGTAATTGAATTTGGAGAATAATACTCTAAAAATTTATTGGTGTGAGAAAAAGGGCGGGACTAACAAGACTACGGAATATTAATTAGGATGTTGGCAACTATGGTTGCATTGTTTTCGATTGATTCGAAGATCTGAAATTGCTGAAAGAAAAGTGATCAAATGTTGAATTGCTTGTTCGATAGGAGAGAGATCTGATACAAAATCAGAGTTGTTTTACAGATATTAAAGACTCATAATTCCTCTTACCTTTCTACTCAAAATGACTGCTGTTGAATTTGCTCATAATTTTTAACGAAAGGTTGGAGTCCACATTTATGCATGTTTAAAATAATTAATAATATGTTTAAATGAATAAAAAACCTGTAATAATGAATAAGCATTTAATGAGGGAAAGAACCGTTACTGACACAATCTGAAAATAGCGAAAGACAGAGCAGATTTTTAAAGGCAGATATGAATCGGTGTTGTGGGTGCTATGGTGCTCTGGGTAGCTGTTTCTACTGAAGGCAGAATGAATTTAGTAATTTTTTTCTATTATTATGAACATCAAGAGAATATCCGCAAATTTTAAACGTGGAATTCTCAAATTTTTGTTAGATTTTAGAGAGGGGTCTGGATTTTTTTTTTTTTTTTTTTTAATAGAAAATACTTTGAAGAAAGAAACTTTTGTATACTTGCTTTTACCGTGGCCTAAAATTTGAGAAGACTTTAACTTATCATATTAGAAAAGTGCATGCAAGTGGAAAGCAGTTTTAAATAGTTTAAAAGTATTCAGAATATCATCTATACTGTTTGAAATGGTATTAAAACTGAATATTAATATATATATATATGTATATATATATACCAGAGAGAATGTCTGACTCTTTAACCCTAAAAAGAGACCCCATAAAATATTAATTTAAAGTATAACTGGAAAAAAAAAAAAAATACTAAGATTCAAACTGTCATTGTAATTGTGTGCTAGCCCCACCCTTTTTTCACACCAATATATTTTAAAACATTTTTCTTCTTATTTCATCGTAATCACATACTGGAGAAAAATTCTCTAAAATCATGCTGGTGTGATAAAAGGGCGGGGCTAAAAGTACTCCGGAATAAATTATAAATACTTCTACATATGTGACTATATTACATTTTATCTAAGTACAATCGCGTTCAGGAGCTAGAATATCTTTTTATCTCATTTAGAGTCTATTTAGGGTTCATCAATGAAACTGTTGCTACTTCATACAGCGGAAAATCAGAAGTAATCGTTTTTCTCATCATTCCAACAGCGCATTTTTGGCTGCCGGGATCTGGAGAAGTTGAAAAATAAACTGTCTACAAAGGATCAGCAATGTTTAAATAAACGCCAAATCTATTTATTTTATAGATTAAATTTGCTGGTGACTATTGGCTTTATTTTTTAAGTGATTTTATAACAGGGGTAGTAAACCACACATGATGGTTATTTGACGAATCTAGCTAATTCAAACTATTCTCTGTGGTAATCTATTTTAAATCGATTATTTACTAATTAAACTATCTTTTTCAGTTCGTAATGATATTTTTTATTTAAAAAACATTTTACAGTAAAAATGTGACTTATTTTAATGATAAAAATATAATTGAAATATCATGAATATGTTTAAATATATAAGTAATTAAAATATTTACATACTTGCCAACATTCTAATTAATATTCCGTAGTGTTTCTTGTCCCGCCCCTTTTTTTTTCACACCAGTAAATTTTTAGAGTAATATTCTGCAAATGCAATTACGATTAAATAAGAATAAAAATACTCTTAAAATATACTGGTGTCAAAAAGAAGGTGGGGTTAAAAATACTAATAGTATGTCGGCAAGTGTGTGTTTATCTAAAAGCAGGGATCGTACCTTCCGCCCTTTTTTCAGGACACTTGCAGAAATGAGAAATTACCTTCTTTATTGCTACCACTATTTATATACAGTAATTTGAATCCTATTTAATCCCTACACCTCACTATGAAATTACTACAAACATTTCTGCATGAAAATAGTGGTGGCAAAAAGAGGTGAAAATTTGTCATCGCTGTCCTGAAAAAAAGGCCCTGGTGAAAGGTATAAAAGTGTATACAAATGACAATTTACATAACTAATAAATCAATAAGGTAATTTTTTCGTCGCTCGATGCTAGAGAACTATCAACCGTTTATCTATATCATACTTTTCCTTGTCTATATCACGATTTTCAGAAACTTTATATCAGAGATAACATATTTAGAATTTCTTTTATAAGAGATTTTGACTATTTGACGAATTGTGAGTCTCATTCGTGTTAACACTGAACCTGAACATGAAACTGAATTATTCGAAATAAGAAAAAATATTTATTGCGAGCTTCCGTCCATTGATTATATTAATTATATATATTAATTATTGTATGGTATTATTATATACTAGCCGCCTTCGGCGACCAGCTGGTTCGCGATCCCTGAAAAATCCGACTTTACGAAACTCCCGCTCGGTGGCGCCTGCGGCGCCTTTTTCCCGTTTCAGGTCTAATAACAGCTTATCGATATATCGTGACAATAGCTTATTGAAAGCGCAGTAAATTCCCGTGCGGTAGCGCCTTCGGCGCCCTCATTAATACAGGTGTTCTGGCTATTCTGTTGTTTTCTCTGAAACTCCCGTACGGAATTTAATGACTTACATCAGTTTAAAAGTCCGAAATATTTCAAATGATGTGTTATAAGTAGAATTCTAGATATTGAATTACTAAAATATCAAAGCGCCCTCTGGCGACAGAGATTTGCAATACATGCTCATCTATTGTAATTCAAATAACTTTTTAAATGATGTATTACTTATGAAATTATGTTAATTAGAAGCTGAGATACAAAGCTAATATAGACATTTTTATAAAAAGATTTGTGTCCGACTTATCCATGGTTTTCTCCGAAACTTGCATAATTCCGGGCTATATAACGTTAAATATCCTTAGTACGATATGTGAGCAGAAATTGGAATTCAAAACTCTGCAAAATATTAAAGAATAAAGGTATTCTGGGTGTACCGTGGTTTTCTCCGAAACTCCCGTTCCTTTTCTACATCTTTGCCTCTTCGCTCTCCCCCCCCCTCTTCCTTTCCGTCGATAACAATAATTTTACACTCGAAAATATCCGCAATCGATTTACCTTGCCTTAAAATCTAAATATACCAACCAATTTCAAACGCTGAAACTTTTTTTTTTTTTAATTTATGCCCCTCCCTCAAGCCCTCCCTAATAATCGTACTCTTTCAAAAATATTCACAATCGAATTATCGGGCATTAAAACCAAATACTACGAATTTTCAACGGAAAAGAAAATTTAATCTTTTTCCAATAAATATGTCATTTTTTTATTTATACATATTTTTTCATGAAAATTGAACAGTAGCTTTATAAAATGCTGTCTAAGCCGAATATTCATTCAATTGCAAGGTAAATGAAAATTTGAAAAAGTTTGAAAATTGCAATTTCCCCCCCCCCCCCAGTATAAAACACATGATATCTTAATTGATTACAACCATTTCCGTTTTCATCACAGACTGTCTCGCATGTGTTTTGTTTCAGATTGAGACAGCTTAGAAAATCGTCTGCCTGTTTCCAACTAAATTTCCTACTTTAGTTAATTTTAAAAAAATCTAATTGGTGTATCGATAAGCCGCTTGCACTCTTAGATTCGGAAAAAATTCCTCTTTCATTTGGTACCAAATTTGTAAAGATCGGACTAATATTTCCAATTTATTTTCCTTTTTTTTTTTTTTTTTTGCTTTTAACTCCGTTAAAATATCTATTTTTAGGCAATTGCGGTGAATTCTTAGTGACTGAGATCGCGTTTTGGTTTGACATAGGTCTATATTTTAACTAATATCTCCGCCACTAATTAAAATTTTTAAATTCTGTTTTCTCTATTCCCTCGGGAAGGCTTCTAGGTACCCGTATGTCAAATTTTATACTTCTGCGTTCAGTAGGGGCTGAACGTATAGATGCTCAGACAGACAGACAGACAGAGAGACAGACATACAGACAGACAGAGAGACAGACATCTTCTTTTATTATTATAGATATAGATATTATTATTGTAGATATTAATCTATTTCAGTAAGTTGTAGTGCATAATCGTAGAATTATATAAAATACACAATTTTTGAAAGTGTTTCGTATACTTTTATCAAATGAGACATAGTTCATAAAGCTGATTTATTTTATTTAATGAAACTAAATAACGGCTCTACATACACTTTTCTGCAATGCACTACACGACTTTAGATCAATAATTGATTTCCTCTCAATAAATTTCGGATCATAAGTGTAATATATACCGTAATTTCTGGTAGATAATTCGCAGGTAATATGTGTCATTTATCTACCAGAAATTTTATTTAATAGAGAAATCTATACTTTTTCGAAAGAAGAGCTCGTATAAATACAAATTTATTTATCAATTGAAATTTCTGGTGCAAAACTGGATTATATAACCTGCGGGGTATAAACCAGAAATTACTGTAATCCTTATTTAATTACATTTTATTCTAACACAGCTTAAGTTTTAGTGTAAAAATGAAATATGGTTACGATTTAATACATATATACAGGATGGTTTCGAGGTCATGGACAAACGTGGTGGGGAGTTAGAGAACTTCAGAACTGTATAGTAACCCATGTCCCAAAAGGTCCTTTTAACCCTTGAAGAAGCGGGTGATTTAGTGTGGATAAGCTGGGGCTCAACAATGATGCCTTTTTTTTTTTTTTTTTTTTTTTTTTTACAAGTTTCTAAATGTTAATGTTTACATAAATAAACGATTCTTTTTTTTTTTTTTTTTTTTTTTTTAAATCGACGTGTTTTATCGCTGTGATTGTAATAATAAAAATATTGTGCATGATTTTGCGAAATAATGAAGCCTGCCAGATTTTAAAGCTTATATATTAGGCGGTGTTAGTAGTACACTGTAGCCCAAACCTTCCAGCTCTTAAACGGTTAAAATGACGTTTGGGGGCGTGGGTTCCTGCACAATTCGGAATCCTTGTAATGCTTTATTCCTCCCCTCCAAGTTTTTATCCCATTACATCTGAACCACCCTGTATAAATAGCCCAATAATTTACTGATTTATTCCAAATATGCATAGCACACTTGAAAAAATTTTGAACTTCTAAAATCAGATCAATCTTCTAAAATCAATGTTACAATTTTATAATGTATTATAATAAAAATAAGACACGTTATTTATCTACATTGAAATAAAGTTAAATTTGTTGTAGAAAATCCTTGTATGAAGTCTCTCTCCGAAATCTGGAGACTTGCCAACTGCGTATCCAAAGCTGCCAACCGAATCCGGCAATTGTTAGTACCGCTCATTTTTCTACAGTACTTAATTTTTATAGCAATTCCTGTCAAATGAATCTATGGTGAATTAAAAAGAAAAATACTCTAAAAATTAAGTGATGTAGAAAAAGGGGCGTCACTAACAGTTTGCCGGATTAGGTTGGCAGCTTTGCGTACCTAAATGAAAAAGTATTTAATAAAAGAAAATTTTCGACGGCAATACTTAATATTTCTAAATGCAACAAACTTATAAATAAAAAAGTCCTCTGTAATAAAATTAGGTTGGAGTCTTTTTTAATATATTACAACAGATCTGATTGCCTTTCTGGCAATGAGTTCTTATGTATCGAATTCGAATGCCTGTTAAAGCATGTGTGTTCGTAACGATACGGAATCTAATTTAAGTTTGTGTAACTAATGAAAGTCCCAGTCTAATGAGCCTTAATGTGAAATTAATTTGACCGCAGTGAGATATCACTAACCAAAACAAATCAAATATGATAGCAAAGTAATCGTTTATTTTTTTTACGACGATAAATCTTAAAATTTCCATGCCACGAAATCTGCAGCAGTCAACGTAAAAAACAAAAATAATGTGCTACAAAAGGAAACTGTAAAGTTAATGAAAAGAGAAATTTATGGTATTGCGCAGTCGAAAATATAACTAGTCATTCATTTAGATTTTTTTTTTCACTGTAATTTGCTTTACGATGACGACTAATTAGGTTATTTCTGTACGTGTAATGGTACTTTTATACCCATAACCGAAGGTGTCGTAGTCTCCACATTTGTTTTCAGGACACTTCGAGAAATTAAAAATTAAGTTTTTTTGCTACCAATATTTTTATACAACAATTTCTTTAGTGTTAATCACTGCATATAGCATTAAAAATACCATAGCAATTTCTCTAAGAAAAAAGTGGTCGCAAAAGAGGCGAAAAATTCTCATCCTTTAAAGTATCCTAAAGAAAGGCGGAGACTACGACTCCTGCACCTTGTAACAATTAATTTATTTCGGAGTACTAGAAATACCCGCCTTTTTTCACATGAATAATTTAATGAGGATATTTTTTTTATTTCATCGTAATTAAACACCATAGTTGCCAAAATAATAACCCTTATCACTCGTATGTCCCTTCTGAGGGGACATTAAAAAATCGAGCCACGCCTTAATTTGTTCATCTTCAAATAAAAAGGTTATTTTTCTAAAACGTGTAACTACAGGCTACCTTTCGGCTACCAGAAAATTTTAACAGAAAGATTTATTTTATTTAATGATGAAGTAGAATAAAACAAATTATTACAATTTTTCGGTAGCCAAAAGGTAGTAAGTTGGAAACTATATGTGTGACGTTTTAAAGGAACGCCAAAAGGCGTGTCTTACGGAAAATATGCCGATCGCAAAGGGTTAATTTATTCCGGAGTACTTTTAGCCCGCCTTTTTTTCGCACCATATTTATAGAGTATTTTTCTCCAATATATAACTACGATAAGATAAGTAAAAATTACTCTTAAAATAAAAATGGTGTGGAATAAAGGCGGAGTTAAAAATGCACCGGTATGAATGAAAATGTTGGCATTTCTGACATACTCGAGTAAATTGCTTTTATAAGCAAAGTGGTGTTAAAAAATGACGGGGACAAATAGTACTCCAGTTAAATTAAAATGTTACCTAAGTATCTTAAAGAAAAAAAAAAAAAAGAGTGAACTCAGTTTGTTGCCCACTCATCTTTTTACTTTCTCTTACCCATAAGATAGAGAAAGTATTGTTTTTGGGTCAAGTTTTTGTTTAACGCGAGTTTTTGTTATATTTACATGTTCTGAGGTCCCCTGAATACGAAAATCATGTTTTTAGCAAATGGTCTGTGTGTATGTCTGTATGTGTGTCTGTGTGTGTGTGTGTCTGTTGTGTGTCTGTGTTATCAGCATATCTGAAGAATAAATTGTAGCAGACATTCCAAACTTGGTATTCTAATTGTGTATCATATAGGAATGCTACAGTAAGCTTTTCGTTAAGATCAAGCAAATGGTTCGTGTACAGGGACAATGAAGAGAATTCTAATGCATGACGTCTATGGGGGGAAATTGCAGATAAGTACAGTTTAACGTCTATAGACTGCACTAAACTAAACGAAACGAATATATATTTTTTGTAATACAGATAGTCAACTGGGAAAAAAATGTATGCAGGAGCTTCGCCTTCCCCCCTGGGGGAGGAGTCCTCCCTCGAGGGAAGTAAATTTTCATGATGGGTATCTTTCAAAAGAGCTAGTCAATACCTTTAAAACGAATGGCTGAACCATCGATCTGCGATAATTTAAAACAAGGTTATCGATTTTTTTTTTTTTACTTTCAACGAAAAAAATCGTATTTTTTTTTTCTTTTTTATTGAGAATAAAATGGACTTTTTTTGGATATTTGGTGTTATACTACTTCTCTAATATGGAAATCGTCTGCATTATCATAAAAGATAATTTTTTAAATAATAATTTTAGTAAATTATTTTTTAAAAACAAAAATATTTTTTAACAACCGAATTAAATTCTATATAAATGTAGGTGCATTAACGAAACGGAGGGTTGTGGGGGGCGGTAGCCCCCCTCACAAAGAACTAATTATCATATAAAACTCTCCCGATGCCTAATTTGAATTGTTTAACATAGGTTTACATAACACCCTTATCTTACCTCTTAATCTCCAACCTGTATTTATAGCATTAAATTTCAGGGTAAGAGAAAGTCGTGTGAGTGACACACCATAATATTTTTATTCGATTTATACCGAAGAATTTTTTGAAATTATGTATGGTTCATCGGCAATTAATATTTCATACGACTCACGGAATGTATTTCGACTGGCACGATTACTAAAAAATGAAATGGGGGGTAAATGTTTATATTCAGTTTGGGCAACACTTTTAATGCGGGCTGGCCTGTATTTATAAGGGCTCTAATGTTTTCAGGTATGTATATCTCATACGCAGAGATATCAAGTATTAAGTTAGTTCATAGCTGCCAAAACTTCGACCTTTTCTGTATCACAATTCTTATATAAAAATCGACCTAATTAATGTGCTCGCCACCCTCGCAAAAGAATTGTAAAAAAAAAAAAAAAAAAAAAGAAAGAAAGAAAGAAAGCGTTTAATAACATCCCCGAATTTGAATCCGTCCGCATTAGGTTCCTTAGAATCGGGAATCTAACTCGCGCAAATTCATAGTCATAGATGCTAATTAACGGTTATTTTAACATGTCTTTATTGAGGGTGGCAAACAGTGGTGTAAATTTGAGGGTGGTGATCCATGTTGTCTTTACCTTAAAGTTCAATTTCTGTAGTCAGATAACAGTAATGTAACTAAAAATGCGATATTCAAAAGGCGGAAGTTTCAGCACTTCACTACAACTATGTGCTTGTAGTTATGTTCTGGAAATGCGCTGGAAATAGTGCACATAAGAAAGGGTATTCGAATCAAACGTACCTAATTTCAACTGCCAATTAAAAAAAAAATTGTCAGCGATACATCAGCGATGTTAGAAAAAAATTGCCTTCTGTAATTTTAAATTTTGACGAGATTTCTTATTTTCTGGGGACAGTGCAACTGCACGTGCATTCAACAGATGCATTGAACTGACAAGCGAAAACATGGCGTAACCGATGAAGAAGGGTCATGTTATTCTCTGGTATGCTGAACACATATTCGTAATAACAGTTCTGAGAATGTTTCCAATAATTTATGGGAAAAAAAAAGACGTTAAGAAGATTAAAAATGTGTCAAATTTTTTTTTCGAAATTTAAACAGAAAGCGTACTGTGTTTGGAATATTTACTGGAAATATTCAGAAAGTATTTTGCATGTGTACGCAGAAATACACTGATTTATTTCTGAAAATTTGTTAGCCCTCTTTTCTTATTTTATATATTTCTTATACAGTTTAACATTTTGTTAAAGATGACGGCCTCTTCAAATATGTATTTGGATATTCTGTAACATTCTTATTCTTTGCTTCATATTTAGCATTGATTAATTTACATACAAATATTTTATTAAATTCTTGAAAAAACAAAAAAAAAAAAAAAAAAAAAAAAAAAAAAATTAAATTCTTAGTTATCTTTTTAATTTTGTCTTTTAAAAGTTATCTTAATTGAAAATTTAAAGACATTCTATTAATGGGTGCTTTGAAATATTTTATATTAATGAATAAAATGATTGCTTTGAAAAGTCATTAAATCCCAATCAGCTATTTACTCGGAGAAATTTTGGATACTTTGTTTGAACATTATTAAGATTATAGAACCAGATAAAGAAGTTTTAATTATAAAATTACCGATTATAATGAAGTTTTTATTTAGTTTAAGATGGTTTAAACCGAATGGCTTGGAGATGAGATTTCATTAAGAAATGATTCGATTTCTAAATATTAGAAATGATAACAGTGTTTATAGATAACTGAAAATTTTATAAATTGACTAAAGTTACATAGAAGTTGTGAAGTAGTTTTATTTAAATGAGAAATATTCAAGTTATATTCTTGATTAAATATCAAAATTGTATTTCCTTTTTAATATTTTATAATAGTTATTGACATATAGTTATTGACTTTTATTAGCACCGTTATTATTACATTGTCGTAAAGTTTCACACATTTATGCCATTAATTTTAAAGAAAAAGTTTGACATTACATAAAGATAAAAGTTCTTTAATTAAATAAAACGTAATGACCTATCTATTTATAAAAGCGTAATTAAAAATACTAAAAAAAAAATAACTATTTTTTTACTTAAGAAAATAATTATAAATGTTAATTGTTAACTGTATATCTTATACTATTAAATGAGCAATATTTGTATGTATATTTCACTGATCTCGAAAACGGTAGCTCGGACAGTCACGAGATTTAACACAAAGGTGCATCCCGAAGGGTCATTGTGCACATCGAAGTCAGATTTTCGAATTTTTGATTAGTTTTTTCTTAATTAATTAAAATGTGAAAATCATAACCTTCTAATTTCTGATAAAAAAGCCATTTAAATTTTAACATTTTATCCATAATTTAATTGTTGCCATTTTTTTTTTCGACAAAATAATAATAATAATTAAAAAAAAAAAAAAAAAAAAAAAAAAAAAACGTACATTTATTTAAAATGAGGAAAATAAATCAGAAAGATTAGAAAATAAATTAGAAATATTACTCGCATCGTTACAAATAACACACAAATGAAAGGGAAAAATTTTATAAATCCGATGCATTAAACAGCTTATCAATCGGATGATTAGTTTTTTCTTAATTAATTAAAATGTGAAAATAAAAACCTTCTAATTTCTGATAAATAAGACATTTAAATTTTAAAATTTTATCCATAATTTAATTGTTGCCATTTTTTTTTCGATAAAATAATAATAATAATAATAATAAAAAAAACGTACACTTATTTAAAATGAGGAAAATAAATCAGAAAGATTAGAAAATAAATTAGAAATATCAGTCGCATCGTTACAAATAAGATAGCAAATGAAAGGGAAATTTTTTTTAAATCCGATGCATTAAACAGCTTATCAATCGGACAATTAGATTTTTTAAAATTAACTAAAGTATGAATTTTGGGTGGCAACAGCAGAAGATTGTATGGAAACCGTTAGGAGAAAAAAAAAATGAAAAATCTGCTTCACATGAAGTCACATGATTTTTAAAAGGGATTAAAAATTGCAGTTTTCAAATTCTTTTAAATTTTCCCTCCCGAACACAAAAATATAATATACAGCCTGTACCCCACAAGACCAACTTGCATTTCAAATTTCATCAATTATTTTGGTTAATAAACAAAAGTTATTATTATTATTTTTTTTTTTTCAAATTAAGTTTTATTCTATTTTCGAAAAGATTTATGTAATCATAGATATAATAATATATATAGATCTATCATCCCCATATTATCGTGCAAAGATTTTTGATGCCGAAGAAAAAGCTTTGGAATCAGCCATTAAGTGGTATTGAAGGAAAAAAAAAAGAAGAATGAATTTGAAACTATATCTGGGGCTTTTCATTCACCTTTAGTAAATAAATTATTCATGAATTTTATTTGCTAAAACATTCGTGCATATTCCCGTGTGTATTCACTCGGGGAAAGACTGCCATATTTTGGTAAAACCGCCGTCTTTTCCCGAGTGAAAAGGAATCACTTTTTTGTCCCCAATGATCAATCTATATATTATTACTATATCTATGTATGTGATACAATAGATTAATAATTTGGGTTTTAAAAAATCTTTTAAATAGATTATTTAAACTCTATGAACCATATTTTTATTTTATCAGCTTCATTAATAGATCCTGCTGGGCGATTTTTTTAACTTTGGTGTTGAAGTACACCGAATGTTTTTCGATAAGAAGTTTAATATAGCAACAGCCATTTTAATCTAAGTAGCGCATCAAATATATAAAAATATAAATGATTTATTTTTGCACAAAATTTACAGAAAAAATGCAGTTTTAAAGATAGGAAATTTATTTCAACAAGCACTATTTTAAACCTAAAAAGCATTAAAAATATAAGCAGAATATAAAGGTTTCTTATGTATAAACAAAAAAGAGTCTGATAAAAATTATTAGCAAAATAGTCTTCCCCTTTTCATACAAAAAAAAAAAAAAAAATCCATCGCTAATATGGCGACAAAAATTCAAAAGCCGCCAATGGAGCGACATAATAAAGTTGTGTAACACGATAATGTTTACCTATTTATTTATTTTTTTATATAATAAACACTATGCTAATTTATCATACAAACAAATGAACCTCTGTGTGTTACTGCACTCTCACGCTGTCGAACAGAAATATTTGAAAAATTCAAATTAATATTTAAATAAATAAATAAAAATATGTTTAATGGGAAATATATATAACCATAAAAAGATTAGTTGTCTAAAATACGGCGGAAATAGCGCTCATAGCATATAGTTACAAGGGATTAAGTCTTATTGTTACAATGGATTAAGTCTAAAATGGTGACAAAAATTCAAAAGCCGCCAAAGAGAACTATATTAAGTCTGTACTATCAGGTTTACAACCCATGAATTATATATAAACACAAAAAAATAATTGTCTCATGCGACAGACGTAGCCGGTCACAGCATATTGTAATATTTGGCGTGAAATTGCTGTCATTTAATGGTTGATTGGATAAACAAAAAAACATATGAAATAACGTAAAAGCAAATATTATGTTGTCTAAACCCAGTTACGTTTGAGTCCAGTCCGAGTTACATGTGAACAACACGTATAGTGTTGTTCACATGTAACTGGGATTCAAATAGAAAAGGGAAACTCCAATTTTTTCGATACTATCTATTTCGAAACTGTTATATAATAAGCACCTAAATGGAAGCTCATTGGTAAACTATTGTTGCAGGTAATAGGAACAAGCGCCCGAGTTGCAGTTGATGACCAAATCGCTGCTGAATGCAGCAGGGACCTGGAGCGAGCTTTTGAACAATTTCAGTAATTTATTTTATTTTATTTTTATAAAGCTATATAGAAACGAGTTTCCTTTAAATTTAGTGGCCAGCGAAGCGGGTAAAGCCTGCTAGTAGAAATAAAATTATAAAACTCCGGATATTCGATGCAAATTTATATATATAATTCAAATAATATGTTCACAGCAGGATTTTAGCAGTCAGTTTAATGAATAAAACTCTTTTATATAATAAACTACATATTATTCAATCGAAGGAAATCACTGCAAATGATTACTGTAGGATATTAAAGAAGTGGTATTTATTAACAGGACCGCCAAAAGAATTATCATGTTTCGATTTTTCTGTTGGTTAAATTTTGGAATGTTTTAAAAGGCTGTAAAACTCCGAACCATTTCTTCCTTTGTCACAATAGAAATTTTTAGCTGCTCAATTGTTATCCGCTTACCATAGCCTCCTAAACGATATGCCTGTCACATTGTTCGGAAACTTGGCAACAGTTGAAGCGGTAGACAGTGCCACCTGGCACAGATTTCGCGACTTTTTTATTCAACAACCACCAAAAAATTTTTAAAGTGGGAAGTGATACATATAAAAGGCGAATAGAATCGAAGAAACGTCGATTACATATATCATATATCACTTCTTAAAATTATTGGTGGCAGTTGAATAAATAAGTCCCTTAATCTTTACCAGGTGGCGTTGTTTTCAACGTTTTGTCAAGTTTCCAACCCACGCGACAGGCATCTAGTTTAGAAAGCTATGACTCTATCCTAGTAGGATTTTTTATTTTGTTCAAATTTAACAAGAATATTTTTTTAAAAGGTTAATTAAACCTTAACAAAAAATTACATGTAGCAGAATCTGAATTCTTAAAATATTTTATAAATAAAACTGAATCAACCTCTAAATAGGAAACTGGAAGAAATTTGATGAAATTTGCAATTACATGTTTAATTACCTAATTACAGTAAAGCCTTAATTAACTAGTAGGATGTTAATGAAAAAGTACACTTTAAAAATCTCCGCCCAAGTGACCGAAGTAAACTGTAAAGGTATTCTGGAACCTTAAATTGAAGATAGAAACAACGCCCCTTAATGCGAGAAATAAATATTTTCCAGACAGAGGAAGAGGGACGAGACACATAATTTAAACAAATATAAGCTTATACATACTCCTACATGTTTCAGCTTACAAAGTATTCGCGTTAAGCAAATTCCAGAAGTCATTTTTCAGGTGTATTTTAAATAAGGTATATTTATATAACATTGTAAGGTGTATTTTATATAACATTTTATTGAAATAGGCTGATCAATTTATAACGAGAGGCCCCCAAAATATTTCGATTTCGGCATTCACTTTTTTCAATTATTTAAAAAAATAGAATGGCTCATAAAGATATTCATATGCTGATTCAAGAATTTCAACAAGATTTTATTATGTTCCATGGATAATAAAATAAACATGATGAAGTAGTTTGATGTTAATTTCAAAAATTCACTTTCACACTTGATTAGTAGCAAAAACTATGAATATTGGTTAAATATTATGTAATTCCGAATATGAAGAAATATTCATAAAACAAATATTTATACATCTTAAACAATAGAAAAACTTGCAACTGTCGTTACTTTCTTTTTGCATAAAACTAATAAAACGAAAAATCGTTGGGATGTCTTTTTCGTGCCAAGAGTTACGCAATACGCCAGAAATCGTTCACATCGGCGATTTGAAATTAGTATTGTAAATGATACCTTTATTTCTATTGAAGGTTTGCAAAACTATTTATTAATCAGGAGAGTATTTCAAAATATTAAGGTTTCTTTTATATTAAAAAAAAAAAAAAAAAAGAAAAAAGAAAAGAAAAGAAAAGAAAAGAAAGAAAGAAAGAAAAAGAGTCTGTTAGATTGCATCTACCACCACCGACCGTTGGGAAAATCAAAACAAAATAAAGAATTAAAATGTAAAAAATGCATTTTCTTTTTTTTACTGAGAAGAGGATCGAATTATTTTTTGATGTCAGGAAATGATGTCAGGATCTAATATAATGAATTAGATGATACATTTATATCATTATATTTATTTACTGTTTTATTTAACAAAAGAGAAAATTAAATATTAATGTTTGTCATGGAACGCAGAATTTTGCTTATATTTTAATTCTGCATTACAAGGACAATGTGATAAAATGTACTAAGAAAAGTAATAAAATTTTAGTAATAATCCATAGCTTGAAAAATGTCTTTAAGATGAAAATATGGTTTCCTTGTGTATCTTTGGCTGAAAATAATGAATATATATATATATATATATATATATATTTTTGTTTATTTGTTTACCTTACAAGATTTTTCGCAGAGGTCTTACCAGGGAACCATACCATCCCAATAGTGTAATAATAGAAATCAATTAAATTATGTTCATTCGAGAATGCATAATCTAACGTGATATATGACGCATATAGTAAATTCCAGCCAATAATCCGCAGATCATGCAAGCCAGTTTTGCACCAGAAATTGTAATTGAAAAATAAAGTTATAATTGTAAGAGTAGTTCCTTCGAAAAAAATATTGATTTTTTGTGTTAAATAAAATTTCTGGTGAAGAAATGAATTATATTTCCTGCGGATTATAGACCGGGAAATACTGTAAATTGTTTGCTCTAGTAAGCACGTTCTCGAGAAAACTATATTTATATTTGGGTAAAAATGTAGCAACGACAAAGGAATGGGAGGAGTCCCGTTAAAACCTGCAAGAACCATGACATTTACCTATTTTTAGATTCTATTCTAACGAATTTTAGATATTATACCTCGATCGAATATATTTCAAAGCTGAAATGGACAACTGATTAATGCCTCAAAGAGCACGTTTGTCTATTCTGTTCCGATTTTTGCTTGTTTTGGATTTCATTCATTATTTCTGTAAGACGTGGTGTTATCGATTCAGGCGTAGTTTCATCGATATTAACGAATTTTCAGAATTTATAACTCGAAAACAAGCTGGCGAGGGATATTGTTTTATGCGTCATGAAATATATTAATATTTTTATTTCGATTAATGCTTGCTTTAATTTTTTTTTATAATTACAGTATGAGATTGTTTCCTGGTTAGAAGGTCTAAATTATTATGACATGGTGAAAAGCTTTTCTGTTATAGATTGCAATATATCATTAAAACTGCAGATTTTGGACTCACATCATTATTAATTTCCTCAAAACTTTGGCACAAGTGGTTTTGAGCATAGCAGAACGTTTTTATCCGGACATCTTTATGTTTGATAAAACGTTTTAGAGGATGATGGAATGGAAATGTGCAAGCTATATATCGCTGGTATGTGTAAGCACACTAAACTCCTAAACTAGATGCCTTCCGCATGGCTCGGCTCAGAAACTTGGCGGTAGACAGCAAAACCTGGAAAAGATTGTGCGAAGTTTTTTATTCAACAGCCTCCAAAATTTTTAAAAATGGGATTTCATATACATAACAGGCGAACAGAATGGAAGAAACGTCGATTACATATATCATATATGACTTCTTAAAATTATTGGTGACAGTTGAATAAAAAAGTCGCTCAATCTGTATCAGGTGAAGCTGTCTACCGCTTGAACTGTTGTCAAGTTTCCGAGCCACGAGACAGGCATCTACTTTAGGAGGCTATATTCTGATAATAGACATAGTTTTGTTTGAGGAAGGAGGCGAGGACGTGCGGATCGAAATAGAGCCTGATTAAGGGGGAATCACACATTATCTCCGCTCTCACCGGAATATTTTTACAATTATTTTTTACTTCATGTCATAGAAATTCCACG
The DNA here is from genome assembly GCA_963930645.1 of Salticus scenicus. Classification (NCBI taxonomy): domain Eukaryota; kingdom Metazoa; phylum Arthropoda; class Arachnida; order Araneae; family Salticidae; genus Salticus; species Salticus scenicus. The sequence goes on along the minus strand of OZ005659.1, from coordinate 208,175,887 downwards.
GTTTGACGAAGAAATATTTTTTTTAAAAAAATGAACGGTGTAAAACAATCCAATTTACTCACCGTTATTAGACACCAGAATTCTTTTAAAACAATTTTTAATGAGAATTTTGTGTTTATTATAGGAGGAAAGTATTTGTTAAAAAATAACGGTGTAAGTATAAATAATGTATGCTTTCCCCTTAATCAGGCTCTGGATCGAAACAATCCTCTATTTTTTAAAAGAAGCATCAGATTTGAAATTCGTGGAGTGGCGGATTGTGAAAAAATAATATGTAAATTGTATGAAGAATAAAGACTAGGGAAGAGAAATTGAAACATGTCTGCACAAGGTGGCGCTGTCTACCGCATAAACTGTTGCTAATTTTCCGAGACATGCGGAAGGCATCTAGTTTAGGAAGCTATGGTATAAGGTACGTACGAAGAGATGTTTACCTGAATAAACGTCCAAAAAATCATTTTAGTTTTTATACTTTCTGGAATCAAGCCTCTAGATTAAATTTTAAATTTGTTGTTGTACCGTGAAATATAATCTAGCTGCCGACCCTTGTAAATTTTTAACACGACATTTTCTGAAGATATTTTTTGTTTGGCTATGATTCTATAATAAAACTAAACAGGGATATCTAATAGTGGTGTAATTGTGGGGTTAAATAATTGAAAAAGATATTTCCTATGATAAAATATGATACGCGAAAGTTATGTGAAATTTAGTAAATTTCTAGAATTTAATGGGTAGTGGTAATTAGAAGAATAAGAAAAACAACAAAATAATCAGTATTTATGTTATACTTATAGATTAGGACCGCCTTAATATTTACACCATTATATTTGTCATAGTTTTAATAAACACTTATAGAATTAGCAATTTAAACACAGTAATCTAAAGAAAAACAAGAAGATTAAGTACCGTAAAACATACTGTAGCTTTTTTTTTCAATACATATATATTACTTTCTTATGCGTCACTTTAAAATATGCATATATTCTTGAAGAACAATATATTACCACACTATTTCTTTTAGCAGAAGAAAAATACAAACAATTTATTTTATGTGCTACATTTTGGAGAGTGTTATGCTGCTTGTTAAGTGCTGAAAAATGTTCTGTAACATATGTAATTACAAGCATTTTGTCAATATTTTTTTATTTATGTATGTCAGGGTTTCTCTCTCTAAAGAGATATCGATTTACACTCTTTTTCGACACTAAAGAAGAAACACTGTATTTTAGAAAGGTAATATTAATGTGCTTTCAAATAGGTGGTTATTTACCAAGACAAATGACGTTAAAGTCCCATGTAAGATACGATAAATAGTAAATTTCTTTGTTTATATATATATATGTGTGTGTGTGTGTGTGTGTATAAAAGTAGAATAATTTATAGTATTTGAATATATAATGTATAGAATTCGTAACAGTAAAATTTATAATAAAGTCAGTTAGCAAATAACATATAGTATTAGAAATAAAAATTCAATTAAAATTATTTAAATACTCAATTCATAACTTGATTAAAGTGATTAAATTTCAAATACGTGTCTACATTTTTATTTATTTATTATTATATTTATTATTTTTTAAGAAAGTTTAATACTAACAAAAGGATTTTCAAATTAAGTGTGTATATATATATATATATATATACACTTACACACACTTATCTTCAGGTGTCCCATAAATCTGAAGATATTTTAAAAATTCATAAAAATTGAAGAAACTGGTAGAATTGAACGCAGTTTTCTTTTTCGTAGTGAAAAAAAAAAAAGTTGCAGTTTTCGTTGATAGAGGGCGCTGAATGGATGTGTAGCGAGAAATATGGAAATTAGATTTCTATAAATTTCACGGTTTTCTAACACAGCTTTTTCCTGATCTTGCCTCCTACTCAAGCCTAAGTGAAGTTTCATGCAAGGCTGACTTGGTAAATAAAGCGTTGCTGGTGAAGATAATTTCTCTCAGATAAAAATTGTCATCTGAAGCAGCAGTTAGCGGTGATGTAACATGTTTCCAAACTGTAATTTGTAGTTATTGTCAGACACATTGAATATGATTTATATGGCTGTAAACATTTGCATTCAAATACATACATGATTTTTTTTTTTTCACGGAAATGTGTTTTTCTCACGTACAGCGGAATCTACCGACAAAAATTTTAACTTTTTTTTTTTTTTTTTTTTCATTTACAAAAATTAATCGCTTTTCACAATAAAAACTTTTACCCAAACCGCGCTTGCAGTTAATATCTTGTCGTAATCCTTTTATGAAAAAGAATTCTGCAATAAATTTAGCACATTAATGTATTGCAGTTGGTTTTGTCTTTATGAATAAAACAGGAAAAATCACCATCTTTAGAAATTGCAGGAAAATATCAAAAATATATTTCAGGCGGTTTCAAATAGCTTAGATTTCTGTGTTATTGCAGATAACTCATCACTGCATTATGTTATATTAATTTTCCCTCGAATGGAATGCAAAAAGTTGACAAGCATCTAAAAGCAAAGCGCAACTTTCTCACAAAATCAAACGCGCAAACTTCAGTCATCTAGCGATAAATGATTCAAGCGGCCTGAGATTTGTTATTTTCAGGTTTTTGTCGAATAACAACAAATCTCATAGTGCTCTTTGTCGGTAGATGGCAGAAGAAGCGACCACAAACATAAGTCATTGACCCATTAGTAGCTAATAATTCGCACAGTTAGTATTTGGTTAGTTGAGATAATTGCAGTTGGCTTACTGTCTTTTTCTTTTTCTGTATTCTCCGTTGGTATATTGGGGTAACTGTGGTTGATTCACCATAATGATCAGCATTATGAGCTACACAATTATTGATGTGTTAAATTTGTATACACTACCTGACATCCAAAATGAAACACCAAGAAGGAATACAAATATCAAAAGGATATTTATTGGGCACATATATTAGAGCAGGAAGAACAACTGACCATATTTTCAGGAAGTTTGGAGTAATATATTCCGAGAAAACAGTACATAAATCAGCGATCTCTAGGAGCAATATTTGTACTTACCTGTCTAGGAATTGAATCAAACAGCCATTGGATGACATATTCGGGTACAGTACTTCATGATGCTTCAAACCGATGCCCCAGTTCATCGACCGCAGTTATTGGTGAGTGGTGGCGCGCCACCACTCACCAATTAATTCTTTTTAACGATCAAAAAGTCATTTTCATTGGCGCGAGATCAGGAGAACGCGCTGGTCAGGGCAACAGTCGAACACATTCAGCATCAAGGAAGGTCTGGACAATATAGAAAAGATGTAGTTCTGCATTGACATGCTTAAATGTTGCGTTTCAAAGGCCTCGAATATCACATTCATCAGAAATGTAATGGCCACTATTCAGGGTGCCGGGAATGTGAACAAGAGGTTATAGAGACGTGTATCCGATAGGACTCCATACCATCGCTGCAGTTAATGGGTCAGATTGATGATTAGAATGCCAGCTGATAATGCCAGCATTATTCACAATGCCGTTAAATTCAGATGAGGCAATCTTATTGTTGTAAACAGAATTGTGATTTGTCAGAAAGACGATGTCACGCCATTCCTGCGAAAAAGTTTGTCATTAATCTTAAATTAAAGTTCCCCATGTCAGTGATGCAGCTGTAAGGATCACCGACGTTTTCGTAGCCGCATACTGGGTCACCAACTGGGTTGATGGCATGTGATACCACTGGATACATGTCCCTATTACATCTTGTTCACTTTACCGGGAAAGCGTTTTTTTCCAGGCATGGAGAGGCAGACTAGGGTTCTTTTGGATGTGATCTTTCTTCCCAGGACTTCCTAAAAATAAAAGTATTTTCTGCGGACATCCTGAGCTTCAAAGCAACTTCAAGGGACTTTTATTATCGATATAGGGACATTTTGAGCTGTCTGAAGTAATATGGCAAAATTTGAATTGATTAACTAGTAAGGGAATCTTTTCTGAGGTGATCGTGATTGGAGTTTAGTGTCAGTTTTGATTTCTAGAGGACACTAAATTAATCTTAAAAATTCTGCGCTATTTTTTTTTTCTTTACTATGGCTTTTAAGTTTTTTCTTACTGATTTCTTTCCGTTTTTAAATACACGATACAGTTTACTCGAATTAAACATTTCTGCCAGGAATTAAATTTTTTATTAACTATAAAACAAAGCGAGACTCGCAGCGTTCTTGAAAAATTATATGATCTTTATTCTTATGTCACCACTATTTCAAAACAGAGATTTTTTTTAAAATAATATTTTAAGATAAAAACCTTCGATGAAAAACTTCTTTTTGAAAATAGTGGTAATAATAAAAAGAAACACGCATAATTTAAGGATTATTTTATTTGTGACTCCAGATTTTTAGCTATATCTTACAAAATATTTCAACTATTTTATTTTAATTTTAATTTATTTATTTATTATTATTATTTTTTAAGATAAAAGTGAATATTTTTTCTTAAAGTATGATACAATATATTATATGAATGTTCTACAATTTGTTATAAAACAGTAAATATGAAGAATACATTATTATTAGGTATTACGTTTATCTTTTTTTTTTTTTTTTTTTTTTAACAAACGCCATACTCATTTCAACTGAGCATAAAACTGGGAATGGACAGCGTTTTTTTTTAGCTGATGAAGGACCAGCATAAAATGATTGATGGAGTGTAATTCTTTAATCCTGACACATACTAATTATTCTCTTTTTTATGTTTTGAAAAAAATTGCAGCCTTCATCTATTTTAAATGAGTGCACATGACTTTTGAATGAAGAAAAAAATTGTCATATCTTTTTTTAATTATATTGATTTTATACAGCAGTTGAGATATTTTTGCTTATCATTCTATATTAAGAATTTTTAAAAAAGAAAAAGATGAAGAATAAGAAGGTTAATTTTTTTTTTCTTTCTTTCTTTTTTTTTTTTTTTTATTTTGGTTACAAAAACATACGTTTCATATTTTTCTTTATTACAGGCGATGGTATCTTGATTTAATCAAGAGTGAGCGCGATTATTTTATTTATTTATTTATTTATTTATTTTTTAAATAACATTTTTATTAATCGAATATTTTCGTGAGCTATCCTCGATTGAATAATATGGTCATTATTGTTTTAATAAAAATAGTGATATTCAAAAATGTGACTGCACTGACTCCTTTTTTTTAAAGTAATAAAATAAATGAAATATTCTTTTAAATTTTAACTTTTAAAATTAGATACATGTATGTATATATACAGGGATCCTATAATTTGAATACAACAATTTTATATAATATTTCTTTATTTAGTCGTAAAATTTCTACAGATAATTGAAGAAAAAAAATCCATATGAAATTTTCATATTAAAAATTAAGATAATTTTCATCTGTACATCATACTTTTATGTAATCGTGCATATTTCTACATATAGTTTTTTGTAAAATAATAATAATAATAAATCTTAAATAATAAACATAATAAATATAAATCAATAAATGTGTTAAATATAATAAATATCATTAAAAATATTTATAATCTGAGATTAATTTACTAACATTTTGAAACTGGCTTACACTTAAAAAAAAAAAAAAAAAAAAAAAAAAAAAAAACTGTTAAAAGTACAGGAAAAATCTGGCAGCTTAGGTGTCAGTATTTCGCCGTGAAATATACAGGACAAAACTGTACTTTTAACAAAAAGCCTATTTAATTTACAGGATTCCTGTGTAAAATATATGTCAGAAAAAAAACTTTATTTTAAAATAGTGATATGGAGACTATTAAGGATTTATGTAATGGTGGGAACATAATTTTATTTTTAAAATTATTTGAATCAAGACACGAATAAAAAATTATCATTCATTATTAATACACCCTGCTCAAAAATATTTTTCTTGAATCGAAGAATAACTTAAAAAAGTAGCTGTCATATTTTTAGAAAAACAGACACCATTTCTATATAAATGTTTTCACGAAGTGTCTAATACAAATAGCCCTATAACTTGCAAATTTATGTTTATTCTTTTACAATTAAGAAAGCAACAGGCAAAGCAAAGCTTATCAAATACGGAAAGGAAAAAATAAACATATAATGATTGCTGAAACAGATACGAAGTTTTTCAGAAATTCAGGGGTAATTCCCTGGCAGAGGAAAATGCGAGATACTGGAGGATACAGTAGGTTGAGAGTCCAGGTGTTATATCGCTTCTATTATTACCAAACAGAAATTTTACTGTATATGCCAGTATTGCAAGATTGGGAATTTTTTTATTAAACTACCACCAATAATTTTAAGATGTGACATTTGATATCTATAAAAGACAATTAATTTTGTAATTGTGTTTCCTTTTCCATAAGTTCTGAGATTCCTTTTTCATGTTTTTTGTTCCTTTTATGTTCTCCTCCTTCCCTTCCATTGCAGTGAAGTTTATTTTATTTTATTTATTATTTTTTTTTTCAGGATTCACACACCGTTAGCCTTCATTCCTAGGTACCTTCAACCTACATCATACGAAGATCTTCAAAATAATTTGGCAACAGTTACAATTAAAATTTGTTCGTGGATATTTTATAAGAAAAGTCCCCAATCTAGCATCAGTATGTATATCTGCAATAGTTTTTTGTAAATGAATGATATATATTGTTGCGTACTTCGCGGTTCGTGAGTTGTCCGAGAATGAAAGGCGAAACTTACAAAAATTCAGTAATTTATTCCCAGATAGTTCCAGAAAAATACAGGTCTATAAACCAAGTATCAGCTTCAATTCAGCCGGTAAACACAGCTTAAACAACAGCTGTTAATAGCAAATCCATAGTGTAAATTGTATAGCAATAACACATAAAGCAAGTCTCTTTCAAAGAGGCTCAAAGCGATGCAAGCATTAGCGGAAGCTGGCTGAGAACTGAACTGAACCAGTCTTGGCGAAGACCGTCTCTTATATACTCCTGTAGAAAAGTGTGGAAAATTCCAGAAATTTCCGTATCTCATCAGACAATGAGATTAGAGCTTCCATATTTGGTATATCCCTAATAAGATTTTCTCGCGAAGGTCGCCAAAAAAATTGCCAAGGAGATAAAAACTAGCAAAATTTGGAGCCAAATCCATTACCTGCCGTATTGGAGCTTTTTAATGTGTTTTTAAGGGAACGTAAATCTACTTTCATAATATAGTTTCAAAAATGTGACTGCACTGACTTCTTTTTTAAAATAGTAAAATAAATGAAATATTCTTTTAATTTTTAACTTTTTAAATTAGATACATGTATATATTAGATACATATATATATATATAAAGGGGTCCTATAATTCTAATATCACAATTTTTAATAATATTTCTTTATTTAATCGTAAAAATTCTACAGTTAATTGAAGAAAAAAATTCATATGAGATTTTCGTATTAAAAATGAAGGTAATTTTGACCTTTATATGACACATTTGTGTAATCGTGCATATGTCTACATATACTTTTTTGTAAAATAATAATAATAATAATGCTTAAATAATAAATATAATAAATACAAATCAATAAATATGTTAAATATAATAAATATCATTAAAAAGATTTATAATCTGAGATTAATTTACTAACATTTAGAAACTGGCTTTAGTTATTTTGAACTGAATAAAAAAAAAAAAAAAAACTTTATTTTAAAATAGTCATGTGGAGACTATTAAGGATTTATGTAATCTTAGGAACATAATTTTATTTTAAAAATAATTTGAATCCAGACACGATTAATAAATTATCAGTCATTATTAATACATCCTTCTCAAAAATATTTTTCTTGAATCGGAGAATAACTGAAAAAAGTAGCTGTCATATTTTAGAAAAACAGACACCATTTCCATTTAAATGCTTTCACGAAGTGTCTAATACAAATAACCCCATTACTTGCAAATTTATATTTATTCTTTTACAATTAACAAAGCAACAGACAAAGCAAAGCTTACCAAAGACGGAAAGGGGAAAAAAAACATATAATGATTGCTGAAGCAGATAATAACTTTTTTCAAAAATTCAGGGGTAATTTCCTGGCAGAGTAAAATGTGAGATACTAGAGGATACAGTAGGTTAAGAGTTATATTGCTTCCATTATTACCATGCAGAAATTTTACTGTATATGCCAGAGTACTGCCAGATTATGAATTTTTTTTATTCAACTACCACCAATAATTTTGTGATGTGATATTTAATATGTATAAACCATGATTAATTTTGTTATTGTATTTCATTTTTCCATAATTTCTAAGATTCCTATTTTATGTTCCGTTCCTTCCCCCCTTCCATTGCAGTGAAGTTGTTTTTCAGGACTCACACACCGTTAGCCTTCATTCCTAGGTAACGGAGGGTGCGTGACTCTGTCACAGGTACCTCCAACCTACATCATCCGAAGATCTTCAAAATGATTTGCCAACAGTTACTATTAAAATTTGTGGGTGGATATTGAATAAAAAAATTCCCCAATCTGGCAGCACTGTGTATATCTGCGATTGTTTTTTGTAAATGAATAATAATAATATATATGTATATATATATATACTGAGAAATTTGTGGTACAAATAATAGTTTCCGTTTATATGTCTACTACTACTTTTATGATAAAATTATCAAGGAAAGTTAATGAAGTACAGTAAGCGCAACAGCATCTGACCCTGTACCAATAGTACTTTTCAAAATGTCAACAAAATTTTCTTTGTTTTGTTTCTGCTTATTTTTTATTTGATTTCAAATGTCATTTGCTTTCTTATGACAAAAATAAGTATATAGAATTTATTTCTTCCACTAAAGTTGTAATTTTGTACTAACATATAATATTTGTAAGGGTGTACCAGAACCTCCTAAACTAGATGCCTGTCGCGTGGCTGGGAAACTTCGCAACAGTTCAAGCAGTAGACAGCACTACCTGGTACAGATTGCGTGACTTTTTTATTCAAATTTCACCAATAATTTTAGGAAGTGATATACGATATATATAATCGACGTTTCTTCGATTCTATTCGCTTTTTATGTATATCAAATCCCACTTAAAAAATTTTTTTGGTGTCTGTTGAATATAAAAGTCGCCCAATCTGTACCAGATGGCGCTGTCTACCGCTTGAATTGTTGCCAATTTTCCGACCTACGCGACAGGCATCTAGTTTAGGAGGCTATCTATGGATGTACATTAGAGGTAACACAAAATATCACCACGGCCTTTAGTGGGTAGTCCGGTTAATTGCTCGCTCATTTGACTTTTAATATCAAATCTAGTACAGGACAGATAATAGTGCTCTCTCAAATTCGGAATGTGGTACGATTATCAATTAATTTTACTTAAAATGACATAAAAATGCTTCATTGTACTTGTAAGAAATTTTCCTCTTAATTTTCAGAATAGGTTAGCGTTTTTTAAAATAATGACAGGCATAGATTTAGGAAATATTTTTAAGGAAATCCAAATATCCTTGCTATTTTTAAAATTAACATACATGGGGTTATACAGTCCTTATTACTATTTTTTCCAAAAAATAAATGAATAAATAAATAAACCAGTGAATTTTGAAAGGCCTTAAAATTTTCAGAGACATTACTTCATATTTATAAATTAAATTTTATTTATTAATAAAACAGTAAATGGCATTTGTTAATTAAACACTAATTAAGAAATTGTTAATTATATTAAATACTTCGCTTTTTATTTTACTTAAAAAAAAAATAATAAAGGTTTCTACTAATTTAACAAAAAGAATGTCCATTGCTGATTTTAAATTGTATGCATTAGCATTTTAAACAATCTGAAAAATCCATTTTTTCGAATATATAAAATATTTCATACAGCATTTTTCCATATATCCATGCGCGGTTAGAGATAATTGAAGTAACGAATACTGGTTATTGCTACATCCTCTAAAATTAATAACTTTTGGTTAAATTACGCTTACACTTACAGGGATCGTATTCTTCGACCTTTATTTAAAAAAAAATATAAAAAATAATAAATAAATAAAAAAAAAAAAATCAGGAGAAGACATTGCCGCCTTTCTATCACAGTTGCTTCCACAAAGAAATTACTGAATTTTTATCGTAATGTGTCATGCTTAAATAAGTTAAAGTTTACTGTACAAATATTGTGGTAGCAAAAAATGAGGAAATTTAGCATCTTTGAATGTGCCCTGTATACAAGGTGAAGATTACGACCCCTGCAATATTAATATTCCAAGCATTAATACCAAAAACCATACGATATGTAGCGCAAAATGTGTGTGTGGAAACAGTTTTTAAATTGTTCGGAAAAAAGACAAAGGGCCATTTCTTTGCTTTATCACTGTTAATTATGTCTCTTGAATCGTGGAAGATTTTATTTTTTATTTTTTATTTGGAGTTTAGCTATTAAATAAAGAAAGTTTCTATGCAATTTGGAAAGTAAATAAAAAGAAAGAGCCTTTCTACATATATTGCATAATTAAATAATATGTATATTTTAAATTTCCCAAATTTATAAAGTGATATTGAGTGTAAAATAAAATTTCTTCAACTACTTTAAATATTAATAATGACTGCATAAAATATGATATTATAAAATAGATAATTTTTTAATCGTTTGTGTATCATGCTAGTATATAATTTTACCGTGTATTTTTTAAATGTTACAACAAATGGTCGATTTCTTTTTTTTTTTAATAATGTATATTTTTATTCAAAGAAAAATCGTCTAATTAAATTAATAAGAAATAGGGTAGGTGTTCCAGTGATTGGCATGCTCCAGTAATTGACATCTATCCTGAAATAATTAATAAATAAGAAAAATAATAAAATCATATATTTTACATATAAGAATTTTAACATTTTATGTCAAACACTGAAGCATAAGGTGCTAATTACTGGTAAAATGAATAACTAGCAGTGTCAAACACTGGAACATAGGGGCCAATTACTGATAAAATGAAAAACTGGCAGTGTCAATTACTGGAACATTGAGTGGGTGTCAAATAAAAATTCATAAAAAAAAGTAATAATTGTTATCAAATGTATATTTTTTAACATATATGTGGCTCTTAACCCTTTGCGGCGCAAGAAAATTTAAAACATTAAAATTATACTACCACCAGAATTCATGAACAAAAATAAACTAAAAGAAATTTTAAATTTTGAGGTTTAAGGAACCTGCCTATTTTGATAAGTTATATATGTGGATTTTTGCTAAAATATTTGCGGGATGAATTGAAATCGATTTTATTTTTCCCCAAAATGACGTTTTTTTCAAAAATTTTCCCCAAACACAAATAACAAAAAAAAAAAAAAAAAAAGAGAATAAATACTTTTTTATCAACAAAGCATGTATAAAACTAATGTGACGTGAATACCACAAAACATTCTTCTATATAATTTTATACAAAATTCATGCAATACAAACTATTAAATAAATTATTTTGTGCAGATTATTTCGCAGATGATTTTTATCTGACAGAATAATATATCACTAAATGCTGAAAGAAAGTCAAATTTTTCCCAATATCAGTTTTTTTTTTTTTTTCATTAAAAAAAAATAAAAAAAAATCTATAACTTTGTTGTAAATTATCACCGATCAATAATTCAACCATTCGTTTTAAAAATGATGACGAAATTTTTTGAAAGACAACCATATATCGAAAATTTACTCGCCACGGAGAATACTACGCTTTTCCGAGAGGGGAGGCGATGCTCCCATATGCAAAAACCTTTTCGCTAGTTTACTGCTTCTATTATCAATAATTCATATCAATTTTACAATCACACGTTAAAAATAACTCATTATGTATATTTATATGAAAAATTGTCTTACACTGTCATGTTAACAATTTAGAAAAAATGGCATCACAGCGTCACCTGTCGAGCGATTGATCCCGAAATCTAAGCAGCACCAGTTAATGTCAGGGTCCAACTAAATACCCAGTTTGGTTAAATTTCGTTCGTTAGTTGGTGAGATACAGCGTCCACAAATTTTGTGATTGCCATGATAGTAACTACAACTTTTATTATGCGTATTTTAACTGTAACCGTTTGTCATGTTTTAAACATTTGGTTTTAGAATTGTGTTTGTTTTAGAATGTAGCATTAAAGCTTATAAGCTACTTAAAATGCTTCTCGCAGACTTAATTAACATAATATTACAGTGATACACACACATACGCAGACAGACATTTTTTAAAAAGAGTCAAATCGGGCTTGGGTCATCCTAAAACGTGAAAATCCATGGAAAACTGAAGTTCGAAAACAAAAAAATTCATTGTTTTCGTGTTTTGAGCTATTCTTAAAGTTTCAAATGTCTAGCTAGCATATAATTCAACGATAATATCGTTGAATCATATAAACAAGTGTTTCTCAACCTTTCAGTATTCGCGGCCTAGTTTTCAATCATTTACCTGTGGGGCGCGCCCCACAGGTTGAGAATCGCTGATATAAACAATAACGAAGGCAGCAAGGACTCGAAATAATTGACTAAAAGTATTTAAAAAATGCATTGTCATCCTGTTCTGAGCTATTCTATAAGTTTCAAATGCCTAGCTAGTCGGGAAGTTATATGACTGTTGAATCATATAAACGCTACCAAATACAGCGGATACCTGAAATAATTTGCTAAATTATTAAAAAAATGCATTTTCATCGTGTTCTGATTTATTCTTAAAGTTTCAAATCCTAGCTAGTCGGGAAGTTATATGACTGTTGAATCATATAAACGCTACCGAAGGCAGTGGAGATCTGAAATAATTGGCTAAAGTATTAAAGAATGCATCGTCATCGTGTTCTGAGGTATTCTAAAAGTTTCAAATGTCTAGCTAGTCGAGAAGTTAGTTAAATAAATTTTCTGTTGAATCATATAAACACTATCGAAGGCAGCAGACACCCAAAACAATTGGTTAAAAGAATTTTTAAAAATACCTTGTCATCGTGTTTTGAGCTATTCTAAAAGTTTCAAATGTCTAGCTAATCAGAAAGTTAGTTAAAATCGATTGCAAGATTTGTACTGAAAAAAAAAACAAACAAACAAGAAAGCGAGTTAATAAAAATATGGTAAAAAATAGCGGCAAAGTAACAGCATCCTCAGGACTACATATGCCAGAATCGAATTTTCAAGAATTCATATCCCCAGGTTCTTATAAGTATATCTCCTTATATTATTAAAATCTGTGCGCATCTGTCTTTCTGTCTGTCTGTCTTTCTGTCTGTCTGTCTGTCTGTCTGTGAGAAATGCCTTGTGACCGCTAAAGCTCCGGCGCTAATGGTCGCATCGCCTCGAAACCGGTGTCGACAGACGCAAAATTTCTTCATCTCGACATCGCGATAATTCGCTAAGCGATGCGACCCTAATTAGCGGAGATATTAATTAAAATGTCCACCCATGTCTACCGAAAAATGACCCAGAATTCATGATTAAATGCTTAAAAAGCGACATTTTTACGGAAAAAGTGGAAAATTAATTAGAAATATCAGTCGTATTGTTACAAACAAGATACCATTGTAAAGGGCTTTTTTCTCTCAATCCGATGGTTTAAACGGCTTATCGATCGGACAATTAGATTTTTTTAAATTAACTAAACTAAAAAAAAATGGTGGCAACAAATCACAAGCATTTTAACTTGGCAGACGATCTTGAACGGAAAGAAAAAACATCTGGTGTTTAATGATGTCACGTGCTTTTGTACTGCGATTAAAAATTACAATTTTCTATTTTCTTCAATTTTTCAAAATTCGCACATTTCACTTAGTATACAATCTTAACACCACAAAACAAACTTGCATTTCAAATTTCATCGATATTGGTCAATAAACAAAAGATTTACATTTTAATTGAAAATTAAATTTTATCTTTACACACCTGACATTTTATCTGTCGAAAGAGGATACCAGTTTCAAAACGACACAAATACACTTAAGGTAAAAATATTTCTTTTTCTATTTACTTCCATTGACCGACTACCGTAGATAATGGAATTCGAAATTTCACCTGACTTACACGTTTTGAGGTGTCATGACGCAGTAATAATTTAAAATTTCAATATTTACAATTCTAATTATGTTTATTTATTTATTTTTTTTTTTAATATGTCATTCGATACACATTTTAAAGTACGGTTACATTATCGAAAGGGGAATTCGAGATTTCACCCGATTTACACGTTTTGAGGTCTCCTGATTAGGTTTTCTTTTGCATCGCAATAGTGGAATTCGAGATTTCAGCTTATTTACACGTTTTGAGGTCTCCTGAATGAGTTTTCTTTTGTATCTCAGCTACTAATTAAAGTGTCGAAAGTAGAATTAGATATTTCACCTGATTTACACGTTTTGAGGTGTCCTGAATGGGTTTTCTTTTGTATCTCGGCTGCTAATTAAAATAATTTCATAAGTAATACATCATTTGAAAGCTTTGTTAATTTGGAATTGAATAGTAGATTACAGAAATTCGATATTTCGACATTTCTCCTGATTTAAACGTTTTGAGGAATCCTGAATGGGTTTCTCTTTTGTCTCAGTTACTAATTAAAAAAATTTCATAAGTAATGCATCATTTGAAAGCTTTGTTGAGTTGAAATCGAACAGTAGATTACAGAAATTTCTACCGCCAGATGGCGCTGTAATATTTTTAAATTACAATATTTCTATTTCTAATCATGATTATTTTTTTTTTTAATGCGTCATTCGATACATATTTTAAAGTACTTTTACATTATCGAAAATGAATTCAAGATATCACCAGATTTACACGTTTTGAGGTCTCCTGAATCAGTTTTCTTTTGTATCTCAAAAACTAATTAAAATAGTTTCATAAGTAATATATCATTAGAAAGCTTTGTTGATTTGGGATCGAACAGCGGAATACAGAAATTTCTACCACCAGATGGCGCTGTAATATTTTCAAATTTCAATATTTCAATTTCTAATATTGATTAAATTATTTTTAATACATCATTCGAAAGATATTTTAGAGTTCTTTTATATTATCAAAAGTTTTCAGCAGATTTACACGTTTTGAGACGTCCTGATTAGCTGTTCTTTTGCATCTCAGCTAATTGAGTGAGACCGTTCAAAATTGGTATACGTAGGTTAATTAGAAGGGGCTGAAAGGGTGGGAAAGAAATAGGCGTGCACCGCGCGCGTATCCCCTAACTTGTGCACGCGCAGCGCGCACGGGACTGCGGTGCCGAAGGCAGTGGGGACACGGTCGGACATTTTAACCGATGAGAAATAATTTTTTTAATTTTCTTTTCTTAAAAATAAAAATTTGATTTGAGAAGGAATAGGTGCGCGCAGCGTGCGTATACCTTCACACGTGCGCGCGCAACGCGCATGGGTCTGCGCTACCGAAGGCAGTGGGGACCCGGTGTGATTTTTTACCCGATCAGAAATTATTTTTTTAGGGGGCACAAAGTGTCAGGGAAGGAATGCGGGCGTGCAGCGCGTGCACTCTGTAACTTGTGCGCGAGCAGCGCGCACGGGACTGCGCTGCCGAAGGCTGTGGGGATCCGGGCCGACATTGTACCCCATGAGAAATGATTTTTTTTTCTTTTCTTTACTTAAGAATAAAAATTTGATTTGAGAAGGAATATTTGCGCGCAGCGCATGCATGCCTTCACACGTGCGCGCGCAGCGCGCATGGGTCTGCGCTTCCGAACGCAGTGGGGACCCGGTGTGAGTTTTTACCCGATCAGAAATAATTTTTTTAGGGGGCACAAAGTGTCAGGGAAGGAATGCGGGCGTGCAGCGCGTGTATTCTTTAACTTGTGCGCGAGCAGCGCGCACGGGACTGCGCTGCCGAAGGCTGTGGGGATCCGGGCCGACATTGTACCCCATGAGAAATGATTTTTTTTTTCTTTTCTTTTCTTAAGAATAAAAATTTGATTTGAGAAGGAATATTTGCGCGCAGCGCATGCATGCCTTCACACGTGCGCGCGCAGCGCGCATGGGTCTGCGCTTCCGAAGGCAGTGGGGACCCGGTGTGAGTTTTTACCCGATCAGAAATAATTTTTTTAGGGGGCACAAAGTGTCAGGGAAGGAATGCGGGCGTGCAGCGCGTGTATTCTTTAACTTGTGCGCGAGCAGCGCGCACGGGACTGCGCTGCCGAAGGCTATGGGGATCCGGCCCGACATTGTACCCCATGAGAAATGATTTTTTTTTCTTTTCTTTTCTTAAGAATAAAAATTTGATTTGAGAAGGAATATTTGCGCGCAGCGCATGCATGCCTTCACACGTGCGCGCGCATGGGTCTGCGCTTCCGAAGGCAGTGGGGACCCGGTGTGAGTTTTTACCCGATCAGAAATATTTTTTTTTTTTTTTTTGGTGGGGGGCACGTAGGGTCAGGGAAGGAATACGCGCGCAGCGCGCAAGGGACTGCGCTACCGAAGGCAGTGGGGACCCGGGACGACATTTTACCCGATCAGTAATGATTTTTTTTTTTTTTTAATTTCTTTTCTTAGGACTAAAAGTTACTGTTAGTGATTCATTAATTATAGTGATTCATTTGAAAATACTGACCCGCTAGCGGGCGAAGCTCGCTAGTCTTATAATATTTCCTGCGGTTCGGTAAAATGTTTTGCAAGATACAACTTTCAATATGTTTTGCTAACGTACATTAAACACACAGACAGAGATATTGCGTTCAGGATGTATCAAAACTGTAAATTAATCACAAACGGAAAGTCAAAAATTTTCGCAAATTCAATACCTTTTCTCCATATATATAGAAAAGAAAAAACTACTATGCTGCGGCCATCAGAAAGCTATCTTCTATAACATTCTTACTGTATTTATACAACAGAAGATTAATAAAGCACAATATGAATAATATAGAAGTTGATAGCTATAGCTTTCCTACAAATGAAAGAAAGTTTAAAATACCAGCGCTCACCGTGGGTTGATATACACCAAAATGTATCCAACGTACTTTTTATAACAACTAACTAATATATCAAGTTGAATGCATTTATACACTATCGAAGTTAAGATATACCATTTTTGAAAGCGGAGAAAATATCTGAATAGCATCGCCTTCTTTAATGCAATATGCATTCAAACTGAATCAGTAAAAAGTTTCATGATATTCATCTTGCATATCTAGTACAATGCTCTAATTTACAAAAAGAAAGTGAGATTTTCCTGAAAATTATAGTTATCTTAGTATAGTAGCACCATCTACAGACATTATATGTTACATATATAATCAGCACTGACGCTTTATATCATGATCCAATTAAATATATAAAGCTTTGTGGAATTAGTATTAATTCTTCATTTGGTGTGCATTTATTTGTAAAGTTAAAAGAGTCCAAAATTTTACTAAGACACAAACCCTCACACAAACAGATACACAGGCAGACAGACAGCTTCTACTTATGGTCAAATACAGTACAAGACATCTGAAAACCTAAAAATTCATCAAAAAACGGAAGCCTTTTTTTTTTTTTTTTTTTTTTTTTTTTCAAACCCGGTACTTTTTAAGAAGCTGTATGATTTTCTCCCCAAATTTCCCCTAAAAATTTTTTTTTTCTCCAAACATTTTCCCCAAAATTTCCCCACGGGCTAAAGTTTTCCCCAAAATCGCGAAAAATTTCCCCAATCTAGTAACACTGCTCACTTGCGTTTTCGTGAGTATAAAGTTAAGTACAAGTATTGCTCACAAGGTATCATTGAATGACGGCGTATACAGTCGCCAATTTCTGGATGTATTGACTACGAAACATTCCATCGGAATAGCATATCTGTGTATGGCATGTTATTAATTCCTTGAAATAAATTTTCTGGTGGGTATTTTAATTTTAAATTTAAACATTAAGAGTATTATGGTTCTTCGAAGTATTTTTTTCAAAATTTCATATAACTTCTTCTTCTTCTTTTTTTTTTTTTTTTTTTTTTTTTTTCGTTCACAATATCCTCATTACAGAATTTTAAAATAATTACGACATTAAAATTACGCAAAAATTTATATACATATATATATGTGTGTATATGAACCGTAATTTCTGGCAGATAACCCGCAGGAAAGATGTGTCATTTCTCTACCAGAAATTTTATTTAGTAGAGAAATGTATACTTTTTCGAAGGAAGATCTCGTACAAATATAAATTTATTTATCAATTGAAATTTCTGGTACAAAACTGGATTATATAACCTGCGAGGTATCTACCAGAAATTACGGTATATATATGTAATATATAATAATAATATAAAATGAAATAAAACTAATTTATAAATATTATAGTTAACTTGAAATTGCTTATTTGTTAAGTAAAAGAATGAAAATACCTTTTAAATAGAGTTTTCTCGTAACTTAATCATCAGAACTGTTATACATGAACTTTAACTCGAAATTATTATTGCTACCCCCCCCCCTTCCCCCCGCATTCCATAAAAAATGGATGAAAAAATACATCGTTATTAACTCTCCCATTCATTTACACAACTATTTGGGATTAAATTTTTTTTATCTTTATTTAAAGATCAAAATTCTATTTTACTGTTTTTGTGGAATCTTTTTTTTTTTTTTTTTTTTTACAAATCTTAGAGCGTAATTTGCTATTTGATTAAATGTTATGAAAATTTTATAATGGATAAGAATTAAATCTTCTGATCCATTTTCTTTTTCATTTCATAATTTAAAATATTATTCTTTCAGTTGTGTTGGAATTAAATAAGTTTAACCATTCACCGGTCCTATTTAACACTTTCGAGACCACTGACGTAGATTCACGTCATTTGAAAATCTGTCAAATGACGTGACACATGTCAAATGAAGTAGACGTGAGGTAATGAATGTGATCAAATGAAGTAGTCTGACGTGACGTATGTCAAATGAAGTGGACGTTTCTTTAGGTAACACATGTTACATTATTTCTTAGCAATATAACCAATTTTCACATTTGTACAATTAATGCACTACGGATACAAATACTTTGATTAGGAAGAGTATTACTGTAATGTATATTCATTTATATTATAAATATGGATATAGGAAACAATGATTTAAAAAATACTTGCCGACAGCCTAATTAATATTCCTTAACATTGTTAACTCCGCCTTCTTTTTTTCCCACCAGTATATTTTTGTAGTATTTTCTTTCTTATTTAATCGGAATTACATTTGCAGAATATTACTCAAAAAATTTACTGGTGGGAAAAGAAGGGCGGGACTAGCGACACTACGGAATATCAATGAGCATGTTGGCAAGTATGATTTAAAGTAATGTAATATGCAATATTAACGCCCACAGGTGGGGATTACTGTCATAAAGACAAAAAAATGTGGTCGCAAAAGTATTAATTTCACTCCTCTAGTCAGTGGTGTCAAATGTAGGGACTATTTTATTGAATATCCACTGCTGCAGGGATGGAACACTGGCGCATAATCCATACCTCTATTAATGTAACAAAGTTTTCTACTACTTAAATCAACGATATTATAGGTGGAGAAATTTCTTAAACAAATACCGGCATGGGTTCTGTGCCAGTGTTCCACCCTTGATCATTATCATAGCTGTTTTATAATCAAGGATTTTTGTCTCTCCGGATTCTACTACTAGAATTTTTTAACAGTGGTATTGTTGATAATTATCCAGTAAAGCTTAGCAATTATCTGTAACCAAAATTACAATTCGTATTTTCTGCTAGAAGATAAAATAAAAAAAAATCGGAACGCAAATACCCCTGAATATCTTAATTTATTCCGAAGCATTTTAAGTTCCGCCTCTCTTCGGCAGCACTTTATTTTTCGAATATTTATTTTCGAATATATAACTATAGTAGAATAAGAAAATATTATTCTAACAAAAAAAAAAAAAAAGTGGTATAAAATAAAGGCAGGACTAAAAATTCTCCGTAATAAATTAAAATATTTGCGGTCTTCCGCTATTCGCCAATTTTATATTTTATTTGTTAAATAAAAGTGTTAAAAAAATATTCGCTAATTTGGGAACAAAGTTTTAAGCGTTTTAAAGCGTTAGGGCCGGCAAGGTTTAAACTGAAAGATATAGCAAATTAAAAGAGAAAAACAAATATTTTAAAATAGGTTTGAAAAGTTCTTAGAAGAAAATTTAGAGTTAGTGTTTAGTTTCAAAAGAAAAATATATTGATACGGGTAACGAAATTTACTGACTCTAGTGATGGAACACTGGCGCAAAACTCATATCAGTATTTCTTTAGGATCAATTTTTTTTTTAAAGTTGGACACTTTTAATAGTTGACATCTTCAATTTTCCCGAAACTTTCAGGGTATGTTAGTAGTACTGTGATAAGTAAAAGTGAAATTTATTTTTTTTCTGAATTTCATTTGTTTGACCTAGAGAGGGGTCAAAGTTTGAGGCCGTAAATAAATGGTGTCATTTTAATATCATTTTACTCCTAAAGCCATGAGTGACCCATGTCATTTTTTGAAATCAAGGATACTACTTCATACTAAGTACATTTTAGCATAAACAGTTTGGTGGGTCACTCAGGGCTTTAAAGGCCAGGGTCATTCTAAAATGTAGTTTTCGTTGATTTTTTCCATGTTTTCAGTCTGAATAACTGCTAAGGCCTTGTGTGTCCCATAGAAATATTTATGAGGTTAATTACACACCTTAGTATAGAACTTAAAAATATTTAAAATAGCATGGGTTACTCTTGGCTTTAGTAGTTAAACGGTCTGAAAGTTAAACATTTTCAAATAATTACACTGATTTAATTTTAAAAATTTGCTATCCCTGTTTTTTTTTTTTTTTTTTTTTTACATATTTTTAAACAGATTATCTCTTTGTTAAATATAACGGCCCCTTCAAACATATTTCATTTGGACATTCTCCAAAATTATTATACTTTTCTTTATATTTGGCACTGCTTACTTCACATACAGAATTTTTATTATATAATTAAACTAGTATGTTGCGGCCACCACAAGACTTTCTTCTATATTTTCCTATATACACATTCAATCAGTAACAATATTAAAAAAAAAAAAAATCTAAGTTTTTCTTTTTGTTAAAAGTAGTTCATATTCAATCAGTAACAATATTTAAAAAAAAGAAAAAAAAAAATGATTTTTTTTCTTTTTTTTTTTTTTTTTTTTTTTTTTTTAACGTTAAAAGTAAAAAAAAATCGACAACTTTGTTTTAAATTATCACAGATTTATAGTTCAACCATTCGTTTTACAGGTATTGACGAGATCTTTCGAAAGATACCCATCTTGAAAATTTACTCCCCCCGGGGGGGGGGGGAACTTCCCTCCCAGGGGGTGAAGCGATGCCCCCACATGCACAGAAATTTTTCCTAGTTAACTATTACTATTATCAATAACTTATATTAATTTAACAATCACAAGTTAAATATAACTCTCATTATATACATTTATACGAAATTTCGCCCTATACTGCCATGTTAAAAATTTAGAAAAAATGCGATCACAGCGTCACCTGTTGAGATATTGATCCGCAAATGTAATCAGCACTAGTTTATGTCAGGGACCAACTAAATACCAAGTTTGGTTAAATTTTGTTTAAAAAAAAAAAGAAAAGAAAAGAAAAGAAAAAAAAACGATTTCTTTTTTTAAGTTTTTTTTTTTTTTTTTTTTTTTTTCTTGTTAAAAGTAAAAAAAAAAATCGATAACTTTGTTTTAAATTATCACATATTTATGGTTCAACCGTTCGTTTTAAAAGTATTGACGAGACCTTTCGAAAGATACCCCTCTTGAAAATTTACCCCCATGCACAGAAATTTTTTCCGAGTTAACTATTACTATTATCAATAAATCATATTAATTTTACAATCACAAGTTAAAAACAACTCTCATTATGTACATTTATGCGAAATTTTGTCCTATACTGCTACGTTAAAAGTTTACATAAAATGCGATCACAGCGCTATCTGCTGAGCGATTGATCCCAAAATCTAATCAGCACCATTCCATGTCAGGGTCCAACTATATACCAAGTTTGGTTCAATTTCATTCATTGGTTCGTGAGATACGGTGAAAAATCCGAAATTTTCCGATCACAGCGCCACCTGTTGGGCGATTGATTCCCAAATCTAATCAGCACCATACCCCGTCAGGTTTCAACTATATACCAAGTTTGGTTGAATTTCATTCATTGGTTCGTGAGATGCGGTGAAAAATACGAAATTTTGCCTTATACTGCCATGTTAAAAATTTACATAAAATGCGATCACAGCGCCACCTGCTGGGCTATTGATCCCCGAATCTAATCAGCACAATGCCCCGCAGGGTCTAACTATATACCAAGTTTGGTTGAATTCCATTCAGTGGTTCGTGAGATACGGTGAAAACACGAAACCACAGACAGACACACAGACAGACATTTTTAAAAAAAACTATCAGTTCGTGTTCAGGACATCCCAAAACGTGTAGATCCGTCAAAAAACGGAGGTCGAAAATTTTCGCGAATCCAATACTTTCTCTATATTACATATAGAAGAAAGTAAAAAAGAATAACTTTTAAATTCTTTTTTATCTTTTTAATTTTGCCTTTAAATATTTATCTTAATTGAAGCTTTAAAGACATTTTATTAATGGGAGCTGTAAAGAAGTTTCTTGACGCAGTCGTGATCTTTGGTTAGTGTAGATATCTGCAAGAGAAGTTGAATTAACAATATTTCAACAAGGAGTCCAATGGCAGTCATCAGGAAGTCTTTATTGAATAATTCGTCCAACAAAATCAAGGAATATTTCCAACAATTTGTACAGAGCGTTGTAAAATGTTTACTAATGAAGTACATAAACCCATGGTTGCACCAAGATATGTAAAGAAGTTTCTTGACGCAGTCGTGATCTTTGGTTAGTGTAGATATCTGCAAGAGAAGTTGAATTAACAATATTTCAACAAGGAGTCCAATGGCAGTCATCAGGAAGTCTTTATTGAATAATTCGTCCAACAAAATCAAGGAATATTTCCAACAATTTGTACAGAGCGTTGTAAAATGTTTACTAATGAAGTACATAAACCCATGGTTAAATGTTGAGATTGTCGCATAAGATGGGGGAGAGAGCGAACGTAATTACATCGTAACTATACTATGATCTCGAGCAGCTCTGAAATCCTTACACTAGAACAGATCTGAGATGTCTGAAGAAAAAGAGCCAAATTTTAGAAAAACAGCCAAATTATAGTGCCAAATACTTTCATTGTTTATCGGATAAAACAATGTTAATTTTTTGAATTTGCAATGACGGTTTATAATTATAGTAACCCTTCAATCGCCAACATTTTGCCAAATTACCGTTAGACGAGAGAAAGAGACGGTTAAGAAATGCAGTCATTAATATTGCGCAATCTAAAATAAATTACATCCTGTGTTGAAATAATATAAATTCTGACAATGAGTTTCCTTGTTTTATGACTATTTGAGAACACTTTTTTTATTTTATAATTACGTTTAATGTCAGAATTTCCGTTAGATATTATTATTATTTTATTTTCTTTTTATCCCATAAAATAAAGTACTTTTCTATTTAAAAAGATAAACACTTATTTATGATTTAGATATAAAAGATATACAATTTAGATTTCTGAATAATGTGTGTTATTGTTTTACGTTAATAAATAGTGTAGGTCGTATGTATAATTAAAATTGTGTAATTTTTAACGACATTTAAAAATAATTCTTTTTTTTAAATGCTTAAGAACAAATTACGTAAATATAATATTTCACTTAAAATTTAATTATTTTTTTTATTAGAATAATGCATTCATTTATCATTAGATTTTATTTTATTTAAAAATTCAATTAAAATTTAACCAAATATATGTGAACACCTTCACAGGAGCTTTGAAATATTTTATAATGATGAATAATATGATTTCTTTGAAAAGTCATTATATCCCAATCAGCGATTCGCACGGAGAAATTTTGAATATTTTGTTTGAAAATCATTATGATTATAGAACCAGAAAAAGAAGTTTTAATTCTAAAATTACCGATGATAATGGAATTTTTATTTAGTACTAGCCGCCTTCGGCGACCAGCTGGTTCGCGATCCCTGAAAAATCCGACTTTACGAAACTCCCGCTCGGTGGCGCCTTTTTCCCGTTTCAGGTCTAATAACAGCTTATCGATATATCGTGAAAATAGCTTATTGAAAGCGTAGTAAATTCCCGTGCGGTAGCGCCTTCGGCGCCCTCTTCCTTTTTTAATATCTGAAACAGCCTGTTCGCTCACCGTGTTATGATCTTTCAAATTTCTGACTTTAGCTAAGTGCCGCTCGGTGGCGCCTGCGGCGCCGTATAACATTTTTAAAAAAGATTTGTGTCTGACTTATCTGTGGTTTTCTCCAAAACTTGCTTAATTCCGAGCTATATATCGTTAAAAATTATTAGTACGAAATGTGAGCGAAAATCTAAATTTGAAACTCTGTAAAATATAAAAGAATAAAAATTTTCTGGTTTTTCCGTAGTTTTCTCCGAAAGTTTCGTACAGAATTTGAACGGCTTATATCATTTTAATAGCCTGCAATAAAAATACTTTAAAATATCTTTTGACTGATGTATTATGTATGACAATAATAAGTATCTATAATGTATTTTAGACTCAAAATGGCTAATCTATCAAGGGCGATTAACGATTTCTATTGAAATCCATCTTAAATTTAAGAATTCCAAAACTGCTTTTTTACAACCGAATTCATAAAAAAAAAAAAAAGGAAAAAAAAAAATCAGTATTGTTCTGTTAAAAGTAACTCGGGCGAAAAACAAAAAAGCAATTTTTCCCGACCTCTA
This sequence comes from Salticus scenicus, assembly GCA_963930645.1. Taxonomy (NCBI): domain Eukaryota; kingdom Metazoa; phylum Arthropoda; class Arachnida; order Araneae; family Salticidae; genus Salticus; species Salticus scenicus. The sequence goes on along the minus strand of OZ005659.1, from coordinate 208,151,203 downwards.
GCACCTGGCACTGAAGAATCTTATTCTCTCTTCTCTGTCAAGGTCAGTTGAAAGAGTTTTAGAATTTAATCGAAAACTGCCGCGATACTGCAAATTAAAAAAATTATAATTCATTCAGTTTTTGAAATTTTCTCTCAATCTTTTGGATATACAATTGTTGAAGCGAGATCTATATACGAAAAAAAAAGAAATGATTTATCTCTAAACGCTTTTGAGTTATAAAATGCTTTGTGAAAAAATCGATGTTTCGTAAAATCTAAAATTATGGATCGCTAATCCGTATTTTGTAAAAATGTTTATATGGTTCGAAAGAGGATTAAATGTCCTTTCCAGATATACCAGTTTTTAATAAATGGAACAGTTACTCGGTCGTACAGGGCGTTTCAAAAAAGACAATCGAGAAAAAGAGAAATTTTCGACCCTTTTTAAAACTTTTTTTAAAAATATAAAAAATCCGTATTTTTTTAAAAAAATTGTACCGTAAGAATCGGTAATAAATGCTATTTCTCATGGTATAGGTGTATTTTCGATATTTCCAACAGATCGGCAGCGATCGCTTTAGAAAAACCCGCGAAATTTTTCTCTCTCTGCTTTCTCTTTTGAGGAACACGCTGAAGGGCGAAAATTACGATCCGATCGCTTTTTAATTAGGCATTGGTCGACGTTTTAATTAATATCTCCGGAACTAATTAAAATTTTTAAATTCTGTTTTCACTATCAACTCGGGAAGGCTTCTGAGCACCCGTATGTCAAATTTTATACTTCTGCGTTCAGTAGGGGCTGAACGTATAGATGCACAGACAGACAGACAGACAGACAAACATCTTCTTTTATTATTATAGATAGATAGATAAGAGGTTTTAAAGAGAATGGCTTGGCGATGGAATTTTCTTTAAGAAATGATGAAATTTCTAAATATTAGAAATGATAAAATTGTTTATGGATAATTGAAAATTTTATAAATTGACTAAAATTACATAGAATTTCTGAAGTTGTTTTATTTAAATGAAAAATATTCACGATATGTTCTTAATTAAATATCAAAACCGTATTTCCTTTTAATATTTTATAGTAGTTATTCACAAATATTTATTTTTTTTTTAAGCACTATTATTATTACATAGTTGCAATGTTTTGCATATTTCTGTACTGATAAGTATAAAGGATTTAAGTCCATATTCTTGATTTTTCAGGAGACGGAAAATAAAGTTAAACTAACTAAAATCTAATCAGAAGAATCGATTAGGAAAAAGGGATTATGTTGGTTTATACGCTTTATACCATTCAGTGATTGTCAATCGTCATTTAATAAAGGGAAAAAAATTAATTAACTATTTTATACCGAAGATTAATGCTACATTTCTGACTTGAATCCTTTTTACCAATGGATTTTCTCAAAGAATAAATGACATGAATTTCAATCCTATATACCAATCGATAGAGAATTTTTTTCTGAATCTGACTATGTACTTAACTGAAAATCGACATTTTTGGACTGATATCCTTTATACTTATCAGTACAGATTTATGCCAATTTTTTTTTTTTTTTTTTTTTTTTTTTTTTTTTTTAAAGAAAGTTTTTTTTTTTTTTTAACATAAAGTTGAAAGCTCTTTACTTAAATAACACGTAGAAACCTATTTATAAATATTGTAATTCAAAGTACTAAAAAGTTGAAAACTATAATATATCTTTAAAAGATATTTTTAGAGGTAAATTTCTGTTGATAGTTTGAGCTGTATATATAAATACAATTATATAACTGCGGATATTCGTAATATGAAAATAATATTTTCTCAGGCAGATTTTACCAGTCAGTTTATTGAATAAAACTATTTTATATAACTTCCATAGTTGACAACATTTTAATCCTTATCACTCGTATGTCCCTTCTGAGCGGACATTAAAAAATCCAGCCACGCCTCAAGGTGTTCCTTTGCAAATGAAATGCGATTTTTCTAAAACGTGTAACTATAGGCTACCTTTCAGCTACCGGAAAATTTTAACAGAAAGATTTATTTTATTTAATGATGTAGTAAAATAAAACAAATTATTACAATTTTTCGGTAGCCAGAAGGTAGTAAGTTGGAATTTATACTTGTGACGTTTTTAAGGAACGCCAAAAGGCGTGGCTTACTGTTAAAAATAGGAAAATATGCCGAGCGTTGAGGGTTAACTTATTCCGGTCTATTTTAGCCCCGCTTTTTTTTTTTTTTTTTTTCGCACACTTTATCTTCAGAATATTTTTCTCCAATGCCTAAATTGCCAGTGTATTACTGATCTGACAAGGCTACGCATTATGCGCCGGAAAATACCGTATACTATTTTAAACTAGACATTATTACTAATTGATTGGCCCCCAACAGCATATTTATATGACGAATTACAACAAAATTAGGTAGGACGTGGATTTTTTTTTTTTTTTTTTTTTTGCTGACAGTACCAGTTTTAATCCTTTAAAAAATAATTTCATGAACTTACATATATGTAAATATTGTTGAAAATGAAATGATAACAATTATTTTTAATAAAATAAATGATTTTGATTTTAATGTGATTAAATTACTGCTCTGGAACGCTAATATTGGTAAACTGATATACAGAAATATCATTTCAATCTCTTAACCGAAATAAAAAATTAATTACTAATTACCATGATAAAATTTAAGATATTCAAAGTTTCTTTAATATTGCTATTTATAATGATTATCCTATTGATTTTTTTTACATACGTACGTTATAGAGAAATATTTAAAACATCTGATTTATTTATTTATTTTACAAATATTCCATTTTTTTTTTTAATTAAATCTTGATAAAATATTCACATCTGTTATGTTAGTTTCCTCCTTATAATATAGATGGCGCTGGGATATTTTATTCTTTGGGTGGAAACTTGTGTTTTGAGATGAATTGAGATGGTTTGATGTGGCTGTAGAAAGTGCCCTAAGTTATTTCTGTTTTTAAATGAATGGAGTTGGTATATAGTGGCTGTGGATATTATCTAGTTATTTAACTAAAGATTAAAAAAATATATATATACTGTATTTTGTTTAAATTTTTAATACATTTTTGCTTGTTCCATTTTGTTAAATTAATTTTGATATTAGCCTTAATTTTGCTTTTGAAATAAACTCTTTGATTAGGGCGTGGGTTTACATCTAAAGAGTTAAAAGCATGCTGATCTAAAGAGTTAAAAGCATGCATTTAAAAGCATGCTGTAATACAGCACGTAATTCTCAAAATATAAGAACCATACTTCACAGTTTAATTCATTTTTTCATTGTTTTTGAATGAAGTTTTAATCCAGTATTAGTTTTACAATATTTGTTTGCATGTAAGTTTGTTATAAGTTATTTTTGTTTAATATTTTTAATATATTGTATGAATAAAAACATATTTTGATATCTTATACACACACACACACACACACACACACACATATATATATATATATATATATATATATATATATATATATATATATATATGTGTGTGTATATAATCATGCGAATGCTACAGAAAAAAAAGTAAAGAAATAGAATAAATGTACGTAGTAAGAGCAACAATGTGTTAAAGTTACAAGTCATTTGTAGCTTTATCTCCTCCATCTGCACTCGTGACTAAATCGATAGTGGTAAGTGGAAGGTTATAAATATTCTTCGCGTGTCTGTAAGTCAAGGTTATTTCGTCTATTTTTATTTTATTTTATTTTATTTTAACAGAAAATATGTCCAAAAGAAAAAAAAAAGAAAAAATTGGAATTATTTGACCACACACTGTAAAATTCAAATACCGTTTTTGTTGTATTGCGAATATTTTTACTATATACCTGGAAATATTTATAATTTATTCCGGAGGACTGTTAGCTCCGACCTTTTTTTCATACCAGTATATTAAAAAATAAATAAAATAAATAAATTCTTCTTATTTAATTGTAATTACATATTGGAGAAAAATTCTCTAAAATCATGCTGGTTCGATAAAAGGGCGGGGCTAACAGTGCTCCGGAATAAATTATACATACTACCAGATATGCGACTATGTTACATTTTGTGTACCGTAATTTCTGGTAGATAACCCGCAGGTAAGATGTGCTATTTCTCCACCAGAAATTTTATTTAATAGAGAAATCTATACTTTTTCGAAGGAAGAGCTCATAGAAATACAAATTTATTTATCAATTGAAATTTCTGGTGCAAAACTGGATTATATAACCTGCGGGGTATCTACCAGAAATTACGGTAAGTACAATCGCGTTGAGGAGCTAGAATATATATATCATACTTGCCCACCATCTCATTAATAACCGTGCGATTGTCAACGCCCCCTGAAAAAACGCCTCTTTTCTCACACCACTATATTTATAGAGGTATTATTTCCAAATGTTGTTACGATTAAATAAGACTAAAATTATTCTAAAAAATTATTGGTGTGAAAAAAAAAAGGCGGGTACTAAAAATTGTACGGTTCATAATGAGATGGTTGGCAAGTATGATATATATACACTCCTTCTCATAATTATAAGGACACCTGTTTTTCTATATTAACTAAACACTGAACACTATTATTTAAACAAATATATTAATTAATTTGAATTTCATTAATAGACTATATTTAAAAAGTTTTATCGTTTTTCTATCTTAAAACTTAAAAACTTTAAATGTGGTAAAAAGATGATTTTTCAGGTGTTCACAATTATAAGGACAGCTCGAATTTTAGTAATTTTTTTTTTCAGTTATTCTTTAAATTAATATTTTATGGGGGTCTCTTTTTAGGGTTAAACAGTCAGACATTCTCTCTGGTACATATATATATACATTTTTTTTTTTTAATATTCAATTTCAATACCATTTCATATAGCATATATGATATTCTTAATACATTTAAACTATTTAAAATTACTTTCCACTTGCATGCACTTTTCTAATATCATAAGTTAACGTTTTTTCAACTTTTAGGTCCCGGAAAAGGCAATAATACATAAGTTTCTTTCTTCAAACTATTTCCTATTGCTCTAAAAGTAGAGCAAAAATGTAAGTCTTGTTGAAAAAAATATTATTACCTCCCAAAATCTAACAAAAATCTGATAATTCCACGTTTAAAATTTGCGGATATTCTGTTGTTGTTCATAAAAATAGAAAAAAATTACTAAATTCATTCTGCCTTCAGTAGAAGCAGCTCTCCAGAGCACCATAGATCCACCTTTAAAATGCCCGATTCATATCTGCCTTTAAAAAATCTGCTCTGTCTTCCGCTATCTTCAGATCATTCCAGTAACTGTTAAAACCATTTGGTTAATCAAGAATAAAATGTTTTTCATCCGAAAATGCAACATTTTACCATTTAATATTGTCTTTATTCAACTTTAACACAAGCGTTCTTTCCCCAATTAAATGCTGATTGATTATTACAGGTTTTCTGTTCATTTTAACATATTATTATTATTTTAAACATGCATAAATGCAGACCCTAACCTTTCGTTAAAAATTGCAAACAAATTCGGCAGCAATCATTATGAGTAGAACAGTAAGAGGAATTATGAGTCTTCGATCTCTGTAAAACAACTCTGATTTTGCATCAGATCTCTCTCCTGTCGAATCAGCAGTTCAACGTTTGATCACATTTCCTTCAGCAATTTTAGACCTTCGAATTTCATTAGAAATTCAGCGGATTGAAATTATCCTTCCACTTAAAAAACACATTTATCATACTTCACTACTTAAATGTTTCTTTTTTTCGAGGAATTATCAGTTATGTCCGTTCAAGAAAAATTGAATGCTTATATATGATTTAATCTAGCCCAGTAGTTAACAATTTCGCATGTCAACTGTAATTTATCCGCTAGTAAGTTAAATAAAACGAAAAAATCTGGATTGTCCCAATAATTATGAACATCTAAAAACGTGGAGAAAAACACATTTTGCATTATTTTTTATTAATTTTGTTTTATATTAAAAAATTATAACTGTTTTGGTTTTTAGAATACTAGATATATTAACTACACTTAGTATAATGTTGTTTACATTTATTTTTTACGCTAGTTGTTTAAAAACATAAAGTGTGCTTATAAATATGAGAAGGAGTGTATTTTTACCTCTCAATTCGATTCTATATGGGATTCATAAGCAAAACTGTTCCTACTCCAGACGGAGGAATATAAGAAGCAATTGTTTCACTCGTTATTCCGACAGCGCAATGCGCTCAGTCAGCATCTTGAGAAGTTTAACGAAGAGGAGTCCTTTCCACAGCATCTTGTTGCATGCTATACGTATTTATATTTTAGACATTAAATTTACTGGTGAATATTGCATTATTTTTAAAGTGATTTTTATAACAGGGGTAGTAAACCACACATGTTGGGTTATTTGACGATTCTCGCTCTTTAAAACAATTTCTCTGTTGTAATCTATTTTAAACCGATTATTTACTAATTAAACTATCTTTTTCAGTTCGTAATGATATAAGAAGGCGGGGTTAAAAATACTAATAGTATGCAGAGCTGCCAACCTAATCCGGCAAATTGTTAACGCCTACTGAAAAACGCCCCTTTTTCTACACCACTTAATGTTTAGAGCAATTCTCTTCAAATGTATCTATGATGAATTAAGTAGAAAAATACTCTAAAAATTAAGTGGTGTAGAAAAAGGGGCGGTACTAACAATTTGCCGGATTAGGTTGGCAGCTCTGAGTATGTCAGCAAGTATGTGCTTATATAAAAGGTATGAAGGCGTATAAAAATTACAATTTATATAATTAATAAGGTAATTTTTTCATCGCTCAATGGTAGAGAACTGTCAACCGTTTATCTGTATCATGCTTTTCCTTGTCTATATCACTACTTTCAGAAAATTTATATCAGAAATAACATATCTAGAATTTCTTTTATAAGAGATTTTGACTTTTTGACGCAGAGTCTCATTCGTATTAACATTGAATCCGAATTATACGAAATAAGCAAAAATAATTATTGCGTGCTTTCGTCCATTGATTATATTAATTATATACATTAATTATTGTATATTATTATTATATATACAGATATAATTATTGTAGATATAACTCTATTTCGGTAAGTTGTAGTGCATTATAGTAACATTGTATAAAGTACACAATTTTGAAAGTGTTTCTTATACTTTTATCAAATGAGATGCAATTTATCAAATGAGACATAGTTTATAAGGCTCATTTATTTTATTTAATGAAACTAAATAACGGCTCTACATACACTTTTCTGCAATGCACTTCACGACTTTAGATCAATAATTGATTTCCTTTCAATAAATTAAAATTATATCAATGGAATGAATATTATAGCAAACTACGCACAGCTTTTCTATATATTTCCCTGAAATGCAAAATTTAAATGTGTATTTCGGATCATAAATGTAATGTAGAATCCTTATTTTAGTTACATTTTATTCTAACACAACTTAAGTTTCAGTGTAAAAATGAAATGTGATTGCGATTTAATACTTATATAAAGGATGGTTTCGAGGTCATGGGACAAACTTGGAGGGAAGGAAGAAAACTTCTGAATTGTATAGAATCCATGTCCCAAAAGGTCCTTTTAACCTTTCAAGAAGCGGGTGATTTAGTATGGATAAGTTGCGGATCAACAATGCTGCCCCCTTTTTTTTACAAGTTTCTAAATGTTAATGTTTACATAAATAAACGATTCATTTTTTTTTTTTTTTTTTTTTTTTTAATCGATGTTTTTTATCGCAGTGATTGCAACAATAAAAATATTGTGCATGATTTTGCTAAATACTGAAGCCTGCCAGATTTTAAAGGCGGTGTTAGTAGTACACTATAGCCCAAAACTTCCAATTCTTAAACGGTTAAAATGACGTTTGGGGGCGTGGGTTCCTGGACAATTCGGAATTCTTGTAATGCTTTATTCCTCCCCTCCAAGTTTATGTCCCATTACATCGGAACAACCCTGTATAAATAGCACAATAATTTACTGATTTATTCGAAATATGCATAGCACACTTGAAAAAATTTTGAACTTCTAAAATCAGATTTAGTGTTACAATTTTATAATATATTACAATATTATAATAAAAATATGACACATTATTTATCTACGGTGAAATAAAGTTAAAATTGTTGTAGAAAATCCTTGAATGAAGTCTCTCTCCGAAATCTGGTGACTTGCCAACTGCGTACCTAAATGAAAAAGTATTTAACCCTACAAGGCCCTACACCGACTTTAATTGTTAATATAGCTATAAAACTATTAGTAGCGACATCTCTTGACTTCTTGTTAGAAGCTACTGACATTTAGCAATGTAGTAATACGAATCTTTACCTAAAGATGTCATTCGTGTTTTTGTTATAGTGCGCTCAGTGTGAAATTTGAATGAAATTGATACGTTAGTCGTTTGTCTGAATTAAATAATAATAATAATAGTTATTGAACAGTTTTGACTCGAAAAAAAAAAATACTGTGTTGTTCTACGTATGTGTGTCCAGTATACAATACTATTTCCAAAACAATTCAATTGTATTAGTTTGATACCAAAAAGTATAGTTAAGGCTCAGTGTACCGTATATGGAACTGAAATAAAAAGTTGATTTTTCCGTAAAATAGGGTTTTATTTTTATTTTCATAAGTTTTCCCTATCTTCTGATCTCTAATTACAACCTATATATTTTTGTCGCGCACTAAAAAAAAAAAAAAAAAAAAAAAAAAGAGCCTTGTAGGGTTAGTAGACGGAAATTTTCGACGGCAGTACTTAATATTTCTAAATGCACCAAACTTATAAATAAAACAGTCCTCTGTAATAAAATTAGGTTGGAGTCTTTTTTAATTTACAACAGATCTGATTGCCTTTCTGGCCATGAGTTGTTAAGTATCGAATTCGAATACCTGTTGAAGCATGGATATTCGTAACGATTCGGAATCTAATTTAAGCTTCAAGTCCCAGACTAATGAGGCTTAATGTGAAGCTAATATGATGGCAGTGCGATATCACTAACCAAAACAAATCAAATATGATAGCAAAATAATCGTTTATTCTTTTTTTATAATGATAAGTCTAAATTTCCATGCGACGAAATATGCAGCAGTCAACGTAAAAAACAAAAATAATATGTTACAAAAGGAAACTGTAAACTTAATGAAAGGAGAACTTTATGGTAATACGCAGTCGAAATTATAATTAGTCATTCATTTAGATTTTTTTTTCACCGTAACTTCCTTTACGATGACAACGAATTAGGTTATTTCTGTATGTGTGATGGTACTTTTATACCCACACCCGAAGGTGTCGTAGTCTCCACATTTGTTTTCAGGACGCTTCAAGAAATTAAAAATTATGTTTTTTTTTTTTTTTTTTTTTTTTTTTTTTTCTGCTACCAATATTTTTATACAGCAATTTCTTTAGTGTTTAATCACGGCATATAGCATTAAAAGTACCATAGGGATTTCGCTAAGAAAAAAGTGGTCGCAAAAGAGGCGAAATTGTCTCATCCTTTAAAGTATCCTGAAGGCGGAGACTATGACTCCTGGACCTTGTAACAATTGATTTATTTCGGAGTACTAGAAGTACCCGCCTTTTTTCACATGAATAATTTAACCAGAATTTATTTTTCATTTCATCGTAATTAAACACCATAGTTGCGAACATATTAATTTATTCCGGAGTACTTTTAGCCTCGCTTTTATTTCGCACCATATTTATAGAGTATTTTTCTACAATATATAACTACGATAAGATAAGTAAAAATTTCTCTTAAAATAAAAATGGTGTGGATAAAAGGCGGAGCTAAAAATGCTTGAGTAAATTGCTTTATAAGCAAAGTGGTGTGTAAAAATGACTGGTACTAGAAGTACTCTAGTTAAATTAAAATGTAATTACCTAAATATCATAAAAAAAAAAAAAAAAAGAGTGAACTCAATTTGTTGCCCACTGATCTTATTTTTATTCGATTTATACCGAATATTTTTTTGAAATTATGAATGTTTCTTCGGCTATTAATATTTTAAACCACTCAAGAAATGTATTTCGACTGGCACGATTCCTAAAAAATGAAAAGAGGGGGAGATGTTCATTTAAGTTTGAGCTACCTTTTTTATGTTAGCTGGCCTGTATTTCTAAGGGCTCTAAATTTCAAGTATTAAGTTAGTTCATAGCTGCCAAAACTTCGACATTTTCTATATCACGATTTCTTTATAAAAATCGACTTATTTAATGTGTTTGCCACCCTCGCAAAAGAAATGTTAAAAAAAAAAAAAAAAAAAAGCGTTTAATAACATCCACGAATTTGAATCCGTCCGCGTTAGATTCCTTAGCATCGGAAATCTAACTCAAGCAAATTCATATTCATAGATGTTAATTAACGGTTATTTTAACATGTCTTTATTGAGGGTGGCAAACAGTGGTGTAAATTTGAGGGTGGTGATCTCTGGTGTCTTTATCTTAACCCTTTCCGGCGCAAGAGAATTCGGATCCTTTAAATTACACTGCCACCGGAATTTGTGATCTAAATTAAAGTAAAAGTTAATTTGGATTTTAAGGTTAAAAAACCGGCCTTTTCTGATATGTAATAAACGTAAGTTTTTTCTAAAAAAATTCTGGGATGAATTCTTGCAGTTGGGAAGTGAAATTAGGTGGTATAAAATATATCCCACCGCCCGCACATGAAACGGTTAAAGCTCAATTTCTGTAGTCAGATAACAGTAAGGTAACTAAAAATGCGGTATTCAAAAGGCGGCACATAACTACAACTATGTGCTAGTAGTTAAGTTCTGGAAATGCGCTGGAAACAGTGTACCTGTACATAATAAAGGGTATGTATTCGAATCAAATGTACCTAATTTCAACTGGCAATTAAATAAAATTTGATAGCGATACATTGGCAAAATTAGAAAAAAAGTGCCTTCTGTAATTTTAAATTTTGAAGAGAATTTTTATTTTCTGTGAACAGTGCAACTGCACGTGCATTCAGCAGATGCATTGAACTGACAAGCGAAAACATGGCGTAACCGATGAAGAAGGGCCATGTTACTCTCTGCAGGGATGGAACACGGGCGCAGAGTTCATACCGGAATCTGTTTATGAAATTTCTCTACCTCTAATATCGTTGATTTAAGAAGTAGAAAATTTTCTTACATTGATAGTGGTATGAATTCTGCGCCCGTGTTCCATCCCTGTCTCTGGCATGTTGAACACAAATTCGTAATAACAGTGCAGAGAATGTTTCAAATAATTTATACATATATATATATATATATATATATATATATATATATATATATATATAAAGACGTTAAGAAGATTAAAAATGTGTCATTTTTTTTTCTCGAAATTTAAAAGAAACAGAAAGCGTACTGTGTTTGGAATATTTTCTCAGAGCTGCCAACCTAATCTGGCAAATTGTTTGTACCGCCCATTTTTCTACACCACTTATATTATAGAGTATTTGCTTTCTTAATTCATCGTAAATGTATTTGAAGATAATTTCTCTAAAAATTAAGTCGTGTAGAAAAAAGGGCGGTACTAACAATTTGCCGGATTATGTTGGCAGCTCTGTTTACTGGAAATATTCAGAACTTATATTGCATGTGTACGAAAAACACGCTGATTTAATTCTGAAAATTTGTTACCCTTCTTTTCTTATTTTATATATTTCTTATAAAATTTAACTGTTTGTTAAAGATATCGGCCTCCTAAAATATGTATTTGGATATTCTCTAACATTATTATACTTTTCTTCATATTTAGCATTGATTAATTTACATACAAATATTTTATTAAATTCTTGAAAAAAAAAAAAAAAAAACTTTTAAATTCTTATTTATCTTTTTAATTTTGTCTTTGGAAATTTATCTTAATTGAAGTTTTAAAGACATTCTGTTAATGGGTGTTTTGAAATATTTTATATTAATGAATAAAATGATTGCTTTGAAAAGTCATTAAATCCCAATCAGCGATTCACACGGAGAAATTTCGGATATTTTGTTTGAACATCATTAAGATTATAGAACCAGATATAGAAGTTTTAATTCTAAATTTACCGATTATAATGAAACTTTTATTTAGTTGAAGATGCTTAAACCGAATGGCTTGGAGATGAGATTTCATTAAGAAATGATTCAATTTCTAAATATTAGAAATGTTTATAGATAATTGAAAATTTTATAAATTGACTAAAGTTACATGGAAGTTGTAAAGTAGTTTCATTTAATTGAGAAATATTCAAGTTATATTCTTGATTAAATATCAAAACTGTATTTCCTTTTTAATATTTTATAATAGTTATTGACATATATTTATTTTTATTATCAACGTCATTATTGCATAGTTGCAAAGTTTCACACATTTATGCCATTAATTTTAAAGAAAAAGTCTTACTTTACATAAAGATAAAAAAGTTCTTTAATTAAATAAAGCGTAGGAACCTATCTATTTATAAAAGCGTAATTAAAAATGCTAAAAAAATAACTATTTTTTTTACATAAGAAAATAATTATAAATGTTAATTTCTATTGATTGTTAACTGTATATAGAAATATAATTATAAAACTCCGGATATTCGATGTAAATTTATATATATAAATCAAATAATATGTTCACAGCAGGATTTTAGCAGTCAGTTTAATGAATAAAACTCTTTTATATAATAAGCTACATATTATTCAATCCAAGGAAAGCACTGCAAATGATTACCGAAGGATATTAAAGAAGTGGTATTTATTAACAGGACCGCTAAAAGAATTATCATGTTTCGATTTTTCTGTTGGTTAAATTTTGGAATGTTTTAAAAGGCTGTAAAACTCCGAACCATTTCTTCCTTTGTCACAATAGAAATTTTTAGCTGCTCCATTGTTATCCGTTTACCATAGCCTCCTAAACGATATGCCTGTCGCGTTGTTCGGAAACTTGGCAACAGTTGAAGCGTTAGACCGTGCCACCTGGTACAGATTTCGTGACTTTTTTATTCAACAACCACCAAAAAATTTTTAAAGTGGGAAGTGATACACATAAAAAGCAAATAGAAAAGAAGAAACGTCGATTATATATATCATATATCACGTCTTAAATTTATTGGTGGCAGTTGAATAAATAAGTCCCTTAATCTTTACCAGGTGGCGTTGTTTTTACCGCTTCAACTGTTGCCAAGTTTCCAAGCCACGCGACAGGCATCTAGTTTAGGAGGTTATGACTCTACCCTAGTAGGATTATTTATTTTCTTCAAATTTGACAAGAATCTTTTTTTATAAGGTTAATTAAACCTAAAAAAATTACATGCAGCAGAATCTGGATTCTTAAAATATTTTATAAAATAAAACTGAATAAACTTCTAAATAGGAAACTGGGAGAAAGTTTATGAAATTTGCAATTTACATGCTTAATTACCTAATTACAGTAAAGCTTTGATTAACTAGTAGGATGTTAATGAAAAAGTACACTTTAAAAATCTCCGCCCAAGTGACCAAAGTAAACTGTAAAGGTATTCTGGAACCTTAAATTGAAGATACAAACAACGCCCCTTAATGCGAGAAATAAAAAGTTTCCAGACTGAGGAGGAGGGACAAGACACATAATTTAAACAAATATAAGCTTATACATACACCTACATGTTTCAGCTTACAAAATATCCGCGTTAAGCAAATTCCAGAAGTCATTTTTAAGGTGTATTTTAAATAAGGTATTTTTATATAACATTGTAAGGTGTATTTTATATAACATTTTATTGAAATAGGCTGATCAATTTATAACGAGAGGGCCCCCAAAATATTTCGATTCGGCATTCACTTTTTTCAATTATTTAAAAATATAGAATAGCAAATAAAGATATTCATATGCTGATTCAGGAACATCAACAAGATTTTATTATGTTTCGTGGATAATAAAATAAACATGATGAAGTAGTTTGATGTTAATTTCAAAAATTCACTTTCACACATGATTTATAGCAAAAATTATTATGTAATTCCGAATATAAAGAATTATTCATAAAACAAATATTTATATATCTTAAACAACAGAAAAACTTGCAACTGTCGTTACTTTCTTTTTACATAAAATTAATAAAACGAAAAATCGTTGGGATGTCTTTTTCGTGCCAAGAGTTACGCAATACGCCAGAAATCGTCCACATCGGCGATTTGAAATTAGTATTGTAAATAATACCTTTATTTCTATTGAAGTTTGGCAAAACTGTTTATTAATCAGGAAAGTATTTCAAAATATTAAGGTTTCTTTTATATTAAAAAAAAAAAAAGAGAGAGTCTGTAAGATTGCATCTACCACCACCGATCGTTGGGAAAATAAAAACAAAATAAAGAATTAAAATATAAAAAATGTATTTTTTTTTTTTTCTGAGAAGAGGATTAAATTATTTTTTGATGTCAGGAAATGGGTTAGATTTAATATAATGAATTAGAATTAGATGATATATTTATATTATTATCACATTTGTTTATTGTTTTATTTAACAAAAGAGAAAATTAAATATTAATATTTGTCATGGAATGCAGAATTTTGCCTATATTTTAATTCTGCATTACAAGGACAATGTGATAAAATGTATCAAGAAAAGTAATAAAATTTTAGTAATAATCTATAGCTTGAAAAATGTCTTTTAGATGAAAATTTGGTTTCCTTGTATATCTTTGGCTGAAAATAATGAATATATATATATTCTTTTTTTTTTTTTTTTTTTTTTTTTTGTTTTCTTGATTATTTGTTTACCACGCAAGATTTTTCGCAAAGGTCTTACCAGGAAACCATACCATCCCAATAGTGTAATAATAGAAACCAATTAAAGTATGTTTATTCGAGAATGAATAATCTAACGTGATATATGACGCATATAGTAATTTCCGGCCTATTATCCGCAGATCATGCAAGCCAGTTTTTCACCAGAAATTGTAATTGACAAATAAAGTTATAACTGTTAGAGTTGTTCTTTCGAAAAAAATATTGATATTTTGTGTTAAATAAAATTTCTGGTGTAGAAATGAATTATCTTTCCTGCGGATTATAGACCGGGAATTACTGTAAATTGTTAGCCCTAGTAAGCACGTTCTCGAGAAAACTATATTTATGTTTGAGTAAAAATGTAGCAACGACAAAGGAATGGGAGGAGTCCCGTTAAAACCTGCCAGAACCATGACTTTTACCTATTTTTAGATTCTATTCTAGCGAATTTTTAGATATTATATCTCGATTGAATATATTTCAAAGCTGAAATGGACAACTGATTAATGCCTCAAAGAGCACGTTTGTCTATTCTCTTTCGAATTTTGCTTGTTTTGGATTTCATTCATTATTTCAGTAAGACGTGGTGTTATCGATTCAGGTGTGGTTTCATCGATATTAACGAATTTTCAGAATTTACAACTCGAAAACAAGCTGGGGAGGGATATTGTTTTATGCGTCATGAAATATATTAATATATTTATTTCGATTAATGCTTGCTTTTATTTTTTTTAAATTACAGTATGATATTGTTTCCTGGTTAGAAGGTCTAAATTATTATGACATGGTGAAAAGCTGTTCTGTTATAGATTGCAATATGTCATTAAAACTGCACATTTTGGACTCACATCTTTACTAATTTCCTCAAAACTTTGGCACAATTGGTTTTGAGCATAGCAGAACGATTTTATCCGGACATCTTTATGTTTGATAAAACGTTTTAGAGGATGATGGAATGGAAATGTGCAAGCTAAATATCGCTGGTATGTATAAGCATACTAAACTCCTAAACTAGATGCCTTCCGCGTGGCTCAGAAACTTGGCGGTAGACAGCGCCACCTGGAAAAGATTCTGCGAAGTTTTTTATTGAACAGCCTCCAAAAATTTTTTAAATTGGGATTTCATATACATAAAAGGCGAACAGAATGGAAGAAACGTCGATTACATATATCATATATGACTTAAATTTATTGGTGAGTTGAATAAAAAAGTCGCTCAATCTGTATCAGGTGACGCTGTCTACCGTTTGACTGTTGCCAAGTTTCCGAGCCACGAGACAGGCATCTACTTTAGGAGGCTATATTCTGATAATAGACATAATTTTGTTTGGGGAAGGAGGCGAGGACGTGAGAATCGAAACAGAGCCTGATTAAGTGGGGAGCACACATTATCTCCGCTGTCACCGAAATATTTTTTACAATTATGTTTTACTTCATGTCATAGAAATTCCACGCTTTGACGAGGAAATATTTTTTATAAAAAATGAACGGTGTAAAACAATCCAATTTACTCACCATTATTAGACACCAGAATTCTTTTAAAATAATTTTTAATGAGAATTTTGTGTTTATTATAGGAGGAAAGTATTTGTTAAAAAATAACGGTGTAAGTATAAATAATGTGTGCTTCCCCCTTAATCAGGCTCTGGATCGAAACAATCCTCTA
This sequence comes from Salticus scenicus, assembly GCA_963930645.1. Classification (NCBI taxonomy): domain Eukaryota; kingdom Metazoa; phylum Arthropoda; class Arachnida; order Araneae; family Salticidae; genus Salticus; species Salticus scenicus. The sequence continues at coordinate 208,134,826 of OZ005659.1, read as the reverse complement.
TTTTTTAAAAGAAGCATAAGATTTGAAATTCGTGAAGTGGCGGATTGTGAAAAAATAATATGTAAATTGTATGAAGAATAAACGACTAGGGAAGAGAAATTGAAACATGTCTGCACAAGGTGGCGCTGTCTACCGCATAAATTGTTGCTAATTTTCCGAGCCATGCGGAAGGCATCTAGTTTAGGAAGCTATGGTATAAGATACGTACGAAGAGATGTCTACCTGAATAAACGTCCAAAAAATCATTTTAGTTTTTGTACTTTCTGTAATCAAGCCTCTAGAACAAATTTTAAATTTGTTGTAGTACCGTGAAATATAATCTAGCTGCCGACCCGTGTAAAATTTTAACACGACTTTTTCTGAAGATATTTTTTGTTTGACGAAGATTCTATAATAAAACTAAACAGGGATATCTAATAGTGGTGTAATTGTGAGGTTAAAAAAATTGAAAAAGATATTTCCTATGATAAAATATGATAAGCGAATGTTACCGTAATTTCTGGTAGATAACCCGCAGGTAAGATGTGTCATTTCTCCACCAGAAATTTTATTTAATAAAGAAATCTATACTTTTTCGAAGGAAGAGCACGTACAAATATAAATTTATTCATCAATTGAAATTTCTGGTGCAAAACTGGATTATATAACCTGCGGGGTATCTACCAGAAATTACGGTATGTAAAATTTAGTAAATTTCTAGAATTTAATGGATAGTGGTAATTAGAAAAATAAGAAAAACAACAAAATAATCAGTAATTATATTATACTTATAGATTAGGACCGTCGGGTAATCAATTCACCTTAATATTTACATAATTATATTTGTCATAGTGTTAATAAACACTTATAGAATTAGCAATTTAAACACAGTAATCTAAAGAAAAACAAGAAGACTAACAACCGTAAAACATACTGTAGTTTTTTTTTTTTTTTTTCAATTACTTTTTTTCATATTACTTTCTTATGCGTCACTTTAAAATATGCATATATTCTTGAAGAACAATATATTTCCACACTATTTCTTTAAGCAGAAGAAAAATACAAACAATTTATTTTATGTGCTACATTTTGGAGAGTGTTATGCTGCTTGTTAAGTGCTGAAAAATGATCTGTAACATGTGTAATTACAAGCATTTTGTCAATATTATTTTATTTATGTATGTCAGGGTTTCTCTCTCTAAAGAGATATCGATTTACACTCTTTTTCGACACTAAAGAAGAAACACTGTATTTTAGAAAGGTAATATTAATGTGCTTTCAAATAGGTGGTTATTTACCAAGACAAATGACGTTAAACTCCCATGTAAGATAAGATAAATAGTAAATTTATTTGTTTATATATATATATATATATATATATATATATATATATATATTTGTGTGTGTGTATAAAAGTAGAATTATTTATAGTTTTTGAATTTGCATTGATAATGTATAGAATTCGTAACATTGAAATTTTTAATAAAGTCAGTTAACAGATAACATTTAGTATTAGAAATAAAAATTCAGTAAAAGTTTTTAAATACTCAATTCATAACTAGATTAAAGTGATTAACTTTCAAATACGTGTCTAATTTTTTTTTTTTTTTTTTTTTTTTTTAAAGAAAGTTTATTACTAAAAAAAGGATTTTCAATTTAAGTGTATATATATATATATATATATATATATATATATATATAGCTGCCAATTTTTTTAATTTATTCCGGAATGTTGTTAGCCCCGCCCTATTTTCATACCGTAATATTTGTAGAAAAAATTTCGTCAATGTATAACAATGATTAAATATGAAGAAAATTACTCTAAAAAGATAACGGTGTGAAAAAAGGGCTGGGCTAAGAACATTTCGAAATAGATTAAAAAACTTGGCAGCTATGTGTATATATATCACGTGTCCCATAAATCTGCTGACATTTTAAAAATTCATAAAAATTGAAGAAACTGGTAGAATTGAACACAGGTTTCTTTTTCGTAACAAAAAAAAAAAAAAAAAAAAAAATCCATTTTTCGTTGATAGAGGTCGCTGAACGGATGTGTAGCGAGAAATATGGAAATTAGATTTTTATAAATTTCACGGTTTTCTAACACAGCTTATTCCTAATTATGCCTCTTACTTACGCCTAAATGAAGTTTCATGCAAGGTTGGCTTGGTGGATAAAGCGTTGCTGGTGAAGATGATTTCTCTCAGGTAAAAATTGTCCTCTTAAGTTGCAGTTAGCGGTGCTGTAACACGTTAACAAACTGCAATTTGTAGTTTTTATCGGACACATTGAATATGATTTATATGCCTGAAAACATAGGCATTCAAATACATATGCATTCAAATACATATATGTTTTTTTTTTTTTTTTTTTTTTTTTTTTTTAATTTTTTTACGGAAATGTGTTTTTTCTCACGTAGAGCGCAATCTACCGACGAAAATTTTAACTATTTTTTTTTTTTTTTTACATACAAAAATAAATTACTTTTCACAATAATAACTTTTACGCAAACCGCGTTTACAGTTAATATCTTTTCGTAATCCTTTTATGAAAAAGAATTCTGCATTAAATTTAGCACATTAATGTATTGTAGTTCGTTTTGTCTTTATGAATACAATACGCAAAATCACCGTCTTTAGAAATTGCCAGGAAAATGTCAAAAATGTATTTTAGGCGGTTTCAAATAGCTTAGATTTCTGTGTTATTGCAGCTAACTCATCACGGCGTTATGTGCTATTAATGGTTCCCCCAATTGAATGCAAAAGCTTGACAAGCATCTAAAAGCTACGAGCATTTTTCTCACAAAATCACACTCGCAAACTTCAGTTATCTAGCGAGAAATGATCCAAGTGGTCTGACATTTGTTATTTTCAGGTTTTTATCGGATAACAACAAATCTCACAGTACTTGAAATCTTTGTCAGTAGATGGCAGAAGAAGCAACCACAAACATAAGTCGTTGACCCATTGGCAGCTAATAGTTCGCACAGTTAGTATTTGGTTAGTTGAGATGATTGCAGTTGGCTTAATGTCTTTTTCTTTTTCTGTATTCTCCATTGGTATATTGGGGCAACTGTGGTTGGTTCACCATAATGATCAGCATTATGATCTACACAATTATTGATATGTTAAATTTGTATACACTACCTGACATCCAAAATTCAACACCAAGAAGAAATACAAATATCAAAATGATATTTATTGGGCATATATATTAGAGGAGGAAGAACAATTGATCAAATTTTCAGGAAATTTAAGTAATATATTCCGAGGAAACAGTACACAAAGCAACGACCTCTAATAGCAATAACTGTACTTATCTGTCTAGGAATTGAATCGAACAGCGATTGGATGGAATATTCGGATACAGTACTTTATGAAGCTTCAACCCGATGCCCCACTTCATCGACTGCAGTTACTGATGAGTGGTGGCGCGCCAGTCATTTTTCAACGATCAAACAAACATTTCCATTGACGCGAGATCAGGAGAACGCGCTGGTCAGGGCAACAGTCGAACACATTCAGCATCAAGGAAGGTCTGGACAATATGGGAAACTTGTGGATCTGCATTGTCATGCTTAAATGTTGCGTTTCGAAGGCCTCGAATATCGCACAAAGCGACGGGCCTTAATTCATCAGAAATGTAATGGCCGCTATTCAAAGTGTCGGGAAAGTGAACAAGAGGTGATAGGGACGTGTATCCAGTGGTATCACATGCCATTACCCGAGGTGGTGACCCAGTATGCGGCTACGAAAACTTCGATGATCCTTACACCTGCATCACTGATATGGGCAACTTTTTAATTTGTGATCAACGACAAACTTTTTCGCAGGAATGGTGTGACATCGCCTTTCTGACAAATCACAATGCTGTTTAAAGCATTAAAATTGCCTCATCTGTATTTAACGCCATTGTGAATAATGCACATTTTCAGCTGGTATTCTAATCAACATATTGACCCATCACCTGCAGCGATGGTATGAAGTCCCATCGGACACACGTCTCTATAACCTCTTGTTCACATTCCCGGCACCCTGAATAGCGGCCATTACATTTCTGACAAGTTAAGGCCCGTCGCTCTGCCCGATATTCGAGGTCTCCGTACCACAACATTTAAGCATGACAAGGCACAACCGCATTTTCCGTATTGTGCAGACCTTCCTCGGTGCAAAATGTGTTCGACTGTTGCCCTGACCAGCGTGTTCTCTTGATCTCGCGCCAATGAAAATGGCTGTTTGATCATTGAAAAGCGACTGGCGCGCCACCATTCACCAGTAACTGCAGTCGATGAACTGGGGCATCGAGTTGAAGCTTCATGAAGTACTGTACCCGAATATGCCATCCAATCACTGTTCGGTTCAAACCCTAGGCAGATAAGTACAGTTATTGCTCCTAGAGTTCGCTGCTTTATGTATTGTTTTCCCAGAATATATTACTCCAAATTTTGTGAAAATTTGATCAATTGTTCTTCCTGCTCTAATATATGTGCCCAATAAATATGATTTCGATATTTGTATTTCTTCTTGGTGTTGCATTTTAGATGTCACGTAGTGTATAACGGCCCATTTCTAACCATTGCGTAACTTCAAAGAAGATAAATGATTTTATTCAACGCATTAAAATTCTTAGGTTACATTTATTTTCTATTGCCAATGCCTCTTGTATTTCCCCTCCCTCACTGTAAAATAGATCATTCTAAAGGACTGGCATGCCACCTCTTGAACTGTAAGGCGCATCTTTTTGTACCTGTGGAATATTTGCTTCGCTGTGTAATCGCCTAATGTGATCGTGTAATTAAAAGTTTTTGTTTAACTCTGGACTACTCAAAATGCAACACTTATTGCGTGCTCTGATATCTAAGCCCAATACAAATATCATCATGATGTTGATTATTTACAAGAAAGTACAAAAATAGCAAATAATAAATGCCAAAATGTATTGATATAGTAAAATACAGCATAAGGGCCAACGGTTTACAAATAACTGGGCCATCATTCAACTGCTATTTACAACCGTTGGCCAACAAAAAAACCGACCGTTGTTTTAATGTTGGCCCATATAAATTTTGTTTGTGAGGCATGTTTTATTTATAAATTGCATCCTGTTCCTAGACGTTTGTCGGATTTTCGTATTCAGTCAGGATTGTAAGTTAGTGTTGAATATGATTGTTAATCTCAATGGCAGTGTTGACAACTGCGGGGAGTTATTGCTACGTGTAGGGTTTTTCAGCATATTTCTTTCAGGCTTGCAGCGGCAGAGTAGGGCAGGGATGGAACACGGGAGCAGAATTCATACCGGAATCTGTTTAAGAAATTTCTCGATCTACAATATCGCTGATTTAAGAAGTAGAAAAGTTTCTTACATTGATAGTGGTATGAATTCTGCGCCCGTGTTCCATCCCTGGTAGGGTCTTTTGGATGCGATCTTTCTTCCCAGGACATCCTGAAAACAAAAGTATTTTCTTCGTACATCCTGAGCTTTAAAGCAGGGACTTTTATCATCGGTATAGGGACATTTTGAGCTGTCTGTAGGAACATGGCAAAATTTGAATTGATAAACTAGTAAGGGGATCTTTTCTGAGGTGATCGTGAATGGAGTTCATTGGCAGTTTTTATTTCTAGGGGGTACTAAATTAATCTTAAAAATTCTGCGCTATTTCTTTTTTTTTCTTTACTATGGGTTTTAGGATTTTTTTACTGGTTTCTTTCCGTTTTTAAATACACGATACAGTTTACTCAAATTAAACATTCCTGCCTGGAATTATATTTTTTATTAACTATAAAACAAATCGAGACTCGCAGCGTTCTTGAAAAATTACATGATTTTTATTCTTTTGTCACCACTATTTCAAAACAGCTGTTTTTTTTTTAAAATAATATTTTAAGTTAAAAACCTTTGAGGAAAAATTTCTTTTTGAAAATAGTGGTAACAATAAAAAGAAACACGCAAAATTTTGAAATTATTTGTGACTCCAGACAAAGCATAACGTATTTTATTAAGCTATATCCTACAGAATATTGCAACTATTTATTTATTTACTTTTATTTATTTAATTTTTTAAAGATACAAGTGAATATGTTTTCTTAAAGTATGATATAATATAATATATTAATGCTCTACAATTTATTATATAACAGTCAATATGAAGAATACATTATTATTAGGTATTACGTTAATCTTTTTTTTTTTTTTTTACAAACGCTATACTCATTTCAAATCAGCATAAAACTGGGAATGGGAAGCGTTTTTTTAGCTGATGAAGGACCAGCATAAAATGATTGATGGAGTGTAATTCTTTAATCCTGACACATACTAATTCTTCTTCTTTTTTTTTTTTTTGTGTTAAAAAAAATTGCTTCCTTCATCTATTATAAATGATTGCACATGACTTTTGAATGAAAAAAAAAAAAAAAAAAAAAAAAAAAAAACAATTGTCATTATATATTTTTTTAAATTATATTGATTTTATATAGCAGTTGAGATATTTTTACTTATTATTCTATATTAAGAATTTTAAAAAAAAGAAAAAGATGAAGAATAAGAAGAAGGTTGATTTTTTTTCTCTTTTCTTTTCTTTTTTTTTTTTTTTTTTTTTTTACAAAAAGTTACGTTTCGTATTTTTCTTTATTGCAAACGATGGTATCCTGGTAAATCGAGAGTGAGCGCGATTATTATTTTATTTATTTATTTTTTTTTTAATAACACTTTTATTAATCGAAAATTTCCGTGAGCTAACCTCGATTGAACAGTCATTGTTTTAATAAAAATAGTGGTATTTAAAAAGGTGACTGCACTGACTCCTTCTTTATAATAGTAAAATAAATGAAATATTCTTTTTAATTTTAACTTTTTAAATTAGATACATGTATACATATATACAGGGATCCCATAATTTAATACAACGATTTTTAATAATATTTCTTTATTTAATCGTAAAATTTCTACAGGGAACTGAAGAAATGAAATTCATATGAAACTTTTGCATTAAAAATGAAGGTAATTTTGATATCTATATGATACATTTATGTAATCGTGCATATGTCTACATATATCTTTTTGTAAAATAATAATAATAATAATAATAATAATAATAATAATAATAAAAAAATCTTAATTAATAAATATAACAAATATAATAAATATAAATCAGTAAATATGTTAAATATAATAAATATCATTAAAAAGATTTATAATCTGAGATTAATTTACTAACATTTTGAAACTGGCTTATGTTATTTTGAATTGAAAAAAAAAAAAAGAACAAAGAAAGAAAGGGAAAAAAAACTTTATTTTAAAATAGTCGTATTGTGACTATCAAGGATTTATGTAATCTTGGGAACGTAATTTTATTTTTAACATTATTAGAATCAAGACACGAATAAAAAGTTATCAGTCATTATTAATACAACCTATTAAAAAATATTTTTCTTGAATCGAAGAATAACTGAAAAAAGTAGCTGTCATATTTTTAGAAAAATAGACACCATTTCTATATAAATGCTTTCACGAAGTGTCTAATACAAATAACCCTATTACTTGCAAATTTATGTTTATTCTTTTACAATTAACAAAGCAACAGGCAAAGCAAAGCTATCAAAGACGGAACCAAAAAAATATATAATGATTGCTGAAACAGATACTAATTTTTTTTCAAAAATTCAGGGGAAATTCCCTGGCAGAGGAAAATGTGAGATACTAGAGGATACAGAAGGTTGAGAGTCCAGGTGTTATATTGCTTCCATTATTACCATACAGAAATTTTACTGTATGTCCAGTGTTGCCAGATTGGGGATGTTTTTTTTATTCAACTTCCACCAATAATTTTGAGATGTGATATTTGATATGCATAAAAAAAAAAAAAAAAAAAAGATTAATTTTGTTATATTGTTTCCTTTTACCATAAGGTCTAAAATTCATTTTTTAAATGTTTTATGTTCCCTTCCCACCCTTCCATTGCAGTGAAGTTGTTTTTTAGGACTCACATTCCGTCAGCCTTCATTCGTAGGTACCTCTCCAACTTACATCATCCGAAGATTTTCAAAATGATTTGTCAACTGTTACTATTAAAATTTGTTAGTGGATTTTTAATAAGTCCCCAATCTGGCAACATTGTGTATATATGCAATTGTTTTTTGTAAAGGAATAATATATATGTGTATATATATGCTGAGAAATTTGTGGTACAAAAAATACTTTCCGTTTATATGTCTACTACTACTTTTACGGTAGAATTATCAAGGAAAGTTAATGAAGTACAGTACGCGCACCAGCATCTGACCCTGTACCAGTAGTACTTTTCAATAAGTCAACAACATTATATTTGTTTTGTTTCTGCTTATTTTTATTTGATTTTAAATATCATTTGCTTTCTTATGACAGAAATAAGTATATCGAATTTATTTCTTCTACTAACGTTGAAATTTTGCTCTAACATATAATATTTATATGGGTATAACAGAGCCTCCTAAACTAGATGCATGTCGCGTGGCTGGGAAACTTCGTATCAGTTCAAGCGGTAGACAGCGCTACCTGGTACAGATTGCGTGACTTTTTTATTCACCTGTCACCAATAATTTTAAGAAGTGATATATGATATACATAATCAGCGTTTTTCGATTCTACTCGCCTTTTATGTACATAAAATACCACTTTTCAAAGTTTTCTGTGGCTGTTGAATATAAAATTCGCGAAATCTGTACCAGGTGGTGCTGTCTACCGCTTGAACTGTTGCCAAGTTTCCGAGATACGCGACAGGCATCTAGTTTAGGAGTCTATGGGTGTACATTAGTGGTAACACAAAATATCACCACAGCCTTTAGTGGGTAGTCCGGTCAATTGCTGGTTCATTTGATTTTTTTATTTCAAATCTAGTACAGGACAGATAATAGTGTTCTCTCAAAATCGGAATGTGGAACGATTATCAATGAATTTTGCTTAAAATGACATAAAAATGCTTCATTGTAGTTGTAAGAAATTTTCCTCTTAATTTTCAGAATAAGTTAGCGTTTTTTAAAATAATGGCAGGCATAGATTTAGGAAATATCTTTAAGGAAATCCAAATATCCTTGATATTTTTAAAATTAACATACATGGGGTGATTATCCTTATTACTATTTTTTCCAAAAAATAAATGAATAAATAAATAAACCAGTGAATTTTGAAAGGCCTTAAAATTTTCAGAGACATTACTTCATATTTATAAATTAAATTTTATTTATTAATAAAACAGTAAATGACATTTGTTAATTAAACACTAATTAAGAAATTGTTAATTATATTAAATGCTTCGCTTTTTATTTCACTTAAAAAAATAATAAAGGTTTCTACTAATTTTACAAAAAGAATGTCCATTACTGATTTTAAATTGTATGTATTAGCATTTTAAACAATCTGAAAAATCCATTTTTTCGAATATATAAAATATTTCATATAACGTTTTTGCAGAATAGTCCTGCACAGTTAGAGATAATTGTAGTAACGAACACTGGTTATTGCTACATCCTCTAAAATTAATAACATTTTGTGAAATTACGCTTACATTTACAGGGATCGTAGTCTCCGACTTTTATTTTATTTAAGAAAACATTTCAGGAGAAAACATTTCCACCAGAATTGCTTCCACAAGGAAATTACTGAATTTTTATCGTAATGTGTCATGCTTAAATAAGTTAAAGTTTACTGTACAAATATTGTGGTAGCAAATTATGAGAAAATTTAGCATCTTTGAAAGCCCCCTGTATATACGGTGAAGATTACGACCCCTGCAATATTAATATTCCGAGCATTAATACCAAAAACCGTACGATATGTAGCGCAAAATGTGTGTGTGGAAACAGTTTTTAAATTGTTCGGAAAAAAGACAAAGGGCCTATTCTTTGCTTTATTACTGTTAAATATGTCTCTTGAATCGTGGAACATTTTTTTTTTTTTTAATTTGAAGTTTAGCTATTAAATAAAGAATGTTTCTATGCAATTTGGAAAGTAAATATTAAGAAAGAGCCTTTCTACATATATTGCCAAAATAAATAATTATTGCCAATATATATTGCCAATATGTATATTTTAAATTTCCCAAAATTTTTAAAGTGATATTGAGTGTAAAATAAAATTTCTTCACCTACTTTAAATATTAATAATGACTGCATAAAATATGATATTATAAAATAGATAATTTTTTAATCGTTTGTGTATAATTATCATGCTAGTATATAATTTTACCGTGTATTTTTTAAATGTTATAACAAATGGTCGATTTCTTTTTTTTTTTTTTTTTTTAATAATTTATATTTTTATTCAAAGAAAAAACGTCTAATTAAGTTAATAAGAAATAGGTTAGGTGTTCCAGTGATTGGCATGCTCCAGTAATTGACATCTATCCTGAAATCTATACTAATATATAAATGCGAAAGTTTGGATGGATGGATGTTTGTTACTCAATCACGCCACAACGGCTAAACGGTTCTGGATGAAATTTGGTACAGAGATGTAGAATAGTCTGGAATAGCACATAGGCTACTATTTATACCGAAAATTTGATTAGATTTAAAAAAAAAACCGGTAATTTTGAAAATAATAAACCGGTAATTGACTTAATAAAAGCCATTTAAATTTTTAATTGTTGTCAAAAAAGTTTACGAGGTATTTTTATTTATTTATTTTTCAACATAAAATGAAATATGCTTTCACGAGAAAAATAAAAAATTACTAAATGTTAAATTGGTCGATGAGAAAATGACACTTTATAATTTTAAAATAAAATAGTAATATTACAAATCTAAGATATTTCTTCTGAATTTTATTTCATAGCATTTTTTTATATACCTCAACTTCAGTTTCTTTTTTTTTTTTTTTTGAGTACGGCGGATGAACGCGCTTGGCATAAAAGCTATTTCATCATTATATTAAAGGTATTTTGTTATTGATAATTCTGGACAATTTTTTTAATTTTGATGCTGAAGTAGATCGGACATTTTTCGCCAAGGAAAAGATAGAAAGAAATACGCAAGCGAAGTGATGACGTCACTGGCCGTTCGTGGATGCAAGAAAAATATTTACTATGTTAAACGCCCATTGGATTTATTGTAAAAAAATATTAAAAATCGAGGAAAATTATTTCTCGATTTTAATTCCCCATATTTAGGTATAGATATGTATTAGTTATCATGGCTATGCGTTAGATTAAGTTATTTTTGTTGTAAAATTGACAAAATTTGAATTTTTTATTTCAAAACTCTAGAAAAAAAATGGCAAACTTCCATATTCGATTGAAAACAGAAACATTTCATTTCAAAGGATGATATTTGCACAATAAATATCCAACTAATATACTAATTAAAAGGAAAGTGATAAATATTCTATCATAATTTGATGTCAAATTTGTTTTCAAATGTCTAAATAAAGTGTCTGATAAAGATACTAATATGTTGCAGCGGAATAGATTTGATATCGGTCATCCTTTGCAGAAAAAAAAAATATCGCCAAATTATCTGGCAAACATATTTTAATTCCTTTCAAAAATCATAGTTATTTTAACAACTTATATTAAGATAGTAATGAATAATATGAAACAATATTTCGTACTATGCATATTACGAAAATATGCATCTGGCGTGTATATTTTCGTATTACGTGTTTGATCACCAAATACAATAAGCGCCAAGAACGACAGAGTTTTGAAATTTAAAATTAAAAGGTTGTCAATTTGACAGCAAAATAACTCAATCTAACACATGCACATGATAACTAATTGCATATATATATATATACCCAAATATGGGGATTAAAATCGGGAAATAATTTTCCTCGATTTTTAATAATTTTTTACAAAAAATCCAATGGGCGATTAACATAGGAAATCAAATTTCTTGCATCCACAGACGGTCAGTGACGTCACACTTCTCTTGCGTATAGGAACAATAATCGCATAAATTCTATTTTGGTCTAAAACGGCAACAAAAATTCAAAAGTCGCCAAGGGCATTAAGGCTGTACCATGATCAAGTTTACACATTAATTAATTTATTTATTTTTCTATATACCAACTACTATTAACTAAGCATGAAGTATATAAAATACTCTTACCAGACAAATGTCGTCAGTTTTTCTTATTAAATTATTGAGCTTATTCCACGTGTGTAAATATTGTCCATTTATAAATATTATTTTTTATCCCCATGTATATCGTAATGGAGCATTTCCTCGTGACGTCTGGTGGTTGGCAAAAAAGCGCGCTCGACTTTCCCGCGCAATTTACTATATTGGTGATCCTCCATCGCTATGCTTTTCCCAACCCTTTTTGCCAACCACTCATAAAAGTTGAGATGTTTGTTTACAAACAAGGAACTGCCCTATTGGACCACGTTAAAGAAATATTATATAGATAAGTAGAAAGCATCACACGTTCAATATTTTTGGTTAATTACTATTCTCATTTTTAACTTTTTATTTCACTTTGTCATTTAAAGTGCGTTTTCTTACTTTTTTGAATTATAATTTACTTTTTATTTGTTAGTAGTTTTAATTCTTTTGATTTGTTATTATTTCATAGTAGTACTTTGTTTTTAGTTCCCTTTTAAGGGTTTTATTATTATTATTATTATTTGATAGTTTTTCGAAATGCCCGGAAAACGCAAATCTAATCTTTCCAACAGAAATAATAAAACTCGGGCTATGAAAGTAGCTAGAAGTCAAGAGACGAGTTGTATCACAGAGCTGGGTATTAATATTATAAAATGTACCATTATTACAGGAACTGCTAAAGGAGACAGCGTTTTGATTCCCCGCATACCTATTATTCCCAACAACTTGCCATTTCATTTCAAGAGATTGCAATTTCCATTGAAATTGGCTTTTACAATGACGATCAACAAATCCCAGGGGCAAACCTTAAAAGTGGCAGGCATTCATTTAGGAACTCCATGCTTCTCACACGGTCAATTATATGTTGGTAGTTCACGTGTTTCAAGTGCCCAGAACTTGCATGTGTTGACGGAAAATAATAAGTCATTTAATGTTGTATACAGATCGGTATTAAAATAAAAATAAATTGTATATTTTTCCCGTAGATCTTTCAATGAGTTACAAATTTTTTTTGAGTATACTTTATCAGACTCTATTTTGCACAGCACCACAATGATAAGGTTTCATTACATTACATATTATGATCAAACCGTCAGTTCCCACACATACACTGCAAATGCGTGAAACACTTTTGCAACGCTATTAGAATGTAATAGTAAACACTTCTAACTAAAAGTGTTGTGATTGTATTAGGAATGTGGTGCGATTGTGTTGCGCGAGGGAAAAAAAAGTGTTGCGGAAGTGTTGTTGACAATTACAAGGACAAGAAATGTGTTCAGATAGGGTTTCGATCAAAATTTAAGATCCCACACATATTCTAAACGCTTTTTAGAACATTTCTAAAACACATTCATCTTTAACGGTGAAACACTTTAGAAACGCTTATTAAACAGAATAGCCTATCACGTGAAATAATATGCAGACGTTTCCTTAATAATTTGCTCAGCAGTGTGTATTATGGGGATTAGATTCAGAAGGCTGCTCAAGGTGAGAAAACGAAACTAGTATGTTGTTGTAACAGAAACTAGTATCACAACATTTTCTTGTATATTTTACTATTAAAATTCATGCAGAGCAAATTTTTTATTCGAATAATTATATTTTTTTAATTATCACTTATTAAAATTATTTTTCTATGATGAGTGCAAGCGATTTTTATTTCAAATAAGCATAACACTAAATTATGTTTCTTATGCATCTATGTCTGTTACATTTATGTTTCTTATGAAGTGTTCTAGCTTAGAACACCAAAAAGTGTTGTTAATTTGAGGACAAAATGTGTTCTTAAATGTGTTATTTTTGTGCGCGTGCGTTTGCAGTGTACACATCAAAATTTCTACGTGAACGAAGTCGCGGGTAACAGCTAGTAATTAATAAATAAGAAAAATAATAAAATCATATATTTTACATATAAGAATTTCAACATTTTATGTCAAACACTGAAGCATAAGGTGCTAATTACTGATAAAATGAATAACTAGCAGTGTCAAACACCGGAACACAGGGGCCAATTACTGATAAAATGAAAAACTGGCAGTGTCAATTACTGGAACATTGAGTGGGTGTCAAATAAAAATTCATAAAAAAAAGTAATAATTGTTATCAAATGTATATATTTTAACATATATGTGGTTCTTAACCCTTTGCGGCGCAAGACAATTTCAAACATTAAAATTATACTACCACCGGAATTCATGAACTAGATTAAACTAAAAGAAATCTTAAATTTTGAGGTTTAAACAACCGACCTTTTCTGATAAGTTATATTTGTGAATTTTTGCTAAAATAATTCCGGGATGAATTTTTGCAGCTGGATCTTAAATTTTGCGTCCTCGCAGCGAGGACAGCGCGCTTTAACCCTTTCAGGGGCGGTGGCTAGAGGGTCTATCCACCTACTTTAGAAATTTTTCTCTAAGTGTGCAGTGGCTACTTTTTCTATCCACTTTTATGAAAAGTTAATGTGTACTTCTAAAATTTAAATAGAGATGGCAGAACTACAGTAACTTTAAGCAGGATGTGCCTGTGACTTTTTTAAATGGACAAGTTGCGGGAAAATTTTTTGAAGTCTCTTTTATATATTTTTATGAAAAATAATTTTTCATTCAAAAGTAGTTGGTAGTGTATATATACAGTAATGCACCTTTTAAATACAACATATTTACATATTATCTTAGATCATTAATTTTAGTTTGATTTTTAGAAGCATCTTTTAGGTGGATAGACACAGTGGCTAGAACGCCTAGCCACCACCCACAAAAAAATCCCCACATGCTGAATTTTTTTCTTCATCAAATATGACTTGTAGGGGATGTTTACTTTATGATATATATATATTTAAAAGGAAATTCAATCATTTTTACTTAGTGCCCCTGAAAGGGTTAAGGGATTAATGTATTTCATACCACATGTACTATCTTAAGATTTCTAAAAATATTTTCTGATGACTAGAACATTAAAAACATCAGAGATTGTTCTAAAACTGTCAATCACTGGTGCACTTACCCTGCCTTACAATATTTAAAAGCGTTTTTGTTTTTTGGTCTCATTTTTCTCAATCTTACCAAGCTTTCGTTTCCTTAAAAATTTTAGGATAACACGAAATCAACATGTTATTAAAGTTTAGTAAAAAAAAAAAAAAAGAAATAGCATTAACTGCACTTCTAGATTCAGCACAGATAAGTGTAAATATTTAAAATTTGTATATCAGTGGCAATATTGCTAGATTTTGCGACTTTTTTATTGAATATACACAGTTAAATTTTAAATGTATCAGATGCTCAATTTTTTTAAAAGAAAAATCATCAACTGTGAATATCAAATATCACTTCTTGAAACAACTGGTGGCTGTTGAGTAAAGAGGGAGAAAAACCTGGCAACACTGGTGAGTGGGATTGACAAATTTTCTAATTTTTTAATCAGATCTGTCACACTATTGACTATATGTATGTATATATATATATATATATATATATATATATATATATATAAGAAATCTATTATATATATTTTCGGCGATTAAAAAAGGTGAATACATTTATAGAAACTTTCCGGTATGCAGTCTTCCTTTAAAAAAAACCGAAAACCTGACACCTATAAACATTAAAACAAAGTTTTCTAGCCTTAAACTGCATAGAACTTTGTAACATTAACATGTATTACTAGAGAGATGTTATATCTTCGTGACTGTAGTATCATATGATTTAGTAGCCAAAACGTTAAGCTTTCGTTCCAATTTAACATAATTTCTCTAAGTATTGCATATGAAACATAAAAAATGAAAAGCAAAATATTTATCAACGAGTCCCGATCTTTCATATCTTAAATTTAAGTAACCATTTAACCAGTTATCGAATTTATATGAAATCCAAATTCTTCTACAGATGCTTAATCTTTTTTTAAAAAGATAGTCAACAGTATATATCAAATATCACTTTTAAAAACAACTTGTTGAATAAAGAGGTAGCAATATCTGGCAACACTGGTGAGTGGGATTAGTTGACAAAATTTGTAATATTTTAATCAGATGTATCACACTATTATTATTATTATTATTTTAATAGAAATCTGTATTTATAGAAACTTTCCGGTATGCAGACTTCCTTAAAAAACGGGAAACTTGACACCTATATGCATAGCTAACATCCATATTAATATTCCGTTGTATTGTTAACTCCGCCTTTTTTTCACACTAGTATATTTTTAGAGTATTTCTCTTCTTATTTAATCGTAATTACATTTGGAGAATATTACTTTAAAAATTCACTGGTGTAAAAAAAGGGCGTGGCTAACAACACTACGTAATACTAATTAGGATGTTGGCAGATAAGCCTAAAAGCATTGAAACAACTTTTTATAGCCTTAAACTGAGTAGAACTTTGTAACATTAATATGCATTACGGGAGAGATTTTATATATTCGTGACTGATGTAAGATGCATTATAAACTGGGAGTATACTGTGGTGGCTCTGCTTTTTTACATGCTAATGTCGATTACTGGAATGCTCTTAAACATTCTAATAATTAAAACATTTGTAATATACTGATTAATTCATGGAATTCAATGTAATTTATGTGTTGGCCACTTTTTTGATGGATCACATATCATTTAATAGGCAGAACGTTAAGCTTTCGTTCCAGTTTAACATGATTTCTCTAAGTACTGCGTATAAAACATTAAAAAAAAAATCAAGATATTTATCAGTATCGAGAGATCTGGCGAATTTTTCATTCAATAATCACCAACAATTTTGAGAAGCGATATTTGAATAACAGACTACCACTCTTCGAAGTCATTAGGCAAAGAAACAATTAAAAATTTTTGGTGATTTTGTAATGAAAAATCCGACAGATCTGGCAACACTGGTCCCAGAGTTCCCAAATTTTATAATTTATTCAGGAGCATTTTTAGCCCCGTTTTCTTTTCGCACCAGAAATTTTGTAGATTATTTCTCGTTAATATGTGACAACGATTAAAAAAGAAAAAAAAATCATTTTTCAAAATTTCCTGTATGAAAAAGAGGCGAAGCTAAAAATGCTCGTGAATAAATTATAAAAGTTGTGAAATCTGACTGGTTCCGATCTCACGCATCTTAAATTTAAGCAAACCATTTAACCAGTTATCGGATTTATATGAAATCCAAGTTCATATTTCAGTAAAAGAAATATAACAAAGTTCAATGCTTCGAAAATATAAAATTATTGTGGAGAATACTTCCGCTTTCCAAAAGAACAGCTGCTAATGTGCGAGACGCGCATGCGCTAATTACGAAAGAAAAGAATAAGTTTAGTGTTGACTCTGACTTCGGCGGGATGAGCTGAATTACGCTGGGATCGGGAAAATATTACGAAAAGAAGATGCCTCTAATTAATTATATTTTATTGACACTACGTGATAATGTATATATGTACATAGAATATGTGTATATAGAATATGTATATAAAGGATTCGTTAAAGTAAGATAGAGCCCTGTTTATTCGAGTTCCTGGCTCCTGTATTATTAGTTAGTTTTATTTTATTTAAGTATATTAAGAATTATATTATATGTTGAAGTAGCAATTATTATTAAGTTAGTTTGCATGTAAGAGAAAAGGAAATTTTTCTTACAAAAAAAGAAAAAAAAAAAAAAGTTCAAATTAATCATTTTTTTTTTTTTTTTTTTTTTTTTTGTTAAAAGCAGTGATATGGTATCACAATTCATTTAGATGCGATTAAAAAAAAAATCTTTATGTGCATTGAATATAGATTTAATATAATAAGTATCATGATATTTTAACGATTAAGTAATGTATCGTATTCGAAAGATGAGACTTAATGATGATTGATGATATTTTACTTATATGCATGCTTGAAGTAATAATGGGATTCACTCAACCAGAGCAGCGCATTAAAGAATCTTTCGCATAAAAGTAGTATTAAGATTAATCATCGGCAATCCACATTTTTTATTTTAAACCTATCAACTTAAAGAAAAATTGTAGAGTATTACATTAACGAAAAAATTTAAGAAATATCTATTCGATTTTTCTTTTGAAATCTAAAAATCAACAAAATAATTTAAAATAACTAAATCAGACAGATTATTTTATCTTCTAATAATTGGTTATCAAAGGCAGAAGATAATAAATAAAGCTAATAACAATATATAAGATTTTTCTAATTTACTGAACTTGAAGTGCAGTAAATACAGGGTGTACTTTGAATACAGGGTGTCCCAAAAAGACTGAAACGCGGTTTAATTATTTACCTGTTAGAAATGAGAGGATAATGTAAATTGCAAAAGTGTACAAAATAAGATAGGAAATAAAACTAAGCTAATAAAAATATCTTCCTGTTAATTTTCAAAAAATTATGTGTTTTGAGTTTTTGTCTAGAAAAAATTGGTCAGTCAGAATTTTTTTTATTTTCAATGCAACAACATCATTACAAAAAATCGCATTCTTGTATCTTTAAAACTGAATGAATTATACTTAATTGAAAACTGAACTCTGATTATAGAGACCATATACAAAAATATAATCGTAAATTTGTGACACATTACAAATGTATTGCATTTGCATTAAAACTGTATTTGAGTGTGTTGAATTGGTTCGCGATCAAGTCATGTAATCTAAAATCGGTTATCAATTCCGTTATCAATTCCCGTTGTCAATTTGTAAATGATCCCTATTTTCCCAAGCCAGCCTTTTAAATAATATGGAAAAATGGCATAAGTCATTTTTTTTTTTTTTTTTTTTTTTTTCTGTATCATAATTCTGTTGATTTTAAAGATATAGTTATGCGGATTTTTCTAATGTTCTTATTGAATGAAAAACAAAAACATTGTAATTGACAAAATTTGTGTAGAAAAACTGTATAAAAATTTGCAAGATTTAACTTAATAATAATAATAATAATGGGAGGTTTTTTTTCCTTAATGTAGTCGTCTTTCTTACCTCAATTTGGAGGTTTTGTTGAATTTACATTGCCCATTTATCTGTAACGGTTAAAGAAATAAAGCACGTTTCAACATTTTTGGGACACCCTGTATAATATCACCCGTTTATAATAATTCCACATTTAACAGGATTCTGAATCTAACAAGCAAAATTAAAGGATTTGGGTAGTATAATATTATAGATGCACTGGAGCTTAATTTATTAGCCCTCAAATTTTTGTTGTTTTGCTCATTTTTAACGTTAGAAATAAGTATTGATATATTAAACAATAAGAGAAAAAATCAAATAAAACTTTTTGAAGCAAAAGTAACAGTATTTGCAGAATTTCCTCATTAACACTTGCGAAGAACAAAAAATGTTTCTTTGAATTTAGATAGTGGATTAACATAATACTGATGATGACGGCTTAAGAGATTTACTCTCCATTGAGAAGAATTGTCACGTGGAACACATAATGTTTTTTTTTTTACGAAGCAAGAGTTTTTAAAGTTAAAAATTTAATTAACTCATTGGTATGGTCGCCGCCGAGAATTTTTATTGTACTATTTTCGTGCCACTATTTCCAAAAATTAAAACTATTTTATGCACTTCTGTTTCGTAATACCTGCATAGTTTCATTCTAAATTTTATATTATAGAAATAGTGCTGCGGAAACAATATATATATATATATATATATATATATATATCCGTGTGACAGACAGCCTTGCGTTTTTTTTTTTTTTTTTTTTTTTTTGTTTTTTTTTTAATTTAATCCGGAAGGTTGTTAGCCCCGCCCTTTATCCCGCAGTAACCTTTTTAGAGTAATTTTCATCATGTTTAATCGCAGTTACATATTGAATAAAATTTTTCTACAAATATTTCGGTGTGAAAAAAATGCGTGACTAACAACATTCCGGAACAAATTAGAAAACTTGACAGCTATGCGCAAGCGTTATATTTAACTTAAAAACCCTACAATATTTAAATTTTGTCTTTAGTAATCGATGCGGTAAATACAATTGGCGTTTATACATACCAGCGGCGTCACACATAAAGTTAAAAAAAAAATCCTTTATTATTGTTATTATTATTTTTTAATACATATTCAGTGGTCGCATTCTCCGCATTTTTTTTTTAGGGAACTTTAAGGGATGAAACATTTCCGACCTTTTTACTACCACTATTTTTATAAAGAAATTTTCATAGTAATTTTCCATGATTAAAAAAGATTATTTCTATAAAAATGATGACAGCAAAAATGTGTAATTTTCTCAAACTTGCCAACCATCTCATTAATATTTATTTTACATATTTTATTTAACATATATATAATTTGAAGATGCTGATGTATGCTGAAGATGATGACCTTTTAATGAATTATCCAAGTATCAACTTTAAAATTTTCTGCAATACTTTTCTTCATTAACCCCTTCAGGGGCGGTGGTATGGTATATATTTTATACTATCTAATTTTCGATTAAAATTTCGAAAATTCATCTCGGAAAGTTTTAATAACAATTTTCACGAAGCAGAAAAAAAAAAAAATCATCTATTTCTTATCATCTAGCTCTGTTCTCAAATTCTAGTGGCATTTGATATTAAATGACTGCCATTACATTGTCCTGAAAGGGTTAAATATTATAAGAATCATAGTCGCCACATGTCTTTTTTTTTATTTCTAGAAAAATTGGAGGTATGGATTGTTTGCGGCCCAATTCAGTTACTCCAAAAGCACTCACGTTAATGTTGGCAGTACCGTAGTTGTTATCTTTTACGGACGGTGTATTTATCGCCTGCGAATTTTATATGCATAGCTAAAGCAAAAATAATCATAATTAAGAGAGTTATTAATTAAAACTTTAAAACATGTCTATTAAAAAGCGATTCGATCTACCAATTTTTTTTATAATAAATGTGTGTCATGACTAAATAAAATTCATGAATATGAAAAAATTTTAAAAATATTTTTTATTGAATGTTTTATTTTCACTTAATAATCAATAGATATTGTTGCGTCACTTAAACAAAATTATTTACTACAACTTGTATATTCATTTTCATTATTTTAAGAAAAAGTAGCATTAGCATTTGTGAGTTTGAATTGTCATTATATCAAGAAATTTTATGTACTACTTTCCTCAGACAAAATATTGCAGACCTTCCCTTATTGTATACGTGATCCTCGTATTTTCAATGAAAGAAGATATTCTACATTCGGGAAAAATTCAAAGCATATCTATTCTTAAAACCTCCTTTGACCTTGAGGTTGTTTCACAAATCTCGAAATGCCGAAGAGTACTGGTACAGTTGAGTTCCTCTCATCTCGTAACAAGAAACGATTGTCATGAAAGAAAAAAAAAAATAATAATAATAACACGAACGTGATCAAAAAACATAAAAACAGATCCAAATTTTCAAAAGAAAAAAAAAAAAAAAGAAAAGAATCTTGACCCTAAAATGTTCTTGTCTTTTCATTTTTTTTTTAAATTAATTTCTTGTTTTAATAAAGTTAGCTGTTTAAAAACAAAAACATTTTACAAATTACATTACTTTTTGTAAAAAATAAATAAATTTATGTATTTAAAAATAAAATAAAATAAAATAATTATTCAAGTTAGAAGCATTTTACCTTACATATAACAAGAAATGTATAGTATAAGAGCAACTTTTTTTCTTTTTTTTTTTTAAAGTTTACTATTATTTATTTATTTAATTTTTAATTTTAAATAAAACAATAGATTATAAGTGATATCTTATATTTGGATGTTTTATTATTAGTTTGACCTTATCCTTAAAACGAAAATTTGAAATAAGAGCTTCTGTTTATTTTAGTTTAATACATAGAATTACACAATTTAATATATTTACATAATAGAAAAAAATGATCAGGTTTGATATGGACCGCACCATCAGACCTTTCCACCATAGCATACTTGCCAATATTTTGAATTTTTAAATTAGATTTATCGCCAATATTTATTAACACTTTCGCGACCATATGATTTTGTCTTAATGACAGCGTTATTCTCCCAAAATGTAATATTTAAAAACAAAATTTTTTGTATTCCCATTTATAATACAAATGGATATACATTATAATTATACTCTTTCTAATCAAAGAATTTCTATCCATATTATATCGATTGTCGATATGCAATAGATAATACTTTTATTAACACTTTCGCGACCGATGACGTAGATTCACGTCATTTGAGAATCTGTATCTCCTCCAATGGGCGTTTCTTTCGAAATTTGTATGTTATTTATTTCTTAAGAATATACTCAATATTCATATTTGTATATGAATATTGGGTATATTCTTTAATTACGTAAAATAAATTTAATAAATAATATAACGTTTTATAAGAACACCAAAAAGTGGGGCTTACTGTTCAAGATAACACGACGACAATGTGTTAATTAGTAAGGTGGCAGGTATGATGATATGAATGGCTGACCATAAAAAAAAAAGTCAAACATAATCAACTAACATAAAGGTTAAGCAAGCCTCGCAACGTTCCTAAAATTTAACTTTATTTTATTATATTGTCACCAGTAATGTCAATAAGAATTTTTTCGTAAATACTTTGGACTGTTCTAACAGTAAAATATTATCTAAACAAAAAAAAGAAATGAAAAATTGTAGTTATAATAAAAATAAAAAAAATGAGCATGAAATTTTAGGAACACTGCGAGGTCTGAGATAAGGTAAAAAAAAAAAGTACAATGATTCGATTCGTATGTGTTACATATGTGTGTATGTTTAAGTTATAGATTCCCATGGCTCATACGGAATAATTTTAAGTATTTTGCAAATACTATTAGTTTAGTATTCTAAAAACTTTTAAAGTAAGGAAATATTTTTAGACCTGCTAACTATCCTAGTTTATCCGTAATTGTATTAGGCCACGCCTTCTTTTCACACCAGAATAGCTGTAGAGTAATATTCAGGATCATGTCCTCATGATTTTATAAGTAGACTATTGCTCTACAGCTATTCTGGTATGAGAAAAAGGCGGGGCTTAATACCATTACGGATAAACTAGCATAGTTAGCAGGTCTATATTTTCACTCATTTTCTTTTATATTCCATATTGGTTTTTGGCATACTGAATCATATTTAAAAAAATGAGTACTTTTTTAACCTATGAAAATAATAAATTAAAAAAATATTTTCGTTTTAATATTTATTTATCTTTTTAAATATATGTTAAAAAATTCTTTTAATTGAAATTTGGGAAAAAAAAGAAAAAAAAAAAAAAAAACTGCCAGTTATAATTTCTTTAAAATATTTTATATTGACTAACAAAATAATTGTTTTAAAAAGTCGTTAAATCTCAATCAAATATTTTGAGTGTATTCACAGAATAATAATAAAATTATATGTTGAGATAAAGGTAGTTTAATTTTGAAATTACCAACGATAATGATATTCTTATTTCGTTAAAGGAACTATAAATGGAAAAGTTTGGAGATCTGAATTGCATTAAAAATAATGAAATTCTATAGATTAGGAAGTGATAAAAGTGATTAAAGTTAATTGAAAATTGTATGCACACTACAGAAGTGCACAATATTTATGAAGTACTTTAATTAAATGATATTAAAAAAGGTATTCTTAATTAAATTCTACATTAACAATGCTTTTCTTTTAATATTTTGTAATAGCTAAAAATCCTTATTCAGATGCAATTCTATCGTTATCACTATGTCAGAAACGTTTAAGAACATTTATTTTTCATAAATATATCAGTTTATATATATATATATCAGGGTTCGTATGGGCCTTGTTTTTTCCCTTAGTCTTATACCATTCATTTTTTAGAACGATTATCGTTATAAAATAAGTCTAGACGATTACGGTTAATTTTATTGCTTCAAAATATTGGTGTGAGACTCAGGAAAAATATAAGGCCCGCATGAACCCTGTATATGTATGGGTATATATATATATATATATATATATGTGTGTGTGTGTGTGTGGGTGGGTGGGTGTAAACTGATCTGCAAATGAAGTTAAGACTAATAAAATATAAAATCGCTCTAAGGAAAGACTTGTGTGACGAAAAGGGGCGGGTACTAGAAATATTCCGATTATTAACCTTTTGCGGCGCAATGTAATTCGGATTATTTAAATTATGCTGCCGCCGAAATTTACAAACAAAATTAAAATAAAATAATTTTTTAATTTTAAGTTAAACCCTTTGTGATGCGCTGTTCTCGCTGCGAGGACACAATTATTAAGCTTCAGCCAGGGTTGCCAGTTAAGCCTCCTTGGAGTCAAACTGGTTCCAAATCATGGTGATTGGTTCCGAAATTTTGGGTTTGGCCTCGGAGAGCATTTGGCTCCAAATTTGACCCCATTTCTCTTAAGTGTTATTTTGGGAAATTTTTCATTTTTTCTTTAAGATATTTATCAATGTTGACACTCCACGAGCAAACTGAGAAAAAATATGATAATAAAATAAATGTTTGTTGGTTGGTTTTAACGTCGCACTAGTACAGCGCAATTGGAGACGGTCCAGGATGCACCCCTATGTATGGTCCAATATATTAAAAGAAAACGAGAAATATTGAAATGGTCATACCTTCAATGTTTTCCTTTTTATTTTTTGCTGAATTATATAAAGAATATTTTAAAATTATCTTGGAATCTGGCAAAGTTCTGTTTTAAAATTGCCTTGTTATTTTTCTACCCCCCCCCCCTTTCTTTTTTATTTTTTTCTTACAATTGCTTTTAGAAACTTTTTGTTTCATTCCCAGGATCGTAATTGGAAATGTTGCAAGTTCGGCACTCGAGCCGGTAAAAAAACCGTCGTGTACATTAATGGTGGCTGGTGCACGTAAAATCTGTCATGTCCACAATGTCCGCCATGTTCCCATTAAAAATATACCTCTGGGGGTTACCGAAGCCTGGGAGCCATCCTCTCAAAGAAAGATCAAATTTGTGATGGCATGTCTATGGACCACCTCTAGAAGTAATACAAAAATTAAAAGTTTTTTTTTTTTTTTTTTTTTTTTTTTTTTAAGAATTTAGTAAGTAAATTTGCATTAAAAAAATAAATATTTTCGCGATAAGTTTTCACATGTGTTTGTAACTATATTTAGTTGGAACACACCACATTATATGGCGTGTAACTACATTAAATTATATATATTATATTTTAAATTCCTTTTTCCTATTTATTGGTTAATTGTATACATTTTACTTTGTACATTTATACTAGTTAAATGCAGGCAACACCTCCTGCTTTGTCTGAAGTTTGGAGATCTGAATTGCATTAAAAATAATGAAATTCTATAGATTAGGAAGTGATAAAAGTGATTAAAGTTAATTGAAAATTCTATGCACGCTACAGAAGTGCACAATATTTATGAAGTACTTTAATTAAATGAAATTAAAAAAGGTATTCTTAATTGAATTCTACATTATTCAGATGCAATTCTATCGTTATCACTATGTCAGAAACGTTTAAGAACATTTATTTTTCATAAATATATCAGTTTATATATATATATCATGGCTCGTATGGACCTTGTTTTTTCCCTTAGTCTTATACCATTCATTTTTCAGAACGATTATCGTTATAAAATAAGTCTAGACGATTAAGGTTAATTTTATTGCTTCAAAATATTGGTGTGAGACTCATGAAAATTATAAGGCCCGCATGAACCCTGTATATGTATGTGGGTATATATATATATATATATATATATATATATATATATATATATACATATATATATATATGTGAGTGTGTGGGTGTGTGTGTAAACTGATCTCCAAATGAAGTTAAGACTAATAAAACATAAAATCGCTCTAAGGAAAGACTTGTGTGAAGAAAAGGGGCGGGTACTAGAAATATTCCGATTATTAACCTTTTGCGGCGCAATGTAATTCGGATTATTTAAATTATGCTGCCGCCGAAATTTACGAACAAAATTAAAATAAAATATTTTTTTAATTTTAAGTTAAACCATTTGTGATGCGCTGTTCTCGCTGCGAGGACACAATTATTAAGCTTCAGCCAGGGTTGCCAGTTTCCTTGGAGTCAAACTGGTTCCAAATCAAGGTGATTGGTTCCGAAATTTTGGGTTTGGCCTCGGAGAGCATTTGGCTCCAAATTTGACCCCATTTCTCTTAAGTGTTATTTTGGGAAATTTTTCATTTTTTCTTTAAGATATTTATCAATGTTGACACTCCACGAGCAAACTGAGAAAAAATATGATAATAAAATAAATGTTGTTGGTTGGTTTTAACGTCGCACTAGTACAGCGCAATGAATAACTGGAGACGGTCCAGGATACACCCCTAAGTATGGTCCAATATATTAAAAGAAAACGAGAAATATTGAAATGGTCATACCTTCAATGTTTTCCTTTTTATTTTTTGCTGAATTATATAAAGAATAATTTAAAATTATCTTGGAATCTGGCAAAGTTCTATTTTGAAATTGCCTTGTTATTTTTCTACCCCCCCCCCCACTTTCTTTTTTATTTTTTTCTTACAATTGCTTTTAGAAACTTTTTGTTTCATTCCCAGGATCGTAATTGGAAATGTTGCAAGTTCGGCACTCGAGCCGGTAAAGAACCGTCGTGTACATTAATGGTGGCTGGTGCACGTAAAATCTGTCATGTCCACAATGTCCGCCATGTTCCCATTAAAAATATACTTCTGGGGGTTACCGAAGCCTGGGAGCC
The DNA here is from genome assembly GCA_963930645.1 of Salticus scenicus. Taxonomy (NCBI): domain Eukaryota; kingdom Metazoa; phylum Arthropoda; class Arachnida; order Araneae; family Salticidae; genus Salticus; species Salticus scenicus. The sequence continues at coordinate 208,108,152 of OZ005659.1, read as the reverse complement.
ATCCTCTCAAAGAAAGATCAAATTTGTGATGGCATGACTATGGACCACCTCTAGAAATAATACAAAAATTAAAAGTTTTTTTTTTTTTTTTTTTTTTTAAGTAAATTTGCATTAAAAAAATAAATATTTTCGTGATAAGTTTTCACATGTGTTTGTAACTATATTTAGTTGGAACACACCACATTATATGGCGTGTAACTACATTAAATAATATATATTATATTTTAAATTCCTTTTTCCTATTTATTGGTTAATTGTATGCATTTTACTTTGTACATTTATACTAGATAAATGCAGGCAACACCTCCTGTTTCAAGATATTTTTTTTTTTTTTTTTTTTTGAATCTTTAAATTTCATACCAAAATAATAAGCTTCTCCTCCAATTTCCACTAAAAACAAAATGATTTCGAAGTCTTCAAAATAGTATATTACAGTAATTTTATAAAAAATAGTAAACGCATTTTTCATTTTTTAAAAATTATGTATTACAAGAACAATTAAAGCCCATAAAACAATAATACAATGTCGCCCGACACTACTTTGAATCTTCTAATGTAGTAGGCAGGTGTTAACAACATGCCAACTTAGATTTTGCCATGTTCCCTAACGACAGCTCAATATCCCTACATTAATGATAAAAGCCCCTACTTTAGTGTTGAGGATGTTTGTGTGATATACTTTCATTGTTAGGATATACTAAAGACGCCCTTGGGAGAAAGGGTACTTCAGAAAATTCCCTACTGCGCCCTTGCATGCTAAAGAAAACTGGTAAAAGTCCCTACGTGTAGAGACAAATCTGTACTGTTTGCAACATTGATGTCGGCTCTTTTTTAGCTCTATTTCAGAAAAAGTTTGGCCTCGCCTGCAATCCTGGTTCCAGCTGCATAAACACATCCCTGAAATTCTGCATCAAAATTTTTCGTTTATAAACTAGTAGCAATAGCAATGAGCCCTAGCTTCATAATTTAAAATTTCTCTTCATTTAATTTTGGTTGTGAATACCGGTGTGTATAATTTAAATGATCCAAATTACTTTGCGCCACAAATTATTAAAAAACCGGCCTTTACTGCTACGTTATAAACGTGATTTTGTGCAAAAAAAATTTCCGTGATGAGTTTTTGCAGTAAGGACAGCGCGCCAATTTCTCAAAGAAATACCGGTGTCAATTCCGCGCCCGTGGTCCATCCCTGGTATATATATATATATATATATGGGAGGGAGTTACAAATTCAAATCTATATAAAGAATAAATAAAATCCAAGTAGGGAGAATGTGTAATAGATATATAATTATGAAAGATAATTAATATGTGTACAGTGGAATTTTCTGTTGGTTAAAATTTGGCTAGAGAACTCGTAATCTTTTTTTCTTCTTTTGTCTTAAAGAAATTTGTGAAAATACTTATATATATATATATATGTCTGTATATAAGGTTACAAGCAAATAAAGAAAAACATTATGTTATGTTAATATTAAAAAACAAACTACTAAAAGTTTATGAAGAAAAGTAGTTAGGAAAATAATAATAATAATAATAATAATGATAATAACAATAATAATAAATAGTGTATTTAAAAATTTACCAATTGAAACGAAATATTTTTAACATCATATTGTAAATGTAGAAACAAATTGTTTAAAAGAAAAAAAAAAAAAAAAAAAGAAAAAAAAAGAAATTTTCTACTTTAAAAATGTATTTCGAAAAAAAAAAAAAAAAAGAAATTTTCTACTTTAAAAATGTATTTCGAAAAAAAAAAAAAAAAAGAAAAAAAAATTAGTTGAGCTTGGAATATTTCTTTTTTATGTGCCTCTTTAAATTATGCATAAACGTATGTAGAGCAATGCATTTGTACAGTAATTTTTCGGTGGATGAAAAATGTAAGCAATTTACTTTCAGTCGAACACTTTGTAGAATGCTCCGCTAGTTGTTAAGTGTTGAAAAATGATCTGTAACATATGTAATTACAAGCACTATGTCAATATTACTTTCTTATTATTTATGCTAGAGTTTCTGTTTCTAAAGAATTATCGATTTACATTCCTTTTGGGCATAAAATTAAAAATAATGTATTTTACAAAGGTGAAATTAATGGGCTTTCAAATAGGGGTAATTTAACAAGAACCCGGCATTGTATTCTTATTTTATGCTAGGATAAACATAACAACACTTCTTTTTTGAAAGGATGGAAAGAAAATACTGAAAAATTTATAGTGTTTCTATCAGTATTTATTGAATAAATAATTTGTATATTTTGAAAATTGTATATAATTAATTCCACACATATTACTCATTTTTAAGAGTACTTTTTACTTTTTTGCTGTTATTTATTGAAAAAAAAAATAGTTTATACAGACGTGATATCAAATATATATATATATATATATATATATATATATATATATATATATGTATATATATATATATATATTAGAGTCTTTCTAAGGATCCTAGCCCGTAACTGCGCAAGATATAGAGAAAACCACAGAAAATCCCTGAACGGTTACACAATCGAGCGCGACTTGTGATAGAACCTCTAAGGGCCTCCGACCTGGGATCGAACATGGCTCTTCTCGTTTAACAGATTTAAGCGCAGAACCGCTCGGCCCAGAGCCTGATTAAGGGGGAAGCACGCATTATTTATACTTACACCGTTATTTTTTAACAAACACTTTTATCCTATAATAAACAGAAAATTTTCATAAAAAAATATTTTATAAGAAATCTGGTGTCTAATAACGGTGAGTAAATTGGATTGTTTTACACCGTTCATTTTTCATAAAAAATATTTCCTGGTCAAAGTGTTGAATTTCTATAAAATGAAGTAAAAAATAATTGTAAAAATATTCCGGTGAGAGCGGAGATAATGTGTGCTTCCCCCTTAATCAAGCTCTGGCTCGGCCGCTGGTGAACCTGGAAAAGAATAGCGATAATGTTATGTCTGCAGTATTAAGGCGTGTCTGAATCGAATGTCTCTAATTTTAACAGTTGATAAAAAAAAAAAAAAAAAAAAAAAAAAAAAATTATCGCTACATTGTTCACATTTGACAATTTGTTTTGCTTAATTCTTAGAATTTGACGTCAGTTTTTATTTTGTAGAACGCTTGTGCGAATATTCGTACGACACCTTCTCTTGTGCATGCAAACTAAAGCAAATGATGGACTTTAACCCTTTGTATCCCAACTGGACTTTAAAGTCTCATAAGAAAAAAAAAAAATCTCAATATTGTATAAATTTACTACAGCATTTCATCGGGATTATAGTTTAAGTTTAGTCCCTATAGTTTAAGCTTTCTCTATAGTTAAGCTGTAGTTAAAGATAAATTTAACACTTTCGCGACCAGTGACGTAGTTTCACGTCATATGAAAATCTGTAACTAGACCAGTGGGCGTTTCTTTCGTAATTTGTATGCTATTTATTTCTTAAATATATAACTAATATTCACCTTTTACAATAAAATATACTATGGATACAAATACTTTGACTAGAAGGAATATAATTATAATGTATATTCATTTCTAATATAAATGTGAATACAGAAAATTTTGTTCTGAATTATTGTAACATGGGAGAATAACGAACACAGGCGGATCTTACCGTCAAAAATTCAAAATTATGCGGCCGCTAAAGTAATATGAGATAATTTTCATCCATAAAGAAATATAATAAAACAGTTTCAAATTACTTTTTTCAAAAATAAAATAATTTGGGATATAAAAGATTAAAGGAATGTATTCCCTGGGAAGATGTTATATTGTATCGAGAATAAATATGATTTTTAAATCGCTTTATATTACCTGACGAAGAAGCATTTAAATTGAGAAACATCATGAATTTGAATACCTAACTAAAGATTTTGGTTCTCAGGAACACACATGCAGTACGGGAAGTGAAAATAAAAAAGTCCAAAAACCGATGTTTGTTGCGCTTTCTCGGATGATAGAGCTACAGACATATTTTTGTATGAGAGTTCTATGACGGCAAATATTTACTTGGACCATAGAGTCCTAAATTAGATGCTTGTCGCGCGGCTCGGAAATTTGGTATCAGTTGAAGTTGTAGACAGCGCCACCTGGTAGAGATTGCATGACTTTTTTATTAAACAGCCACCAAAATTTTTTTAATGTGGGATTTAAAATACATAAAAGGTGAATACAATCGATGAAACGTCGATTATATATATCATATATGACTTCTTAAAATTATTTTTGCCAGCTGAATAAAAAGTCACGCAATCTGTATCAGGTGGCGCAGTCTACAGCTTCAACTGTTTCAAGTTTCCGAGCCACGTGACAGGTATCTAGTTCAGGAGGCTATGCTTGACTATATTGCAAATTAAACACCATATCCCAAATGCAGAAAATATTACCCTCTGATATTTTCTAACAAATGTCGAAGCCTTTGGTGTTTCAATAACTGCTGATATTGCCAGTGTGACTAAGAAAAGGATACAGCGAAGAAGGCTGGAACTATCGTCATGGTATAACCGGAGCTACCATAAAAACTCTTGTAGAAATTCATTGATGTTTTTCTAAAAACTGTATGAGTCCCGTATCTTTTTATTATGCATTAGAACGTTATGTTAAGTAAAGCGAATAGGGTTCTCAAAAAGGGAAAATTTAATACCAGACATTTTATGCAGTACTTTTTCTAAATAGATATCAATACATATCAGTTACAATGAGTGTACAATATTATGCGGTTCAGGATGAACCGCTTAATATTATACACTCTTTATAACCTTGCTCTTTATCACTATTCAACATAATGCAAAACAACGTCCGTTTACTGCAGTTGCAATTGCAACTTTTGGTCGACGGCAGCGTTGCCAGATTGCACGGCAGTTTTTATTTAATAGTCACCAATAATTTTGAGAAGTGATGTTTGATTTACATTATAGACGATTAAACGTCGAGTATGTACAGCCGGAAAAAAAAAAAAAAAACGCCCGCTGTAATTTCGTTATTATCTGAAGCAGGAACATCTAATAGATATAATATAACAACAAATGAAATGCAATTTCTGAAAATGATGTCGAATTTTTAATAAGGGTTATCTAAATACTGAAATGAGAGTTAACATTGATTATTCAATAGCTACACCCAAATTTGACTTCATATGCGAATTTCTGAGAGTCTGGGAGTGCGGAAAAGTATACTGTTTGTATACTCTATCTTTAGTGTTCATAGAGTTAAAATCAAAAAGTGTTAGGGGTTATCTGTAAATGTAAAAAAAATAAAATTATGATCCTACAAGAAATAGAGAACATTTACTGTTTCACAACGGAAACGCGTCAAGAAAAAAAAAATACTCATAATAATTAATAAATTCGTTAGTGTTTTCACTGTACTTTAATCTTAATTAGGTGAGAGTGGGGATGAATGGGACATTTTTCCTGTTTTTATAAATAACGTTCACCGTATGTAATTCAGAATTTCGTAACAATGCGCATAAGTGCACTTCAGTAATCAGTTACATATAAACATACTAACTTTAATAAAATATTACCATTTTGAAATAATAATAATATAAATAAATATATATATATATATATATATATAACATGCATTTGCATTGCCCAATTCATCCCCACCTATGGGGATAAATGGGACAGGACTTGAGTGAACAAAGAAAAGAAAACAAAATGGAAAGTAAATAAATTTTTAAAGTTAAATTGGTTTATGTGATTTTATTACACACTATGAATTTACTGAAATTAACATAAACAGATGTATTGACTCAGATTTGTTCGAACAGTTCTTAGTGCTCTGGCTTTGGTAATTTAATCTAATAGGATCTAATCTTAAAAAAAAAAAAAAGTAAATAAGACACTAGAAAGGTATAAATTATTATAATAGAAAACAAATTTTACAGATAAATTTTTGTTTCCGACTGATCGGGAGAAATCAGCATTCTTTTCTGTATTACATTAATAATAAACATAATTTATTTAATTAGCTTGATTGAAATTGTGATTTTTAATCAAATTATTATTAGTTTATTTATTATTTTTTTAATTATTGATTCTATTGATTTAAGTTACATTGAATATTCTAACTTATAATTTCTTTTAAACATAATTATTATAAACGAAAATCAGAACAATTAATTTCAATCTATTTTTTTTCTAAATCTATGCTGCTTTTATAATTCCATGTTATACTACTGAACTACAGGTTATAACAGTATTGAAAATCTATTCTTGTGTACAATTTTAAGTTATCACATAGTGGGGAATGTCCCATTCATCCCCATTTAAACTGTCCCATTCATCCTCTACACCATATGATAATATAAAACAGGAAATAGGCTTAAGTAACAATTCGTCAAATAGGCTTAAGGTCAGTATTCTTCTTGAATATCGTAAACATAATAAAAGATTATGTCTTTTCACCATATAAGAGCTATGTTAACTTTAAGCAAATAGTTAATTTCACAACTACTACCTAATTAAATCAGTAAAAACTTACTTTGGCAGCAGAAAAAGACACTTTCATTTTTTTCTGCCCTTCTATAGATAGCACATTTCTGACACTACACTTGATGAATGACCTCAGTACTGCCATATATCAGAAAAATTTTCAAGTTTATAGTGCTTGTAAAACATAAAACATTTTTGCTATTGTCCCATTCATCCTGCGTCCTATTCAACCCCACTCTTCCCTATTCTGAATTCAGTTTTTTAGATATGTACAGTCGGGAAAAAAAAATGCAGCACTTAATGGTATTTCGTTATTAATTGACGCAGAAAAATTTAATAGACACCATTCAACAGGAAATGAAATCCACTTTCTGAAAATGTCGTCGAATTTTGAATTAGGGGTCATCTACATATTAAAATGAGCGCCAACTTTGATTTTTTCAATAGTAACACCCAATTTTGACTTCATATTCAAATTTCTGAGAGTCTGGCAGTGCGGAAAAGTATACTGTTTGTATACTTTATCTTTAGTATTCATAGAGTTAGGATCAAAAATGTGTTAGGGGGCTATCTCTAAATATAGAAAAAACAAATTAAGATCCTCCAAGAACTAGAGAAAATTATACTGTTTCACATCGGAAATATTTCAAGAAAAAAAGAGTTATAAAAATAAATAAAAATATTAACACCTTTGCAGTATCTTAATTATCATGAATTTAGTTATTGGATATGTATATACTTTAGTACTTTTTTAGATAATTTTAGGTATATTTAAATACATTACACTTACGATTGGTCAGACAATACTTTTTATAAAAGTGCAATATTTTTAAATTAAAAAGTATCTATCATGGATATACTGATCACCAATAAAGCTTAAATTTTCTTTCGTACGTGTAACATAATATACAAACTGAAATAATATAGCTATATATGTATATATATATATATATATATATATATATATACAACAACGCATAAACTAAATCTTTTTGGGTAAATTATTGTAAGGTTTCATAAAGTAAATATTAAACAATTTTAATAGCACTTACCAGTTTTGGGTCAGTTGAACTCTTTGGAACTGTACGATTTGTTTTATAATTTCTATGAAAATATAATTTCTTGATTAACGCTTTCGCGACTGCTGACTTAGATTCACATCATTTGAAAATCTGTAACAATGCCAGTGGGCGTTTCTTTCGTAATTTGTGTGTTACTTATTTCTTAAGCATGTACCCAGTGTTCATATTTTTGCAATAAAATATACTATGGATAGAAATATATTAATTAGAAAGAATATAGTTATAATGTATATCCATCTGTAATATAATTGTGGTACAGAAAATTTGTTTTGTAATATTTTATTTTGAGAGTATTTCAAACAGTAAACCCCGCCTATTTAGTTAATTTTTTTCTTCAAGTGTTCGTTTAAAGGATTCTAAATTTATCACCAATAATCGATGAAGTAAATACCACTTGTGTATATTTTTGTCAATGTAAAATAAGGGGTTTAACACGAATACTCAAAGTCACATTCACTTTTCGTTTCTGTATTGTTTTGTTTAGAAGAACGATAAAAGGCGGGGCTTTAGAAAACAGGAATTCTTGATACTAACACAAATGTCTAAAAATCAACATTTTTGTTTCATTTCTTTGCATTTGACGTTGTTGTTATATAATTTGACCCTTAAATAAAAAATAAAAATATTTTGTTCAATTTTCTCCGTTATTTTTTAAGATTTGCTTCGTTATCTCATTCAAAATTTTTTAAGAGACGGCCCCCTAAACCACTCCAAAAGAAAGATTTATTTATATCTCTAAAACTAATAACTGGAATGAGCTGCAAATTTGCACACCCATATTTTTCAGCATTAGGATTCATTTTATGTAAAAATTAATATAGGTCATAATTCATAATTTTTATGAATATGAATTTATTAATATTTTTCAGAATTAAAAATATTTTTCAGAATCAAAATTAATGATGGATTATGTTTGGGTTTCTTCACTGTATCTCGTAAAAAAAGAATTATATCGATCAAGTAATTTTTTGTGAAGATATTAATAAAAGTTTGAAATATGAATTTAACATTAGCACCTTCAAACTTTGAACGCTTATAACTCTGTGAGCATTACCATTGAAAAAATCAAAGTTGGTGCGCGTTTTAATATGTAGACGACCCCCAATTCAAAATTTCCGTTCATTTTCTGAATCTACTTTCAATTCCCCGTCGAATGATACCTATTACATTTTTGTGCATTGATTAGCAACGGAGTTACATCGAGTGCTGCGTTTTTTTTTTCCCCGACTGTACATACTTAAGTACTTTTTTAGACATAGCTGCCAATATTTTAATTTATTCCGGAGTACTTTTAGCTCCGCCTTTATTTCGCACCACTTTATTTACAGAAAAATTTTCTTCAATATATAACTTCGATAAAATAAGAAAAAACTACTTTAAAAAAATAAGTGGCGTGAATTAGAGGCGGGGCTAAAATTAATCCGGAATAAATTAAAATATTGGCAGCTATGTTTTAGATAAATTTAGGTATATTTAAATACATTACACTTACGATTGGTTAGACAATACTCTTTGAAAAAAGTGCAATATATTTCATTTAAAAAGTGTCTATCATGGCTATACTGATTACCAGTAAAGTTTAAATTTTCTTTCGTGAGTGTAACATAATATACGAACTGAAATAATATAGCTAATATATGTATACAACAATGCATAAACTAAATCTTTTCGGATAAATTATTGTAAGGGTTCATTAAAAAATTAAACCACACATACTAGTTTTGGGTCAGTTGAACTCTTTGGAACTGTACGAATTGTTTTATAATTTCTATGAAAATATAATTTCTTTATTAACCCTTTTGCGACTGCTGATGTAGATTCACGTCATTTGAATATCTGTAACTCGCTCAGTCAGCATTTCTTTCGTAATTTGTGTGTTACTTATTTATGAAGTATGTACCCAGTGTTCATATTTTTGCAATAAAATATACTATGGGTAGAAACATATTGATTAGAACGAATATAATTATAATGTATATCCATTTGTAATATAATTGTGAATACAGAAAATTTGTTCCGAAATGTTTTATTTTGAGAGAATAACGCCCGTAGGCGGACCTTACTGTCAAAAAGACAAATTCCTGCGATCGCAAAAGTGTTAAAATATATTTACAAATGTGAATGTATATTTTAAGACTACATAAAGTTAAAATATATTTATAAAACTTTAAAGGCTAAAGTATCCTTAAAATAATAATCCTCGCCCCTACAAAAATAAATAAATAAAAAAATATAAATCAATATAGGGAGTAAATAATTAAGCCTCTAACTATGACAGTAGTTAAGAAACAATTATATAAGTCTGACTTGCAATAGCCTCCTAAACTAGATGCCTGTCGCATGGCTCGGAAATTTGGCAAAAGTTGAAGCAGAAGACAGCACCTGGTACAAATTGCACGAATTTTTTATTCAACAGCCACCAAATGTTTTTTAAAGTGGGATGTGATGTGTATAAAACGGGAATAAAAAATGCGGATTTTATATATCATACATTACTTTTCAAGTGACATTTGAATAAAAAGTCGTGTAATATGTACCATGTTGTACTGTCTATCGCTTTAACTGTTGCTAAGTTTTCGAGCCACGGGACAGGCATCTAGTTTAGGAGGCTACGGCCTTGCATTTCAATACCATTCAGTTTTTTTTTTTTTTTTTTTTTTATTGACAATTTTTACATTAAACGTATTTTTCTATTTTAAACAGTAAACCCCGCCTATTAAGTTATTCTTTTAAGTCTAGTGTTCGTTTAAAGGATTCAAAATTTATCACCAGTAATCGATGAAGTAAATATAATATAAAGACATAGTAAAGACAAAATTAGATGAATGGTAGTTTTTCTTTAAGTTTTTTTTTTTTTTTTTTTTTTTTTGTATTATTTTGACTAAAAAAAAAAGATAAATGTTAAATATACTTAAACTCTTTCATAATTCTGTTATAAATAAGTGGATTTTAAGTTTCGTGACTTAATAGATCTTAGTGTAAAAACCAATGTTACTTTCAAAAATGAAACAGATGCAAAAACATAGGAATATTGGAAAAGGTCTTTATTTGTTTATTTATTTATTTCACAATACCTTTAAAGCTAAGTAAAATTAAAAAATATTTCATAAATTAAATTTTAAGTTCGGTACATGTTTAAGAACCCGCCTCATTTATTATCGCCGGAAATCCAAGATGATGTTATTCTATGCGAAATTTTCCTTACTTATAACTCAACTTGATTTACTGATACCTAATATATATATTTAAATTCTGTTTTCACATTCATAAAATACCAATCTGTTAAAATGTCAAAACTTTTTTAAAAACGGATTTTTTTAATATATATATATATATATAATTTTATTTTGAAGCTATAAATTGAAAATTTTCACATATTGAGAATTCACAGCTTCAAAAAAAGAAATATTAAAAATCCAAAAAATCTGTTTTCAGAAAAAGTCTGACAATTTAACAGTTGTGAATTTTCTGAATGTGAAAACAGAACTTAAAATATGCATCAATTTAAAATATGCAAACACCCACATCCTTGCTATGCATACACAAATTCATTTTGAACTTATTTTAGGAGTGAAAGTTTTTCGTCTTTTGACGGAACTCTTTCACCGGAAATTTTTTACAATGATCTGTATCCTATGTAATTAAAGGTTTTTAGAGTAAAGATACACTCATTTTATCTAAATAAAAATAGTGGTGTCGATGACGATAACCACTTTCACCCCTGACTTATTTTACACTCCCATGATGTACAAAACGTAAAGATATTGCAACATTGCTTCCATTCATGACATTCTACCGACAAGAACCTTACTGCGCATGCTCAAGCGTCTTTTGCCCATATCTTTAAACCTAATTAAAAATTTTAAAAGTTCGATATATATAATGTTAATTTGAAAAAAGACCTTTATCCGTGCTAAGTGTCATTGAATTTTGTCCAGCTATTCTCACGTGAAACCAGGAGAAATATACGGATACAAACATACTAATACCACGACATCCTCACAGAAAATATTCTGAATGCATTTTTGAGTTCCACAATGTGTGAAACATGATGATATTAATTGTTATTCAGAGCAATCTACAAAGAAGTCTGATTTTTATTTTTATGGATAGATAAAAATAAAAGAAAATAATAATAACAAAATAGATATACAATTATAGGTTGTATGAGAGTTAATCGCACAAAAACTTATAACACTGTCTTTAACATATAACTATAGATAATAACACGTATAAGTTACAGCTAGCATAATATCAACTAATTGCAAAAAATATGCACATCACGTACCGATATAAAAGAAAAAAAAACATATTTCTAACTATCAACGATTACTTCATCTAGATTCATGTGTAATTTCTGATTGGTCACCTTCTTCAAAATTAAAATAATCGGACAGAGTAATTTAAAAAGAAAAGGTTGAAATTTTCTGCAAATTTTTGCCCAAACTGTTAGAAACAATGAGAACTCCACAAACATTTGTCCCCGCCCCCCAAAAAAATTTTCTCGACCTCCTAACAAAGGCCTATCTTCGTCAATCTCTTATTTAACTGCTGCATAGCTGCTGCAATCGTATTTAAAACTGTGATAATGCACAAAAATATGACAAAAATATTTATTTCATATACATATGTATATAATTTTACTTTTTTGATATTTCCGGTGTAAATAGTTTACACATTTCTTTACTTTATAGTAAAATATGAAGGTGAATTACGTATTGTTTGAAATGGAAGACGCGAAGTACAGTCAACCCCCCCCCCCCGAAAAAAAAATCACCCCCACCTAATTTCGCCGTAAATTATCGTAGAAACATGCGACTGGTACCGATCAGTTTGTAATAACGTCTAGTTATAATGTTTTAGTTAGATTTTACTTAAAGAGTCGTCTTCATATTAAAACTGACATCAACTTAATTTTTTTCAATAGTAACCCCACTTTTTTTTTAATTTATTTGAATTCTTTGGATCAAATAATCACGGAAAATGGTATAGTTTATATATTTCGCTCAATTTTTCATAGAGTTATGAGCTGTCAAAGTTTGGGGATGCTAATGTTAAATGAATGTGACAAACATTAAATCATATCTTCCGAAATAATTATATTTAAATTCTGTTTTTTTTTTTTTTTTTATTCGTTAGAATAAAGTGACCCAAACATATTCCATGCAAATTTTTGCTAAAAAACATTTTTTGAATTATGAAAATTATTAATAAATTCATATTTGAAAAAATTACGAATTATGCCCTATGCTAATTTTTGCAAGAATAGAACAGGCATCATCAAAAACATGGGTTTCCAAATTTACAGCTTGTTCCTAACAATATTTTTTGAGTTACAGTGATATTTCATTTTTACTGCTGTTAGGGAGGCGTCACTTGTTATAATTTGTATCCTCTGTGAGTCAATATTTCTATACATTTTCACGATAAACTATTTTAATTTACCTTTATGTTATTATAATTGTTTTCTAAGCAACATTTCGATGTTTATTATACAAATTGGCTTATTTTTTATAAAATTATCGCAATGCAGGCAAGGGATTGGGAAAGAATTCCAAAAGAAATGTAACCCCGTCTCTATATTGCGGAAACAGTATTAAAAAAAAACTAATTTGCATACTCGTATATGACTCTATATTTGACGCTGGTATGCATAAATGTCAATGGCATTTACTACATTGAATGCTGAAGACAAAATTTAAATGATTAAATTTTAAGTATGTAAAATAATTTTGTTTTATAATGTAAAGTTTTAGAAAAATTCTCTAAAGGCGTAGATTTCGTTGCAAAAAGGAGTTTACTCGATTCTGAAATGTTAAGTCTTTGTTCTTAAATATTACATAACTTTTTCTGGTTTCTCACTGCTAAAATTCTATTTTATCCCTTTTGTCTTTTGATTTTAACTTGAATATTCTAGATTCGTGCATCTCAAGTTATATATCATGATTTAGAAAATGCGGTAGAACGAGGATTATTATTTGAAAGAGCAATATGCAGTGAAAAATACTTTCGTTTTTGCTTTCTTTTAAATTAATATAATTAATTTTTATCAGATTTTTTAAAACATATTTTCTGTTTTAATGTTGTTGTGAAATTTTCACATTCGTTTACTCTACCGTTTATGCTACTTAAATTTTATCGCATGACATAATATAAGAAAATATAAACTTTTATTAAATGTTTTTTTAATACCGAATAATATAGTGGATGTGGATTTTTTTTTTTTTTTTTTTTTTTTTTTTTTTTAAGTTTTTAGAATCTTATATTGAAACAAAGCGCAATATTATTTATTTTCGATTATTCTAATCACAGCGTAAAACTGGCGACACATTTATCATGGAAAAAGAATTTAAAACTAAGTAATATGTCTTATAACTTTTAAAGATATAGATTTTACACATTTAAAATTAAGAATTCAATTACAGTAGACGACTGCAGAACGGGGAATATTCGTTCTAGGCAATAGGAAACCGTTTTTTCTATATCCATATTTATTTTCATATGAATATACACAATAATTATACTCTTTCTAGTGAAAGTATTTGTTTAATACTATTTTGTTTATATAAATATGAATATAAGGAATATTCTTAAGAAATATGGTAATACACAAATTGTGAAAGAAACGCACGCTGGAGGAGTTGCAGATTTCCAAATGACGTGAAACTAAATCAGCAGTCGCGAAAAAAATAAATATCCTTTCTCAGATTTTAGTTTAAATCTTGTTATCTATATTTTTGTATATTATCTATTGTTGGTTTGTACGCCTGAAATTAAATGTAAAACTTTATAGTAACACTTTCATGCGGGGCTTACTTTATAAAATAAAAATATACCCAACAAGAAGTAGATAATTCTTTTTCTTAAATATTAAACAATTTTTCTTTTTTTTTTTTTTTTTTTCTTTTTTTAACCGCTATTAATATTATTATCATTATTACTATTATTCTTTTACCTTGGTACCTACATTTTTGTAATTCAACATTGTATTGTAGGGTTCATATGATTCAAGCTATTTTATTTTCTTCGTATGAAGTGATGTATTTTACTATTCAATGTTTAATAAATAGAAACCAATAAAAATCTTTTAATTCATAAACTAACACAGAAAATTTTGCGAATTAGAATCGTTTTTTATTTTATAACAAACATTTCTGAACTTTGTTTCCGCTGTGAAATTTAATAAATAATGTATATTGCGTGGTAGATCAAAATTTATTTTTCCTAAATGTATACACGGTCCCCTAACACATTTTCACATGTAACTCTGTTTAGAATTGATTTAAAGTATATAAATAGGTTGGTTTCCCGAACTGCCTTGATCTCAAAAATCGGAATATGAGGCCAAAAATAGGGGTCGTCATTGAAAAAAAAATGAAGTTTACACCTGTTTTAATATGTAGATGACCCCTTAAGTAAAATCGAACTACACCATTAAAAACTAGACGTTGATGCAGATCGATAGGTACCAGCCGCATGCTTCTACGATAATTTACGGCGAAATTAAATGGGGGTGGCTTTTTTTTTTTTTGGCTGTCTGTACAACAGATTGAATAACTTTTTATAAGGCTTAAAAAATGTGAAACTTTTCATGGAATTTATATTTTTCTTGAACTAAAGGAATTATGTAAGAAAATGAATACAATAGTAAACATGTTCTTATATACTGAGATTTTTTAAAAACACGTGTGTTTTGTAACTATTAAAAGCATTGAAAATGCGTCATATTCGTTTATTAACCTGCGTAGTTCTGCGATCAATGCGATAATGGATAAAAACTGATTAAAGGTGCCACTTGGCACTTTTGACAAAAAACGACAACATGGCTTTTATTATTATTATTTTTATTATTATTACAATTTACAGTTTGAACATTTAACTGTATTATACTGTCACATATTAACCCTTTAACGTTCACTACTTAATTTATTTTAAAAATTACTAAACTAATTTTAAAAATGGCTTTTAGACACATAGCTGATCATAAATATTTAAAAAATAAAAAAATAGCATTGTTCCTTTTCGAGAAATTTTTGGTTTCAAACATCTGTAAGTAAACCTTATTAAATTTAAATAATATTCAATTTAATAAATAAACCACTTTATAAGTAAACATTATCGACAACAAAAACTCGTAAAAGTTGCATAGATCCCAACATTTCAATTTATTCCGGAGTATTTTAACCCTTTGCGTGCGAGATAATTCGTATCATTTAAATTACACTGCCACCGGAATTTACGAACATAATTAAAATAGAAGAAATTTTAAATTTTCACGTTAAAAAAAGGGCCTTTACTGCTATGTTCAGTGTTCTCACTTCGGGGAATGTTTTCCCGTCTTGGGGAAATTCCGGATCTCAGAGGGAAAAAAAAAGGGAAACGAAGTAATGAGGGAAAAATTTCCCTCCACGTAAAAAAGAGGTAAGAGAATTTGGTTTTACACTGAAATATGTGATACATCTACGGGCCTCATAAAATTTTGCACTGAATTTGTTATATTTTCACCACTCCATTGTATCAGTACTTTTCTGCATAATGTTTTCAGACGATTTAGTGTTAAAACATTCAAGAAAAATTTCTTATTGACGGCAGTAGTGACACTGACAGTATAATAACATGGAAGTAAACTTTTAGGAAAGTTACGTGGCCTACATCTATTCTAATTGCTTTAAAAGATATGAATGTTTTTTGAATACATAAAGTGATATCTTCTTGTTGAATGACACAGAAAGGAAAGCGGTCTTCGCGGGAGATTAGTTTCGAATCGAGCAAAGCAAAAAGCTTCGCTAACCTATTCCCGTAGAATGGACAACTTCTTGTTCTGCTCACTTCCAAGCTTCTAAACAGGCGACAGACCGCTCAATCTCCAGTATACAAAGTACCAACATTTTAATTTATTCCAGAGCATTTTCTGCTCCATCTTTCTTTTCCACCATGTTATTATTGTTATTAATACTTAAAAAAAAAAAAAAAAAAAAAAGTGGTATGAAATAAAGGCGGCGCTAAAAATGCTCCGGAACAAAGTAAAATGTTGGCAACTCTGAGTATGTATGAAAGAGAAGCAAATTTATGTACCAACAACTGTTCCAAATTTCAAGCGCGACCGTGAGTTGGCGCTGTTTTGACATGTCATTGCTGTTAATTTCTTTTGCGCTACGCGATTTTAACTCTCAAACTACGGAATAAGTAATTAAAAGAGTTAAATTATATTATTTTTAATAAGAATAATTTCTTTATTTATCTGGGTATGTACTAAGAAAACTTAATCAATATGGGTAAGTATTTTTATGATGCATTATTATTATTGTTATTATTTTAAAGATATAAAGTTGTTCTTGTAATGGACGAGTGTAGATTCTTGAAACAAATTTTTCTCTTATGAGTTTTACTCTTTAATTAATTAATATAACACACCAGATATGAATATGAATATGTACAGGTGAAATATTACATACAGTTAAGCACATATGTACTCATATTATAATAAAACATAAAATAACAGAATAAATTCTTTAACTTGGATGCGCCAGTTTTATCCTACTTCACCAGCCGAAGACCAAAGCTCCACTAACTGCAAAAACTAACTGCAAAAAATGAATAGGGGAGTGATGACAGTCCTTTTCTGTTAAACTATAGCTTAAATTTAGTCGCATTAAGTGTTTCAAATATTTCATTTGCATTCGTCCATCCTTTTCTTTTTCTTTCTTCCTTATTTCCGTGGATTACATTCTCCGCCTTTTGTTTAACCCTTTGCAACGCAAGGTAGTTATTATTATTTAAATTATACTCCCACCGGAATTCAGCAACAGAATTAAAATTAAAGAAATTTTATAAAAAAAAAAAATAAATAAATAAAAAAAAAAATGCGGTTGTGTTGTTTTCCAGCTACGTTATAAAAGTAAATTTTTGCTAAAGAATTTCCGAGATGAATTTTTCTAACTGGAGCTTAATAATTCAGCAGACCACAAAGGGTTAAGGCTGCTTCGAGAATGACAAATTTCTGCGATTTTTATCACCATTTTTTTTTTTTTTACAGAAAAATGTTTACCCTGTTCAATCACGACACTTTATTATGGAAATATTATAAAATTATATTGATAAAAATACTGGTGGCAAAGAAGTCTGAAATTTTTCATTCCTGAAAATGTCCTTAAAAAATAAATAAATAAAGCGAAAAATGCGACTCCTGTATTTCAAAATAATAAATTTGGCTGTGAAAGTGAATAGAAAGACAAATAAATAATATATGTATGTATGTATGCAAAAATTAATTTAAACTGTAATCTTATATTTTTCACTTTACTAAATAAAGTTTAATAAAGTAATTATTTGAAACTTTCAGGAAGTTCTACGATTTTTCATAATTTACTAAATTTTAATATCATTCTTAATTAATCTTTATTTCAAAGGTAGAATAAATGAATTAATCATGATGATTTTGTTGGTTTTATATATTAGCTAGGAAGGCTATTATAAATAGACTTTCGTATAGAATAAATATGGCTACTGTTTTTTTTTTTTTTTTTTCGATTAAGCGGGGAATTTGATTATGCAGGGAAGACTAGAAACGCAATTACATGCATAACTATAATGATTTTTTATGCTTACATGAAAAGATAAATGATCGATAGCTCTTTCTTATTTAAATATTTAACTAAAATTTTACCAAGTTAAAATATTATAGTAATTTATAAATACAATTAATGCTGGAATAAATACAAAATAAAGTGTACTTACAATTTTACTTTTAACAAAAAAAAAAAAAAAAAAAAACAGTTATGATTGATTACTTTGACATAGATTTAACTAAACATTTTTCAATTTCTTTTTCTAAAGTACATAAAAATGACGATGAATAATATTACAGGATTTTGCAACTTCATTGATCGTTCGTTTGCTCTTCTTTATCACATTTAAGGATGTTATTGGAAGATTAAACTCCTTTTCATCTCTTTCTGTTTCTCCGTCTTTATTCACATCTATGAGTTCATAAAGTTCTTTTTCAATCATCTGAAAACTTTCAAAATTTGTGATTTCTAACTCTTGAAGATAATTTGTATTTTAATTTCTAATTTTCTCATCAGTTGCTAATTTTAGAAATTTGGTTTTTGCAAAACAATTTTTATCACCTCGGCAGGAATACCATCTTATGTTTATAGAGCATGCCTTAGATATGTAAGGTTTTTAAATAAAAGAACAATTTTTTTTTTTTTTTTTTTTTTTTTTTTTTTTGAGAATGAGAAGAAAAATTTGCCCAGAAATAGAGGAATTTTATTTAAGAAAATTTAAGTCTTTATGCGATTAAGCGGGGTGGCGGTGTGAAAAAATTTCTTTAAACAAGGAAATTTAACATTACTTCCGGGGAAAAAATTGGTTCTATAACTTTATATTCTTATAAGCGGGGTATTCGATTATTTGTTATCCGATTAAGTGGGGACGACTGTATTTGTAAATTTTGCAAAGGCGTCTCTATTATTGTAGATATCAATGTTCGAAAAAATATGCTAATCTTCTAAGAATACACCGGTAAATATTGGGGTGGATGAGGTCATGGCTGCACCTTAGATTTTTAAAACTGTTTTTGTCCTTCATAAATTTAAAAATATGTATATAAAGTTATTCTAAATAATTAACTATTGCGAAAAAGCATAAAGTCTTGTGAAAGTATAGTTCTCTTCCATCAGGTGACTAATTAAAATAGTATCTCCTTTGATAACAGATAAATGGGAAAAAGTGAGGGAAAAATGAAAATGAAAAAGGGAAAAAGAGGGAAATTTCAGCAACTTTGTAGGGAAATTGTAAATTTACAAGTGAGATCACTGGCTATGTTATAAATGTAATTTTTTGCTAAAAAATTTCTGGGATGAGTTTTTACACTTGAGAATTAAAATCAGGTGTTCCATCAGCGGGAACACTGCGACTGAAAGGGTTAAAGAGAAATAATCTACAAAGTTTCTGGTGCAAAAAAGAAGACGGGGCTAAAAATTCTCGTTAATAAATTATAAAAGCTGGGATCTCTGCCAGTAAGATTGTTAGTTCAAACCCATTTCCGCCTATTTTTTCACACCAATCTTTTTTAGAGTACTTTTCGTCTTATTTAATCGTATATATATTTGAAGAGAATTACTCTAAAAATTAAGTGGTGTATAAAATCGAGGCGAGAAATCGTTGGCAAGTATATTACAGTATACTACGAATAAAAATTAATCTGTTATTTTCCAAATTGTAAAATAAATAAATCTATCTTCTGAAACATTATGTAAAATTAATTTTTAAAAATCAAAAGGTTTAAGTTGAGTTTTTTGTTCCTTTTATAAATTAAACTGGAAATTTTGTAAATTTTCAACATTTTTCTGGTCTTTTTCTGTAATTTCATATTCTTATATAAAAGTTCGTCCTTTTTTAAACGCCATAATTGAGTCGTTATGCTCTTTTTCTTCGCCATTATTTTCCTGTTTTGAAACCACACATATCTTTAATGATTTAAGATACCGCATGTCGCAACCTCTTAATTAATGCAAATATTATCATTAAATTTTGTACCAGACACATCCTCTGCTATATGCAACCACTCTTCATCTGCAATATCTGAGTTATCAGAACCACCATCATCATTTTCTTACCCTTGTGTTTGATATACTTTATCATTTTTTCGCACGTAACCGCGTTTCATGAAACGATTTTCTGGATTACTAAAGAAATTACTTCCTGCCATGCTGAAATTACAAAATGAATAGATGGTCCAGAGACATGGCATCACAATTTTTATCCTCGATGAAAATGGGAAAAGAGTTACTTTAGGATAAAAGAAGTAATTCCAGTTTGTATTCCATGTAGAACCACTTGATGTTCTGGAGCAAAAATGTACAACGATGAATGCGGGAAAAGACTTTTTGAAGCACAATACATGTGGGTTTCGTTAACATTATTTAAATACAATTTGTGCATTGACCATAGAAATAAAATGTTTAGTGTGGGAAAACGATGGATGCGGGAACAATAGACAGGGGTTTCACTGTACAAAACTGGTTTTAATTTGCAAATATTTTACAGCAGCTGCAATTTCTATCTCAAATATAAAAAATAAAAAAAATAATAAAAAAAATAATAAAAAAAAAAAGGGGGGATGGGGAACAATTTAATAACCAAGAAAAAAGAATATTAATTAATAATTCAGAGCTACTAGCCTAATCCGGCAAATTGTTTGTACCGCCCCTTTTTCTACATCACTTAATTTTTAGAGCATATGTTGCCTTAATTCATCGGGAATATATTTTAAGAAAATTACTCTTAAACTTAAGAGGTGTAGAAAAAAGGGCGGTGCAAACAATTTGCCGGATTAAGTTGGCAGCTCTGTAGAAAATATTTCTTTTATTGTTGTATGAATCACCGATGATTTCCTAGCTCTTTATTCTGTACGTCTCAAAAGTATTTTCTTTAAAGTACCAGTTTATTTTGTCGAATTTTTGGTGAAAATACGTATTATTTGTTACTTGTTACATAATCATACGCAATTTTGTGAAAATATCAACAACTAATAAAAATAGGTTAAGTAAGGTATTGCTAACATATCAGAAATTAAAGGGGGGAAAATGTTAATCAATCGTTATTTTACAGTGATGAACTGGAAATTAGATTAAATGATACTGTCTTTATTTCGAACATTTGCTTTTGTTAAATAATGTAATAGCATCTAAATTCGCTACTACAGTGTTTCCAGATTAGCGACTTCTTATTCAATAGTTAGCAATAATTTTGAGAAGTGATATTTTAAATATATACCATCTCATTATGAAGCGTAGTACTTTTAGTCACCGCCTTTTTTTGTACACCAGTAATTTTTTAGAGTAATTTTATTCTTATTTAATCGTAACACTATTTGGAGAGAATTGCTCTAAATATAAAGTGGTGTGGGAAAAGGGGCGTATTTTCAAGGGGTGTTAACAAGTCTACGCTTATTAATGAGATGGTTGGCAGTCCTGTAAAATAGTCAAATTGATGAATATTTTATATGTACAGCAGAACATAAATGCATCGTTTTTCCCGGTGTGCGTGAAAGAAGAAGAAGAAAAAAAAAGGTGAATACGGGTTAAAATCAAAATAGGAAGAAAACAATATTTATGAATTAATACACACAATATATAGTATGCAACTAATAAAAACGAATTTGTTACTTTCTAAACTGTCAAAGAAATATATCAGTGGTGTAGAACATTATATATATATATATTTATTTATTTATTTATTTATTTATTTTAAACCAGTAATTTTACGTTGGTTTCCCCGTTCAAATTTTAAATTAAAGAGAATTTTTTTTCAGATCTACAACATTGTCCTGGTCCTTTTCTGTAATTTCATGAGTGTATATAAATGTCCGTGCATTTTCAAACGCCATGAAATTTCGCGAGAAAATTATCCTCTGTTCCTTCGCATTTATTTTCATTTTTTGAAATTAAACATTTCTTCTATGCTTTAGTACACCGCATGTCGCGACGTCTTGATTAATGCAAATCTTATCCCTAAATTTTGTACTAGATGCATTCTCTGTTGCAAGCAATTTCTTTTCCTCATTATCATCATCATCATTATCATCATTTTCTTGACATTCTATTTTGTATTTTTCTTTATTTTTTCGCATGTAACCGCATTTCACGAAACAATTTTCTGGATTACTGAAGTGGTAAATTATTGGCATGCTGAAATTAGAAAACGAATATACGGTCCGGAGACATGACATCACAATTTTTATCCGCCATGGAATTGGGGAAAAGTGTTATCTCAGGAAGAATAAAGGAATTCCATTTTGTATGCCATATGGAACCGTTTGACCTTTAGGAGAAAAGTTTTACAAGGGCAGGAAATTTTTTTTACAACGATGAATGCGGGAAAACGGTTTTTTGAAGCACGATACATGCGGGTTTAGTTAACATTATTTAAATACAATTTATGTCGGGACCATAGAAATAAAACGATAGACTCGGGAACGACAGATCGGGATTTCACCGCACTTGAAAATACGCGAAGAGAAATAAAAACTAATTAAAGAAAATAATTCAGAACACCAATTTGAGTGAAAAACAGTCGGAAAATTGTATGAAAATCGACAAAACAGCAATCAGGGTTGAGCTGTTGTTGAGCATATTTGCCAACAAACTAATTAATATTCCGTAGTATTGTTAGCCCCGCCTTCTTTTTTTCCAAGACTATTTTTTTTAGTGTATTTTTCTTCTTATGTAATCGTAATTGAATTTGGAGAATATTTCTCTAATTTCTTGGTGTGAAAAAAAGGGCGGGACTAACAACACTACGGAATATTAATTAGGATGTTGGCAAGTATGCATTATACATACCCAATAACACTTTTCAAAATTATTGGTGGACTTGAGTATAAAAGTTCTTCAATTTGACAACGCTGTTTACAGCGTTCCAGTTCGTTAGGGCTGAAGAAGTGTTACTTCCTTTTGGATGCCGGAGAATTTCATTTTACTTTAACAGTGAAATCTGTTACAGAAACATTAAAAAAAAAAAAAGGAAGAGGGAGTGGTCTAAATTACGCAACAATGTATGCTATTATTTTTTTTTTTAATGTAACTAGTCTTTTATTTAATGGTAGACAATATCATTTGTGTAAAGTGATAAATTGCTTTCCGTATAAGACGAAACATTTGTTTCTGTATGAGAGAATTTTTTAAATAATGATAATGGTTTGATGATTAATTTCTTTACGAAATTTATTGAATATGCAGGAAAGTTTTGTGCTTAAACCTACTCTGTGAAATGTTGAAAGGAAAAAATATAATTCTTATTGTAAAATTGAATTCCCATCTTTCAAATAAATTTAAGTTGTTTTGCATAAAAATAATATTTTGAAATAATATTTAAAAATATCAAACTGCTTAATTCTATAGTTAATTAATCATGTTTAATTATTATTAATAACATTAAGCATAAACAAATTTAAAAACGACAGTTAGTTTTTAAAGAAAAGAAAGCTTTTGTCAGATTTATTTTTCTTTCCCCATTTTATTCGATTGTTCCTTTCCTAAAACTATTTTAGGTATTGAAACAAAGCATTTCCGGTTCAGTCCGGTTCATTTTTCAATGCTTTTCATCGACTGTTTATTTATTTTTTTTTTTTTTAAGTGTTTATTCATATAAGAGAAAAATATTATCGTAAATATTATTCTTGTTTTGTATTCAAGGAAAACGTAATCTATCATTTTAAATTAATTTTCATTGATGCAATTCTTATCAAGTAAAATTTTCTTTACTACAGAAAATAGGATTATTAGATAAATGATAGCAGGGAGATGAAAAAAATATAATATATATATATATGGAATCAAGAATTCTCAAGCATGAAAGAGTCCCGCTTTTTTAGCCACCGATATTTTCTTACAAAAGTTTCTACCCTATAAAGTCAGAAAAATAACTGTAAAAATGTGATAAAACCTTCTGTATAGAAATACCGCTGGCAGAAAAAGCAGAACTCTTTCATCCACAGCCTGATTAAGGGGGAAGCACACATTATCTCCGCTCTCACCGGAATATTTTTACAATTATTTTTTACTTCATGCCATAGAAATTCCACGCTTTGACGAGGAAATATTTTTTATAAAAAATGAACGGCGTGAAACAATCCAATTTACTCACCGTTATTAGACACCAGAATTCTTTTAAAATAATTTTTAATGAGAATTTTGTGTTTATTATAGGAGGAAAGTATTTTTTAAAAAATAACGGTGTAAGTATAAATAATGTGTGCTTCCCCCTTAATCAGGCTCTGCATCCCTGAATTTCGCTAGCACCAATACTGGGCATAAAATGTCTAATATTTAAAAACAGGAGAAAGAAAAGTGGGCTGTCAGTTGTTAAGTTTAAAGTAATAAATTTCAGATAACCTAAGGATTGTTTGTTTGTTTGTTTGTTTTTGTTTTTGAGAAATATTAATTTAAATATGTGCAAAGAAATCCAAAGTCTCATTTTTCTGAAACGTTGAGACTTTATTATTAATATTATTATTATTATTTTTAATATTGACTACGAAAATGGTACGAAAATAAAAAAACATTTTTTGTCTCTCTTCATATTCAATAAATATTCTCGAAACAACCCAATAAAATTAATGATTCTATAGAAAAGAATGACGAAATTAGAGTTTTATACTATACGGAGCACGAATTTCGCTTTTTAAGAAACAGTAACAAATTCCTTGCAGAGCAGTCTCAAAATAACAAAAGACGGTTGAGAAGTTTGAACTTATTTGACTGGATATTGTGTTATTCATTTTCTAGAGCCTGATACTGTTAGATGCGAAATATCTATACATTATTGTGAAATATCGAAACTTTCCACTGAAATTTGCCCGGAGTACTCCGGAATATATTATAAATATTACCAGGTATGTTTTGATTCCTGCAGGTTTCAAAACTGCAGATTTTACATTTGCGCTCACGTAATCAATGTTCTTTTCCTGTCTTACTTTCATTCCCCCCCCTTTTTTTTTATTATGCATTACCATAGCCTGTCGCATTATGCATTACCATAGATGCCTGTCGTGTGGCTCGGAAACTTGTCAAAACTTGGAAATTTTGAAAAATGATTGTTTTATTTAATCGTTGTCACGTATTAAAGAGAAATAATCTACAAAATTTCTGGTGCGAAAAGAAGGCGGGACTAAAAAGGCTCGCGAAAAAATTATAAATGTTGGGAACTCTGAACATAGCCTCCTAAACAAGATGCCATCTGTGTGGCTCGGAAACTTGGCAACAGTTCAAGCGGTAGACAGTGCCACCTGGTACAGATTGCGCGATTTTTTTATTCAACAGCCACCAAAAATTTTTAAATGTGCGATTTGATATACAAAAAATGCGAATAGAATCGAAGAAACATCGATAATATATATCATATATCACTTCATAAAATTATAGGTCACAGTTGAATAAAAAAGTCGCACAGTTAGTACCAGGTGGCGCTGTCTTCCGCTTGAATTGTTGCCAAGTTTCCAAGCCACGCGACAGGCATCTAGTTTAGGAAGCTATGACATTACGTCACTACATTATTTAGTTACATTGAACTATTATCTGTTATTATTTTCTTCATTTAAGGTGGTACGATTTAAAAATCATGCAAACTATTCTTGCAATCTGAATTTTTTTTTTTTTTTTTTTTTGAAGCAAGCAATAGTATATTTATTGTTATTATTATTATTACTATTATTATTATTTTGTGACAAAAATACACATGCATAATATGCAGTTTTATTTAAGAGTTTACGTAAACTATTTTTTTTTTATATTAAATTTACAATTTTTAAGTTTTAAATGGTACCGCTATAAATGAAAAATAATAATACATAACAGTTTACTTTATTTAAATAAGTTTTTGATAATGTTTTATATAAAAAAAACGTAGATGCTCATTCTCCTAACTTTTAACTACGACTATAGTTCCTAATAGAATCTATTATTTTTTTCAAAGCAGAATTCTGGAATTAAATAAGATAAAAGTGAAATAAGTGAAATAATTGCGCGATAAAATCAAGAAAATAGACATCTCCGCATGAAGGTAATTTTTCTTTGAGTAATTGGAAATCCATATGTACAGATACATGAATACTTAACAACTATAATAAATAGTGATATTCTATTTGAATGATAACTAAGAATTGTAAACTGTTTATTGGGAAAAAAATATTTAACTTCTTTTTTTCTTTGAGAAATTAAGGGGAAAAAATAATAATAATACATAAATTTAATATATATAAATATATATATATATATATATATTCTTCGCATAAAGATTAAATAATGTTAACGATTAAACAATGTGTTTTATTATAAAAAGGAGACTTAATGATGATCGATGATAATTTCTTTCCATGAATGGAATACGTTTTGTCAGATGAGTATGTAACAAAGCTATCCACAAACGAGATTAAAATTAATCGCTAGTTTTTTTTTTCTCTTTTGTACCTTAAAGTCAAATTGGGTTTTAGCAATATAAATGATATTACATTAATGAAATGTCTTATTATTATTTACTCTGATCTCAATTTCTAATCTGATTTTTATCTGATCTCTTATCGACCGAAATTAATATTAGAAGAAATATTTAAAATTATGAAGTTGATCGACTTTTTATATTCGAATAGCAAATAGAAAGAAAATACTATACAAAATATTGCCGATTTTCAAAGAAGAAATATAATATACTGGGGGATTTTTGATTAAATATATATATTTTTTTTTTCTGTATTTACTTATTTTATTTTGAAATTTTGCATGTCTGTTTTTTTTTTTTTTTTTTTTTTTTTTTTTTTTATGAATTAAGTTTGTTTTAAATCATTTTTATTATTTATTTTAAGAATAATGCAATTTTGATACTATTCGTGTATTTATTTAATATGAATTACAAAAAAAAAAAAAAAAAAATCTACTTTTACACACAGAACTAGTTTTGTCTCGAGTTCATATTACTATTACGAACTCGGCAAACATATAAATACAATTTTTATTAAAATCACACAATCAACTGATTGGAAGAAAATAATATTTATTGAAAATTTTTTATTTTTCCGACTGAGTGAAAATAATGCCTGGACCGGGAGTCGAACCCCGGATCTTTGACTTACAAGGTCAAGGCTGTACCAATTGAGCTATCCAGGCCAACAACCGGTCAGAATTACTCACTCAGACAACCTTTAAGCAGAAACATCTGGTCTATCATGTAGATAGCTCGACAGAAATAAGCCACAGGTAATGGAAAACACCATTAAACAATGGGAAAAAGAAATACAATTTTTATTAAAATCACACAATTGGATAGCTCAATTGGTATAGCCTTGATCTTGTAAGTCAAAGATCCGGGGTTCGACTCCCAGTCCATGCATTATTTTCACCCAGTCGGAAAAAAAAAAAAAAAAAATCAAATCATATAAATATCAGAAATAGTTTGTTCTGGTATCAGATTTGTGAGGTTTTGTCGGTTTTCTTATAATATTCGAAAATCATTTTAAAAAACAAATACAATTATGTCATTTAAGAGGTATCTGCGCATTGTTAATATAATTTTGTTCATGCAATACAACAAAAGCAGTTCTGTAGACTCCAGTACAACGTGGGGCGTGGTTGCCAGATGAATACAACAATTTTATTCTTAACACCACTCGCGAAAACGTTATTTATGAAATTATATTTTCATAAACATTCTAAAACGAAACATAACATTATTTTTATAAATCTTTTTGTCATGAAATATTTCCGGTGTAAAACAGTAAAATTTTGCCTAATTCTTGCAGAATCTTAATTTTATTTTTCTACATTTACAAATAAACCTCCAACACATTTCTCATTATAACTCTATGAATACTAAAGATAAAGTATACAAATAGTACGCTTTTCCGCACTGCCAGACTCTCAGAAGTTCGAATATGAAGTCAAAGTTGGGTATTGCTATTGAAAAATATCAAAATTGGTTCTCATTTCAATATGTAGATAACCGCTAATTCAAAATTCGACAACATTTTCGGAAAGTGCATTCAATTTCCTGTTGAACGGTGTCTATTAAATTTTTCTGCGTCAATTAATAATAAAATTACAGCGAGTTCTGCGTTTTTTTTTTTTTTTTTTTTTTTTTTCCCCGACTGTACATTTTTTGCCATAGATAATCCCCCCCCCCCCTCAAAAAATAAGTAAATAAATAAATAATTAAATATGGTAATGAAAGTCAGTTTTAAGATTTGAAAAAATATAGGGTGATTATTGTTTCTCTAAAACTTGACTATATCAAGTAAAATGCATAATTGTTATGTGAAGAACATACGCTTGAATTTCGATGGAAATTTTCCAAAAATTATTATAATCTTTTTTTTTCCATGCAGCTATACAGTAATTCTTTATTAAACACTACATACGAATTAGGAGTTTAAGAACTAAATGGGCTGATTAAGATTTTTCACTGATTATGTATTTAATATCTTAACTTTAGAAGCAAGTATGAAATTCTAATCTGAAATTGATTGTTAGGAAATTACTGCTATAATGTTGTGAGTATTATTTGCATTATTGTTGTGGTTTGTATAACTGTTTATTTCATAATTGTTCTGCATACCAATTTTTATTTTATAATCATATGTAAAATGCATTAATCCTTATTTATTTATTTATTTATATTTATTTAAATAACTCGTATTTAATATTTGTTTACTTCTCATTATTTAGTTTTTTACATAAATTTATGTTTCTTGCATAGGTATAAAACATAGCTGTTAAAATTTTAAATTTATTCCGTAGTGTTGTTAATAACGGACCATTCTTAACACCACTTTGTCTTTAGAGTGTTTTTTTTTTATATTATATAATTACAACTCAATAAAAATAAAACTGATTTCTGATCTAGATACTCAGAAACAAACATTCATATACACAAATACTATATATATAAATCCTGCAGGAAAAAAAAAAAATGTGTAAAAAAGGGGGCGTTAAAGGGGCGGGCAAACTAACGACGTAATAAATTTTACGAATTGGTAGCTGTAGTATACAAAATACTTTAAAAAAATAAATACAAAGTTAAAATATAAAAAATTATACAAAATCTATGTTTTCTTGAATCGTTTTTTCTATGCTTATTTCTAATCTCAAACACAACTTTTACTTTTATTATCCTACAGATATGCTGCACTTTAACAATCACTCAAAGTATCTTCTTAAATCAGAAAAAGAAACATTCGTATGGTGAGAAAAAAAGTAAAAAAAAAAAAAAAAAATGCTTACACACGCTGTTGTTCTTTTGTGAACAATGTGTTTGCTGATTCTCTAAAATATTTTCTCATGTCAAGAAGGGAATCGATTACAAGAAATAGTGTTTGGAATATTTTTCACCGTGTTTTCGTACTTTGAAAAAGAACACATTAATTTAGAGAAATACTGTAAAAAGTGAGGCAACAAAGGGGAATTTATTTTTATTTATTTATTTATAAGTAAGATAAGGTTGTGTAGGAGAAGAGGGATTTGTATATATATTAACAAGTTTGATAGACACAATGTTTTATAAAATTTTGAATTAATGTAAGATGTAGGACTCTCTCTTTGTTAACACAGGTTTACAAAAATAATGTTAGCAAAGTTTGTTTGAATAATTTTAGATGATGCACATGTTTTTTTTTTTTTTTTGTAACGAAACCGAAGATGAAGCCATTTTTTCTCCATTGACATCATCTTGGGACACATTTTGGGATAGATTTTTGCCAACGCGGTTGTATCTACCGACACAATTTATTCATTTTCGGTAGTTTCTAATATGCTTCTATGATTAATTATAATAAATCATGAAAATATATTATAAAAGTTACCATATAATTATATTTGTAGAAGAGTCATGCAAGCAGATGTGTCAGTAGACACCCTGTATTAACAAAAATCTAGTTTAAATACAGATAAACTGAATTCAGTTTCAACACCCCAAAAATCAGCCAAACTTATCAAATCACACTTTTAGATGTAGGTTCGTGTAACCCTTTTTCTAAATTTGTATTATTATACAATATTTCACAATATTTCTGGGCCTAGTACGTAATATTTAAATTTCATATATTTAAATACTTTATATAATTAATAAATACGTTTTAGTTCTAAGAAGATTCCTAAACAAAATGTTACATAGAGAATTTTTAATACATTTTAAAAATTACTTTCATTTGAAAATACACTTAAGTAGATTATATATATTGCGAAAATGTAACTCTATTAGATTTGCGCAAAAATTACGTCGGAAAATATATGAACTCTATATAAAATGAAATATGTAAGAGATTTTTTAACTATTAAATGTTATTAAGCGAATAATTTTATTAAGCATAATTTCATTGAAAATTTAAAAAACATTAAAATATAAGCTAGCGTCCCAGGTAAAAAAATCAGCAAAAAACCTTTAAAAAAATACATACTTTGCAGGTATCTTGAAGGTTTCCACAGGTATTTTGAAGGTAAATACAAAATACAGGTTTCCTTCAGGAAATATTCAGATTTTGTAAAGGTTTCATACAAGTTTTTTAAAGGTTTCATACAAAAATAAAAACTGCAGGTTTCCTTCAGGAAATATAAAGTTTTTTAAAAGGTTTCATACAGGTTTATTTCAGAAAGCTTATCACCTTCAAATTGCCTTCAATAACTTAGACGATTTTAATTAGATTATATCAGGTATTTTGAAGGGAAATGAAAACTGCCTTTCATGCAGGTAACTTAAAGGCTTTTGAAGATCTTTTTACAGAACATTGTAATATTCATAGGATCGAATCTTTTTACAGAAGTCTACTGAACACTGTTCTGTCTACTTGACAGAAGTTTACTGAATATTAAAGAGAGAAGAAGCCTGACATTGTAAAGAAGGTTGGGTGGGAAGAAAATAATTTCTAGTGTATGTAAGCCCAGCTAGAAATTGTTTGCACTTTTTTGAAAAAAAGTGTAGATTATGCGCAATTTGTGCATTAAAACTGAATATTTGTGAATACTTCGGAAAAAAAAAAAAAAAAAATGCACTTTTTGCGAAATAATTTGCAATTTTTTTTTTTTTTTTTTTTAAATACATGCAAAAAAGTGTAGATTCTAAGTTGTAAAAACTGTGCACATATTTTGTGTAAAATTGATGCTTATTTTCTATTTGAAAAGTTCGTGTATTTTTATTCACAAAATTGTTTGTACATTCCTATTTTGCAATATATATATATATATATATATATATATATATATATATATAACTTCTTACTATATTATATAATCAGTGTGTTTTAAAAATTTCAATACACCCCCAGTGGTCCTTGGAACCCCACGTGAGACAATTTTATTTATTTATTTTTTTAATGAATTTCTTTTTTTTTTCAAAATCTACCTAAAAAAAAAAATGTATTACCTTTTTTTTTATTTTTAATTAATTTATTCATTTATTTATTTCAAACTAGGAGGATCCTGAAATCCATTTCTTATGCCCAACTAAAAGCCTTAAAAAGAAAGCATCGATTTCAAATTAATTTCAAAAGCTTTGAGCATTCAAAATAATCTAATATAAAATATTATACGTATATTATTCATCTTTCGTTTAAAATATAGTTCATTTTTCATGAATATTTTAATATTGGTTGAATGTTAAATGTTTTACAAATATCAATTATTCTATCAAGCTATTGTTTTTACTAATTTAAATCAATGAATTTCTGTGGCATAGTTTGTAGCCTTCGAAAAACAGGTGTGGCAACACACGCTATTTATTTACAAGATCCACATCCAACATGGACGTCCGGCGTCATGGAAGAAATGTGCCTGACTACACGGATTTACTTTTAGCTTTGATTTACCAAGTTAAGTTAATATTCATTATTTATTCTTAATCATTTATTCTTTTTTTTCTTTTTTAATTCCAAGTATGTAATATAAAGTTATGTTTCATCAGCATGTAATCGTCAGTTTCTTTCATCAGTGTTGCAATTTGATTTCATTCGGAATATTTAAAGTTAAGTTTATAATAACCGAACTCGTCTGATCAAATATTAAAGAACAGAATAATCTAATTAGAAATTAGTTATTATTTATACTACAACTTAATTTAATATTATAGTAAATATCTAGAAATTCTTAATGTAAAATTTTTGAATTAGGGTGAATTTGTAAGAGTAATAATGTGACGATATAAAATTGGTTAAATTTTGCTTAATAATAAAAATAAATAAATAAAATATAATTTTAAAGAAATTCCTTAAAGATGCTCATTACTGTCACATTTACTTTAAGAAGATAATAAAAATAATGACACTGTTGTCTTCATTAGGTTCAAAGCTAGAAATGTTTAAAAAATGAGCTTTATTTTAAAACAACTAAAGCTGTTCATATAATTATATACTGAATATCATGTAATGTAATTTATTTATTTCTTAACAACTTTTAAATAAACAGAATGTATTATTATTTATTTAATGCAGAGGTATTGCTAGGATTTTTTTTTTTTTTTTTTCTCTAGAAGTGAGAGTACTTCTTTAAAAGAGAGAATTTGGCATTAGGAGTAAAAAATTAAATAAAATAAAGCAGAAAAAAGTAACTTGATCTTTTGTGAGCTTATACTAAATTTACTTCTCAATATATTCAAAAATAAAATGAGTAATATGCAGGTATACAGTAAATGTGTGTGTATAAACTCAAGTTGTAAGTTTAAGTTATGAGTTCACGTTATATTATATGGACTGGCTAATTGTAATAATATTCCTTTCAGCATAATTCATACATTATAATTTATCAGAACTCTGAATATGAACTTAATGTGACTCAGATTACAAATTCTAATGAACATTGAAAGGTGTTTAGATTGTACTTAAATCTGAGAAATTCTATTAATGTTGCAAATGTTTACAGTTTTACACATCAAAGTAATTTTAATTATACAAATTTTTTATCCATTGTGAAAAAGGCATTTATTGATTAAAAAAGTGTGCAAAGCATTGAATTGAAGAAAGAATGTAAACTTTTTCAGGCACAAACAATAAAATACGCTAAATTTAATGTAAAAATTCAGAGCATGAAAAAGTAGTCATTTTTAAAATTTTAAGGAGTAGGTATTTTTAGATTTTAATACATAAAATAGAAAATGAGGGAATGTGCTTTACGATACTGCTTGGCGTCTTGTTTTTGATCACTGATAAAGATGCCAACATTGGTGCCCTTGATGTTTATGTGTCGTTGAATGATCAATGTTTGAAATGTGGTATCTACTTTCACTATGGTGTTTTAAAGGTTAGGTTTTATTACTCTTCAGATTGTAGAAATGTAAAATGATAGGTGGTTTTGGGCCATAATTGGCAAAACAACAGATTTGATTATGAAAAAACGTTTTAAATAATGTTTTAGTGTATTTACCTTTTTTATATATACCGTAAAATGCCATAAAAGCCTTTACTCGGTTAACTGCCCCCTCCTCTTTTCACATTGATTTTTTTTTTTGTTCTTAAAATACTAAATAAATGCACCTTTTGCTCAACGGTAGACTGTATCCGAATAGGTGATAGTTTTTTATGTTATTTTATTGTCTAAAATTCAAAATCAATCTTTTCTTACCAATTTGAAAGTGTCTTACTTTTATTTGCACAAATGTATAACTAAAATTTTGTGTTAATACTACATAGAGATTCTTTTTTTTCTAAAATATTTTATTTTTGTGTGATTTATAGATACAATTTTATGTACTAAGTTTTTATAAAATAATGCATATTACATACATACAAGATAGTTATAATTAAAAGCTCATATCATGAATCATCTCTATACCCCAGTGGCAGAAACACTGCGATACGGCGACATAGTCGCGGACACAGAAGAACGGCTTGCAGACAGCTTTTGTCTGCACTGATAAAAAAAATTTGTCTGCTACTTTTGAAAAACAATTCACTTAAAAAAGATTTCTGTATCAAAACTAAAATTAATACTTTTATTATTTATAATTATTTATATTGTATTGTGTCAAACATTGCTATAAAATATTTAATTGATTGAGATGAATTGAATAATACACACAATTGTTTATACTACATTTTTCTGCAGTAAAATTGTATTCATGTATTGTTGCACGAGATCACCACTGATGTTAACCCCCCCCCCCCCCCCAATTAGCTTTCAGGCTTTTTGAGTGTAAGCCATTTTCACCCCTGATTGCATGCAAATTTTGCAGACAGATTATGAAATTTTAAAAGCCTGTCGCAGACAGCTACAAAACTTCCTGCCACTGGGCTCTATATTAAGTTAGCAAAAAATTTTAATTATAATGACTCTGTATTTATATTTTCATAGTTTTTTAGTTTAGTTATAAAATAAATATCTCTCATTAACACATTTCTTTCAATAATGCATAAAAATCGTGAAATTCCCACAACTACTCGGTATTGGCCGAATACATAGCCTAAATTTAGCCGAGTACTGAGCACTTGGTAGATAGGCCAAGTACCAAGTATATACCAAGTACTCAGTACAGCTCTGTTTTAAAGCTGTGTAATTTTAGTGTATCTGATTGTTGCCAAATCAAATTCCGTACATTTTAAAGATTAATGGAGTTTGTGGGAGACGTATTTAGTGATTATTTTTTTGGTTTTCATATACACATCATT
The DNA here is from genome assembly GCA_963930645.1 of Salticus scenicus. NCBI lineage: Eukaryota > Metazoa > Arthropoda > Arachnida > Araneae > Salticidae > Salticus > Salticus scenicus. The sequence goes on along the minus strand of OZ005659.1, from coordinate 208,073,506 downwards.
GATCGCTGCGAAACGAAATTTTGTGCATTTTAAAGAGTCATGCAGAATGCGGGTGAAGTATCCAGTTTTTTTTTTTTTTTTCATGTATGTGGAGCGTACAGACATGCATATTACAGATCGCTGCAAAATGAAATTTTGTGCACTTTAAAGATTCATGCATTAAGCAGGTGAGGTATCCAATGATTTTTTTTTTTTTTTTTCATTTATACGGAGTGTACAGAGGTGCTGATTGCTGCAACACGAAATTTTGTGCGTTTTAAAGATTCGTGCAGTATGCGGGTGAGGTATCTATCCAGTGATTTTTTGGGGGGTTTTCATGTACACGAAGCACACAGATGTGCAGTCGGCAGTAAAAATATCCGAACGCTAGCCAATAATTTCGATGTCAAAAAAGTATAGTTAATACTATTTTGTTAAATAAATCCTTGTAAATCATGTTCTTAGACTGACTAAGAACATGACTTCACAAGGATTTATTTAACAAAGGAGTATTAAGTGTACTTTTTTGAGACAGGATTATTGCTAGTGCTTGAATACTTTTGCTGCCGACTGTTCGTATCACTGATTGCTGCGAAACGAAATTCCAGATTGTCACCAATTACCTGTATCACAGCACTAGTGCAACGTTAAATCCGGCCTACCTATGTACACTGGTATAACAGCAGTTTATTTGATATGTTTCGTTTGGTTTTACTTTTTTAATTTTGGCAACAGTAGGCTATTTGTTAATTTCTGTAGGAGATACGTTTGTAATTGATATGGTTGCTTTTTTTATGTTATGTAAAATGGTGATTTATTGGTTTAATAGAATTCAGTTTTTCTGTTGAATATATTAAAAGAAAGCTTTGCAGTAGTGTTTGAAACTGTGTTAATTTGGTTACTGTACATACTCTTTTTTAAGTTATCACAATAGGGCAAGGGTTCAACCCCCCCCCCTCCCCCTGGTAAATTCTAATAAGCACTTTTAAACTATGCTATCAGAATTTTATAAAAAAGAAATTTTTTTTCAGGTTGTGCCCACTGTTGAATTTTTTTCTGATGACACCACTGGTTTCCGCACAGTATTAATTTTTTCTTTTTCCAAGAACTTCATTCTTTCTCACTTTTGTACAAAATTTCGGAAACAGGTAAGTAAAAAAACATTCTATTTTATTTATATATATATATATATTATGCTTATTGAGCATTTATATTATTTTTGTAATGTTTAATATTTGTTAGTTTTTGTTTATGAAAATTGAAGAAATTTGTATTTTGCTTTGTTGAAGTTTTTGAAAAACTACTTTTTATGCTGTATTTTTAGGTAGTTTCTTTAAAACATGTAAAATTGACCATTTTGAAAAAATCGAGGAACTGTGCCAAATTGGCGAGTTTGGAAAAAAATCACCAAACCATATTGTTAAGCACATTTTTCTCGATTTGTGTTTTTTCTTATAAAGTGCTAAATATTTACAACTAAAATTGAACTCTTATAATTTTAGTGTTCACATTTTTTTCAAAAAAAAAAAAAAGGGCAGTGGGGATTTATGGAAAAGGCCTTTTTTTGTGAGTAAAAAACCACATATTGATAGACGAAAAAGCCTTTTATTCGCCACTGACTAAATGGTTTATAAAATGTACAGTCCACAAAATAAAATAAATACAAATAAAAAGAGAACACTCATCTGTCTCACCTAATTAACGAAAAAACACAGCAGGTACCATCCTTCTTGGATTCAGGTCTATTTTAATTTAAATATTTATTAAAATTGTAAGCTTAGCAGCCATTTACAGATGGAAACATGCAATGATGTTAAAATTTATAATTTCAATGAACACACAATTTTGACTTTATAAGGTCTAGAGAAAATTTTACCACAGACTAATAAATTTGAAGTAATTTGGTATTTTTCAATCTTAAACCTGGGCTCCTGGTGGCAATAGTTTTTTAGATGTATCTCAAAATCTATTTGTCCAAAAGAGCTGAAATTTCATAAAAATTATAATTAAAATCATTAGGGCCCAGTAAAATATTTGTAGTTAAATATTTCTGATTTACAATTCAACAATTTTTACTTAAATAATTTCAAAATATTTATTTTTGAGATAAGTTTATTTAAAAATTTTTAAATAGTAATCTACAAATATTTTAAAAGTTAGTGCAGGCTTTAATGCGTAACTGCCTTAAGCATTGTTTCACATAAATAATTATATTACACATAATTCTATAAAGAATAGTAGGTATCTATTTGTCTCTCTCTGATATATGCTCGATCAGATAGATAAAAGTGTTGTTATTATTATTATTATTTTTTTTTTTTTTAAATAAGTCTACATTATTATATAAAAAAAAAAAATGCACTTAGTTTTTTTGGAACTTAAAAAAAAAAAAAAAAAAAAAACTATGCAGCATGTGCAAAATAAATGTGAAATTAGCAATATTTATATTTATAGTCATAACTAATTGTTAAACATGCTATTATTTCGTCACCAATCGATAAAATTCTTTAAGACTGATTCCCGAAATTCCCGATGTTTTTACGATTGATCGCCAAAATGCATAATTTTTTTCGTCGCTAATCAATGCAATTTCTGTGGTTTTTGACATTAAATTCCCAAATATTCAAGTATTTCTTGCTAAGTGATGAAATTTGAGCTTTTTTTCTCAAAGCTGAAATACCGAAATACCGAAATAGATTTGCAGCCGATTTCAAAAATACAGGATTTTTTTTTTCCCGCTGTCAATTCTTATAGTCAAAACTTATATTTAATCACAATTAATTTTTAAATTCTGCTATTATTTCGCCGTTAATTGATGAAATTTTGTGATTTCCCCCCCCCCCCTAAAGCTGTTCTTGAAATTAACTATATTTTTGCAGCCGATTGTTGAAACCTGCTATTATTTCGCCCCGAATTGATGAAAATCATGTTCTTTATAATGTTGAATCTTCAAATACTCAAATATTTTGCCACTAATCAATGAAATTTACGCTTTTTCCAACGTTGAATCCCAAAATACACAATAATTTTGCAGCCTAATTCAGAAATATGGCATCATTTCACTATTAACTGTCAAAAACTTGTTTAAACACAACTAATTACTAAAATACGATATTTTTTCGGCGTTAATCGATCAAATTTGCACTCTTTTCAAAGGTGATTTCCGAAATTTGCGCTGTTTCGTGGCTGATTGTTGAAACACTTAATCATATCGCTGCTACTTAATAAAGTTACTTTAATCCTAATTGTTTGCTGAAATAGGCTTTATATCTATATTAATGCATGAAATCTGCACTTTTTTGCAAAGACTATAACCGATATACTCAACAAATTTTCTGAAATACCGAATTAATCATTTTACCGATATTTTTAAATTTTTGTAATAGCAACTAATTGCTAATATAGGCTATAGTTTTACCGCTAATTTTTAAATTTTGTATGTTTTTCATAAAAAAAAAATATATATATATGCGATTATTTCACAAATAATAATAATACCTAATAATAAAATTACTTTTTTTTATGCGTGATTGCAGAAATATGAGATATGAAAGTCTAACTAAATACGGGATCGTTTTGTTGATAAAATTTACTTTTAATCATTTAAATTATGTGCTGAAATAAGCCATCAATTCACTACAAAAAAATATAATATTCTTGCGGTGGATTGTCGAAATTTATCATTTTACATTTTAACAAAATTTACTTTCACCACGGCTGACTGCTCAAATAAGCGATTGCTTCTCTGTTTCTCTAAATAAAAATAGGACACTATTTTCGCAACTATAATCGACAAAATTTGTGCTATTTAAAAAAATTGATATCACAAGTCTATAATAATAAAAGAATATGTCTGTCTGTCTCTCTGTCTGTCTGAGCATCTATACGTTCAGCCCCTACTGAACGCAGAAGTATAAAATTTGACATACGGGTACTCAGAAGCCTTCCCGAGGGGATAGTGAAAACAGAATTTAAAAATTTTAATTAGTTGCAGAGATATTAATTAAAATGTCGAACCATGTCGATCGAAAAATGAGCCGCGAGATTCAACGGCTAATTGCTTAAAAAAAAAAAAAAAAAAAAAAAAAAAAGCATTCTATCAGCAGACGATTTTCTCCGCTGTCTGGAAAGGAAGCAAAACATCTGGAAATCATTAATGTCACATGTTCTTGAAGTGGAATTAAAAATTATAAATTTCAAAATTCTTCAAATTTTCATTTACATTAATAATTTTAATGTAAAATTATTAATAATTATTAATTTTTCATTAATTATTCATTAATTTTCATTAATTATTAATTTTTCATTTAAATTAATATTCGGATTACACAGCATATTATATTCAATTTTCATGAAAATACATGAATAAGCAAAAAAATTACATATTTATTGGGAAAAGATTAAGTTTTCTTTTATATTTTGCAGTAATTTGAATTGAGATATGCCGTTGAAATTTGAATATTTTTGAAAGAATAGAATTATTAGGGAGGGGGTAAAGGGGCAAAAAAAAAATGAGTTACAGCGTTTGAAATTGGTATAAGTAGGTATTAAGACAGGATAAATCGATTGAGGATATTTTCGAGTGTAAAATGATTAGTAGGAGCGGAAGGGGGGGGGGGGCGCTGTTGTAAGTTCTAAAACGGGGATAAGGCGCCACCGAGCTGGTCTTTGTTAAAATCAGAATTTTGAAAGTTCGTAACACGGTGAGCGAACAGGCTGTCTCAGATATTGAAACGAGAATAGGGCGCCGTAGGCGCTACCGTACGAGAATTTACTGCGATTAAATTTTTCAATAAAGTTATTTTCACTATATGTTAGTGAGCTGTTGTAGGACCTGAAACGGGAAAAAGGCGCCGCAGGCGCCACCAAGCGGGAGTTTCGTAAAGTCGGACTTTTCCAGAATCGCGAACTAGCTGGTTGCCGAAGGCGGCTAGTATTAAATATATATATATTGAGTAAAAATCAGCAAGATTCCTAATTCCTACCTTTTTTTTGGCATATCTTTGCCGAAATATCCATAATTTTTGGGTCCGATTACCGAATTATATGCAATTTTGTCGTCCGAAGATCATAAAAAAGCATTTGTCAAACGTCTGTTTTATGTTCGCTGATTTCATTTTAAGTAAATTAGTTTTAGCGTGAAGTTGACAAAATAATAAAATGCTGATTTTAAGCAAAAAAATTTTAGCTTCAGCACAAAATACGAATTGCTAATAAAAAAAATTTCTTTTATTTTTCAGGTACTGTATGAGAGAAATAAAATGACGGAATTGTGAATGAGAGAATTTTAGTCTATGAAGAAATAGAAGAAAGAAGATGATAAAAATTTCTTTATATCACTTTTCACTCTTTAAAATATATATATACATGTATTTTCTATAATAATAAAAAATTTAAGTAAATAAATCAAATATACATATGATGCATAGTTTTAAAATGTTTGTATATTCTAGTACAATATATTTTTATGTTCAGAAATTTCAGTATTCTCCATTTCTTATGTCTTAATACACAATAATTTATTTTATTATTATTATTATTTTTTTTTCTTTGGGGGGGGGGGGGGGCGTGTAACTGCTCATATTTTCTGCAAACACAAAAAAGTTTTTCACAATTCCGTTTTACATTTTTAAACATTGCATTAAAAAGAAAATAACTTTCTAACTTAATTATTTTTTGTCGTGGGAAATCAGCACTTACCTCTGTTAAACTTGTGTTTGATCATATAGTTAAAATAGTGCATTACTAAAGCCCTGGTTTTTAAGAACTCGGAAGCAAATATCAACGTTTCCGATGCCGAAATGCTCCAATCAGAGTCTCCTTGATATCAGCGCTGGCACTGAAAATGCAGAACAGAGTGTCGTGACGCATGTGGAAATTGAAAATCTCGACACTGAATATGTTGACATTCGCGTTTTGTGTTCTTAAAAACTAAGGCTTAAGTAAAATTATTTAATGAAATTGAAAGAAGTTTTAAAGAAGTAAAATTTATGATCATTTTAACAACAGAAATAGATTTTGAATAAGATTAATAATCTTAAAAAAGAAAAAAAGAGTCTCTTATTGAAGATATTTAAAAAAAAAAAAAAAAAAAAAAAAAGCATAGGATCCCAGGGATGGAACACGGGCGCAGAACTCATACCACTATCAATGTAAGAAAATTTTCTACCTCTTAAATCAACGATATTATAGGTAGAGAAATTTCTTCAACAGATTCCGGTGTGAATTCTGCGCCCTTGTTCCATCCCTGGGATCCATTATCCAGGACCCGCGGGATCCTTCAGATCCATCCTTCGCGGGAAATATTCAGGATTTTAGAAGTTTCCAGATTTTTTTTTTTTCCATAATTGATTTTCTTGAACTATAAAACACAACTCTCTAACAATAGTGTATATATAAAGAATAACTTGCCTTTTTGCACATGTTGTTAGCTAAAAATATCTAAAAACTTTTTTTTAATAAAAGAATAAAAGCTAATATTTTAGATGCATTATTTAATATTCATTTTAACACTCATTATGCAAGAATAATTTGTATGAATTTTTATACATAAGTTTTTTTTTTTAGTAGTAGTAGTTTTTGTTTCTGAAGCAGCTCCTGAATAATTCTGAAAAGTTATTGAATCCAATATTTTTATTTCTTTTGAATCTAGAGCCAAAAATAAAAAATAACTCCAATAATACACATATATTAACATGTACATTTAATTGAAAATTGTCTATTGTATCGTCTAAATATTATTTATGAAAGAAAAATGTATTGAAAAATAAGTCAAATTGGGCGTAGAATGGTACTGGAAGTGCCGATTATCAAACAAAAATTTGCATCTGCAGTCCTGCCTTCTCCTTCAGCCCCCTCCTATACACACGCTGGCCGTTTGTTTAATTTCAGCCCCCACCCTCTTAATATTGAAATGAAATTTCCACCCTCCCTCATCTTCAGAAGTTTTCATATTTTCTCTCCTCTTGCATTATTTTCAGTTGCTGTATGTGTTTTCACACAGATTTCGTTTCAGAAACTGGCCTCGGCCGACATGGGTTGGTTGCTCGCTGCTTTCCCGTCAGCGCTGTGGTTCATAGTTGCTGCGTTGTTGGTGCCACTAAATGTAATGGTGACTGGATCATAAGAGCAAATCGCTAAGAGAAAAGTTTTTATTTTTTCTTTACCTTTAGAAAGTAAGATTGTCTGAACAAGAAATTAACCCTGAAATAGACCACCAAATAAAATCGGAGAATTTTTTTTGTAGTTGGTTGCAGAAGATTTTGCAGACCATAAACATTTTAACCATTTCCAGAGAAAAATAAATTTACTTTATTTTCTGATTATTGAAAAAACATTATAAAAGACTTGGTTCATTTTGACATTATTTCTTTTCTTTTCTTTTTTTTTTTTTTTTTTTAGTGAAGTAAGTTTTGTTTTTCAATACTAAATGTTTTTAAAATCATGAAAGAAAAAAAAATTAAATTATTCTGGATTTTGGAATTTTGGTTAATTGGTACTATATTGTATTTTGCAATTTATTCAAAAGAGCACTTTTTTTTCCATGAAATAACATTTGCTAATAATGTTGCAAATTCTGATGAGATTGATTCTGCTAACTAAATAAACAAACAAATCCCCCCCCCCAAAAAAAAGGCATTTCATCTCCAGTCTATTATCACTTTATGTTGATGCTGGTTTTGGGTTATTTCGCATGTGCTCCATCAGACAGAATGCACAAGGAAAGGGAGAAAAGTGACGGCATTGTTTTCGACTGGAGCAGATACAGTCCACAGAGAAGGATACAGCCAGCAATTTGTTTGGTTTTGAAGGAGGTAAAAAGAATCTTTCTCCCATTCTTCTAAATTCAGAGCTAAATAGCCCAGGAAAATAAATTGCTTTGAAATGATGACACAGAATTAAATAAAAGAAAATTTATTTTTTTTTTGAATAAAGGATATTTTTTGGGAGAAAAATACGGGTCCTCCTGACCCACAATTTCAAAAATTCTTCATCTCTTTCATTAAAATTGGGATCAATGGTGCACTATAACTCACCAACACGATCCCTGACACCATAACATGCAAGAGCTTGCAACAAATGTTTTAAGTCAAAAAAAAAAAAAAAGGTCATTTCTCAAGGGAATAAAGTAGACATAAGTGCTGCAAACAAAGCAGAATGAACCTCACCATTGTGCCTTTTTTGTTCCCTGATGAAAAGTCTTGTTTTCTTTCGATACTAAGCAATTGCTGTGAGTATTCTTCTGCTTTATGATGTTTATTCAAAGTTTCGTACATATTTCATGCAGGTGTTACCTTTTTATTAAGCTTTAGCTACTGTACACAAAATTATGTAATCTTTTCACAAAAAAATTCCATTTATTTTATTACTATGACTATTTCAAATGACTGCCTATACTTTATTTAAAGAAATATAATTGATATTATTAAACATAAAATTGTGGGTTAAAAGTTCTATAACTTTTTTTTTACATAAAAGTAAATAAAATTTTGCAAATATTTTGTTTTTCATATATTACAATGGATACTAAAAATCAAACCCAGATTAGGTACAACAACTTTATATCTAAAAGAAAACTGCATAGGTCTTTTTTATAGGTAAGAAAATTTATTTCGGGAACAAAGTTAAAGAAAACTGCAGATATATAGGACAGGTTAAAGGGGGAAAATGAAGGTTTTTTTTTTTTTACTTTCAGAAACACTGCAGGTTTTTTACCTGCAGAAAAACTGCAGTTATTTCGGACAAATAAAAGGGAAAATGAAGGTTTTTTTTACTTTCAGGAAAACTGCAGGTTTTTTACCTTCAGGAAAACTGCAGTTATTTCGGACAAATAAAATGGAAAGTGAAGGTTTTTTACCTTCATCAAAAACTACAGGTTTTTTACCTTCAGGAAAACTGCAGTTATTTCGGACAAATAAAAAGGAAAGTGAAGGTTTTTTACCTTCAAAAAAACTGCAGGTTTTTTACCTGTAAAAAAGATGCAGGCTATAGTCCGAAATACCTGCAGTTTTCCTGAAGGTTTTTTTTAAAGGTTTTTTGCTGATTTTTTTACCTGGGGTCAATATAACTCATTGTATAATTTAAATATTTTATAAGTCTTATTCTTTTTTTTTTTCAGTGCAGCCTTCATAGTTCTCTCAATCCTATCTCCTGACGTCTTTCAGAAAAGACGTATACTTAGGATTTGCATAATTGAGCCTAACCACATTTTTGTATATTCTAAATCCTACCGTAATATAAATGGTATGTATTTAAATACACATACTTCTAAACGGTATTTGAATAAAATCTAGTATATAACGCCAATGCCCACTGTACGAATACAAAAGTATTACTTTCAGAATGACACACGAAAGTTGTACATAGATGCCAACATTCTAATTAATATTCGTATTATTGTTAGTACCCGCTTTTTTTTTTTTTCTTTATACAGTGCAGCCTTCATAGTTCTCTCAATCTTATCTCCTGACGTCTTTAAGAGAAGACGCATACTTAGGATTTGTATAATTGAGCCTAACCGCATTTTTGTATATTCTAAATCCTACCGTAATATAAATGGTATGTATTTAAATACACATACTTCTAAACGGTATTTGAATGAAATCTAGTATATAACGCAAATGCCCACTGTACGAATACAAAAGTATTGCTTTCAGAATGACACACGAAAGTTATACATAGATGCCAACATTCTAATTAATATTCCGTATTATTGTTAGTACCCGCTTTTTTTTTTTACAGTGCAGCCTTCATAGTTCTCTCAATCCTATCTCCTGACTTCTTTCAGAGAAGACGCATACTTAGGATTTGCATAATTGAGCCTAACCGCATTTTTGTATATTCTAAATCCTACCGTAATATAAATGATATGTATTTAAATACACATACTTCTAAACGGTATTTGAATGAAATCTAGTATATAACGCCAATGCCCATTGTACGAATACAAAAGTATTGCTTTCAGAATGACACATGAAAGTTGTACATAGATGCCAACATTCTAATTACTATTCCGTATTATTGTTAGTACCCGCTTTTTATTTTTATTTTACTTTTATTTTATTTATTTATTATTTTTTTTTTTCACACAAGTATTTTTTTTTTCTTATTAAACACTAACTACTTTTGGAGAGAAATATTCTAAAAATACAGTGGTGTGGAAAAAAGGGGCGGATACTACAATACAGCAGAATATTAATCAGCATGTTGGCAGCTATGTAATACAAACTATACGTCTAGGTACTTGCAAAAGTTTGCTGAGTAAAAGTCTTCATTCTGCAACAAACGAGATAATTTCCGAAATTTATGTGAGATTTTATTTATATTTTTAAAGTTTTACAGTAACTTAATTGGGCATATCGGTTGGCTAGAATTTGGAGATTTATTCCGGTTTGTGTACATAGCTGTCAGCCTAATACGGAGTATTGTTAATACCCGCTTCTTTTTCTAAACGACTTAATTTTTAGAGTAATTCTCTTCAAACGTATTTACGCTGAAATAAAAAAAGAATGACTCTTAAAAAAGACTGTTGTGAAAACAAAAGGCGGGTACTAACAGTAATCCGGATTATTAATTAAGTGTTGGCAGTAATACATGTAGAATTTCACATTTAATAATTTGTTATATCATTTTCATTCTATAAATATCGATATAACTACTCAGCGTGCGTTTTTCTAAAGACAAATATTTAATTTCTCAGAAATTTCTATTGTGAATATTGCTCATTATATTTAGATGCCTTCATATATATATATATATATATATATATATATATATATATTCTAAATTTCTGGATCTTTTTATTTTAGCATATACATTTTCAGCATTTCACTATAGAACACATTTCTTCTAATATTGTATTTATAAAATTCGCAAAGAATTCAAAGCTTTTTATGAATGAAACTATTACTTTATACTTTTAATAGTTTACATTTTGCTTATCATATAATGGCTTGCCTATAATATTCCATACAGTAATATATATATATATATATATATATATATAAATATATATATTGTAAAAACGTATTTCGTTTTAAGAATGCTTTAGATGTAGTGAAATGTTATAAAGTAACGTGAAAGCTGAAGGGCTTTTTAAAATTTGTAAGATGAAATGGTTGCCATCTGTGAAAATATGAAGTACGTGATAAAAGTACTGATGTAAGTACACGAATTTTACTAAAATTCCTTTCATATTCGCAAACTGTGTTAGATATGAAATCGTTCTTTTTTCAGACATTTCTGCCAAATACGCCGTTTTAAAAATAATTTATATATTCCATTGCTATGTAGTACTTTCTATTTCTTTTAAGAAAGAAGGGATTTTATTGTTTTTTAAGTCCTCAATATATAATGTAAAACAAAACGTTAGCCTTTTATTAGTTTTTTATTACAATTACGTCGATTAATAAATGAAATAGAAGCACTCATAAGGTCATTAAATTGCTTTTTTAAGATTACAATAAAGTATTTCACGTAAAATTAAACATAGAAGTATGGGATTAACAGTAATACATGACTACCCTTCACTCCTTATTAGTAAAAAACTTTTTAATGACTTGAGAAATTTTATTTTGTTTTCCATAAATATATATATATAATTAAAAAAAAATAATAAATATATAATACATTTTTATCTCACAGTTAGAGGTTCTAACGTTATCAGTATAGAATGCCATATATATGATACAATTGCATACTTGCCAATTTAGTAATTAACATTCCGGAAGATTGTTAAAACCCGCCCCTTTTTTTCGCACCACTATATTTTTAGAAAACTTCAAATGTAATTACAATTAAATAAGAAGAAGCATAATCTAAAAACCTACTGGTGTGAAAAAAAAAAAAAAAAAAAAAAAAAAAAAGCGGTACTGACAATCTTCCAGATATTAAATAGTGAGATTGCAGGTATGCAGTTGCCAACATTTAAAGTTATTCGGGAATATTTTAGCTCCACCTTTACTTCCGCAACACTTTATTATAGAGTAATATCTCTAATCTATAACTAAGTAAGACGATTTTATTTATTTATTTATTGTTTGTTTGAAACGGAAGTGGCCCCAAAAAATTCTACGGAATAAATTAACCCTTAAGTGCCGTGTGTTGCGTTTCGGCAACATACCCAATTTTGTCTTCTAAAGTATTATTAGAACAATATTGAAGCTATACCTGATGTTTGCCGATTGGCAACAAATTGCTTTTAGCTGTAAACCATAGTTAAAATAAAGTATGATTTTTAAAAGATATTTTACCGTGATTTATTTAATACAGGTAAAATTAAAACATTGTTAAATTGATTTAAAAGTAATTTGGCATTTAAGGGTTAAAATGTTAACAACTCTGATATGCCGAGCTGCCAAACTAATCCGGCAAATTGATAGTACCACCCCTTTTCTAACCCATTCATTTCTTAGAGTTTTTTCCATCTTAAATCATCGCAAATATATTTGAAGAAAATTATTTTAAAAATTAAGTGGTGTAGAAAAGGGGCGGTACTAACAATTTGCCAGATTAGGTTGGCAGCTCTAGATATGTTATCGCTATTAAGTTTTCAACAAATTCTTAGTTTTTGAATTCACTTACTTCGTTTGTATTAGCAATGTCTTACGAATCGCAACAAACTGTATTCGCACAATCTCAGTGTCTTTCTTGCTGAAAAATAAACACTTCTGTTAGAATGATGCAAATTTAAATATAATTATCACTTGATATGGCTTCTGTGAATATTCAACGTTGTTGCCGAAACAACAACGTCAGGGGGAGGCCTCTTTATGGAGACTTAAAAAGATTTTGAGTACCGTCTGCGGGTCTGTTTATCTGTCTGTCTGACGCGTGATAGCAGACGAAGAAATCAAGCTATTGACTTGCAATTTGGTACACATATACATTAGTCATATGGAATTAGCTGTATAGGTTTTGGAGTGCATTCCATTTGTAATTCATGTACAGGGACACGACCACGTTTTTCTTATCATTACGGCCTATAACCAGAATATGTATGTATCGTGATAGCGGCCGCAAAAATCCCGCTATTAACTTGAAATTTGCTACACATATTCACGAGTCGCAGAGAATTAGCTGAGTCGCAGAGAATTAGATTTGGGTGTGTATTCCATTTGTAGTTCGTGTACGGATATACACAATTTTTTCCCCTTATAATTACGGGGTAGGAACAGAATTTGTATGTACTCAAATAACGGCCGCAAAAGTCCTCCGACTAACTTGCAACTGGGTACACTCGTTCAGGCTCTGTATAGAAATAGCTGTATAAATTATTATACCTATATTATTTTCTGACTGTATACAGGGACACGCCAAAATAATTCTTATAATTACGGCCTATCGGGTGAATTACGTTTAAGCGAATTTTAACATCGTTACTCTTCATTCAACAAAATGACATTAGCGTACATTACTGAGATACATAAACTGCAGCAGCCTCCCTCAGAAACATTTCTGTTTATGCAGGAAGTTAATCGAATCAATATATATATATATATATATATATATATATATATATATATATATAAGATGAAATTTAACTATTTTGCTAAAATAATTAAATTTTTTCTTGCAATTTTATTTTGCAAAAAAAAAAATATTTAATTATTTTGCTTATATATATATATATATATATATATATTATATAATAAGAAATAAAGAAAAATGATGTGTTGAATAATGCGTGATGCAAATGGTACGTTCAGGCTCCTGATCTCCAGATCCACTAGTTATTTATAGTTGTATTAAAAAACACTTTAGAAACACATAATTTAGAATTATTAAATTTAATTAAAATCATTTTAAAAAATATGTACAGGCAATTTAATACTTTTCGCTTTAATTTTTAAAGCACATTCAGGAATGACCAAAAAAAAAAAAAAAAAAAAAAATTCTTTTTAGTTTAATTTCAGTTAAACTTTTTTAAGTTACTGAACATTACAGACAACTTTGCCTATAACCGAGTATGAGAATGATGACGACATCTGTCTTACACAGCTAGCCTAAAGACTGACAGATGAAGCAATCACTGAAATCTTTGTAGCCGACTGGTTCAACGAAGACGAAGAATTGTAAGTGACTGGCAGGATGGTGGTAAATTGTGGTAAATGTTGAGGCTAAAGAAAGTGAAAGTGGCAATGAAGACGCTAAAATGGAGAATGACAAAATCAGTGACAATAAAGCGTGAAATGTAATGAAAAAAAAAAATTATTGTGTACCTTAATCAACAGTCAAAGAAAATTTCAACAGAACACCTACAGCTACGACAACTGCGTGCAACGGCAGCAAAGAAGCGAGAAATTTCCGCTAAAGAAAATACACTTAAGGATTTTTTTCAAGAATAAACTTGTAAATTTAAATAAATTTTACTATATATAGTACTGCATTTTATCATTTTTGGATATATACATTGTATTTTTTACAGAATACATTTAACTATTTTTAACTGTCTACAAAACTAATAGATGTATTCTTTTATTTCATTGACTACGTTTCCATTGAATTGAAACTTTACACCATATGTTTCCTCTCGATTTACGACAGAATCCGTATTATCCGAGGCACCCTCGGTCCATATTACCTCTTATAAGCGAGGCTCTACTTTATATTGTTTCTGAAGCATGCAATTTTGATAAATTGTTGGAGATTAGTAACTCTTAAAATTCTGATCGGGAATAGTTGATTATTTATGCTGCCACAGACGACTTTCTTTATTTTTTTCATACAACTACTTTTATATCATAAAATTTTTAATAAATTTGTGCTGGCGAATTCAGACGTTCAGTCATGCTTTACTTGCATAAATGGAATGTAAATTTAGTTTATAAGAAATAGTTCTACGAAAATAATAATAATAAATATATTTTATTATCATTCACGTCGGCGTAAGTATTTTAAGTTATTTTTGCCTGTTATTGGTTCTTAATATAAATCGCAACAATTTTGTGTCAGTCTTTCCTCTAAGTTAAATTCAGTTCTATATTTTTGTGTGTTGGTATAGTTTTAGATCTATTAATTGCTAAATTTTAAGATTAAATTTTATTACGTTATCTATCATTTATATATATATATATATATATATATATATATATATATATCGCCTGTGGCATCCTTGCAGGTAAATTTAATTTTTTGCCGGTCCTATTTAATTTCCCTCTTCTGGTGAGTGTTGTCAAATTTAGGGAAATTTTATTCAATATCCAACTTCAAATTTTACCAAAAACGATTAGCTAATCACTTCATAGTTATAAATATCAAATATCACTCAACCTATTCCACATATTACGGATAGTGGTACAAATAAACGATCAAACGTACGAGACAAGAAAAACAAACAGAACGTCTGAAATCAGCACTTTGTGTGTCGGACACGCTGAGCCTGTACACGTCGGGCATTGAACCATGCAGGTTCTGAATGTAAGCCTGGGGAATGGCATTCCAGATGGCTTCGACTTGACGCCAGAATTCAATCTTATTATGAGTCCAACCAGTTGTACGAGCGAGTTGCCAACAAATGAAATACCAGACATGCACGATGAGCGACATATTCAGGGAATAAGCAGGCCATGGGAGAAGCGAAATATGTTGTGCACTGAAGAAGGCTGTGCACGGGCATTATCCTGCTGAAATACAGCTCCTCGAATCCGTCGAAGAATGGGAAGGACCTCTGGCTCTAAACTTTCCCTGATATTGCGATCACTGTAGAGGTTGTCCATAATGTGCAATAGATGATATCGACAATTATACCCAATAGCTCCCCACATCATCATGATAGGCGTTTGTGCAGTATGAAGCGGGATAACACACTGTGGAAGCAGACGCTCCCACCTGTAACGTTTGACGCGTACTCGTCCATCATTGTACTCCAGATTGTAGCAAGATTCATCGGAGAAAACAATTTGCTGCCACTGGGCACGCCACGTGCTGTGTCGCTGAGTCCACTGAAGTCGGTGGCAGTCAAGTAAAGGCGTTTTTTAATTTGACAACACTGTTTAGAGCGCTTCAGAGCGTTAGGGCCGGCAAACGATTAAAATATGATTGAAAAATTTTTATCCGTCGAATTTTAGTTTTTAATTGCTAACAGAATTTTTGTGTAATAGTAAATACACATTTTACTATCCTCCTAATTTAACAAATAATGATTTTTAAATCTATTCTAATCTTTAAAACATAACAACCTAACCTATTTTTTTTTTTTTTTTTTTTATGTTATCAATCTTATTATCAGTAACCATAAATCTTACTTTTCAAAAATATATTTATTCATAAATTATCAAATCTATTCAATCATACACTTATGTTTAAAAAAAAAATGCATAGACATTCATTTTACATTGATACGAATTGAAAAGAACTCTTTTATGTAACGACTGCAATTTATCTTGCTTCACTGTGCTTCCATGAAAACTTTGTTTGAGATGAGATTGATTTTTTTTCTTCTTTTATCAGCGAGAAAGTTTTCCTTTCTTCCTTTCTTTTTTTTTTCTTTTAAATCGCTGACATATACTGGAGAAGATAAACTGAAGAACATTCCGTACGCTTCCTTATTTGTTATATATAACAGGATTATGTTAATATAGCGATTTTATAAATTCGACTAATAATTTTTCTTTAAATTAAAAAAATATATATATAATATTTAAGCTGGTGATTTTTATTAAAACAGACAAGATTTTTAAAAGACGGTTTTTAAAATTAATTTAGAATAAGCTATTACATATATTATATATATCGATATATATATATATATATATATATATATTATACACACGAAGGGTACTTTTTTTTTTTTTTTTCTTCTTTCTTGTAAAAGAAAAAAAAAAATGTTTTTTTTTAAATTTTTTATAGGACTTTCATAAACAAATAGTGTTAATAATGTTATAAATAATTAAGTAAATACAAAAATATTCAAAACGCGTAGGTCATTTAAGATTTGTTTGCTGATTTTCTAAGGCAATGTACTTCCCGTGACTTTTTCAAGACATTTTAGGGACAAGATATTTCACTATTTTGGCTACCGCTATTTGTATAGAATAACCCGTATCTTATTTAATCACTACACATTTTCAGAAAATATATATATATAAAAAAAAAAAAAAACCACAACTTTAGGCATTCTTTGAAACAAAACTCGACTCTAAAAAGGATTTTGCCTATTTCTGTACATCACTTTATGCGAGACCAGCATACATTCATGCCAGTGGCATTTGCCGCAACTATTGTTCAGGATAAAATTTAAATGATTTAATCACGACTACGTAAACTCATTTCGTTTACGTCGTGAAAATAACACAAAAATAGGGAATTGCTTTTCAAAATGAGAACATGATGACTTAAGCCTGACATCTTCGGTTGGACTGATAAGGTTTTAAATTAACGGGAATTGTTTTATATGCTAATATTTAAGTGGAAAATTTTTAAGTTTTAATCTAATAGACATTTCAGCAAAATTTCTGTCATCGTAAATGTATATATTTTTTGCCTAACATTAAGTTGAATAATTATGTCCATTCTTATGAATTGTTAAAAGTTTTTTGCTCATAAAAGTTTATTATTCATTAGTCATATATATGAAAAGAAGATTTATGTAATTTATATTAGTTTTCACTTACGTCAAAAGTTTCGATTCATTTCATTATTTAGACTACATAATCATAAATTTCTAAAATTAATCACACACATATATATATATATTCATATATATTAATTATTGAAAATAAATAAATAATATATATATTTGAATGATCAGTCCTATAATAATTTTAAAAATTGAACAATAATTCTATCAAGTAATTGTAGCAAAATGATTCGTTATATTTTTCACATATGCTTCTTGTATAATTACGGCTTTACGTTTATTCTTTTTGCATTACCAGTTTTAAAAGCCTAATATCTTAATTTGTATAGTCTGCACAAATCCCTAATGATAATGGATTGTGTCCATACTGTATACCACTTTTTACTAATAGAATTCTTTTATTAATAATTATCTAGCTAATTCTATCTAGCCAATAACACACAGACACATTTCCGCTTCCATTAGTATCTTTTAATAATAATCACTATCTGGAGTTAGAGCAATTATTGTTCAAATATATCTATTTATATAATGCAGTTTTAATATTATTAAAAAAGAGATTACTACAACAAATTATTGCTTTTATTTTATTTTTTTTTTCAATTTTTTTAAAAAAGTGTATTCAAAACAGTGACCACCTCGAGTAATGTTATTTTATCTGCGGTCAAATAACAATAAATTTCTATAAGGTAATAGAGGTAGAAAAAAAGAGAAGAAATTTCATCCTTATGTCTGACGAACACTTCAATGTATCATGGAATTTTCAATATGTGAATCAATAAAAATATGACTGAGGTTTCATACAGTCAATTTTCTTTTTTCCAATATTTTCCAAGCGAACTCTTAAATTACTTTTCATAAGTAGCAATCCGATAATTATTTATAATACGTAAAAACAAGGCATCTAAATATATGTAGACCTGCTAACTATGCTAGTTTATCCGTAAAGCAGAGCTGCCAACCTAATCCGGCAAATTGTTAGTACCGCCCATTTTTCTACACCACTTAATTTTTAGAGTATTTGTTTTCTTCATCCATCGAAAATTTATTTGAAGAGAATTACTATAAAAATTAAGTGGTGTAGAAAAAGGGGCGGTAATAACGATTTGCCGGATTTGGTTGGCAGCTCTGGTAATGGTATTAAGCCCCGCCTTTTTTTCCACACAGGAATAGTTGTAGAACAATAGTCTTCTTATTTAATCATGAGAACATATTTATGTATATTGCTCCATAACTATTCTGGTGTGAAAAGAAGGCGGGGTCTAATACCATTACGGATAAACTGGTATAGTTAGCAGGCTTACATATGAAACTATTTTCTTTTTGTTATATATTTGTCTCGTTTTAAACTTAAAAAATATTTAGCACACATCATTTTAAAGTTCCTATTTTTATCCAAAAACATAGAAAATGATTAAAATACATTTCAGTGAGCTTATGCTTTATATTTTATTTTATGAGAAACAATTTGTTCTCTGAACTGTCAGGACTCTTACTATGTCTATCTTAAAATTACATTATGTATGCTTATAAGAAAAATACCATCAATCATCATAAATCTTCTTCTCAAATACTGTTATTTATTATAATGTCAAAATATCCTTAGAAGTTTAGACATAAACTTAAGAATATCTTTATACTTATTTTCGTAAACAAACACGAATTAAGAAATAACTGTTTCAGGTAAGGCAAATGATGTGACTTATAATACTTATTTTTAAACGTATCATAAAGTGGAATTAAATTTTTCTCTTCCGAAGAATTATCATTTTAATCGCGGTAAATGCTTAAAAGACGAAATGTTCAATTTGAATAATGTCCTATAAAATGACCCTAATAAAATATTAATGCATGATTATGTACTTATCGATGCAAAAAAAAGCATGGAACGTTTGATTTATGAAAAGAAAATCCTTTTGCTTTGCAAATTATTCGTACAAAGATTATCATTGCAAGTATTTATAGAAAATAAAAATATATTTTAGAAATTTTGTTACAACATACATTAATTTAGAGGTTTGTCTTGTGTAAATTTGTATATAATACACATATACAGAGTTGTCAACATTTTATTTTAATTACAGAGTTTTTTTTAGTCCCATTTTTATTTCATACTACTTTTTTTAAAGATTTTTTTTTCCTTTTTTTGTCATTGTTATACCATAGCCTCCTAAACTAGATGCCTTCCTCGTGGCTCGGAAAACAGT
Organism: Salticus scenicus; assembly: GCA_963930645.1. Classification (NCBI taxonomy): domain Eukaryota; kingdom Metazoa; phylum Arthropoda; class Arachnida; order Araneae; family Salticidae; genus Salticus; species Salticus scenicus. Next base: position 208,053,742 of record OZ005659.1, on the reverse strand, counting down.
TTGACAACAGTTCAAGCGGTAGACACCGCCATCTGGTACAGATCGCGCGACTTCTTTTTTCAACTGTCACCAATAATTTTAAGAAGTGATATATGATATATATAATCGACGTTTATTCGATTCTATCCGCCTATTACAGACATCAAATCCCACTTTTAAAACTTTTAGTGGCTTTTGGATAGAAAAGTCGTGCAAACTGTACCAGGTGGCGCTGCCTATCGCTTGGACTGTTGCCAGGTTTCCAAGCCACATGGAAAGCATCTAGTTTAGGTGGCTATGGTTATACATATCTAGTAACATTTATAATTAAATGCGGAGTACTGTTAGTTCCGTCCTTTTTTTCACACCGGCATGATAAAAAATTTTTTCCCCAATATGCAATTACCTTGAAATAATAAGAAAAAGCTTTAAAAATATATTGGTTTGAAAAATGGGATGGGCTAACAGTACTCCGGATTAAATGCATATTACCAGGTGTGCTTATATATGCATGCTTGTCCACCATCTTATTAACCCCTTAACGCGCGGTGTCCTCGCCACGAGGACGCAAAATTTAAGATCCAGCTGCAAAAATTCATCCCGGAAATATTTTAGCAAAAATTCACGTTTATAACATATCAGAAAAGGCCGGTTTTTTAAACCTCAAATTTAAAATTTCTTTTAGTTTAATTTAGTTCATGAATTCCGGTGGCAGTATAATTTAAATGTTTCAAATTGTCTTGCGCCGCAAAGGGATAATAACCGTAAAATTGTTAACGCCCCTTGAAAAAAAAAAAAAAAATGCCGTTTTTTTCACACCACTTTATTTTTAAAGTAATTCTTTCCAAATGTTGTTACGATTAAATAAGAATAAAATGACTCTATAAAAAGACAGGTGTGAAAAAAGGCGGGTACTAAAATGTATACGGTTAATAATGAGATAGTTAACAAGTATATATATGAGAGAAAATTATTCTACAAATAAACTGGTGAGAAATAAAAGTGCAGCTAAAAATGCTCTGGATTATATTAAAAAGGCAACTATGCGTACGTATAAAATACATATATTTGATTTTTGTAATAATGGTATCATTGTAGAGAGACATGAGGATTCCCTTGATATTGGTCAAAATCTCTATATTTTGAAAAGTTAGATTTGCAATGAAATGTGATTTTGAAAAAAAGAGTCATAATAACAACAAAATAATTTTTTAATACGAACAAGCGGTTATCATTAATTAATCAATATCATATTTTTTATCTAAAATATGATTAAAAAAAATATATTCTTTAAAAATAAATAAACAAATAAATAAATATTGTATTTTAAAATAAATTATTTGTATAGCTCAATAAAGGATTCTTGAACACATTTTCAATAAATTTACGAGGAATTATTTTAAGCACGATAATTAGTACTATACAGAGCCCCTAAATGAAATAATAGGTCGGCGCATCACCGCCATTTTTTTGCCTCCGAAGAGGACAGCATTCCCGCTTGGCGTCCTTATCGCTTCCCTAGTGATTTTAAGAAATCTTGATCCGAAGCTAAACCGGTCAAGATAAGAGCAATAAGCAACAATAATATTCCTAAAAACAGATTTTTTTCACAGTACATTCTCAGGATGCCATTCTATTCTGAGGATATCCTATGGATGTATTGGGGTAAGATGTGTTGTTAGGGCGGTTTCTGTTTCTTTTACAAAATGTCTCCAAAACTCAAATGCACAGTAATAGAAGGTCTGTGAACACTATATTCACTTCTTGAATGATTATTGCAGTTTATGGCTAAACGAACATCCATATCATAGTTTACTTAGCTAAAATTATGAAATATAATAAAACAAGTTACTCTAAAGTAACGTAAGACGATAAAGAAAAAAAAAATGTTTATCGTTTGTTTATCAAAGAAACGCGCTGGGTACATGTGGCAACCCTAAGGCAACAAAATGCCTGATGCGCCAACTCGTAGAGCCTTAGTACTATATACGGAAATACTTTAGAAAATTTCTTATAAAGTTATGGTTATCCGTAGCTTTCTCCATCACAATTTAGACATAGTAATGTTTTGAAATATATTTAAACGATTGAATAAAGTAAATATAATTGTATATATAGTGATAAAAATGGTGGAGGCAAAGATGATTCTGATTAAAGGGTTGCAGTAACGTTTTGTTTGTATAAAATAACGTTTAAAATGCAAATTAAAATTTTGAAATATTCACGGTTTTTTTTCCAGAACGGAACACTTTAAATAGATGAATTTGCATAAACTAAAATAAAATATATGGGCGATTCTATTTAATGAAGGTAAAATCAGTCACACGAAAGTATAAAATTTCCCTTTTTTTTTTTTTTTTTTTGCCACCAGTGTTACTATACTGAAATATTAATGGCATATTTTCTGTAAATTTCGTGATTAGGCAGGATATTCATTCTTGTTAGAAATTACTGGTAGAAGTAGAAATATCTCTGTGTGCGTCTGACGTTATATTTTTCGTGGAATTGCCCGTGTGTCTAATTAATGGTTTATTTAAATTTCTGCTAAATATTTCTGCTGATTGTCTCATTGTTTGCAGAAATACAGTTTTTTTTTTTTCTTTTTTAATGAATTTTACTTTTAGTTGTTCGTGTTCCTATGAACAGGATTCGTAAGACCTGCCATTTTACAAAGAGTTTTTGTCGAATATTTTTTGACGATAACTTTCTTCTTAAATATACAGATATTTTTAATAACGGATAATGCTATGAAAAATTATTGGTAGAGAAAAATCCAGGATTTCATAAATGGCACATGCGTTATTAAAAAAAAAAAAAAAATATGTATTCAACTTAACCCCCTTTAGTTCTATTGGTGTGAATATACGATAATGCCATTCACCGCATTTATTACTTAGAATTAAATTTAAATAATTTAAAGATAATTACGTAAAATAGTATAATTAATAACATAGTCCATTAGATTAACGCAAAAAGGCGGGGCTTACTAACTGAAAATTGGAAAATACTTGGAATGTAGGGGAGGTTAAAGTGTTCCGTCTTCAGATGGACTTCTTCCACAAGTATTTCTAACAATAATTTCAATCCTAATTAATCACAAAAGATTAATGTAAAAATGCAATTAATGTTACTAAATAAAAATAGTGTTTCCGATAACACGTAACAATTTTACTTTTCACCATAGCTGCAATATTTAAAAATCCGGAGCATTTGTTGCTCCGCCTTTATTCCATACAACTTTTTTTTTTTTTTTTTTTTTTTTTTTTTTTTAATCATTGTTAAATATTGGAGAAAAAAATCAGTAAGTAAAAGGGGTGCTAAGTAAAGGTAGAGCTAAAAATACTGCGGAATAAATTAAAATATTGGCAGTTGTGCCTTTGACCCCTGTCTAATTTAATTCTAAAAATTTGTCTATGCAGTTTCCTCACTTTAAAGAGTTTCTAAATTTTATAGTTTATTCCGAAACAATGTTTGTACTGCTTTTTTTTTTTTTTTTTCTTTTCACTAAATTTTTTTTAAATGATTTTCCCCAAAATATATTTACGATTTAAAAAAATAAATAAATAAAAGGAAAGAAAGAAAGAAAGAAAATTATAATTCATAAAAATGGAAAGAAACAAGGTGAAGCTAATAAAACTCCTCAAAAATTATAAAAGTTGGAAAGCTGGATTATATATATATATATAATATATATATATATATATAGTTTTTTCTTAATTCTCTTGTAACTAACTTATCACAGAATTCAAATAACCTTTTCTATCAGAAAATGTATTTAAAGTTTTCTTTGGTAATGTTTATGCGTTCCTTATTATTTCAAGGTATAGAATTTATTTTATTTTAGATACGAGAAAAATTCTAAACTTACCTGTTCTAGGAAATTCTTTTCCCTTGAGGATTTTTCAAATATCTCGAAATGCTGTGAGTAGTATTGAAAAGAAGTTGATTTTCTCTCGTGTAGTAACATGAATGATTGTCAAGAAGAAAAAGAGTACATAATATATATATATATATATATAAAGAGATTTTTCTTAATTCTCTTGTAACTAAGTTATCACAGAATTCAAATAACCTTTTCTATCAGAAAAAGTATTTAAAATTTTCTTTGGTAATGTTTATGCGTTCCTTATTATTTCAAGGTATAGAATTTATTTTATTTTAGGTACAAGAAAAATTCTAAACATACCTGTTCTAGGAAATTATTTTCCCTTGAGGATTTTTCAAATATCTCGAAATGCTGTGAGTAGTATTGAAAAGTAGTTGATTTTCTCTAGTGTAGTAACATGAATGATTGTCAAGAAGAAAAAGAGTACATAATATATATATATATATATATATATATATATATATATATATATAAATGAAATTGTAATAAATCCTTGTCACTGAAAAAAAGAAATCCATATTTATTATTATTATTTTCAGGCGGGGTTAACAGTACTCCGAAATAAATTACAAATGCATACTTGCCAACCATCGCATTATGAATCGTACCCGCCATTTTTTAGTACCCGCCATTTTCTTGACACCATTAATTTTTTAGAGTAATTTTGGTCTTATTTAATCGCAACAACATTTGGAGAGAATTACTTTAAAAATATAGTGGTGTGAGAAAAGAGGCGTTTTTTTCAGCGAGCGTTTACAATTGTAAGGTTATTAATGAGATGATTGACATGTATGCAAATGTTACCAGATGTGCAGTCTGTAGAATTATCAAGATTTTATTCTTAAATAATAAACAGAAACATTCAGTATTTGAAAGTTTAAAGTAACGTTTGAGTTCATGGATTCAATGCAATTCTCAATCTTTGTGATGTTTGCTAATTTTTCTCCAAGTTTGTTGCATAACTGTAGAATTACCACCATATATTTATATATGAAACAGAAAAAAAAAAAAAGCAATTTTTATAATTTTCTAAAACAATATTCATATTTAAAATGGATTTTGAGTAGTCATGTTTAATTCTAGGTGTGATGTAAGCGAAAATATGGAAACCAGTAAAATTAATCTCATCAGTTTTTAAATTTAAAATTTAAATGATATAAACACTGTTAAGTGTATGTTAAAAAAATAAGAAAACATAAAAGAAAGACAAAAGACCGGGTTTACTGGTCTATATCGTATATTATGCTGTAGTTGAATGTGCAACACTTCGCAGATGGCAAGTATTCTTATTTTGAACAGTTAGTCACGAATCTCTTCGTTTCTCTAAAATGTTATTTTGTTTAACAAAAGTTTTTTAACTTTTGCTTGTAGGCCACGTAAAATTAAGTGTTTCATGAAAAACGAGCCCCGCCTTCAGGCGTTCCTCTAACAAAACATACTTTACTCAAAAAACCGATTTTACGTGTCCCTATTTTGCACTTTATATGCTGCTGGTGTATATATACGCCTGTGACATTAACATTATGAATTACAGAGAATAAAATTTGAATAATGCAATCATGAATACGTAAAATCATTTTAATAAATATTATAATGTTTTAGATGAACGCCAAGATGTGGGTTTTTACTGTTCAAAATAGGGAAATGCCCAACCGATTATGTGTTAAGTATTCGACTTTAAATCACTTAACCCTTTGCGGTGCAAGGTAATTCTAATTATTTAAATTACACCGCTTCAGAAATTCACGAACAAAATTAAAGTAAAATAAATTTTAAATTTTAAGGTTAAAAAGAAAATGGCTTTTTCTGCTACGTTATAAATTTATTTTTTTGCTAAAAAAATTTCCGGGATGCGTTTTTGCAGCCGGAGCTTAATATTACGTCTTCGCAGAGAGGACATCTTGCCACAAAGGGTTAAAATGTGTCTCAGAAACAATAAATACATTTTGGTCAGGATAGAAAAAATATATGATCAGGACAGATAATACATTAATGCCCTTTTTCGTTAGATCATCAGAAAACATGACTGAATTTTGATTATTGTCAGTCGAAAAATCTGACAGCGTAGTTTTTTTTTTTTTTTTTTTTTGTGTGTGTGTGTTTAATATATAGTATTAGTATTACTTTTAAGTTTGTCCGCAAAAGTGCTTTTGGGGGAGGCTTTGTTTCTATTAAAAGGCTTATATGTGGGGGAAAGATTTTGGTTTAGATGTCTATGATTACTATTTACATACGCCATAGTTGGCGGGGCGATTTTTTTCTGTAGTTTGAGCAACTGAACGCAGAAAGTTGAGTTATTTTATATGATTTCGAGGGATATTTATCTTTCCTCACACAGACAGGTGGAAACTTACAGAGTGTGGAAGAAGGTAAATAAAGCTGGTAGTTATGGCATTGCTTATGTCGTTTAGATTTGTAGTGATAAAGTTTAATATTAAAGCCAAACAATTCGCTAATTTACGTAATATTTTTTAATTTTTGGGTTTGATTAATGAGGGAATTGGTCAGAGGTTTCTTTGTATTAAATTGGCGCAGTTAGGCGACTTTATCAATCTTAAAATTTAATTTTGTAAGTCCAGATTTCACGTAGTCAGTTTAAGTTTGCTTAGGAATATTTTTGAGTGTAATGTTTTAAGGTCTAGAGATTCTAAGCTTCATACCGATGAATTCGATTGTGTTTATCTTAAAAGGTTTTTTTTTTCTTCGTTAAAAGTTCTTTGACGATGGCCAGTATCGGTAATGATGATTTGTTGAAGATGTTTTTCAATAACAGTATTAAGCTGTCTTTCGAGTTCCACAGATTCTATGAAGCCTACCAAAGATCTTCTTTATAAAAGAGGGAAGTTGGACGGAAGTTGATTTTAGGAACTTCCTTATTGGAGGAAGAAACACTGCCAGACTGACACCCTATTCCTGTATCGCTACGGGTATCGATTTTGCGGATTGTTTCGACACAGGAAGGTTACGAATTGCTGATATCGAAATCATAACTCGCGTATCTGATGTAAGGTAACAATTGGAAGTCAATATGTCACTTCTGTGTTTGCTGAATTAATCTCTGCGATGGAGGCCACGTTATCTTTTATTAATAGAAGGGAAGGGTTCCCGCCCACGCACCCCCGCCGAGACACATACTCTAAGCGAGACGTATGAATCCTGGACGATATGACCCATGCCCCAGCCCACCCGGTTACCGCTGTTCGATGTCTTTTTCTACTCAATTTTGTCCTCTTATTACTTCCGGTGTGAGCCTGTTTTTTTTTTTTTTTAACACACTTGACATTGGGAGTTTTTGTGCTTTTCTTCCCATGCTATTTCTATGTTTTTTTAGCTTTTTCCCCCTCTTTTCCTACATTCTAAAGTGGTGGTGGCCATTTTGTCTAAACCAAGCAATGAGGGGCAGTGTTGCAAAATTTAGGGGCTTTTTTATTCAATTATCACCAATAATTTGAAGGAGCAATATTTGATATGTATAACAGACAATTAATCTCCGAAGTCATTAGGCAATCCTTCCAATTACAATTTAATGGATACTGAATAAAAATGTCACTAAATTTAACAACACTGATGAAGGTGTAGGATATAAGCTGTCAAGCAAAACAGTAAATTCCTGTCCACGTATCTTTAAGCTCTATAATTGCCGCCAGATGCTGACGGCAGCTCATAGGATGTTTTTCGTTAAAGTCTAGAAAAGAGAAATATAGATAGCTTTTTCAGATTCAGTGTTTTCATTATTAAACGCTCAGTGAGCGATCAATAAATAAAGATCAAGCTCGTCTATTTGCGAGATGTTTTAGAGATGAAATAAAGGAATGTACTAAGTAATAGGCTGGTCCACATCCGTGAACCAGTCCATGAGATCGGTAAAACTTCTAATCAGTTCGAAGTCGCCGAATCGGTGTCTCTAATCCGTGTGATTTGTATAATAATGTATCGTAATTAAATAGGTTAGAGATTACTGTGTAAAAGTAATAGTAAAAAAAAAAAAAAAGAAGATTGTCAGCTCTGCTACATTGACCTGATTAATTGGCACAAACCAGAATAGAAAACACCTTAAATAAATTCGGAGCATTTTCAAACCCGTTTTTATTTCATGCTATTTTTTTTTTCTTTTTAAGAATAATATTTTTTCTTATTTCCTCGTAGTTATATATACGAGAAAATTATTCTATAATTGAAGCGGTGCGAATTAAAGTCAGGGCTAAAAATGCTTCTAGATAAATTAAAATGATGGCCTCTATACCAGTGTTGTCAGATTGGTGACTTTTTTTATTCAATAACCACCACTAAATATTAATTGTGACAGTTAACTAATCAAATCAAAGATTAATCGCTTATTATAAGTATCAAATATCATTTCTGAAATTTATTGGTGACTGTTGAATAAAAAAAGTCCCCAATCTGGCCACACTGACACTATGCACAACCCCAATATTCAAGTCAGTATACCACAGCTTAGTTCAAATGTTTAGAATAATGAACTAAAATAATTCCCAGGAATGGAATTAGAGACACTTTTATTATTATTATTATTATTTGCATTAGTAAACTACCATTTGTATACTCTTATGCTATAGAGAGATTCGTGAAATAAAAAAACATGGTCAAAAATCTCAATCTCTGGAGAAAATAAAAGGGTTGTATTTATTCGTACTCGAATTATGCTCATAGATTGGTTCTGTGTTTTATTACAAAGAAAGAATCTCATGATATAGTAGGCTATTTTTGGATTTGAGCAAATTGACAAATACTTTTTAAACATAATCTTAAACATAAATCATGTATGCCATTTCATTCTTTTGTAATGTGTTAACTGTATAAGGTATAATTTATCTATAATTGCTTTTAATGGAATACCTAAACCATTCCCAAGTAAGCTATGTTTTTTTTTTTTTTTTTTTTTTTTAATTATTATTTTTAGGACTGAGGACTGTTAGTCTCAATCTAGGATTTTTGCGGGGTCATTTTTCGATAGTTGGACATTTATCGAAATCTAGAATTTATCAAAAATATAATTGAATTATTTGAAAGCAATGTTATGATTTGAAAAAAAAAAAAAAAAAAAAGAAAAGAAAAGAAAAAAGAAAAAATCTAATAGTCATCCGTCCTAAACTAAATTCTGCCAGAATTTCATCAAAATCCTTTTTTTTTTTTTTTTTTTTTTTTTTTGAAAGAAAAAGCAAAGGAAAGAAAATTAATATTAATCAGTATCGAAACAAACACTATCGAAAAAGTTTTTTTAATAATTTTGAATTTGGAAATAAAAAGTGCGCGTGCAAAATGAAATAAAAATAGGTAAAAAAGTAAAACGAATTTAATGAGTTAGTTTTTATATAAAACATGATTGCGTGCTATCTTAAAAGTAGATTTTTTTTTTTTTACCGCTATTAATATTAATATTATTATCATTATCACTATCATTCTTTTGTCTTGCTATCTAGGTTTTTGAAATTCAAAATTGGAGGGCTCATATGGCTCAAGTTATATATTTTTTATTTTTATTTATTTATTTATTTATTTTTGTTATTAGTTTTTCGTTGTATTTTGTTTGTTTTAAACATGGATAAAATTTTATTTATTTTATTTTATTTTATTTTTGTGCTATAAGAAACCCTCAAGACATTTATCGATAATATTAGAAATTTGTGCTGAACATCAATAACATTCAACTGAACTTCATTTAGGCAAGTGTATATAAATACATAATTAAATAAAATAATACGTTATAAATAATATTAAAATACACAAATTTTCGAAATTTGTGACATTTTGTGCAATAGTGAACATTTAAGATATACACACTACAATTTCCCAAATACAATGATATCTTATTACGCATAAAACACACTCAACATTGTATTTCTGAGATTTAAAATGATATATGTATATCATACCTGCCAACATTTTAAATTAATATTCCATAAAATTATTAGCATTCCAAACCTTTTACTTTTAGAATATTTTTTTTGAAGTGTAATTACGATTAAATAAGAAAAAAAAAAATACAATTCATAAAAGACTGATGCGACAAAAAAGGCAGGACAAACAATTTTATGATTTTGACACTATTAGAATATTGACACATATAATGCATATATATATATATATATCTAGTATATTATATTTCTGAGTTAAAATGACAAATATTATGTGAATATATTAATGGATATTAAACAAATTTTATTTAGTAGATTCAGTATTAAAATGTGTTGCATTTAGGATTACATACGTACATGAGTGATAGTACGTCTAAAATTAATAAAAGAAGTTCTATTAGTTCACTTGTTTTTCTTTAGTATACGTGGAAAATATATTTTGTTGGAGGTAAAATAACAATATTTCAGTTTAAGTCCATGTCTCTCCGGTCCATAGAAAAAATAAATGGTTTCCATATGAATGAAGAAATTGACATATTTTTTCTTTCCAGAAAGAAGCTGGAAATCTTATGATACTATTTTGTGCCTGTTTTGTTGAAAAGAAGAACCGCGAAGAAAATTATTTCCGTCATTTTGTGTTTTCTTGTTATTATGGTGAATTGGTTTTCTGAAACCTAAGTAGGTCATTTAGAAGGGAACAAAATTTAATGTCGTATGAAGGAGAAATAATATAAAAGATGTATAGTTAAATTACTTTTAAGCTAGTAAAAGAGATATTGAAATTTGATTAATTCTATTCCTTAAACGAAAATTGTTTTTTTGTGAAAATACTATTTTTCCTATTATTCACAATAATAGACATGAAATGGAATAAAAGCTAGCATTTTAAAAAGTTTATTGAAATAGCAGTATTACTTAAATTAAATGATAATAATAATTTTTTGAATAAGATATATATATATATATATATATATATATATATATATATATATATATATATATATATATATATATATATATGTATACATATATATGTATGTATATTAAATAGAAATTTTCATCTCATATAATCATAGAAAATTGCACATAAAGCTCATAAAAATTACAAATTCAAATAATTCATAAAATTCCACTCAACTAATTAGAATCTGTTTAATTTTTATGAATGCTTAATTTGTCTTGAAACCAATTTAATTTGTAAAACAGTAGTTGAAATTTAAATTACTCATAAAGTTTATTTATATATATATTTATTTATTTTTGCTATCTAGCCTAATTTTTAGGATATTTTGTTTATGGAGATATAGATGTCAAGCCTTCGTCTTTTTGAACATCACAGTTTATATTTTTATGCACTGTAGAAGCTAAAAAGTTGCATTCTCTGAGCATGGAAGACAATTGTTGACTAAAAGGTAAATTTGTCAACTGATATACACATATATTTAAGTGCACCTTTCATTTTCATATTGAACATATCATATATTAGGATTTAGTATATTTATATGCTATAGAAGCTAATTACATTCTTCTAGTACATTGAGAAGTATGTTGAGTAACAGCGCCACCTACCTCACGAGTTGCATCCCAATTTAAATAAGTATAGATTTCCCAATGATCCAGCCCATATTAAGTATTTTTTTTTTATTATACTTATTAGAAGTTGAGATATAGCTTTTCCTTTTGGAGAGAACAACAGTATACAACAAGGAAATTTTCCATTAAGTTATAAAAGTAACGTTCTATAGAAAAGTTCTGGGATAAATGTTTGCAATTGAGATTTAGAGTTATGTACTACTGTAGTGGAAACAAAGCCCTTCAAAGTGTTAATCGTATATCCATACCTGTCATCTTCCAATAAATTTTCCATAGAATTATTAGTACCCTCCAATTTTTTCCCAACTTTTTTTTTCATTTTTCTTTTCTTTTTATTTAATCGTAACTACATTTAGAGAAAATCACACTATAAAAGAAATGGTCTGCAAAAATAGGCGGGCATTGACTATATTAATCAGAGCAGATATGCATACGTTGAAGGTAAGCGTAATTGCACATTTGAATGTGGAATAATTTAAAAATCCGAAATAAATATGTTAGCATAGCAGATACTCTATCAAAATGGATGTTTAAAAAATATATATACTTACAAAAAATATACTTTAAAAAAAATAATACAAATATCTTGCTGAAAGACTGACGTAAAAAGAGAAAATAGCACATATTTTTCTGGAAAAGGAGGAAAGCAAGTAATATTTTCTTCTCATATATAAGATTCCAGAAATATTTAGATAATGCTTGCGTATCTCCTTCTGAAAAGAAGAGCCACGAAGAAAATTTGTTTGTCCCATTTTGTGCTTTTCTATTATGACAGCGAATTTGTTTCTTAAACACTGGTAGGTTATCTAAAATGAATTGAATCATATAGTTCTATAAATAAGAGGTATAATAAATAGATTGGAGCTTCATTTTCTTGGCTGTATAAAGTAATTGGAAACTGCTGCAAGTGCTAATAAAATTTTCTCTTTCTTTATGTATAATATTTGAGATGGAATAATAATAATTAATGTTTCATAAACTTAGTTTTTATATTAAAAAAAAAAAAAAAAAAAAGAGAGAGAGAGAGAGAGAGAGAGAGAGAAAATTAGTAGAAAATACGTAATTTGTAAAAATCGTATTAGAGTTTTTTTTTTTTTTTTTAAGGATTACCCCTAATTTTACTAAAAATCTTATGACTTTTTATTATTTTTTTAAACGAAATTATGTAAAAACCCTACCAAATTAAATTTAAATAAAGTTGGAAAATTCATATAAATATATGAATAATTCCATAGTAAATATAGTGCCAGTCATACATGAATATATTTCCAATACGCAGTTACCACCCTTCTATTTAATAATAATAATAATAATAATAATAATAATAAAACAAAAACTACTGTAAGAATTTCAAAATGCTAATTTGTGTATGCTGATAATGGTAAAAAAAGAAAACGAAAATCTTACACTTTTGTGTGATGGGAATTAATCATGTGTGTCATAGAATTAATCATATATAATATTTTGTTATCTATTTTTTTTTTCTAAATTTCTATTCATCATTTATTTTTTAATTCTTCTAATGTACGAATTTCCATATATATATATATAAATTATTTGAATCAGATATGAACCAGAATTCCTATTTCATCGCCTTTAAAGCTTGGGAAAAAAGAGCGTATTGCTAGGAATGTTGGTGGTGATGTCATGTGACTATGCGTATCGCATTATTATAAAATTTCTCACTGAAGTTGTGAAATCAGCCGAAATCATTTAAACACTCCAGGCACAGTTTGGGGAGACTAGTGTCATAAAACCCGAAGTGTACAAAAGGCACAAATAATTCCAGCTGAAGGGTAAAAATTCTTCTCTGAGTTTGGAAGGTTCTTGATATGATGTTTTGGATATTTAAATATATTTGCAATTGTATTTTCTCCATGAACGCCGTTCATTCGATGCCGCCTACTTCTTTTAGCTTGTGGATGAGATAACGCTTGCATAAGATTTCGGTTAGATTTCTGATCAAACATTTTAATTATTCTTCACAAACATGGCCTGTTTTCACACATTACCCAGCAGAACGAATAGTTTATTGAAACACATTGGTGTTCATTCATCCATTCATTAATGTTTGTATCTTGTACAACACTGGGGCACCCTCCCTACAGTCATGTGATTGTCACATATTTGGGCAACTGAAATAAAATCTAGGGAGTGAGCGATTCGACAATTCTGCTGTTAAGGTATTTGTGTGTCATTAGCTAAAAGTGCGCTTTCGCCATTTTTTATGTGGATGACATTATTTTTTTTTTTTTTTTTTTTTTTATTAATTGGGGAAAGTGCACGATAAAATCAGGAAGTAGTATTAACTTTACAGAAAATAGTTTGATATAAAATAGTATTAACTTTAATGTTTGTATTTTGTATCAATAAATTTAGTTCATATTTGATTTACCTCGTAGTGTACACGGTGTTTAAGGCATTACGCACCGACTAATTCTTTTGTCTTTGAAAAAGGTTGAGGCTATATCACGTATTACCATAATTAATAGTAACTAGAATTATCTTACATTTTCCATCTACCATTAAAAATAACTTTTTGATGATAGCGTTAGTGATTCCTTTTTTCCGCTTTTTAACACTTTTCAACCTTGTTGTAAAGCGTTAAGGACTTCGGTTTGTTTGTCTGTCCGCGTTCTAACTCCCGTAAATATCCATGGAATTTCTTGAAACTGATAAATGTTATTCAAGCTCATTAACGGAATCACCTTATTGAAAATGGACTGAATATCTCTACTGGTTTGCGTACAGTGACACCTGAAATTATTCTAAAGCATTTTGCTCTATGAGAGGTTTCCTATAAAACGTAGTTAAATATCTTTGCCTTACATAAATTTTAATAAAATTGAAGAATTACGTTCTATGATAAATATTTCTATAAACCAGATTTTAATAGCTTTATTTTGTATAAATCCTAATGAAATTGAAATATGTTATTTATACACACAAAATAATGCTTTCTATAGAGTGTGGTTTGATTAGCATTAGATTTACAGGGCCACACAAAAATGTTCGGTTACATTAAAGGTTAAAGGTTGGGAATTTGTTAAAATTCCATTTTACTTTGCACTAAGCGTTTTTAACACTTTATATTAATTTTTTAAGAGTGGATATATGATTTCAATTTGTGTATCTGTCTGTCCGACTTTTCCTTTGTTTATCTGTCCGACTGACCGCCGCCAGCTTCAGTAAACACTTTCAGAATTTTTTTTAAAAATATATTATTGAAGTTCAATATAAAGTGCTACTTATTTAAAAATACATTAATAGGTCCTGTTTAATTGATTTGTGTACAAATATAAACACAGACACACTTAAAAAAAAAAAAGCCTGTGCATTGCATTTTAGGACAGAAAATTTTATTAATTACATTTAGATAACTCTCTTCTACAAGAATTAACATTTATTGTTAATATACTAAAAAAATATCTTGTATATAAAATTATACTCTTAAACTTCAGATTTACGGGGCTACACTAAAATATTCAGATACATTAAGGGCTGCAATTGGAATCTAAGGGATGTATTTTCTTTTGTATTAACTATTTTTAACACTTTCCAGCAGTGTTTAAGTGCAATAATGAATTCAATTAGTCTATCTGTATGCCTTCTATTCCATCTATCTGCCCGTTGAGTGATAATGTAGAGAAAGAACATTGAATGCTATAGGATATAAGCATATACAAGTGGAAAGTGTTAACAATCAATGTGTACCGCATGTGTTTTCATTTTTTTTTTTTATTTTTTTTTTTATATTTTTAATTATCAATTATTTGTTCCTTTCTGTGTACACTCCAACTCTCAATTGAAAATATTCTCTACTAAGTTTTCGTTCTTGTTTTTTGTTTAATTTCTTTATTTATTATTTGTTCATTTCTGTGTACACACCTGTCAAAGTTCAAATTAAAATTCCACAAAATTGTTTGTACCGATCGTTGTCCAACATCACGCTTTTTGAAGAGTAATTTCCTCCGCATTTAATTAGAATTAAATACAATGGAAAATACTCTCCAAACAAACAAACAACAACAACCAAAAAAAAAAAAAAAAAGGCTGGTATGAAAAAAAAGGTGGATTGTAACAATGTTACGGAATAGTATTTAGAATATTTTTTCTATATTTAAATTCATTTTTTTTTTCTGAATTTAATGGAATGCGTTATTTGGATACTTTTTTTTTTAAGTATCTAAGGAAGATATGAAACAAATTTATAAAGAAATAAGTTTAAAAATAATAAGAATAGTAGAAAATATTACAAGATATAACATTCTTAAAAATAATAAAATTCTTAAAAAAAGTTAGAATATGTATGAGATTATTTACATGTAAAGTATCACGTCGTTTATCGGAGAAAAAAGTGTACTTTCCCTCCAGGCCGCGTCCGTCACTGGTGTCTGACATTAAACTGTCCGTAGAAGCCGCGACAATCACCGGTGAATGACAGTGCAATTAATAAACAACGTGAAACTTGAAAAAAAAAGTTTTAATTATGATGTTTTAAATTACACTGCCTTAAGGATTTTTTTTTCTCTTTTTTTTTTTTTTTTTTTTTTTTTTTTAATTTAACATAAAAAAAATCTAAACAGTTAACAGGATCTGATTGTGATTTTCTGTTTCACAAAGGGCAAAGTGTTTGTGACAAATGTAACAAAAAAAGGAAAAACAATTTTTTTTCCAATTTAAAGCATATGCTTTTTTAAACGGAATTTATTTTTCGAATAATATATGTATGCATATATGAGTATTTGTGGTGGTGTAGTAACAATCAAATTGTATCTCTTTTTCTTTCTCAGAGCATAAAACAATTACTTTTTAGATCAAATCCTTGATTTTATGCGTACGTCATAACTGTTCTGATAATATGAGAAAACGGATTGTGATAGGAGTGAATGTTTTGTTTTTATCAGAAACTGTTGTAAATTCAAAACGTTAAACATCATATTCTTTAAAGTAATTTTTATGTAGTTACGGCAAGTTTAAAATATTCCTTACGTCTTCTTCATCTTCTTTTTCTTTTTCATCTTCTTTTATTTTATTTGTTTATTTATTTTTTTTTTTTAATGAATTTTCTTCAAACTTAGTTTAGTAGATTTTTATATATATTATCACAAAACTTAGTTACAAGTTTCTAATTTTTGTTTTTTTTAAACTTAAAAAAAAAAAAAAAAAAAAAAAAAAAAAGTTTTCGCATAATTATGATTATATAAATATAAAATCCCAACTACCTTCTTTTTTTCATAAATTATCTAAAGTTTCGTGTAAAAAAATTTTGAAAATCTAATAAGGAAACATTCAAAAGGTGTCTGTCGTCTTCAAAAAATATTGGAACAAATGTATGCGATTCTACTCTTCATAAAACATCAGAAAGTGAAAAAAAAATATCGGCTGAAATGAATTACAGCGACCACAAAAAAATGATCAAAATTAAGTATAATTACCGATTTCACACTGTTAGGCGATCGATTTTGAGTACTTGGCGGAGAAGCAAAATACGATTCTGTTCGTACACGGCAATCTCAGCGCTAGAGAACTTATCACTTAGGAGTGCTAAATCGCCAAAAATGCTTAATTTTGAAAAAAAAAAAAAAAATGTGGTCACTGTAATTGATTTCAGCCGATAATTTTTTCACTTTCTTGTATTTTTTGAAAAGTAGAATCACATTTTTTTTTTTTTTTTCCAAATATTTTTTTGCAGATGACACTTTTTGAATGTTTCCTTGTGAGTCAAAAATTAATGCGAAAGCAACACTTTGAAATTTAATTATTATTTAAGAAATTTTATTAATATCTTATTTATTTATAATATTAATGTTAGTATGACATTTTTCAACTACAGAGACTATATGAATCTGCACCTTTTAGCTGCAATAGTTTTATAATTGTAGTGTTCTCTTGTTTTTTTTTCATAACTTTCATTCTTACCCCCCCCCTCTCTCTCTGTCTCTCCTTTCTTTTTAAAGTTTATTACCGTTTGAAAAGAAATATCTTTTATTCATGAAACTCATTTGAACGAGAAATTTACTGAATTATTGATATAAATATTCTCCATCAACAAACATATGAATGTAAGTTCTATTTTTATTTTTTTAAGACATGGGTTTCTTTTTTAAATAAGTCGATATAATAACTCATAAAAAAAAAAAAAAAGAAAGAAAGAAAGAGAGAGAGAGAGAGAGAAACCTCAAATGATGCTTGTTTTCCTAATAATGATTCTCAAACATTTTAATTTTACCTTAATGACATTTGAAAAGCCATTTGCATTTTTCTCTGTTAAATGTAATTCCATTATTACTATTATCGATACCGGCAATCATAATGATTCGCATGTTTAAAATGCAAAATGCAAATTACACATGTCATAGTAGGGATTTTCCCGTTTGATAAATCGACATATGTCGTAAAGTTCCATTTTAGTTAATTGCGTTTAGAAATTCAGGGAGAACATGAATCAGCGGAAAAAAAATGTAATATTTATGATATCTTTCTTTTTCTTTTACTATTGTTACTTTTACTCTTTCGCCTTTATTATGCCAATTCTCTTACGTACTTAAAATGATAATTTAAACTCAATAAAGGCAAAAGGACTGCAGTAATTTGATTTAATTGCAATTATGACAGTCAGTTATCAAAAAGAGTAATTAAGTATTTTTTAAGTCGTAATGAACAATGCATGAAACATGAGAGTTTGAAATATATCTTATTTAAGAAAATAAATCGTTCATAATAACTCTTAGAAAATTAAACGTTTAGATTTCAATGTAATACTAGTAAAAAAAAATGATATTGTAAAATGTTAACCGTATGTAGACGCACTCATATATACACATTTATGTAATTGAAAAAAGAAAAGAACTTTCATATCAACTGAAATACACGTTAAAAAGTAACGTTTTATAAAAATTTAAATTTACTTTTATAAATGATTGTCAAGCCATTTAAAATTGGTTAAAAGCATGTATAAAAGAAGAAAACGTGAAAAATACAGTAGCCGCCGCTTTAAAAAATCACGTCTGTTTTCATCAAAATGATTTTATTAAGCGTCTGATTTTTATATCCGGCGAACATACCTGAACTCGATAAAAGAGTATCCATTATCTAAATATGGAAAGAAATTCTTCGCCCTTCTATCTATCAACTAGCCATCGGTAGAAATGAAGATTTCGTTACTTATCATTCTTATACAATTTTTAGCTTTTTAGGACAAAATTACGTAAAAGATGAAAATTTTCTTTGACTTGACATTCTTGTACCTTGTACCTATCTATAAGTGCTGCATTGATGATTTATGCTTTTCTGATTCATTTTCGCTTGCGGTTCACTCTTCCGTTTGGTACAATTTAGGCACTAATATCATCTTTATTCTTATGATTATATGAAGCATATTGAGAAATTTCCAGCTTCGATGTCGCCTTCCTTTGACTATACATTTGAAGAAACAATCATGCTTTACTAAAATTTTACGCTTTAACTTCAAAATAAAATATTCCGCTTGCATATCTTGCAGCTAAGTTGCTTCAAAATAAGAATTAGAAACTCTATTTGGATATTTAAAGACAGAAAAAAATACTCATTTGCCAATCATTTGGCGAACTCATTCCTTGAATTCATAACTATAACACTTAGCGGAGAGTGTTTTTTTTTTTTTTTTTTTTTTTTGAGGTGTAAAATTTTTGACAAAAAGTAATAGTGTGATGGCTTGCTATGTTTTGCTTCTTTTTATCATTTCAAAAATCCAGTGAGGAAATATAATTCGTTGTTCAGCTTACATACATGATTATTTTTACAGTTAAAGATATTTTCTTTTGAGTTTATTAACTGGCAATGCTGATTTTATTAAGCGGCGGTTTCCATTTATTTGATTTTGGACCCAGCAATTTGATCAGATTAAGCGGTTGATTTTATTAAACACTGATTTTATAAAGCGACGGGTACTGTATTATAAAAATTACATACAGAAATTTATAAAAAAAAATAAATAAATAAACGTAATTTCCAACATGTACGATTGAATTGGGTAAAAAAAAAAAAAAAAAAAAAAAAAGTTTTCTAACTAATTGAAACCCACTTAAACAAGTAACGTTTTATAAAAGAATATTTATTTGTTTATTTACTTATTTTTTACTAATTGTCAAACCATTTCATATTGGTTAAAAATATGTATAAAAGAGGAAACGTGTAAAATATTATAATTAATATATATATATATATATATATATATATATATATATGTATATGGGCATTTATAAAATTACGTAAACGTAATTTCCAACACGTACAATATGTTTGAAAATAGTAACAATGATAAAAACTTTCAAATTAATTGAAAAACACTTTCAGAAGTAAAATTTTAAAAGAGCTAACATTTAATTTTTTTATTAATTGTCAAACCATTTCATATTGGTTAGAAATATGTACAAAAGAAGAAAACGTGTAAAATATTTCGATTAAACACACACTCATGCATATATATATATATATTTAGACAATTACAAAATTATATAAGCCAACACGTACGACTTATTAAAAAAAAAGCGCTTTTCATTAAAAAAATTACTAATGCTATTACATTAAACTAAATACATTCTTTCTCACAATTAAACAAATAGTTATATATATATATACATATATATATATATATATATATATATATGTAATATTCCGTGTTCACTGTATTTGCCTGTTAAATATTTTCTTCAATTTTTTGACACACCTGCTCTCCTAACATGCTTCCAATTTCACACCTCCATACACTGTCATTTACGCATCTCCCCTCCCACATAACTCTCTTATTTTCTACTTTGCATTATTTTTTAGTTTTTTGTTTTAATAAATATTGTTTTGTTTAGCACTGGCCGTTTAGGTATTAGATTATCATTTTTGTATAAAACAAGGTATGTTTATTACAATTCAAAATTTTATAAAATGGAAGAAATACCACAATCGGTTTATGTACAGGGACACTCAAAAGTATTCAAAAGCACTGCGTTCAATGAGAGATATTTCTATAAATAAAATTTTAATAACTTTTCTTTCCACAAAGTTTAATGAAATTGAAATATGTTATTTATATGCACAGAAGAATACTTTGCATAGAATATAGCATGGTTACCATTATATTTACAGGGTGACACAAAAATATTCAGTTATATTAAGAGCTATTAATAAAAAATTGTTAGAATTGTACTTTCGTTTACATTAAGCGTTTTTGACACTTTCTATCATTTTTTTAGTGTGAATATAATTTCAATTTGTGTATCTGTCTGACTGTTCTTCTGTCCGTCTGTCTGTCTCTCTGTCTGTTTTTCTGCGCTCTAATTCCCGTAAATATTTATGGAATTTCTTTAAACCGATATATTTTATTGAAGTTCACTACCGGATGTTCCCTATTGAAAAGGAATGAATACCTCTTCTGGTTTGTGTACAGGGACGCCCAAAAGTATTTCAAAGCATTGTGTTCTATGAGATAAGTTTCTATAAATCATATTTTAATACCTTTAATGTATAGAACATTTAATGAAAATTTAATATGTTATTCAATTCCCTATCGGATGTTTCCTATGTAAAATAGAGTAAATTTCTAACTGGTTTGTGTACAGGAGCACTTGAAAATACTCCAAAGCATTGTATTGAATGAGAGTTATTTTTGTAATTTCAATAATTTTATTTTCCACAAAGCTTAACGCAATTGAAATATATTATTCGTATGCACAAAAGAGCGTGCCTTCTATGTAATATAGTATGGTTAGCATTAAATTTTCAGGGTCACAGTTACAGTAAATAATCAGTTACATTAAGAGGTATCAATATAAATCTGCTGGAATTGCACTTTTGTTTACATGAGCGTTTAACACTTTTTTATAATTTTAGTGGCAATATGATTTCAATTTGTGCATCTGTCTGTCCGATTGTCTACCTTTCTATCTGTTTGTCTCCGGCTCCTATCATCCGTGAATATTTTGAGAATTTCTTTAAAATGTACACTCAAGTTCCCTATGGAATGTTCCCTATTTAAAATGTCATTAATAGGTCCTGTACAACTAGTTTGTTTTCAGGGACAACAACAACAATATATAAAAAAAAACAAAAAAAAAAAAAAAAACAATGTATTACGTTTTAGGACAGAATTTTTTAAAAGTTATATTTAAAAAACTTTCTACCACAAAAATCTTAAAAACATTGACATGTATTATTAATATTCTAAAGTATATTTTTGTATAGAATATGATATGATTAACTTTCAGATTTACAGGGCTACAGTAAAATATTCAGAGAGTTTAAAAGCTGTAATTATAATCTAACGGCTGCATTTTCTTTTGCGTTAAGCCTTTTTAACACTTTCCAAAATTCCTAAGAGCATTTTAGAATCAATTAGTCTATCTGTATGTTTTTCAGTCCTTCTGTCTGTTGTGCGATAACGTAGGCAAAGAATATTAATAGTTATTCGATACAACAATTGCGTATAGTTGGAAAGTGTTACTAATCAATGCGTACTGCATGAATTTTCTTTCTTGTCGAGCGTAATCTCGTTCGAATATATATATATATAGGAATATGTACTATCGTCAATATAAAACATTATATAACTGAAACATTTTAAAACTTTTTTTCATTTTTCATTTTTTTTTTATTATTTATTTACAGTGTAGCCTTCATAGTTCTCTCAATCCTATCTCATGACGCCATTTTTAATCTTTCAGAGAATACGCATACTTAGGATTTGCATAAAGGAGCCTAACCGCATTCTTGTATATTCTAAATCCTACCGTAATATAAATGGTATTTCTTTAAATATACATACTTCTAAACGGTACTTGAATGAAATCTAGTATATAACGCCTATGCCCACTGTACGAATACAAAAGTATTGCTTTCAGAATGACACACAAAAGTTGTACATAGATGCCAACATTCTAATTAATATTCCATAGTATCGTTAATACTCGCTTTTTTTTTTTTTTTTTTTTTTTTTTTTTTTCCACACTAGATTTTTATTTTCATTTTTATTTTTTTAATATTTTTATCTTATTAAACACTAACTACATTTGGAGAGAAATATTCTAAAAATACAGTGGTGTGAAAAAAAGGTCGGGTACTAAAATAGAACAGAATATTAATCAGAATGTTTGATTGTTGGCAGCTATGTAATACAAACTATACGTCTAGGAACTTGCAAAGGTTTGCAGAGTAAAAGCCTTCGTTCTGCAACAAACGGGAGCACAATTTCCGAAATTTATGTGAGATTTTATTTATATTTTAAAAACTTTACAGTAACTGAATTGGGCATATCGTTTGGCTACGATTTGGATATATCCTCCAGTATGTGGACATGTCAGTTTAATCCGGAGTATTGTTAACAACCGCTTCTTTTTCTAAACGACTTAATTTTTAGAGTAATTATCTTAAAATTTATTTACGAGGAAAAAATAATCGAAGGACTTTTAAAAAAGACTGGTGTGAAAAAAAGGCGGTTACTAACAGTAATATTATTAATTAAGTGTTGGCAGTTATGTGTGTAGAATTTCACGTTTAATAATTTGTTATATCATTTTTATTCTATAAATGTTGATGTAACTACTTAGCGTCCGTTTTTTTAAAGGCAGATATTTAATTTCTCAGAAATGTCCATTGTGAGTATCGTTCATTATTTTCAGATGGCTTCATATTTTGTTTCTAAATTTCTGGATCTTTTTATTTTAGCATGCACACTTTAAGCATTTCACTATAGAACATATTTCTTCTAACATTGTATTTGTAAAATTCGTGAAAAATTCTAAGCTTTTTATGAATAAAACTATTATTTTCTACATTTAATAGTTTACATTTTGCTTATCATATAATGACTTGCCTATAATATTCCATACAGTAAAATATATACACACACACACACACACACACACACACACACACACACACATATATATATATATATATATACATGTATTTTTTTTATTGTAAAAACGTATTTCGTTTTAAGAATTCTTTAGATGTAACGAAATGTTATAAAGTAACTTGAAAGCTGAAGGGCTTTTTAAAATTTGGAAGATGAAATGGTTGCCATCTATGAAAATATGAAGTACGTGATAAAAGTACTGATGTAAGTACACAAATTTTACTAAAATTCCTTTCATATTCGTAAACTTAGTTAGATTGAATCGTTCTTTTTTCAGACATTTTTGCCAAGTTCGCCGTTTTAAAGATAAATTATATATTCCATTGCTATGTAGTACTTTCTTTTTCTTTTAAGAAAGAAGAGTTTGTATTGTTTTTTAAGTCCTCATAATATAATTTAAAACAAAACGTTAGCATTTTATTAGTTTTTTTATTACAACTACGTCTATTAATAGATGAAATAGAAGCATTCATAAGGTCATTAAATGGCTTTTTACAGATTACAATAAAATATTTCACGTAAAATTAAACATAGAAGTATGTGATTAGCTGTAATACATGATTATCTTTCATCGCACCACTATATTTTTTAGAAAATAGCGAAAACTTCAAATGTAATTACAGTTAAATAAGAAGAAGCATAGTCTAAAAACCTACTGGTGTGGGGAAAAAAAAAAAAAAAAAAAAAAAAAGAGGCGGTTCTGACAATCTTCCAGATATTAAATAGTGAGATTGCAGGTATGCAGTTGCCACCATTTAAAGTTATTCGGGAATATTTTAGCTCCGCCTTTACTTCCACACCACTTTGTTATAGAGTAATATCTCTAATTTATAACTAAGTAAAATAATTTTATTTATTTATTGTTTGTTTGTTGAAATGGAAGTGGCCCCAAAAATTGCTACGGAATAAATTAACCCTTAAGTGCCGTGTGTTGCCTTTCGGCAACATACCCAATTTTGTCTTCTAAAGTATTATTGGAACAATATTGAAGCTATACTTGATGTTTGCCGATTGGCAACAAAGTGCTTTTTAGCTGTAAACCATAGTTAAAACAAAGTATGATTTTTTTAAAAAGTATTTTACCATGATTTATTTAATGCAGGTAAAAATAAAACATTTTTCAATTGATTAAAAAATAATTAGGCATTTAAGGGTTAAAATGTTAGCAACTCTGATATGTTATCTCTATGAAGTTTTCAACAAATTCTTGGTTTTTGAATTCATTTACTTCGTTTGTATTAGCAATGTCTTACGAATCGCAACAAACTGTATTCGCACAAACTCAGTGTCTTTCTTACTGAAAAATAAACATTTCTGTTAGAAGGATGCACATTTAACACGTTAGTAGTGGCTAGTTGGTCTATTCCCTGCCCATTTCATCAGTGTTTATTCAATAGCCACGAAGAATTTTTAGAAGTGGCTTCTGTGAATATTGAACGTTGTTGACGAAGAGTCGCTGGAGGCCTCCCTATGCAGACTCAAAAAGATTTTGAGTTGTGTCTGACGCGTGATAGCGGCCGAAGAAATCACGCTATTGACTTGCAATTTGGTACACATATTCATGAGTCTCATGGAATTAGCTGTGTCGTTTTTGGCGTTTATTTCATTTGTTGTTCATGTATACATTTACACGACCACGTTTTTCTTATCATTACGGCCTATGAACAGAATTTGTATGCATCGCGATAGCGGCCGCAAAAATCCCGCTATTAACTGAAATATTGGTACACATATTCGTGAGTCGCATAGAATTAGCTGTATAGTTTTAGGTGTGTATTTCATTTGTAGTTCATGTACAGGGATACACCTTTTTTTTTTTTCTTATCATTACGGGGTGTGGAGAGAATTTGCATGCACCGCAATAACGGCCGAAAAAATCCTCCGACTAACTTGCATCTTTGTACACTCGTTCAGGCTCTGTATCCGCGATTGTAATGAAATGCTCGCCCTCTGGTGGGCTAAGGTGAAATTATCACACCACTGCATATCCTCATATTATGCAATCGACTTTCCATGATGAAATGGCGGAGAAAGAATAATAATTACACGTGGCTGTTATATTTACTAACAACTGCAGTGTTCAGAGAGCGCCATCTATCGATCATTACAAACGCGGATAGAAATAGCTGTGAAATTTTTATGTCTATATTGTTTCTGGACTGTGTACAGGGACACACCATAATTATTTTTACCAGTACGGCCTACCGGGTGAATTTCGTTTAAACGAATTTTAACACCGTTACTATGCATTCAACAAAATGATATTATCGAACATTATTGCGATACTTAAACTGATGTTTACTGTGGAAAATATGTGTTCTTAAGCTTCGTATTTAATATGCAGGACTTTACAAAAGTGTTCCGACAATATCACGTAATCATACAAATTATGTCAAATTTCGAACAGTTATTCATGAAAAACATAGAATAAGTTGAAAATTTTTTTCAGATGTATAGAATGTTTGTGATTCGTTTACAGACACACACAAAATAATTTTATGACATTATTGCCTATAGACAAATTTTATTTTCGTGCATTTTAATGGATTTATGCTACATTCAATGTAATTAATTAACATAAATTATAATGAATTATCAGACATTATACTCTCTAAAATATAAAGAGTGAGATCTCACTCTCAAAGAGTGATATATCACTCTTTGAACATGCCAAAATGGAGCCAACCTCTAAAGAGTGAATAGTCTCTTTTCGAAAGAGTGAGATTTCTCATTCTTTATTAAGAGTGAGATTATTCAGAACAATTTAAAGAATATGACAGTTTATTTTTCCTTAAAAAATTGTGTATATTGGACGATGTTGCTTCTTTTCACCTGGCGAATCGACTCCAATTCAATGGTGCAAAGAATGCAGTTTGGATCTGTCGGGAATCGAACCCAGGCCGTTTCCGTAGCAAGCGAGTATCTTATCCACTGAACCACTGAGCACATATACAAGTTGCTTAATTTACATTATTAAGTCATTCTCATACGTGATCAATCATATTTTTAAATTTTTACTTCATTTATCAACAATATAAAATTAAAGAATTCTAAAGGATATTTTAAAATTTAAATTATTTTGAAATTGCTAAAATTAGAATTATTTTAAAAGCTGTATACTTGAAAAAAAATCTTAATGACAAGAAGTCATTTAAAGTAGCTTATGCGGAAAAGAAGTTACTCAAGTGTACATGTTTAAAAAAAAAAAAAATAATAAAAATAAAAAAAATAACTGTTCGCATACAAATCTACAGAGTTTTCTGAATAAGTCGCCTGTTCAGAAGTATAAAACTTGCTGTTGATTTTAAATATTAGTAAAATATTATAGCCAAATTTTTGAATATTTCACATGTGTTAGCTGTCAATAAATATAATAAAAATATAAACTGTTACAGATTTTAAGGCGTTGTGCATTAAATATTTGCATTGATATTTTCTTTTATACCTTATATATTTCTAAATAAAACTATTTACTTTCTAAGACTAATTTCGTTATGTTTCTTTTGATTTTCGATTCTCCATTAATAATATTACTTCGATTTTGTCAATCGTATAGAAAAAATAATTTACCAGACTATCTTTTAACATAATTATTTTCTATTTTTATTCTTCAAAAATCTTCAATACGTTCTGTTAAACAAATAGATACATGAGATCGTTCGGAAATAGTCCTTCATATTTCGTTCGAAATATGATAACCAGATGGCGCCAGCAATTTCTCACTCTACAAAAGTTTTATCTTGCAATAGATGACGACCTCACTCTTTGTGACAGAGTGACTATACATCACTCTTTCACAAAAAGTGAGAAGTGTCACATTTTCCAGAGTGATAATATTGTTTTCTCACCTTAATTGGTGTCAAAATAGGGGTCACTTTTTTAAGGAGAGAGATTCTCACTCCAGAAATTTTAGAGAGTAATGATGCATAAGAGCATGCTTACTCTAAAAAGAGGGATAAGTATAGACTAAAAGATTTATTTAAGGTACCACACAAAATAATTCGGAAGACATTCTGTAACCATCAAAATGATGTCAAATTAGGTTGAAATATTAAGGAGTTATAATTAATTAAATTGGTGTAATTTTTTTGTAGTGTGGATAATTACTGTGGCTCCTTTTCCAGTATACATAAAAGAATTTCGTACTTTCTATAACAATTACAAGACTTTGAATAAACATCATAAAAGGCAATAAACTAGCAACAATTGTTTCGGGACGCTCTGACTTCAAAACTCGTGCCTATTTTGCTCACCTGAAGAAGGGTCGTGTGTTATTTCGACCTGAAAAGCATGTTTCTAGTTTATTGCATTTTGCGGTGTTTATTCAAAGTTTTGTAATTATTACTTTAAAACGCCAGTTCTGTAGTGCTCTATTATTATTACAATCCATAGTCGGTATTTTTTAAAAGTGTATTTTAACATGGTTACATCCCATTAATTTATAGTGTTACAAAATATAATTCCGATATGTTATACAATCAATTTACATGAAGTTTGGTACAAGTATTTATGAATTATAGGGAATTAATACAAGACTATCAGTTATTAGGAATACACATATATATATATATAGATAATCAGAGAAAGGGAGATACGGCAGGTGGGGTGAGGGGGGGGGGTTAAGGTTGCGGCAGCCTCCCTCAGAAACGTTTCTGTTTATGCAGAAAGTTAATCGAATCAATATGTCTGTACATATATGTATATATATATATATATATATAAGAAATAAAGGAAAATGATCTGTTGAATAATGCGTGATACAAATAGGACGTTGTGGCTCCTGATCTCCAGATCCACTAAATATTTATAGTTGTATTAAAAAGCAAATTTAAAACACATATTTAAAATTATTAAATTTAATTAAATCATTTTAAAAAATATGTACAAGCAATTTCATGCTTTTCGCTTTAATTTTTAAAGCATCTTTAGAAAGGACGAAAAAAAAAAGTTTCTTTTTTTCTTAGGTTCAGTTAAGCTTTCTCAAGGTACTGAACTTTACAGACAGTCAAGAAACTTTGCCTATAACCGAGTATGAGAATGGTGTCGACATCTGCCTTGCACAGCTTGCCTAAAGATTGACAGATGAAGCAATCACTGAAAGCTTTATAGCCGAGTGGATCAACACAGACAAAGAATTGTAAGTGACTGGCAAGATGCTGGTAAATTGTGGTAAATGTTGAGGCTAAAAAAAAGTGAAAGTGACAGTGTAAAAGCTGAAATGGATAATGACAATATCAGTGACAGTAAAGCGTGAAATGTAATGAAAAAAAAAAAAAACATCGTGTACCTTAAAAAAGAGTCAAAGACAATTTCAACAACTCCTACAGTTACGACAACTGCGTGAATAACCACAGCAAAGAAGCGAGAAAGTTCCGCTAAAGAAAAAACACTTAAAGATTTTTTCAAGAATACACTTTTAAATTTAAATAGATTTTACTATATAGTACTGCATTTAATCTTTTTTGGATATAAACATTGTATTTTTTACAGAATACATTTAACTATTTTAAACTGTCTACAAAACTAATAGATGTATTATTTTATTTCATTGACTACGTTTTCATTGAATTGAAACTTTACACCATATGTTTCCTCTCGATTTACGACAGAATCCGTATTATCTGAGGCACCCTTGGATCTACTTTATATTGTTTCTGAAGCATGCAGTTCTGATAAATTGTTGGAGATTAGCAACTCTTAAAATTCTGATCAGGAATAGTTGATTATCTATGCTGCCACAGACGACTTTTTTTTTTTCCATACAACTACTTTTATATCATAAAATTTGTAATAAATTTGTTCTGGCGAATTCAGATGTTCAGCCATCCTTTACACTTGTATAAATAGAATATAAATTTAGTTTTTAAGAAATAGTTACACGAAAAGAATAATAATAATAAAATACATATATGTATATACAGTAACCGCCGCTTAATAAAATCACTGGTTAATAAAATCAGCCGCTTAATCTGATCAAATTGCCAGGACCGGAATCAAATCAATACAAACTACTTTTAAAGCCGCCGCTTAATAAAATCAACATCGCCAGTTAATAAACTCAAAAATATCTCCACAACAGCCAAAATATCGTTTCTGCACACTAAAATCATTTTATATTTGCATTGATTTTTTTTATTTTTTTTTTAAATTTTTTTAATAGAAAATGAAATTAAAGCACGGCAAACCCTCCGTTATTGCCAATTTTCGAAGATTTCACACTTGCAGCACAGTTACAATTTAAACACACCCCATAACTTATCTCCGTAACAATTTCAAGAAGCTATTATTCAAAGCGCAGTAATAAGTTACAAATTTGATTTGAAATCTTTTTTTTTCTAATTTTTAAAAGACAATTTCAAGTTCTTATTTTGAAAATATTCATGTGGTTTAAACGGAAAGATTCTAAATTTATATGAAGAGCGAATTTTTGGTAAAGCAATGATGATTTTCCTCTAAAGGAACTTGGATTACGTTTAGTTTACTTATATCGAAGGAACGATTAATTAATTATCTACCAAAAATTAATTAATATTATTTACTAATTCCATTATTCGTTACTCGTTACCATTTGAAGTTTCTTTCCAAAATCAGGGAAGTAATAGCTTTTCCTTAGGTGCAGGAACGTTCGCCGGATATAAAAATCAGCCGCTTAATAAAATCACTTTGGCTCAGAACGAATGTGATTTCAATAAGCGGCGGGAACTGTATATATATATATATATATATATATATATATATATATCGTCTGTGTCACCCTTGCAGGCAAGTTTAATTCTTTGCCTGTCCTATTTAATTTCCCTCTTCTGGTCAGTATAGCCAAATTTAGGGAAATTTTATTCAATAACCAACTTCAAATTTTACCAATAACGATTAGCTAATCACTTCATCGTTGTAAATATCAAATATCACTCATAAAAATTATTGGTGGTAGTCAAGTAAAGGGGTTTTTAAATTTGACAACACTGTTTAGAGTGCTTCAGAGTATTAGGGCCGGCAAACGATTAAAATATGATTGAAAAATTTGTATCCGGCAAATTTTAGTTTTTAATTGCTAACAGAATTTTTGTGTAATATTAAATACACATTTTACTATTCTCCTAATTTAACAAATAATGATTTTTAAATCTATTCTAACCTTTAAAACACAACAACCTAAACTACTTTTTTTTTTTTTTTTTATGTTATCAATCTTATTATCAGTAACCATAAATCTTACTTTTCAAAAATATGTTTATTCATAAATTATCAAATCTATTCAATCATACACTTATGTTAAAAAAAAAAAAAAAAAAGCACAGACATTCCTTTTTGCATTGATACGAATTGAAAAGAACACATTTATGTTACGACTGCAATTTATCTTGCTTCACTGTGCTTCCATGAAAACTTTGTTTGAGATGAGATTGATTTTTTTTTCTTTTTTTATCAGCGAGAAAGTTTTTCTTTCTTCCTTTCTTTTCTTTTTTTTTTTTTTTTTAAATCGCTGACATATACTGGAGAAGATAAACTGAAGAACATCCCGTACGCTTCCTTATTTGTCATATATAACAGGATTATGTTATTAAAGTGTTTTTATAAATTCGAGAACATAATTTTTCTTTAAATATTAAAAATTATATAATATTTAAGCTGGTGATTTTTATTAAAGCAGACAAGATTTTTAAAAGACGGTTTTTAAAATTAATTTAGAATAAGCTATTACATATAATATATATATCGATATATATTTTTTTTTATACACACGAAGGATACTTTTTTTTTACTTCTTTCCTTTCTTGTAAAAAAGAAAAAAAAAGGGGTTTTTTAATTTTTTATAGGACTTTTATAAACAAATAGTGTTAATAATGTTATAAATAATTAAGTAAATACAAAAATATTCAAAACGCGTAGGTCATTTAAGATTTATTGAAATTTTATTTTTCCGACTGAGTGAAAATAATGCCTGGACCGGGAGTCGAACTCCGGATCTTTGACTTACAAGGTCAAGGCTCAACCAATTGAGCTATCCAGGTCGACACCCCGGTCAGCATTACTCACTCAGACAACCTTTTAGGCAGAAACATCTCTGGTCCATCATGTAGATAGCTCGACAGAAATAAGCCGCAAGAAATGGAAAACACCATTAGATAATGGTGTTTCTGTCGAGCTATCTACATGATAGACCAGAGATGTTTCTGCCTAAAAGGTTATCTGAGTGAGTAATGCTGACCGGGGTGTCGGGCTGGATAGCTCAATTGGTAGAGCCTTGGCCCTGTAAGTCAAAGATCCGGGTTTCGACTCCCGGTCCAGGCATTATTTTCACTCAAACGGAAAAATAAAATTTCAATAAATATGATTTTTTTCCACAGTTAATTGTGTGATTTTAATAAAAAAAAATTGCATTTAAGATTTGTTTGCTGATTTTCTAAGGCAATGTACTTCCCGTGACTTTTTCAAGACATTTTAGGGACAAGATATTTCACTATTTTGGCTACCGCTATTCGTATACAATAATCTGCACCTTATTTAATCACTACACATATTCAGAAGAAAAAAAAAATAACTACAACTTTAGGCATTCTTTGAAACAAAACTCGACTCTAAAAAATATTTTGCCTCTTTCTGTACACCACTTTATGCGACACCAGCGTATATTCATGCCAGTGGCATTTGCCGCAACTATTGTTCACGATAAAATTTAAATTATTTAATTACGACTACGTAAACTCATTTCGTTTACGTCGTGAAAATAACACAAAAATCGGGAATTGCTTTTCAAAATGAGAACATGATGACTTAAGCCTGACATCTTCACGGCCGGTTGGACTGATAAGTTTTTAAATTAACGGGAATTGTTTCATATGCTAATATTTAAGTGAAAATTTTTAACTTTAAATTGAATAGACATTTCAGCATATATTCTGTCATCGTAAATGTATATATTTTTTGCCTAACATTAAGTTGAAGAATAATTATTTTCATTCATATGAATTGTTACACGTTTTTTTTTTTTTTTTTTTTTTTTGGGGGGGGGGTATTTGTTTATAAAAAAATGTTATTCATTAGTCATATGTATAAAAACAAGATTTATGTAATTTTTATTTGTTTTCACTTACGTAAAAAGTTTCAATTATTTTCATTATTTAGACTACAAAGTAAATTTCTGAAATTAATCATAACATTATTTTTTTTTTGTTTAGTTATTGAATATATATATGTATATATATTCGAATGATCAGTCCTGTAATAATTTTAAAAATTGAACAATAATTCTATCAAATATTTGCAGCAAAATGCTTCGTTATATTTTGGACATATGCTTAGGTTTATTCTTTTTGCATTACCAATATTAAAAGTCTAATATCTTAATTTATATAGTCTGCGCCTATAGTCCCTAATGATAACGGATTGTGTCTATACTGTTTTACACTATTTACTAATTGAATTCTTTTATTAATAATTATCTGGCTAATTCCGTCTAGTCAATCACACACTGATACATTTCTGCTTCCATTAGTATCTTTTAACAATTATCACTATCTGGAGTTAGAGCAATTATTGTTAAAATAAATCTATTTATATAATGCAGTTTTAATATTATTCAAAAAGAGATTACTTCAACAAAATATTGCTTTTCTTTTCTTTTTTTTTTTTTCAATTTTTCAAAAAAAGTGTATTTCAAACAGTGACCACCTCGAGTAATGTTATTCTATCTGCGGTCAAATAACAATAAATTTCTATAAGGTAATAGAGGTAGAAAAAAAGAGAAGAAATTTCATCCTTATGTCTGACGAACACTTCAATGTTTCATGGAATTTTCAATATGTGAATCAATAAAAATATGACTCAGGTTTCATACAGTCAATTTTCTTTTTTCCAATATTTTCCTAGCGAACTCTTAAATTATTTTTCATAAGCTGCAATCCGATAATTATTTATAATACGTAATAACAAGACATCTATATATATGCACACCTGCTAACTATGCTAGGTTATCCGTAATGCAGAGCTGCCAACCTAATCCGGCAAATTGTTAGTACCGCCCCTTTTTCTACACCACTTAATTTTTAGAGTAATTCTCTTCAAATAAATTTACGATGAATAAAGAAAACAAATACTTCTAAGATTCTAAGTTTCTAAGACAGAAAGAAGCCGCTCACCACTATGCAGCGGTTTTGAGCGTTTTTAACCTTTAGAGAGGGGCTCCAAAGCCATTGTGGAGAATCAGAAGAGCCCGTCTCCAAAGGTTAAGCCTCCCCCGTTGTTTATTGCATAGCAAATAACAACCAAAAAAAAAAAAAAAAAAAAAAATTACAAAGGTCGCCAGAGCAGAGCTCTCCCGCGACAAAAGGCGACAAAGTTGCATGAAAGTGAAGAGGACCGGAGCCAAGTGGAAGTCTATTTACAAAGTTCATTCAGGTAATGTACAAATTTCGCAGTCTTTATGGAATGTTCTCGCAGTCTTTATATCAAGCCCAAACACCCTAAGAACAATGTTGGTTAGCAACATCATGCGCAGGATGATTGCTTTCCGAGAGCACTTCAGTGGAATTCTGTAGCATCAGACATGACCAGTATTCGCCATGTAGGAGAGGAGGAAAAATTAAGGAAAGATAGAGAAGGAATTTAGTTTGTTGAATTTGATAAATCTTGAAGGAAGGCACAGATGCGCTTTAATTTGAGGTGTAGAAAAAGGGGCGGAACTAACAATTTGCCGGATTAGGTTGGCAGCTCTGCGTAATAGTATTAAGCCCCGCCTTTTTTTACACAGGAATTGTTGTAGAACAATAGTCTTCTTATTTAATCATGAGAACATATTTATGTATATTACTCTACAACTATTCTGGTGTGAAAAGAAGGCGGGGTCTAATACCATTACGGATAAACTGGTATAGTTAGCAGGCTTACATATGAAACTATTTTCTTTTTGTTATACATTTGTCTCGTTTTAATCTTAAAAAATGTTTCGCACATATCATTTTAAAGTTCCTATTTTTATCTAAAAACATAGAAAATGATTAAAATACATTTCAGTGAGCTGATGCTTTATATTTTGTTTTATGAGAAACAATTTGTTCTCTGAACTGTCAGGACTCTTAGTATGTCTATCTTAAAATTACATTATGTATGCTTATAAGAAAAATACCATCAATCATCATAAATCTTCTTCTCAAATACTGTTATTTATTATAATGTCAAAATATCCTTAGAAGTTTAGACATAAACTTAAGAATATCTTTATACTTATTTTCGTAAACAAACACGAATTAAGAAATAACTGTTTCAGGTAAGGCAAATGATGAGACTTATAATACTTAATTTTAAATGTATCATAAAGTGGAGTTAAATTTTTCTCTTCCGAAGAATTATCATTTTAATCGCGGTAAATGCTTAAAAGCCGAAATCATCAATTTGAATAAAATTCCTAAAAAATGACCGTAATAAAATGTTAATGCATGTTTATGTACTTATCGATACAAAAAAAAAGCATGGAACGTTTGATTTATAAAAAGAAAATCCTTTTGCTTTGTAAATTATTCTTTGTAAGTATTTAAGGAATATAAAAATATATTTTAGAAATTTTGTTACAACATACATTAATTTAGAGGTTTGTCTTGTATAAATGTGTACACAATACACATATACAGAGTTGTCAATATTTTATTTTAATTACAGAGTTTTTTTTTAGTCCCGTTTTTATTTCATACTACTTTTTTTTTTAGTATTTTTTTTTCCTTTTTTTGGTCATAGTTATACTATAGCCTCCTAAACTAGATGCCTTCCGCGTGGCTCGGAAAACAGTTTCGCAACAGTGCAAGTGGTAGACACCACCACCTGGTACAGATTGCGCGACTTCTTTATATCACCAATAATTTTAAGAGATGATATATGATACATATAATCGACGTTCCTTCGATTCTATCCGCCTATTATGTTTATCAAATCCCACTTTAAAAATTTTTGGTGACTGTTGGATAAAAGAGTCGTTCAAACTGTACCAGGTGGCGCTGTCTACCGCTTGGACTGTTGCCAAGTTTCCAAGCCACGTGGAAGGCATGTAGTTTAGGTGGCTATGGTTATACATATCTAGTAACATTTATAATTAAATGCGGAGTACTGTTAGTTCCGTCCTTTTTTCACACCGGCATGATGATAGAAAAATTTTCCCCAATATGCAATTACCATGAAATATTAAGAAAAAGGCTTTTAAAATATACTGGTGTGAAAAATGGGATGGGCTAACAGTACTCCGAAATAAATTATGCATATTACCAGGTGTGGTTATATATGCATGCTTGTCAACCATCTTATTAATAACAGTAAAATTGTTAACGCCCCTTGAAAAAAAAAAATGCTGTTTTTTTCACACCACTTTATTTTTAAAGTAATTCTCTCCAAATTTTGTTACGATTAAATAAGAACAAAATGACTATCATTTTAGACAGAAATGAGGATTCCTTTGATATTGGTCAAAATCTCTATATTTTGAAAAGTTTTACCATGAAATGTACAAAAGAGTCATAATAATAACAAAATAAATTTTTAATACGAACAAGTGGTTATCATTAATTAATCAATATCATATTTTTTATCTAAAATATGATTAAAAAAATATATTCTTTAAAAATAAATAAACAAATAATGTATTTTAAAATAAATTATTCGTATAGCTCAATAAAAGATTCTTGAACACATTTTCAATAAATTTATGAGGGATTGTTTTAAGCCCGATAATTAGTACTATATAGTACGGAAATACTTTAGAAAATTCTTTATAAAGTTATGGTTATCCGTACCTTTCTCCATCACAAATTAGACATAGCATGTTTTGCAATATATTTAACCCTTTAACGTTCACTACTTAATTTCTTTAAAAAATTACTAAACTAATTTTAAAAATGGCTTTTAGACACATAGCTGATCATAAATATTTAAAAAATAAAAAATTAGCATTGTCCCTTTTCGAGAAATTTTCGGTTTGAAACATCTGTAATTAAACCTTATTAAATTCAAATAATATTTAATTTAATAATTAAATCACTTTATAAGTAAATATTATCAACAACAAAAACTCGTAAAATTTGCATAGATCCCAACATTTAAATTTATTCCGGAGTATTTTAACCCTTTGAGGCGCAAGGTAATTAGGATTATATAAATTACAATGCCACCGGAATTTACGAACATAATTAAAATAGAAGACATTTTAAATTTTCACGTTGAAAAAGGGGCCTTTTCTGCTATGTTATAAAAGTAAATTTTTGCTAAAATATTTCCGGGATGAGTTTTTGCACTTGAGAATTAAAATGAGGTGCTCCATCAGCGGGAACACTGCGACAGAAAGGCTTAAACGATTGAATAAAGTAAATATAATTGTATATATAGTGATAAAAATGATGGAGGCAAAAATGATTCTGAATAATGGGTTGCAGTAACGTTTTGTTTGTAGAAAATAGCATTTAAAATGCAAATTAAAATTTTGAAATATTCACGGGTTTTTTTCCAGGACGGTACACTTTAAATAGATGAATTTGTATAAACTTACAATAAAATATATGGGCGATTCTATTTAATGAAGGTAAAATCAGTCACAGGAAAGTATATAATTTTCTTTTTTTTTTTTTTTTCCACCAGTGTTACTATACTTAAGTATTAATGGCATATTTTCTGTAAATTTCGTGATTAGACAGGATATTCATTCTTGTTAGAAATTACTGGTGGAAGTAGAAATATCTCTGTGTGCGACTGACGTTAAATTTTTCGTGGAATTGCCCGTGTAGCCAATTAATGTTTTATTTAAATTTCTGCTAAATATTTCTGCTGATTGCATAGCTGCCAATATTTTAATTTATTCCGGAGTACTTTTAGCCCCGTCTTTATTTCGCACCACTTTATTTATCGAAAAATTTTCTTCAAAACATAACTTTAATAAAATAAGAAAAAATTACTTTTAAAAATTAATTGGTATGAATTAGAGGTGGGGCTAAAATTACTCCGGAATAAATTAAAACATTGGCAGCTATGTGATTGTCTCAATGTCTGCAGAAAACGACAAATACAGTTTTTTTTTCTTTTTTAATGAATACTACTTTTAGTCGTTCGTGTTCCAATGAACAGGATATGTAAGACCTCCCATTTTACAAAGACTTTTTGACGAATATTCTTTGACGATAACTTTCTTCTTAAATATACAGATTTCTTTAATAACAGATAATGCTATGAACAATTATTGGTAGAGAAAAATCCAGGATTTCATAAATCGCACATGCGTTATTTAAAGAAAGAAATTATGTATCTATATATTAATAGGCAAGCATAAAATTTGTAGTCCCTTTTTAACATATTAATTAGGGGAGTAGAGGATTGAAAATGGTATCATTCGAAAGGTATGGTTAGCCGGAAGGTGCGAATACAAATATTATTTTCTTACGATGTCAAGAAGGTATTAAAAAATATATTTATTTTTTATGCATTTTCCCCCATTTTTCCCTTTTATACACGTATTCCTTTATATTAAAAAAATACCTAAAAGTAGAAAGTTGTTAAATCTGGCAATTTCATAAAGCTCAAATAAAACCATAGACATATTAATTTGTATAATGTAGCATCACTATACGCAAGCGACGTGATGACGTCACTGTCTGTCCATGGAGCCATGAAAAAGATTTTCTATGTTAATCGTCCATTGGATTTTTTGTAAAAAATTATTAAAAAATAACGGAAATTATCTGCCGATTTTAATTCCGATATTTGGGTATCCGCGTTTGTAATGATCGATAGATCGCGCTTTTTCAGATTTTGTTGTTAGTAAATATAATAGCCACGTGTATTTATTATTGTTCTTTGTGTTATTCTACTTAATATTCGTACTATAATTTCTCCGCCATTACATCATGGAAAATTGATTGCTTTTGGAAAAAAAAATAATACAGTTTATTTAAAGTTCGATCGGAAGTAGATTTTTAACTGAAGTTGAAGAAATATTAGTTTCAGATCATCTGATAAATTTTTTACTTCCATTAGCCGAAGCAACTGCAATTTTAAATTTGTCATTTGGAAATAAATGGCAACTTAATTCTTGATTTCTTGATCCTTTGCAGTTACACTCTAGCACACAACAGTATGTGTTATCTTTTTTACCGGATTTATTCATTTTTTATCAATAAATATATGTGTAACGAAACATCGGCTAGCAATGGCGGCTTGATGGAAGCCGAATTAAAGCATGTTAATTGTAATTTCACCTTAGTCCACAAGAGGGCGAGCATTTCATTACAATTGCGGATAGCTATTTATAAGTTACTGTCTACATGTGTTTGATTGAGTTATTTTTTCTGTAAAATTGATAAAATTTTAATTTAAAATCACAAAACTCCAGAAAAAAAAAAAAAAAAAAAAAATGGCAAACTTCCAGTTTTGAATGTAAACATAAACATTTCATTTCAAAGGGTGAGATTTAAACAATAAATATTCAACTAATGTAATAAATAAAAGGAAAATGGATTTGTTACTAACTGCTGCATGTGTAAGTAGACGATACGGAAAAAATTCCGATTTCCGTCTTTTGCTGAATTTACATGTTTTGAGCTTTCTTTACGTTTCAATTAACTGAAATTGGCTACTTATTTTTTTAAAAAAAGTGTCTTTATTGGTAGCTTTTGTGGGTAGAAGAAGCAAGTAGAAGATACATAAAAACTTTTGATTTCCGGTTTTCGATGAATTTACACGTTTTGAGATTTCCTTGCATTTTAATTAAGTAACATTGACTACTTATTTTTATTTTTTAAAAAGTGGATTTATTATTCTTTCCTCTGCATATATAAGTAGAAAATATAAGATTCAGAAAAGTTTTAGATTTTCGGTTTTCGATAAAGTTACATGTTTTGAAATTTCCCGAACTCAATTCGACCATTTTTGAAAACTATCTTTTTTTTTTTGTTCAAACACTGTACTTTATGAACCAATCGAATTAATTTAACAGAATTTGATACTTGGTTGGGCCTTCGTTTGACATGGTACCTATTAGCTTCTGAGCTGTATCACGCAACAAGGGGCGTTTTCACGTTGCGATTTTCTCTCATTTCAGGAAAGGCTAACATCTACAGAGAGAAATAGTTACATTAAGTAAAACTCTGATGATTCAGTTAGAGTGAATATCGGCAAACAATTGCCGCAGCTGTGTTGCAATTGCATTCCGTTTAGGACAAGGCAATAAATTTGCTTTGCCTCGCTTTGCAAAAAAAAAAAAAAAAAAAAAAAAAAATGGTCGAGTTTCGACCACTGGGCGATACTAGTTCAACTTAATCCCCTTTAGTTGTATTGGTAGAAATATACGATAATGTCATTCACCGTATTTATTACTTAGAATTAAATTTAAATAATTTAAAGATAATTACGTGAAATAGTATAATTAATAACATAGTCCATTGGATTAACACAAAAAAGGCGGGGCTTACTAACTGAAAATTGGAAAATTCTCCGATGGTGAGGGGGGGGGGGGGGGTAAAGTGTTCCTTCTTCAGATGGACTTCTTCTACAAGTATTTCTAACAATAATTTTAATCCTAATTAATTACAAAAGATTAATGTAAAAAGGCAATTAATGTTACTAAAGCAAAATAGTGTTTTCGATAATACGTAACAATTTTACTTTTCACCATAGCTGCAATATTTAAAAATCCGGAGCATTTGTTGTTATTTTTTTTAATCATTGTTAAATATTGGAGAAAAATAATCTAAAGTAAAAGGGGTGCTAAATAAAGGTAGAGCTAATAATGCTGCGAAATAAATTAAAATATTGGCAGTTGTGCCTTTGACCCCTGTCTAATTTAATTCTAAAAATTTGTGTATGCAGTTTCATCACTTTAAAGAGTTTCCAAATTTTATAGTTTATTCTGAAACAATGTTTGCACTGATTTTTTTTTCACTATATTTTTATAAAATGATTTTCTCCAAAATATATTTACGATAAAAAAAAAAAAAAGGTAAAAAAAGAAAGAAAGAAAATTGTAATTCATAAAAGTGGAATAAAAACAAGGTGTAGCTAATAAAACTCCGCAAAAAATTATAAAAGTTGGAAAGCTGGATTTTATATATATATATAAAGAGTTTTTTCTTAATTCTCTTGTAACTAAGTTATCACAGAATTCAAATAACCTTTTCTATCAGAAAAAGTATTTAAAATTTTCTTTGGTAATGTTTATGCGTTCCTTATTATTTCAAGGAATAGAATTTATTTTATTTTAGATACGAGAAAAATTCTAAATATACCTGTTCTAGGAAATTCTTTTCCCTTGAGGATTTTTCAAATATCTCGAAATTCTGTGAGTAGTATTGAAAAGTAGTTGATTTTCTCTCGTGTAGTAACATGAATGGTTGTCAAGAAGAAAAAGAGTACATAATATATATATGTATATAAATGAAATTGTAATAAATCCTTGTCACTGGAAAAAAAATCCATATTTATTATTGTTATTTTTAGGTGGGGTTAACAGTACTTCGAAATAAATTACAAATGTTACCAGATATGCAGTAGGTAGAATTATCAAGATTTTATTCTTAAATAATACACAGAAACATTCAGTATTTGAAAGTTTAAAGTAACGTTTGAGTTCATGGATTCAATGCAATTCTCAATCTTTGTGATGTTTGCTAATTTTTCTTCAAGTTTGTTGCATAACTGTAGAATCACCACCCTATATTTATATATGAAACTGGAAAAAAAAATTTCTAAAACAATATTCATATTTAAAATGGATTTTGAGTAGTCATGTTTAATTCTAGGAGTGATGTAAGCGAAAATATGTATACCAGTAAAATTAATCTCATCAGTTTTTAAATTTAAAATTTAAATGATATAAACACTGTTAAGTGTATGTTAAAAAAATAAGAAAACATAAAAGAAAGACAAAAGACGGGGTTTACTGGTCTATATCGTATATTATGCTGTAGTTGAATGTGCAACACTTCGCAGATGGCAAGTATTCTTATTTTGAACAGTTAGTCACGAATCTCTCCGTTCCTCTAAAATGTTATTTTGTTTAACAGAAGTTTTTTTAATTTTTGCTTGTAGGCCACGTAAAATTAAGTGCAGAGCTGCCAACCTAATCCGGCAAATTGTTAGTAACGCCCCTTTTCCTACACCACTTAATTTTTAGAGTAATTCTTATCAAATATATTTAGGATGAATTAAGAAAACAAATACTCTAAATATATATTGGTGTAGAAAAAGGGGCGTTACAAACAATTTGCCGGATTAGGTTGGCAGCTCTGTAAGTATTTCATGAAAGATGAGCCCCGCCTTCAGGTGTTCCTCTAAAATAACATACTTTACTCAAAAGAAAAAAAAAAAACGATTTTACGTGTTTTGTACTTTATATGCTACTGTTGTATGTATATGCCTGTGACATTATGAATTACTAAGAATAAAATTTGAAAGATTCAATCATGAATACGTAAACCATTTTAATAAATATTATAACGCTTTAGATGAACGCCAATATGTGGGGCTTACAGTTCAAAATAGGAAAATGCCCAACCGACAATGTGTTAAGTATTCGACTTTAAATCACTTAACCCTTTGTGCTGCAAGGTAATTCTAATTATTTAAATGACACCGCTTCAGAAATTCCCGAACAAAATTAAAATAAAATAAATTTTAAATTTTAAGGTTAAAAAGAAAACGGCTTATTCTGCTACGTTATAAATTTAAATTTTTGCTAAAAAAATTTCCGGGATGCGCTTTTACAGCTGGAGCTTAATATTACGTCTTCGCAGAGAGGACATCTCGCCACAAAGGGTTAAAATGTGTCTCACAAGGAAACATTCAAAAGGTGTCATCCTCAAAAAGTATTGAAAAAAATATATGTGATTCTACTCTTCATAAAACACCAGAAAATGAAAAAATTATCGGCTGAAATTAATTACAACGACCACAAAAAATTATCAAAATTAAGCATATTTGGCGATTTAGCGCTGTTAGGTGATACGTTTGCTAGCACCGAGATTGCCGTGTACGAACAGAGCCGTGTTTTTCTTTTCCCCCAAGTACTCAAAATCAATCGCCTAGCAGTATAAAATCGCCAAACATGCTTAATTTTGATAATTTTTTGTGGTCGCTGTAATTAATTTCAGCCGATAATTTTTTCATTTCCTGGTG
Organism: Salticus scenicus; assembly: GCA_963930645.1. NCBI lineage: Eukaryota > Metazoa > Arthropoda > Arachnida > Araneae > Salticidae > Salticus > Salticus scenicus. The sequence continues at coordinate 208,011,381 of OZ005659.1, read as the reverse complement.
CTTTATGAAGAGTAGAATCACATATATTTTTTTCAATACTTTTTGAAGATGACACCTTTTGAATGTTTCCTTGTCAGAAATCAATAAATACATTTTGGTCAAGATAGATAATATATGATCAGGATAGATAATACATAAGCTGAGATTGTCACATCCTTGGATGAAAGGCACTTTCTGTTGGAAAAGGGAAAATTAAAGTAAAAATCAGAAAACTTTAACATGTTCAACTAAAAAGACGAAAAAAAAAAAAAGGGGGGGGGATTTGGACTATATAAAGGCAATAATGAACAGAGAAGGAAAAGGGATAAAAAAGGACAAAGGAAGCCAATTTTAGGTTCCTACATAGGTATAATGAAATAGATTAGGATTAAAAAATTAATGAGAAATTAAAATATTAAGCGATGAGTCGTCATTTGTAGAACTGTACATGGATGGAACACAAGCGTAGAATTCATACCGGTATTTGTTTAATAAATCTCTGTACATATAATATCGTTGATTTAAGATGTAGAAAAAATTTCTACATTGGTAGTGGTATGAGTTCTCCGTCTGTGTTCCATCCCTGATTGTAGTATTTTGAGAAGGTTTGGAAGGGGTGAAGGGGAAGAACTTAATGCTAGAATCAAAGATTCAATTCACTAAGGCACAAATTTACGATTATATTAAATTCAATATTATTAAAATTTAAGAGATTACAGCAGGGATGGAACACGGGCGCAGAATTCATACCACCATCAATGTAAGAAAATTTTCTACTTCTTAAATCAGCGATATTATAAGTACAGAAATTTCTTCAACGGATTCCGGTATGAATTCTGCGCCCGTGTTCCATCCCTGATTACAGAGATAAGAGTTAAAATTCAGAATATTACAAAATTTTTCCTATAGAAATAGCTGTTTTATTTTTATTTTTTCAGTTTAATGCCCTTTTTCGTTAGATCATCAGAAAACATGACTGAATTTTGATTACTATCAGTCGAAAAATCTGACAGCGTATTTTTTTTTTTTTTTTAATATATAGTATTAGTATTACTTTTAAGTTTGTCCGCAAAAGTGCTTTTTGGGGAGGCTTTGTTTTTATTAAAAGGCTTATATGTGGGGGAAAGATTTTGATTTAGATGTCTATGATTACTATTTACATACGCCATAGTTGGCGGGGTGATTTTTTTCTGTAGTTTGAGCAACTGAACTCAGATAGTTGAGTTATTTTACATGATTTAGAGGGATATTTATCTTCCCTCACACAGACAGGTGAAAACTTACGGACTGTGGAAGAAGGTAAATAAAGCTGGTAGTTATGGCATTGCTTATGTCTTTTAGATTTGTAGTGATAAAGTTTAATATTAAAGCCAAACAATTCACTCATTTACGAAATATTTATTTAATTTTTGGGTTTGATCAATGAGGGAATTGGTCAGAGGTTTCTTTGTGTTAACCCGTTAGTAGTCGCTATAACAGCGCCACCTATTACAGATTGAGTACTTTTTATTTAACTGTCACCAATAATTTTAAGAATGTATGTGATCGACGTTTCTTCAATTTTATTCGCGTTTTATGTATATCAAATGCCACTTCTAAAAATTTTGGTGGCTATTGAATAAAAAAATCTGGTAACAATGAAGGATAGGCGGCAAATCAACCAACTAGCGACTACTAACGGGTTAAATTGGCGCAGTTAGGTGACTTTATTAATCTTAAAATTTAATTTTGTAAATCCAGATTTCACGTAGTCGCTTTAAGTTTGCTTAGGAATATTTTTGAGTGTAATGTTTTAAGGTCTAGAGATTCAAAGTTCCATAACGATGAATTCGATTGTGTTTATCTTAAAAGGGATTTTTTTTTCTTCGTTAAAAGTTCTTTGACGATGGCCAGTATCGGTAATGATGATTTGTTGAAGATGTTTTTCAAATACAGTATTAAGCTGTCTTTCGGGTTCACAAATTCTATGAATTCTACCAAAGGTCTTCTTTATAAAAAAAAAAGGAAGTTGGACGGAAGTTGATTTTAGGAACTTCCTTATTGGAGGAAGAAACACTGCCGGACCTATTCCTGTATCGCTACGGGTATCGATTTTGCGGATTGTTTCGACACAGAAAGGTTACGAATCACTGATATCGAAATCATAACTCGCGTATCTGATGTAAGGTACCAATTGAATGTCAATATGTCACTTCTGTGCTGAATTAATCTCTGCGATGAAGGCCACGTTATCATTTATGAGTAGAAGGGAAGGGATCTGATATTTTCTAAGCCAAGCAATGAGGGACAGTGTTGCAAAATTTAGGGGCTTTTCTATTCAATTATCACCAATAATTTTGAGGAGCGATATTTGATATGTATAACAGACGATTAATCTCCTAAGTCATTAGGCAATCCTTGCAATTACAATTTAGTGGATACTAAATAAAAATGTCACTAAATTTAACAACACTGATGAGGGTGTAGGATATAAGCTATCAGAAATAAAACAGTAAATTCCTGTCCACGTACCTTTAAGCTCTATAACGACCGCCAGATGCCGACGGCAGCGCATAGGATCATTTTCGTTAAAGTCCAGAAAAGAGAAATATAGATAGACTTTTCAGATTCAGTGTTTTCATTATTAAGCGCTCAGCGAGCGATTAATAAATAAAGATCAAGCTTGCCTATTTTAGAGATGTTTTAGATATTAAATAGAGGAATGTCCGAAATAATAGGCTGGTCCACATCCGTTAATCAATCCATGTGATCGGTAAAACTTCTAATCCGAACGAAGTCGCCAAATCGATTAATGTCTCTAATCAGTGTGATTTGTATAATAATGTATCGTGATTAAATAGGAAAGAGATTACCGTGTAAAAGTAATAGTAAAAAAAAAAAAAAAAAAAAAAAAGGAGGAGATTGTGAGCTCTGCTACATTGACCTGATTAAATAGCACAACCCATAGTTGAAAACATCTTAATTAATTTAGGAGCATTTTCAAGCCCTTTTTTATTTCATGCCATTTTTTTTTTTTTTTTTTTAATAATAATATTTTTTTCTTATTTAATCGTAGTCATATATTAGATAAACGTATTCTATAAGTGAAGCAGTGCGAAATAAAGACAGGACTAAAAATGCTTCGAGATAAATTAAAACGATGTCCTCTATAATTCTATGCACAACCCCAATATTCAAGTCAGTAAACCACAGCTTAGTTCAAATGTTTAGAATAATGAAATGTAGTAATTCCCAAGTATGGAATTAGAGACACTTTTTTTTTTCATTAGTAAACTACCATTTGTATACTCTTATGTTATAGAGAGATTTGTCAAATAAAAAACATAGTCAAAAATCTCAATCTCTGGAGAAAATTAAAGGGTTGAATTTATTCGTACTCGAATTAAGCTCATAGATTGGTTTTGTGTTTTATTACAAAGAAAGAATCTCATGATATAGTAGGCTATTTTTGGATTTGAACAAATTGACAAATACTTTTTAAACATAATCTGAAACATAAATCATGTATGCCCTTTCATTCTTTTGTAATGTGTTAACTGTATAAGGTATAATATATCTATAATTGCTTTTAATGGAATACTTAAAACCATTTCCAAGTAAGCTATGTATTTTTTTTTTCTTTAATTATTTTTAGGACTGAGGACTGTTAGTCTCAATCTGGGATTTTTGCGGTATCATTCTTCGATAGTTGGACATTTATCGAAATAATGTAACGATAGTTGGACATTTATCGAAATCTAAAATTTATCAAAAATATAATTGAATAATTTGAAAGCGATGTTATGATTTGAAAAAAAAAAAAAAAAAAATTTAATAGTCCTCCGTCCTAAACTAAATTCTGCTTTTGCCAGAATATCATCAAAATCCTTTTTTTTTTTTTTTTTGAAGGAAAAAAAAAAGGAAAGAAAGTTAATAGTAATCAGTATCGAAACAAACACTATCGAAAAAGTTTTTTTTAAATAATTTTGAATTAGGAAATAAAAAGTGCGCGTGCAAAATGAAATAAAAATAAGTAAAAAAGAAAACGAATCTAATGATTTAGTTTTTATATAAAACATGATCGCGTGCAATCTTAATTTTTTTTTTTTTTTTTACCGCTATTAATATTATTAATATTAATATTATCATTATCACTATCATTCATTTGTCTTGCTATCTAGGTTTTTGAAATTCAACATTGGAGGGCTCATATGGCTCAAACTATTTATTATTTTTATTTATTTTTTTATTTTTTATTTTTTGTTATTAGTTTTTCGTTGCATTTTGTTTGTTTTAAACATGGATAAAATTTTATTTATTTTATTTTATTTTATTTTATTTTGTTTCTTTGCTATAAGAAACCCTCAAGACATTTATCGATAATATTAGAAATTTGTGCTGAACTTCAATGACATTCAACTGAACTTCATTTAGGCAAGTGTATATTAATAAATAAATAAATAAAATAATACGTTATAAATAGTATTAAAATACACAAATTTTTGAATTTTGTGACATTTTGTGCAATAGTGAACATTTAAGATATACACACTACAATTTCCCAAATCCAATGATATCTTATAACGCATAAAACACACTCAACGTTGTATTTCTGAGATTTAAGATGATATATGTATATCATACCTGCCAACATTTTAATTAATATTCCGCAAAATTGTTAGCACTCGCCCCTTTTCCACACCATTTTACTTTTAGAATAGTTTTTTCGAAATGTAATTACGATTAAATAAGAAAAAAAAAAAATGATTAATAAAAGACTGGTGTGACAAAAAAGGTGGGATTAAAAAATTTAAGATGGGTATGTGCTCCAGTAATTGCCACGCTCCAGTAATTGACATATATCCCGAAATAATTAATAAATAATAAATATAATAAAATCATATATTTTACATATGAGTATTTTAAAATTTTATGTGAAACACTGGAGCATTGGGTGCTAATAACTGGTAAAATGAATAACTATCAATGTCAAACACTGGAACATAAGGGGGCAATTACTGATAAAATGAAAAACTGGCAGGGTCAATTTCTGGAACATTGTGTGGGTGTCAAACAAAAATTCATTAAAAAAAATTGTTATCAAATGCATATATTTTACCATGTAGGTGGTTCTGAATGTCTTTTATGCCATATGAATTAACTTAAGATTTCTAAAAATATTTTCTGGTGACTAGAACATTAAAAACATTAGAGATTGCTCTAAAAGCGTCAATCACTGGAGCACTTACACTAATTACGATTAAATAATAAAAAAATAGAATTAATAAAATATTGATGTGACAAAAAAGGTGGGATTAACAGTTTTACTATTTTGAAATTATTAGAATGTTGACACATATATTACATATACATATATCTAGTATATTATACTTCTGAGGAAAAATGAAAAATATTATGTGAATATATTAATGAATATTAAACACATTTTATTTAGTAGATTCAGTGTTAAAATGCATTGCAATTAGGATTACATACATACATGAGTGATAGTACGTCTAAAATTAATAAAAGAAGTTATATTAGTTCACTTGTTTTTCTTCAGTATATCTGGAAAATATATTTTGTTGGAGGTAAAATAACAGTATTTCAGTTTAGGTCCATGTCTCTCCGGTCCATAGAAAAAATAAATGGTTTCCATATGAATGAAGAAACTGACATATTTTTTCTTTCCAGGAAGAAGCTGGAAATCTTATGATACTATTTTGTGCCTCTTTTGTTGAAAAGAAGAACCGCGAGGAAAATTATTTCCGTCATTTTGTGTTTTCTTATTATTATGGTGAATTGGATTTCTGAAACCTAAGTAGGTCATTTAGAAGGGAAGTAAAATATAATGTCATATGAAGGAGAAATAATATAAAAGACGTATAGTTAAATTACTTTTAAGCTAGTAAAAGAGATATTGAAATTTGATTAATTCTATTCGCTAAACGAAAATTGTCTTTTGCGAAAAGACTATTTTTCCTATTGTTCACAATAATAGACTTGAAATGTAATAAAAGCTAGCGTTTTAAAAAGTTTATTTAGTATTTCTTAAATTAAATAATAATAATAATAATAATAATAATTCTTTGATTAAGAAAAAAAAATATATATATATATATATATATATGGAGATATGAGATGTAAATTTCTATTTAATATACATACACACACATACATATATATATATATATATATATATTAAATAGAAATTTACATCTCATATAATCATAGAAAATTGCAACTAAAGCTCATAAATACTGCAAATTCAAACAATTCCTAAACTCCCACTCAACTAATTGGATTCTGTTTAATTTATATGAACGCTTAATTTGTGTTGAATTCAAAATCATTTCTAAAACTTTCGCTGAAATTTAAATTACACGTAATGTTTATTATTATTATAATTATTATTATTATTATTATTATTATTATTATTATTATTATTTGCTTTCTAGCCTAATTTTTATGATATTTTGTTTATGTCAAGACTTCGTCTTTTTGAATATCACTATTTATATTTTTATGCGCTGTAGAAACTAAAAAGTTGCATTCTCTGAGCATGGAGACAATTGTTGATTAAAAGGTAAATTTGTCAACTGATATACACTACACATAGATTTAAGCGCACCTTTTCTTTTCATATTGAACATATCATATATTAGGATTTAGTATATTTATACGCTATAGAAGCTAATTATATCCTTCTCGTACATGGAGAAGTATGTTGAGTAACAGCGCCACCTGTCTCATGAATTGCATCCCAATTTAAATAATTATAGATTTCACAGTGATCCAGTTCATATTAAATATTTTTTAATTATACTTATTAGAAGTTGAGATATAACTTTTCCTTATCTGAGAGAACAACGGTATACAACAATGAAATTTTCCATTAAGTTATAAAAGTAAAATTCTATAGAAAATTTCTGGGATAAATGTTTGCAATTGAGATTTAGAATTATGTGCTACTGTAGTGGAAGTGGGAACAACGCCCTTCAAAGTGTTTATCGTAAATCCATACCTGTATTCATTCCAATAAATTATTCATAGAATTATTAGTACCCTCCTTTTTTTCACAACTTTTTTTTTTTAATATTTCCCTTTTATTTAATCGTAACTACATTTAGAGAAAATCACTCTGTAAAAGAAATGGTCTGCAAAAATAGGCGGGCACTAACTATATCAATCAGAGCAGGTATGTGTACGTTGGCAGGAAAGCGTAATTACACATTTAAATGTAGAATAATTTAAAAATTCGAAATAAATATGTTGGCATATCAGATACTGTAAGAAAATGGATGTTTAAAAAATATATATACTCACAAAAAATATACTTTAAAAAAATAATAAAAATATCTTGCTGAAAGACTGACGTAAAAAAGAAAATAGCACATATTTTTCTGGAAAAGGAGGAAAGCAAGTAATATCTTCTTCTCATATATGAGACTAGCAGGCAACGCCCGCTTCGCTGGTCCCTATTTTTAAATGAATCACTATAATGAATTCTCAAAATTGCATTAATTTTTATCACGTGAAAAAAAAAGAGAAACAAAATCTGATTAGGAAAAATGTCGCACTGGGTTCTCACTGCCTTCGGAAAAAATTCCCAACATGCTCTAACCCTTATTTCTATTATTTTCCCACTTCGCCCCCCCCCCTTCTGTCTATCCTAATAATTTTACAAATTTGAAAATCGATTTGTAAGTATCAAAAACCTCTATGCACCAGTTTTGAACGATATATCTCTATTTTTATTTATTTGCCGCTCTACTCCCCCGCCTTCCCGCTCTTCCAATAATTTTAAAAATTCGAAAATATCCGCAATCGATTTGTAGGTATTGGAAACCTCTATGTACTAATTTTGAATGATCTAACTCTATTTTCTTTTTTTTTTTTGCCCCTCTGCCCCCCTTCCCGGCCCTCCTAATAGCTTTACACTTTCGAAAATATCCCCATTCGACTTGCAGGCATCTAAAACCTATCTGTACCAATTTTGAACGGCCTAACTGTATTTCTATTTGTTTTTGACCATAGCCCCCCCCCCCTTACCGCCCCACCTAATAATTTTAAAAATTCGAAAATAACCGCAATCGATTTGTAAGTATCGAAAACATCTATATACCAATTTTGAACGAACTAACTCTATTTTTAATTTTCCCCCCCTCTCCCCTCCCCCTTTCTCGGCCCTCCTCATAGCTTTACACTTTCGAAAATATCCCCATTCGACTTGCAGGCATCTAAAACCTATCTGTACCAATTTTGAACGGCCTAACTGTATTTCTATTTGTTTTTGCCCCATAGCCCCCTCCCTTGCCGCCCCCCCTTCCCGCCCCTCCTAATAATTTTACAAATTCGAAAATATCCGAAATCGATTTGTAGGTATCGAAAACCTCTATATATCAATTTTGAACGATCTAACTCTATTTTTATTTTTTGCCCCCCCCCTCTCCCCTACCCCCCTTCCTGCCCCTCCTAGTAACTTTACACAATCGAAAATATCTTCATTCGACTTGCCGGCCTCTAAAACCTATCTGTATCAATTTTGAACGCCCTAACTGTATTTCTATTTGTTTTGCCCCTTAGCCCCTTCCCCCCCCCCTTGCTGCCCCACCTGGGGGCTGAATTTCTAAAATTCCAGAAATTGGTTTTTAGATATTTGCATTAGCTATATTTTAGAGCAAAAATTTCACGCATATCTATTTTTTTGTTTGAGATATATAGGATTATGCGAAATCACGTTTTACGCATGTGAAATCACGTTTTGCCCCCCCGCCCCCCTTGGGGACCGAATTTGGAAAATTCCAGAAATTGCTTTTTAGACATTTGTATTAGCTATATTTTAAAGCAAAAATTTTACGGATATCTGTTTTTTTGTTTGAGATATGAAGGATTTTGTGAAATCACGTTTTGCCCCCCCTCCCCCCCATGGTGGGTGAATTTTGTAAAATCGCTTCTTAGTGGATGCCTACGTCATAGAAAGAACATTGTCACAAAATTTCATGCTTCTAGGTCCAGGGGTTTGGTCTGGGCGTTGATAGATCACCCCCTCACTCACTCAGGAAGTGTTCTTTTATATATATAGATTCTAGAAGTATTTAGATAATGCTTGCGTATCTCCTGCTAAAAATAAGAGCCATAAAGAAAATGTGTGTGTCCCATTTTGTGTATTTCTATTATGACAGCGAATTTGTTTCTTAAACTCTGGTAGGTTATCTGAAATGAATTGAATCATATAGTTCTATAAATAAGAGGTATAATAAGTATATTGAAGCTTCATTTTCTTGGCTGTATAAAGTAACTGGAAACTGCTGCAAAAAGTGCTAATAAATTTTTCTATCTCTTTATATAAAATATTTGAGATGAAATAATAATAATAATTAATGTTTCATAAACACGCGTACACAATAATAATAATAATAATAATAATATAATAAAATATCTGGAAAAAATATATAAGTAATTTTCTGTATAAATAAAACTTGGTAGGAAATACATAATCTGTAAAACTCACATTAGTGATTTTTTTTTTTAAAGGATTATCCCTAATTTCACTAAAAACTTATGACTTTTTATTATTTTTTAAACGAAATTATCTAAAAAAAAAACCTAACAAATTAAATTTAAATAAAGAAGGAAAATTCATACTAATGCATGAATAATTCCATAGTAAAAATAGTGTCAGTCATACATGAAGATATTTCCTGTACCATTCTATTTAATAAAAAAAAAAAAATAAAAAAAAAAAAAAAAAAAAAAAACAGAAACTATTGTAAAAATTTTAAATTGCTAATTTCTGTATGCTGATTATGGTAAAAAAAGAAAACGAAAATCTTACACTTTTGTGTGATAGTAATTAATCATATGTGCCATAGAGTTAATGTTATATAATATTTTGTTATCTATTTGTTTTCTAAGTTTCTATTCATCATTTTTTTTTTAATTCTTCTAATGTACGTTTTCCATATATATATATATATATATATATATATATATATATATATATACATTATTTGAATCAGATATGAACCAGTATCCCTATTTCATCGCCGCTAAAGCGTGGGAAAGGGACTCGTATTGCTAGGAATGTTGGAGGTGATGCCACGTGACTATGCACATCGTATTATTATAAAATTTCTCACATGTGAAGTTGTCAAATCAGCCGAAATCATTTAAACACTTTAGGGACAGTTTGGAGAGACTAGTCTCATAAATCCTCAAGTGTACAAACGGCACAAATAATGCCACTTGAAGGGTAAAAATTCTCCTTTGAGGCCGGAAGGCTATGAAGTTTTGGATATTTAAAGGTATTTGCAATTGTATGTCCCTCATAAAGGCCGTTAATTGGATGCCGCCTACTTCTTTTAGCTTGTGGATGAGATAACGCTTGCATAAGATTCCGGTTAGATTTCTGATAAAAAAATTTAATTATTCTTTACTAACATGGCCTGTTTTCACACATTACCCAGCCAAACGAACAGTTTAATGAAACTCATTGGTGTTCATTCATCCATTCATCAATGTTTGTATCTTGTACAACACTGGATCACCCTTCCTACAGTTCTGATCTATCACCGTGCTATTGTCACATATTTGGGCAACTGAAAGAAGATCTAGGAAGTGAGCGATTCGACAATTCTGCTATTAAGGTATTCGTGTGCCATTAGCTAAAAGTGCGCTTTCGCCTTTTTTTATGTGGATGACATTAATATTTTTTCCCTTATTAACTGGAGAAAATGCACGATAAAATCAGGAAATAGTATTAACTATACAGCAAAAAGATTGACCGAAAATAGTATTTACATTTAATGTTTGTATCTTGTATAAAAAAATTTAGTTCTTATTTGATTTACTTCGTAGTATACACGGTGTTTAACGCATTGCGTACCGACTAATTCTTTTGTCTTGTAAAAAGTTTGAGGCTATATCACGTATTACTATAATTAATAGTAACTAGAATTATCTTACAATTTCCGTCTAACACTAAAAAAAATCTTTTTGATGATAGCGTCAGTGTTTCTTCTTTTCCCTTTTTTAACACTTTTCAACTTTGTTGAAGAACATTAAGGACTACGGTTTGTTTGTCTGCCCGCTTTCTAACTCCCGTAAATATTCATGGAATTTCTTGAAACTGATATATGTTATTCAAGTTTATTATCGGAATCTCCTTATTGAAAATGGACTGAATATCTCTACTGGTTTGCGTACAAGGACACCTGAAATTATTCTAAAGCATTTTGTTCTATGAGAGGTTTTCTATAAACCGTAGTTTAATACCTTTGTCATACACAAATCTTAATGAACTTGAAGCAATGCGTTCTATGATAAATATTTCTATAAACCAAATTTTAATAGCTTCAATTTGTATAAATCCTAATGAAATTGAAATATGTTATTTATACACAAAAAATAATGCTTTCTATAGAGTGTAGTTTGATTAGCATTAAATTTACAGGGCCACACAAAAATATTCGGTTACGTTGAAGGTTAAAGGTTGGGAATTTGTTAAAATTCCATTTTACTTTGCACTAAGCGTTTTTAACACTTTATAGCAATTTTTAAGTGTGGATATGTGACTTCAATTTGTGTATCAGTCTGAGGACTGTTCCTCTGTCTATCTGTCCAACTGACCACCCTCAGCGTCCGTAAATATTTTCAGATTTTTTTTTTAAATATGTTATTCAAGTTCACTATAAAGTGTTCCTTATTTAAAGTGGCATTAATAGGTCCTGTTTAACAGTTTGTGTACAGTCACCCCCCCCCAAAAAAAACGCCACCCCCCCCCACCTAATATCGCCGTAAACTATCGTAGAAACATACGGCTGATACCTATCGATCACTAATAACGTCTAGTTTTTAATGGTGTAGTTAGATTTTGCCTAAGGGGTCATCTACATATTAAAACACGTATAAACTTCATTTTTTTCAATGACGACCTCTATTTTTCACCACATATTCAGATTTCTGAGATCAAGGCAGTTCGGAAAACCTACCTATTTATATACTTTAAATCAATTCTGAACAGAGTTACACGTGAAAATGTGTTAGGGGACCGTATACACATTTAGAAAAAATAAATCGTGATCTACCACCCAATATATATTATTTATTAAATTTCACACCGGAAAAAATGTTCAAAAATGTTATTTATAAAATAAAAAACGATTCAAAATCCCAGAACTTTCTGTGTTAGCTTATGAATTAAAAGATTTTTATTGGTTTCAATTTATTAAACATTGATTAGTTAAATACAACACTTCATATAAAGAAAATTAAATAGCTTGAAGCATATGAACCCCACAATGTTGAATTACAAAAATCTAGATACCAAGGTAAAAGAACAACAGCAATAATGATAATAATATTAATAGCGCTTAAAAAAAAAAAAAAAAAAGTATTTAATATTTAAGAAAAAGAATTATCTACTTCTTAAAAGCAAAAACTGTTTTATTTAAGCGACAAAAATTTAAGTTAAAATACATATATAATAAAATATATATATAAAATACATATACAATATATATATGTAAAAACAATTAATATCTACTAACTAACAATTAATATCTTCTTCTTGTTGGGTATATTTTTATTTTATACAGTAAGCCTCGCATGAAAGTGTTACTATAAAGATTTACATTTGATTTTAGGCGTTTAAACCAACAATAGATAATATACAAAAATATAGATAACAAGATTTAAACTAAAATCTGAGAAAGGATATTTAACATTTTCGCGACCACTGACGTAGTTTCACATCATTTTGAAATCTGTAACTCCTTCAGTGGGCGTTTCTTTGACAATTTGTTTGTTACGATATTTCTTAAGAATATTCCTTATATTCATATATATATAAACAAAATAGTATGAATACAAATACTTTCACTAGAAAGAGTATAATTATTGTGTATATTCATATGAAAATAAATATGGATATAGAAAAAACGGTTTCCTATAGCCTAGAACGAATATTCCCCGTTCTGCAGTCGTCTACTGTACTTAAATTCTTAATTTTAAATGCGTAAAATCTATATCTTTAAAAGTTATAAGACATATTACTTAGTTTTAAATTCTTTTTCCGTGATAAATGTGTCGTCAGTTTTACGCCGTGATTAGAATAATCGAAAATAAATAATATTATATATTGCGAAGTCATGCGATAAAATTTAAAAAGCATAAACGGTAGAGTAAACGAATGCGAAAATGTCACAACAAGATTAAAACAGAGAAAATGTTTTAAAAAATCTGATAAAAATTAATTATATTAATTTAAAAGAAAGCAAAAATAAAAGTATTTTTCACTGCATATTGCTCTTTCAAATAATAATTCTTGTCCTACCGCATTTTCTGAATCATGATACATAACTTGAGATGCACGAATCCTAGAATATTCAAGTTAAAAACAAAAGACAAAAGGGATAAAATAGAATTTTAGCTGTGAGAAACTAGAAAAAGTTATGTAATATTTAAGAACAAAGACTTAACATTTCAGAATCGAGTAAACTCATTTTTGCAGCGAAAGCCACGCCTTTACAGAATTTTTCTAAAACTTTACATTATAAAACAAAATTATTTTACATACATCCAATTACATCATTTAAATTTTGTCTTCAGCATTCAATGTAGTAAATGTCATTGACATTTATGCATACCAGCGTCAAATATAGAGTCTATACGAGTATGCAAACTAGTTTGTTTTAATAGTGTTTCCGCAATATAGAGGCGGGGCTACATTTCTTTTGGAATTATTTCCCAATCTCTTGCCTGCATTGCGATAATTTTATTAAAAAATAAGCCAATTTGTATAATAAACATCGAAATGTTCCTTAGAAAACAATTACAATAACTTAAAGGTAAATTAAAATAGTTTTTTGTCAAAATGTATAGAAATATTGACTCACAGAAGATACAAATTATAACAAGTGACGCCCCCCTAACAGCAGTAAAAAATGAAATACCACTGTAACTCAAAAAATAATGTTAGGAACGAGCTGCAAATTTGGAAACCCATGTTTTTGATGATGCCCGTTCTATTCGTGCAAAAATGTACATAGGTCATAATTCATAATTTTTTCAAATATGAATTTATTAATAATTTTAATAATTAAAAAAATGTTTTTTTAGCAAAAATTTGCATGGAATATGTTTGGGTCACTTCATTCTAACAAATAAAAAAAAAACAGAATTTAAATTTCATAATTATTTCGGAAGATATGATGTCACATTCATTTAACATTAGCATCCCCAAACTTTTACAGCTTATAACTCTATGACAAATTGAGCGAAATATATAAACTATACCATTTTCCGTGATGATTTGATCCAAGGAATTCAAATAAATTATAAAAAAGGGGGGTTACCATTGAAAAAAATGAAGTTGATGTCAGTTTTAATATGTAGACGACCCCCTAAGTAAAATCTAACTATAACATTATAAACTAGACGTTATTACAAACTGATCGGTACCATTCGCATGTTTCTACGATAATTTACGACGAAATTGGGTGGGGGGGGGGGGGGTGGCGTTTTTTTTTTTTTGGGTGACTGTAAAAAAATAAACACGCACACACAGAAAAAGAAGCTAGTGCATTGCATTTTAGGACAGACACTTTTAAAAGTCACATTCAGATAACTCTCTTCTACAAAAATTAACATTTATTGTTAATATACTAAAATAATATTTTGTATAGAAAATTATGCACTTAAACTTCAGATTTACGGGGCTACACTAAAATATTCAGATACATTAAGGGTTGCAATTAGAATCTAAGGGATGTATTTTCTTTTGCGTGAAGCATTTTTAACGCTTTCCAGCAGTGTTTAAGTGTAATGATGAATTCAATTAGTTTATCTGTATGCCTTCCAGTCCTTCTATCTGCCCGTTGTGGGATAATGCAGACAAAGAACATTGAATGTTATAGGATACAAGTGGAAAGTGTTAACAATCAATGTGTACGGCATGCGTTTTCGTTCTTGTTATTTTTTGTTTAATTTCTTTATCTATTATTTGTCCCTTTCTGTGTACACACCTGTCAAAGTTCAAATTAAAATTCCACAAAATTGTTTGTACTCACCGTTAACCAACATCACATTTTTTGAAGAGTAATTTCCTCCAAATTTAATTAGATTAAATAAAATGAAAAATACTCTTCAAACAAATAACAAAAAAAAAAAAAAAAAAAAGGCTGGTATGAAAAAAGAGGTGGATTGTAACAATGTTACGGAAAAGTATTTAGAATATTGGCAGGTCTGTTTCTCTCTCTCTATATATTTTTTTCTGAATTTAATGGATACTTTTTTTTTTTTTTTTTTTTTTTTAGTTTCTAAAGAAGATAAGAAACAAATTTATAAAGAAATAAGTTTAAAAATAATAAGAATAGTAGAAAATATTATAAGTTATAACATTCTTAAAAAAGAGTTAGAATATGTATGACATAATTTACATGTAAAGTATCACGTCGTTTATCGGAGAAAAAAAGTGTACTTTCCCTCCAGGCTGCGTCAGTCACTGACGACTGACATTAAACTGTCCGTAGAAGCCGCGACAATCGCCGGTGAGTGACAGTGCAATTAATAAACAATGTGAAACTTGAAGAAAAAAAGTTTTAATTACTACGTTGTTTTAAATTACACTGTCTTTAGGATTTTTTTTTTTTTTTTTCTAATTTAACAAAAAAAAAAAAAAAAAAAAAAAATCTGAGCAGTTAACATGATCTGACTGGGATTTTCTGGTTCACAAAGGTCAAAGTGTTTGTGTCAAATGTAAAAAAAAAGGAAAAACAATTTTATTTTTCCCAATTTAAAGCATGGGCTTTTTTAAACGAAATTTATTTTTTCGAGTAATATATGTATGTATATGTAAGTATTTATGTGTAGTAACAAACAAATTATCTCTCTTTTTCTTTCTATAAAGCAATTACTTTCTAGATTCAATCCTTGATTTTATGCGTACATCATAACTGTTCTGATTATATAGAAACACGGTTTTTGAGAGGAGTTAATATTTTGTTTTTATCAGAAACGGTTTTTGAGAGGAGTTAATATTTTGTTTTTATCAGAAACTGTTGTAAATTGAATACGTCAAGTTAAAAATATTCCTTACGTCTTCTTCTTCTACTTCTTTTTTTTTTTTTTTTTTTTTTTTTAAATGAATCTTCTTAAAGCTTCTTTTAGTAGATTTTTATATATATTATCACAAAACTAAAAAAAAAAAAAAAAAAAAGGTTTCACATAATTATGATTATATAAATATAAAATCCCAACTAGTGTAAAATATTTTGAAAGTCTAAGTGAAAAGTTTATGCGAAAGCGGCATTTTAAAATTTAATTATTATTTAAGAAATTTAATTAATATCTTATTTATTTATAATATTAATGTTAATATGACATTTTGCAACTACAAAGACTATATGAATCTGCAACTTTTACCTGTTATAGACTTATAAATGTAGTATTCTCTTTCCTTTTCATAACTTTCATTTCTTTCTTCTTTTCTTTTTTCCCCCTCTCTCTGTCTCTCTTTTCTTTTTAAAGTTCATTGCCGTTTGAAAAGCAAATATCTTTTATTCATAAAACTCATTTTAACGAGAAACTTAATGAATTATTCCTTTTGATATAAATATTCTCCATCAACAAACATATGAATGTAAGCTCCATTTTTTTTTTAAACATGGGTTTCTTTTTAAATAAGTCAATAATAATTCATAAAAAAAAGGGGGGGGGAAGTAAGAAAGAAAGAGAGAGAGAGAAACCTCAAATGATGCTTGTTTTCCTAATAATGATTCTCAAACATTTTAATTTTAGCTTAATGACATTTGAAAAGCCATTTGCATTTTTCTCTGTTAAATGCAATTCCATTATTACCATTATCGATACCGGCAATCATAATGATTCGCATGTTTAAAATGCAAAATGCAAATTACATATGTCATAGTAGGGATTTTCCCGTTTGATAAATCGACATATGTCGTAAAGTTCCATTTAAGTTAATTGCGTTTAGAAATTCAGGGAGAACATGAATCAGAGGGAAAAAAATGTAATATTTATGATACTTTTTTTTTCTTTTACTATTGTTACTTTTACTCTTTCGCATTTATTATGTCAACTCTCTTACGTACTTAAAATGATAATTTAAACTCAATAAAGACAAAAATACTGCAGTAATTTGATTTAATTGCAATTATGACAGTCAGTTATCTAAAAGAGTAATTAAGTATTTTTTAAGTCATAATGAACAATGCATGAAACATGAGAGTTTGAAATATTTCTTATTTAAGAAAATAAATCGTTTATAATAACTCTTAGAAAATTAAACATTTAAATTTCAATGTAATAGTAGTAAAAAAATTATATTGTAAAACGATAACCATATGTAGACGCACACATATATACACATTTATGTCATTGAAAAAAGGAAAGAACTTTCATATTAACTGAAATACACATTAAAAAGTAACGTTTTATAAAAATTTAAATTTACTTTTTTAAATGATTGTCAAGCCATTTTAAATTGGTTAAAAGCATGTATAAAAGAAGAAAACGTGTAAAATACAGCAGCCGCCGCTTTATAAAATCACGTCTGTTTTCATCAAAATGATTTTATTAAGCGGCTGATTTTTATATCCGGCGAACATGCCCGAACTCGATGAAAGAGTATCCATTATCTAAATATGGAAAGAAATTCTTTGCCCTTCCATCTATCAACTAGCCATCGGTAGAAATGCAGATTTCGTTACTTATCATTCTTATACAATTTTTAGCTTTTTAGGCCAAAATTACGTAAAAGATGAAAATTTTCTTTGACTTGACATTCCTGTACCTTGTACCTATCTATAAGTGCTGCATTGATGATTTATGCTTTTCCGATTCATATTCGCTTGCGGTTCACTCTTCCGTTTGGTACAATTTAGGCGCTAATATCATCTTTATTCTTATGTTTATATGAAGCAAATTGAGAAATTTCAAGCTTCGATGTCGCCTTTCTTTGACTATACATTTGAAGAAAACAATTATGCTTTACTAAAATTTTACGCTTTACCTTCAAAATAAAAAAAAAAAATCCGCTTGCATATCTTGCAGCTTAGTTGCTTTAAAATAAGAACTAGAAACTCTATGTGAATATTTAAAGACAGAAAAAATACTCATTTGCCAATCATTTGGCGAACTCAATCCTTGAATCCATAACTACAACACTTGGCGGAGCGTGTTTTTTTTTTTTTTTTTTTTTTTTTTTTGAGGTGTAAAATTTTTGACAAAAAGTAATAATGTGATGACTTGCTATGTTTTGCTTCTTTTTTTCATTTCAAAAATCCAGTGAGGAAATGTAATTCGTTGTTCAGCTTACATATATGATCATTTTTACAGTTGAAGAGATTTTCTTTTAAGTTTATTAACTGGCAATGCTGATTTTATTAAGCGGCGGTTTCCATTTATTTGATTTTGGACCCAGCAATTTGATCAGATTAAGCGGCTGATTTTATTAAACACTAATTTTATAAAGCGACGGGTACTGTATTATAAAAATTACATACAGAAATTTATAAAAATTCATAAACGTAATTTCCAACATGTACGATTGAATTGGGTAAAAAAAAAAAAAAAAAAAAAGCTTTCAAACTAATTGAAACCCACTTAAAAAAGTAACGTTTTATAAAAGAATATTTATTTGTTTATTTACATAATTTGTACTAATTGTCAAACCATTTCATATTGGTTAAAAATATGTATAAAAGAGGAAACGTGTAAAAAATTATAATTATAATATATATATATGTATATATGTATATGGGCCTTTATAAAATTACGTAAACGTAATTTGCAACACGTACGATATATTTGAAAATAGTAACAATGATAAAAACTTTCAAATTAATTGAAAAACACTTTCAGAAGTAAAATTTTAAAACAGCTAACATTTCATTTTTTTATTAATTGTCAAACCAATTCATATTGGTTATAAATATGTACAAAAGAAGAAAACGTGTAAAATATTTCGATTAAACACACACACATGCATATATATATATATATATATAGATAGATAGATAGATAGATATAGATATAGATATAGAGACATTTACAAAATTACATAAGCCAAATACGATTTATTTAAAAAAAAAAAAAAAAAAAAAAAAGCGCTTTTCATTAAAAAATTACTAATGTTATTACATTAAACTAAAGACATTCTTTCTCACAATTAAACAAATAGTTTCTTTTTGATATATTTAATATTCTGTGTTCACTGTATTTGCCTGTTAAATATTTTCTTCATATATTTGACACACATGTTCTCCTTACATACTTCCAATTTCACACCTCCGTATACTGCTGTCATTTACGCACCTCCCCTCCCACATATCTCTGTTATTTTCAATTTTGCATCATTTTTTAGTTATAGTTTTAATAAATATTGTTTTGTTTAGCATTGGTCGTTTAAGTATTAGATGATTATTTTGGTATAGAACAAGGTATGTTTATTACAATTCAAAATTTTAAAAGGGGATTTAAAAGAGTAATAAAGTATTTTATTAAAGGTGCATGAAATTATTCTATGCATGAAACATAAGAGTTTGAAATATTTATTATTTAGGTATATATGTCATGCTTTTTTATTTGATATGCTAAATCGATAATCATGTGTACACACACACACACACACACATACGCACGCACATAAGTAATAAAAAAAAAAAAAAAAAAAAACTTTCAAATTAATTGAAATGTAGATTTAGAAAGTAAAGTTTTTATAAAAATTTAAATTTAATTTTTAAAATAATTGTCAAACCATTTCATATTCGTTAGAAATATGTGTAAAAGAAGAAAACGTGTAATATATATATATATATATATATTAAAGTGCCCCTTAACTGAGAAGGATTTTTTTTTCTTTATCTAATACGGAAACTCTCTTTTTTTCTATTTGACCCTTAGCACTTTTGAGAAAAATATCAGCTCTCTGGGATAATGTTAAAACGTGCCGGATTGAAGGGAAAATGCTAATATCTAGATTAGAACAGATCCACTCAATACAAAAGTTAAAATATAAGGGGTTTTTGTAACATTTTTATTTTTACTTAATCGATATACAATGGTAATTCAGCGTTCGCTGACAGTAAATAAATATTGATATATAAAACCGTGTATCATATATATATATATATATATATATATTTCTTTTGAGAGGATCTAAAATTCGTTTCAATTAATCTCACATGTCTAACTGAATATACGAGATATTTGTTTGAGACTTTCATATAAGTAGTTCAATATTTTTTGCTGTTAAATTAGAGAAGAAAAACTTGCGCATGGGTATGTAAAATGTATTTAATAAAAATACTCATATTTTGTAAGATATTTAACACTTTTGCTTTCTAATTGCAGTATACTGTATCTAATATAGTACTCCACGTTTCCTAAAAAACATTTTGCACTGTGTCTAGTACCGTACATGTTATATTTAAAAAATTTACTTTTTTTTTTTTTTTTGCATTTTTTAAAAGATACCGTTCTATATCAATGAATAGGTATATATGGTAGCCTTATAAAAATTTATACAGATATTTAGAATAATCTATCTTTATAAGCACATTCTGTAGCAAAAACGCATTTCAAGACTCACATTTTACAGGGTATTTAAAAACATTTTGAGTTTTGTTTAATATTTTACTGGTCCCCATCACCTCTTCAGGGCAATGGTTTTCTGAAATATATAAGGTATAACATGTTCTTTATGCTCTCAAAATCTCAAGATAATTTATAAATATTTTTTTCTTTTTTTTGATATGTATCAAAACGTTTAAATTATACTTATTTGTGGATAGTATATAATATGGATGTTCTATTATAAAAATATTGGTATTGAAAAATGTGAATGCACTGACAAATGATTTGTGTACAAGGAAGTCTATTTAGCATTGTGAGATAAAGTAAAATCATTTCATAAGATCATTTTAGGTTCTTTATCATTTTTAAAGAATGCTTCCAAATTGTAATATAGTCTGTATTTAATATTTTTACAATATTGGGCATTTCTTCCTTTGGCATGAGATTATAGCGTGGAATGAAAAATTTATGTAAAGTAAAGCTACGAGAGATTGCGCACAAAGGGTATTAGCATGAACGAGTACAATGTGTGCTCTGAAACTCCTGATAGTTCAACAATATTCATAGCGGAGTGCCCAGTTAAATGCGCATGTTCATTGTTTGAACAGTCTAAGATTAAACGTGGTTATTTTGTCTCGTTTCCAAAAATATTTGCTTAAATTTTCAAAACCCTTTCTAAGAATTTTTATAGAATGGTAGTATTGTAGATATTTTTAAATTAAACGATTTTCCATGGACTCGTTTATAAATTTTACTTGTGGCAGGTGGTTGCATGAAAGTTGCATCATTTATAACAACGAGTGCAACGTTATAGACGGCGACAGATTTTGTCAACAAACAAGAAACCTTTCAAACTGAAAAGGAACTTTATTAATTTTAAGTTAAATATATTATCTAGTAACTAAATGTTAATTTTTATTATCTAGTCTTTTTTTTTTCTTTAATTTATTTTCTTTACATAAAAAAATTTAAATCCTTTTATTTTTCTCTTTAAATTTTTATTTTAATTTTTATTATTTTAATTATTAAATTGAAATACCTACGTGCAATACAAAAATATTTGCTTACAAAAACCTTATACCAATGTCATTTAAGTGCAGTTATCATTCTTAACAATTTAATTGTAGTTAAAATTAAGCGCAATATCTCCTACCCATTTGCGCAAACTACCTTCCCTATAAACAGGGAATAAATTTACCTACCCTATAAGGAGAGATTGCGTAAAATAGCTCTCTTGCTTTTATTGCAGCTGCTGTTTCAAATCATAGTATTACAACAAAATAGTAATGGAAATGCGTAGAAGAAGGATCAGTTCAAAGCTATGCACCAACAGTTTAGCAAAAAAAAAAAAAAAAAAAAATGTAGTTTTTTATAACGTTTTGAAGTATTGTGAGCAAACTCTCCTGGTTCTACCTTATTATTACTTAAGAAGTCTTGCTCGGTCCAATAAAGTTTAAATAATTATGTATTTCTATTATTGAATATTAAATGATTTAAATATAATAAGAACAATCATAACTGTTTCCCCTGTTTAATAATTTATCAAGTACACGTTTTTGTAAAATGAAAAATTATAGAAATTACTCTTAAAAAAAAAAAAAAAATGAAATATATATATACATACATATTAAGGATGTAAAAAAAAAAAAAAAAAAAAAAAAAAAAAGATTACATTTTGAGTGATAAAATGCTGTTAGAGATTTAGAAAAAAAAAAGAATCTACATTACAAGCAGAACCTTAATAATAGTAATAAAATATATTCAATTAAAGATTTGTTATTAACATTTCTGCCCCCAAGTCAACATATACGGAAAAAATTGTACTCGGAAAAAAAAAAGCCGTATTGTTAAATAAGAAAGAACCGGTTTCTTTAGATGATCCTTCTGTGTCATTCAAAAGGGAAAAAAAAAAAAAAAAAAAAAAAGAGGACACGAAATTTCTCCTTTTCTTAGGATTTTCCTTTTTGAGCAAGAAAGAGTACTTGTGAAATATTTCAAGCATTTTTATTTAGAAATAAAAATACATTTTTAACAAACTGGAAAAATAAGTCTAATGATCCATAATACTATTTATTATCGTCTATTAGATTAAGGGAATAGTGTTTTTTTCATCTAAAAAAGGAAAAGAAAATGATTTATGTTTTGGATTATTAGTTGCTTTGATATGTTTAGTTATAAATCTTTAAATTAAAACTTACAAGAAAAATTATTGTTATATATATATATATATATATATTTTTTTTTTTTTTTTTCTAAATTACAGTTACTCATGCATAATCTCTTGAAATATAAATTTGTTTAAATTTGTTGTTTGTGTGCAATGGTAGTAGAGGGAAAAGGCGGGTTCTCTACCTGCGGCGTTTGCGGCAACCACGTGACCGGAAGTGGGCATGACCGGAAGGGGCGTGGTTATGACGTCATCGAGTTGAGTTGAGTTGTTTTGAGCTGAATGTTGAGTTGTTGGGTGCTGCAGGTTTCGGTTTCGTTTTATTTCGTGAAAGATGGCGAGGGTTTTATTTTTGAGAATGGCAACACCCAATTACTTTTTAGAGAATGGCAACTATTTTAGTTTCGGAATCGGGACTTAGAAAATTTTTTGCTGTAAAATATGACGAGGGTCCTTGAGTTTTTAGTTTGGAGAAACGGTAGTTACTTTTTATCGAATGGCAACGACTTTAGTTTCGGAATGGGCACTTTGAAAATTTTTCGGCGTGAAACATGATGAGGGTACCGCTTGCCAATTAAAAGCTCATTAAGGAAGATTTTTAATTAATACTTAATTAAGACGGAATTAATATTAAATATGTTTTTTTAATCTCTTTATTTTTTTTCGACATTAATGACAGGTGTTTATGACGCACTCCTTCGTGTTAGAACAAGACTCGATCATGTTAGAACATGTATCATTTCTAAATGAAAAGCTCGTTAGTGAAGATTACAAATAATACTTAATTGAGATGTAATTAATTTTTAATTTTTCAGCTGTAAGTTGAGTTGTAGTATTCTGCTGGTTTCGATTTTGATTTTTTGTAAAAGTTTAACAGTGTTTTATTTTAGACAATGGCAACACCGTCTTATATTTTAAGGAATGGCAACACTAAATTGCTGTTTTAGAGAATGGCAACGACTTTAGTTTTGGAATGGACACTTTGAAAATTTTTTGGCGTGAAACATGATGAGGATACCGTTTGCAAATTAAAAGCTCATTGAGGAAGACATTTAATTAATATTTAAATAAGACGGAACTAATATTAAATCTCTTTTTTAATCTCTTTTTTTCCGACATTAATGACTGGTATTTATGACGCACTATTTCGCGTTGGAATAAGTATTCACAAGTAATCCAGTATTATTTATTAATTAAGATGGAATAAATATCGATTTTGTTTTCAAGTTATTATTATTATTTTTTTTTTTTTTCAAATTACTTTTTTAAGTATCTGCCCATATCAGTGTTGGGCAAAATTCAATCATTTCGATGACTAACGATTAATGATTAAATTAATCGTTAATCAAAATTATTTTGACTAATGATTAATTCAATCGTTAATCAAAAATATTTTGACTAATGATTAAATTAATCGTTAATCATAAATATTTTGATTAACGATTAATTTAATCATTAATCGCAAATTTTTTGATTGACGATTAAATTAACCGTTAAACGTAGATTTTACGACTAACGAATAATTTAATCATTAATCATATTTTTTTATGACTAACGAATAAATCAATCATTAATCGTATTTTTACGACTAATGATTGAATCAATCATTAATCAAAAGTTTTATGACTAACGAATAAATCAGTAATTAATGATAAATTTTATATAAGAAAGAATAAGAATTCCCAGTAAAACATTTTTCAATATCGTTTAAATGTGTTTAGGACTTCACATTTCGGTCTGTCTATATGACTGTCAATCTATCCATCAGATTTCTTATCATAGTTTTAGAATGACCTGAAACTGATGTATATTATTCAGGTAGCTTTCTGCGACGGGTGCGAGTCGGGTTAGCATTAATTTTTGACCCACGGATAAAAAAGTGAGTCTACCAATATTAGAGAATTTTTTTATGTTGCTTTTTCAGGAATACAATCTCTTGAATGCACCTTTTCTCATGTTTTTACAATCTGGTGCGGCTCTACACGACTTCTCTCACTCCGGACACTATTTCTATTGCAGTTAGACCTCACAAAACCGTGAGAAAGGCCAAAGCCGCCATTTTTCTCACGTGTTTACTATCTGGTGCGGCTCTACACGACTTCTCTCATGTCCGGACACTGTCTCTATTGCAGTTAGACCTCACCAAACCGTGAGAAAGCCCAAAGCCGCCATTTTTCTCACGTTTTTACAATCTGGTGCGGCTCTACACGACTTCTCTCACTCTGGACACTGTCTCTATTGCAGTTAGAACAAAACGTGAGAAAGACCTCACAAAACCGTGAGAAAGACCAAAGAAGCCATTTTTATAACGTATTTACAATCTGGTGCGGCTCTACACGACTTCTCTCATCTCCAGCCACTGTCTCTTAAAGATTGCAGCCGGAAGTGTTGCAGTTAGACCTCGCAAAACCGTGAGAAAGGCCAAAGCCACCACTTTTTTCACGTTTTTACAATCTAGTGCGGCTCTACACGGCTTCTCTCATCTCCAGCCACTGTCACTTAAAAACTGCAGCCGGAAACGTTGCAGTTAGATCTCACAGAACCGTGAGAAAGGACAAAGCCGCCATTTTTCTCACGCTTTCAAAATCTGGTGCGGCTCTACACGACTTCTCTCATCTCCGGACACTGTCTCTTAAAGAATGCAGCAGGAAACGGTGCAGTTAGACGTCACAAAACCGTGAGAAAGGCCAAAATAGCCATTTTTCTCACGTTTTTACAATCTGGTGCGGCTCTACACGACTTCTCTCACTCCGCACACTGTCTCTATTGCAGTTAGACCTCACCAAACCGTAAGAAAGGCCGAAGCCGCCATTTTTCTCACTTGTTTACAATCTGGTGCGGCTCTACACGACTTCTCTCATCTCCAGCCACTGTCTCTTAAAGATTGCAGCCGGAAACGTTGCAGTTAGACCTCACAGAACCGTGAGAAAGGCCGAAGCCGCCATTTTTCTCACGCTTTTACAATCTGGTGCGACTCTACACGACTTCTCTCATCTCCGGACACTGTCTCTTTAAGATTGCAGCCGGAAACGTTGCAGTTAGACCTCACAAAACCGTGAGAAAGGCCAAAACCGCCATTTTTCTCACGTTTTTACAATCTGGTGCGGCTCTACACGACTTCTCTCATCTCCGGACACTGTCTCTTTAAGATTGCAGCCGGAAACGTTGCAGTTAGTCCTCACAAAACCGTGAGAAAAACCAAAGCCGCCATTTTCTCACGTGCTTGCAATCTGGTGCGGCTATACACGGCCTCTCGTCTCCGGATACTGTCTCCATTCCAGTTAGACCTCACCAAACCGTGAGAAAGGCCAAAGCCGCCATTTTCCTCACGTTTTTACAATCTGGTGCGTCTTTACACGACTTCTCTCATCTCCGGGCACTGTCTCTTAAAGATTGCTGCCGGAAACGTTGCAGTTAGACCTCACAGATCCGTGAGAAAGGCCTAAGCCGCCATCTTTCTTACGTTTTTAGAATCTGGTGTGGCTCTACACGACTTCTCTCTTCTCCGGACATTGTCTCTATTGCAGTTAGACCTCTCAAAACCGTGAGAAAGCCCAAAGCCTCCATTTTTCTCACGTTTTTACAATCTGGTGCGGCTCTACACGACTTCTCTCATCTCCGGATACTGTCTCTTTAAGATTGCAGCCGGAAACATTGCAGTTAGACCTAACAAAACCGTGAGAAAGGCCAAAACCGCCATCTTTCTCACGTTTTTACAATCTGGTGCGGCTCTACACGACTTCTCTCACTCCGAACACTGTCTCTATTGCAGTTAGACCTCACAAAACCGTGAGACAGGCCAAAGCCGCCATTTTTCTCACGTTTTTCAATCTGGTGCGGCTTTACACGACTTCTCTCATCTCCGGACACTTTCTCTTAAAGATTGCAGACGATAAAGTCTCAATTACTAATATATCTTCAAATTATACATAGTTTTTGTCATTTTAGTTTTCTAGTCAGGAAGAACAAACTCAAATCAGTTTTTCATTCAAGAATATGCACAAACGCAAAATAAATTCATTACATAAATAATTATATAAGCGGTTGATGTAGCTAATATGTTCTTAGTAATATTTTTAAGAAATATTATTTTATGCATTTTTAGTAGACTTACGTAAACTGAAAAGAAATTTCAGTTTAAACTTTATTTTAAGTATTTTTAAAATAAAGAAAAGTATTGAAAATTGAGCACCTAATAGTTTTTAATTTTAATTTTTATAATTTTCATTTTTGAATTTGCGAAAATACCATGTAAACTATTAACTATTTATAAAACAAATTAAAGACCTCTATTTAAGAGGTATGCAACCTACCAATAAGTATTTGGGTACTTTCGAATTAAGAAATTTTGTCAAATATCTAGAAGAATTCTATAGGAATCATCTTGAAACTTCGGTAGTGTAAAGAACATGTTATACCTTGCATTTTTCAGCAAAATTTGTGTCCTGAAGAGGAAAAGTGCACCAGTGTAAAAAAATAAACAAAAACCAAAATGTTTTGGATCACCTTGTAAAAGGTAATGCTTTAAACTCGTTTTTGTTGTAGCATATTATTATGAGGATATTTTCATTATATGTATAAATTTTAAGAGGTTACCTCATATATTCATGAAGATATAACGGTTTCTTTAAAATATCGCAAAAACAATTTCTCCTTTTTTAATTAAAACACGTAGGGCATTAGTTGCAGTAGAAATCCATTTTTAAGAAATATGGTATGCTACATTAGGCACACATACAGCAATCAGAATGCGAAAATGTTAAATATCTTATGAAATACGAGTACTTTTACTAAATAATTTTCAACTACGTATGCACAAGCTTTATAAAAATTTCTCTTGTATAATTTAATAGCCAAAAGTATTGAGCAACTTACATGAAACCCCCCAAACAAATATCATGTAAATTTAAAACCTTACGAGAGATACGAGGCTTAACACAAAAGAAAATGCACATAGTAAATTATAATTGCAGCTATTAATGTATCTGAATATTTTAGTGTAGTCCTGTGAATCTGCAGGCTAATCATATCATATTCTGTACAAAACATTATGTTAGAATATTAACAATGCATAAAATGTCTTTATGATTTTTACAGTAGAAAGTTATTTAAATATGATTTTTAAAAATGTCTGACCTAAAACGCAAACCTGACCCTGTACACAAACTAGTTGTACACGACCTATTAATGCCATTTTATATAGGGAACATTCCATAGTGAACTCGACTAATATATAACATTTTTTAAAATTTCTAAAAGTATTGCTGGGGGCGGGAGACAGGCAGATAGAAAAATAAACAATCGGACAGACAGACACACAAGTTGAAATCATATTCACACCTAAAAATAGTTAGAAAGTGTTAACAACACTTAACGTAACTGAAAGTACAATTCCAGCAAATTTTTATTAATAGTTCTTAATGTAACTGAATATTTTTGTGTAGCCCTGTAAATCAATTGCTAAGTATATTATATACCATGGTGCCAATGAATAACTTATTTCAATTTCATTAAGCTTTGTAATAATGTTATCAAAATTTGGTTTATAGAAATACCTCACAGAACGTACGGCTTTGGAATGCTTTGGAGTGTCCCTGTACAGAAACCAGTGGTGGTATTTAAACAATATACATAGGAAACAACCAATTATGAACTTGAATAACATATTTCAATTTCATTAAAATTTGTGTTCAATAAAGATATTAAAATATGGTTTATAGAAATACCTCCCATACGACACAATGCTTTGAAATAGTTTCGGGTGTCTCTGTACACAAACCGGCAGAGGTATTCACTCCATTTTCAATAGGGAACATACAGTAGTAAACTTGAATAACATATATCAGTTTCAAGAAATTCCATAAATATTTATGACAATTAGAGCGCGGACAAACAGACGAACAGACAGACAGATACACAAACAGAAGTAAAATTCCCACTTAAAAATTGTTAGAAAGTGTTAAAGATACTTAATGTAAACG
This sequence comes from Salticus scenicus, assembly GCA_963930645.1. Taxonomy (NCBI): domain Eukaryota; kingdom Metazoa; phylum Arthropoda; class Arachnida; order Araneae; family Salticidae; genus Salticus; species Salticus scenicus. The sequence goes on along the minus strand of OZ005659.1, from coordinate 207,982,677 downwards.
AACGTGCAATTCCAGCAAAATTTTACTAATGTCTCTTAATGTAACTGAATATTTTTGTGTGACACTGTAAATCTAATGCTAATCATACTATAATCTATAGAAAGCATTCTTTTGCGCATATAAATAACATATTTGAATTTCATTAAGCTTTATGCAAAGTAAAGTTACTAGTGGATCTGCAGATCAGGAGCCTCAACGTCCTATTTGCATCAGACATTATTCAATATGCCATTTTTTTTTATTCCTTATTATATAATAGTATATATTGATTCGATCGACTTCTTACCATAATCACATACATAACAGAGGGGGTTGCCGCCCCCCTCAACCCCATGCTTTATCTCTCTTTGTATACCTATTTGTATATCATATAAAGTGTTACGGAATTGTAAATAATTGCATTTATTTTTGCATAATTTCTTTCAAAGAAGTTTAGTAGCTTAAAATGCTAATTTTGTGCATTTGTAGTCGTTTTAGCGTTAAAATAGCCTAATTTTCCTTTGAAAATACATTTAAAAGCTCCAATAAGGGAAGAAATGGATTTGGCGCCAAATTCGACGGTTGTTTCCCTCTTTGGCGATTTTTTTCGCGACCTTGGCGAGAAAATCCTTATTAGGGATATACCATATATGGAAGCTCTAATCTCATTGGCTGATGTGATACGAGAATTTTCCAGAACAGTCTGTGTTCGACAGAAAAGTATAAAAGAAGCATTATTTTCGCCAAGGCGGTCAGTCTCAGATCTGTGTCAGTTTCGTCAAATGCTTGCTTTGCTTTGAGCCTCTTTGAATGAGACTTGCTTTATGTGTTATCGATAAAGAGTTTGTACTGTTGTTTTACTGTTAACGGCTGTTGTTTAAGCTTTTTTACTGGTTGAATTGAAGCTGATACTTGGTTTATAGACCTGTATTTTTCTGGAACTTTCTGTGAATAAATCACTGAATTTTTGCAAGTTTCGCCTTTCATTCTCGGACAACTTACGAACCCCCAAGTACGCAACAATATGTATTCTTAATAAACGACGGTCTTGTATTATTTCCCTGAGATTCATAAATACCAAATTTCATAACTATCAAATTTCATACAAAAAAAAAAAATACATAGCATATCGGAAATATTTTGCGTAACCTTTAAACTAATTATCAATTCTATGCCCACAATTTTCAACAGGAAAACATATGTTACGAAACCGAACTTTCTCAATCCATAAACTTTATGAACTGAAAGACTTTTTCGAAGTCTTATTTTTATTGCTGCTTATTTCTTTTTATTTATTGGCAACAGCCACGTTTTTGTTTGACTTTTGATGTGGATTCAGAATGGTGTTCGGAAAGATAGAACGCTGAAATGGCGTATGATAGAATTGTAACATACTTTATAGTCAACTAAATTGTAAATATGCACATAAATTTATTAAATAATCCTGTTTTTTCAAGAATCGTGATTTAATTGAAGTTACCACAATTCGACAGGAAATTAAACTTAGAAAAATGAAGACATCTGTCCCAAAAAGAAGCATTAAGTAAGAAGTTATTTTATGCATTCTATTATTTTAATTGATGCTACGTTTCAACATACTTTTAAAATTCTAATAAAATTTCATTATATTAGATGGGGTGTAACCTTGTTAAAATACACTTATAAGAAATACCGACTATAGACCGTAATAGTACGAAATTCCTTTATGTATCCCGGAAAAGTAGCCACAGTCATTATAAACGCCAATAATAAGAATAAACCTAATTAATTATAACTCATTAATTTTTCAAACTAATTTGACATCAATTGGATGATTACAGTACATACTCGGAATTACTTTGTGTGGTCCCATAAATTATTTAGTCTATACACAACCTTTTTTAAGAGTAAACATGATTTTAAGCATCTTTATAATGTATGTTAATTTTATTAATTTCAATTCAGCATAAACGCATTAAAGGGCGCGCTTAAATAAAAATTTGTCCCTAGGCTCTAATGTTACGAAATTCTTTCGTGTGTCTTTGTAAACTAACCATAAACATTGTATACACCAGTAAAAATTATTCAGCTTATTTTGCGTTTAAAATTAATAAGTGTTCCAAATTTAATATCGTTTGGATGACTATGTGACATTGTCAGAATTATTTTGTAAGATCTTGTACATTAATTAGAAAGCTTAAGAGCACATATTTTCTTCAAATAACATAAGTTTAAGCATCTTACTCACGTACGCTAGTTTCATTTTTTACATTGCAAAGTAATGATAATAAAATGCGTTTAAACGAAATTATCCCCATACGCCGTAATGTTAAGAATTTTGGCGTGTCCCTGTACACAGTTTATAAAAAATAAAGCAATAAAAATTGTAGCAATAAAAATTATACAGCTACTTATATGCAAAGATGGAACGTGTGTGCCAATTTGCAAGTCAATCGGCGGATTTTTGCGGCCGCTATTGCGGTACATACAAATTCTTCCCATAGGCCGTAAAAATAAGAAAAACTTTGGCGTGTCCCTGTACACGAACGACAAATGGAATGCACACCTAACACTATACAGCTAATTCCGTTGGCCTCATGAATATGTGTACCAAATTGCAAGTCAATAGCGTTATTTTGGGGGCCGCTATCGCGGTACATACAAATTCTTCCCATAGGCCGTAATGATATGTATAAAGAAAAAAAAAAAACAGTTGCACTTCGGGAGTGCCGACAGAAGTGAAAACGTGAACAATTACGTGTGTATTTCTTGAATCGTCAGGAAATATTTTATTGTGTAGGAAATACTTTAAATGAAGTGTTTTTTTATTACTTAATATAAACTACTACTACAAAAATTATATTACAATTTTATTTAATGCGCTAATTACAATATAAACAGTGTCCGGAGATGAGGTAGAGCCGCACCAGATTGTAAAAACGTGAGAAAAATGGCGGCTTTGGCCTTTCTCACGGTTTTGTGATGTCTAACTGCAATAGAGACAGTGTCCGGAGATGAGAGAATTCGTGTAGAGCCGCACCAGATTGTAAACACGTGAGAAAATGGCGGCTTTGGTCTTTCTCACGGTTTTGTGAGGTCTAACTGCAATACAGACAGTGTCCGGAGTGAGAGAAGTCGTGTAGAGCCCCACCAGATTGTAAAAACGTGAGAAAAATGGCGGTTTTGGCCTTTCTCACGGTTTTGTAAGGTCTAACTGCAACGTTTCCGGCTGCAATCTTTAAGAGACAGTGTCCGGAGATGAGAAAAGCCGTGTTAAGCCGCACCAGATTGTGAAAACGTGAGAAAAATGGCGGCTTTGGCCTTTCTCACGGTTTCGTGATGTCTAACTGGAATAGAGACAGTGTCCGGAGATGAGAGAAGTCGTGTAGAGCCGCACCAGATTGTAAAAACGTGAGAAAAATGGCGGTTTTGGCCTTTATCTCGGTTTTGTGAGGTCTAACTGGAACGTTTCCGGCTGCAATCTTTAAGAGACAGTGTCCGGAGATGAGAGAAGTCGTGTAGAGCTGCACCAGATTGTAAATGCGTGAGAAAAATGGCGGCTTTGGCCTTTCTCACGGTTTTGTGAGGTCTAATTGCAATAGAGACAGTGTCCGGAGATGAGAGAATTCGTGTAGAGCCGCACGAGATTGTAAAACGTGAGAAAAATGGCGGCTTTGGCCTTTCTCACGATTTTGTGAGGTCTATCTGCAACGTTTCCGGCTGCAATCTTTAAGAGACAGTGGCCGGAGATGAGAGAAGTCGTGTAAAGCCGCACCAGATTGTAAATCGTGAGAAAAATGGCGGCTTTGGCCTTTCTCACGGTTTTGTGAGGTCCAACTGGAATAGAGACAGTGGCCGGAGATGAGAGAAGTCGTGTAGAGCCGCACCAGATTGTAAAAATGTGAGAAAATGGCGGCTTTGGTCTTTCTCATGGTTCTCTGAAGTCTAACTGGAATGTTTCCGGCTGTAATCTTTAAGAGACAGTGTCCGGAGATGAGTGAAGTCGTGTAGAGCCGCAGCAGATTGTAAGAGCGTGAGAAAAATGGCGGCTTTGGCCTTTCTCTCGATTTTGTAAGGACTAACTGCAACGTTTCCGGCTGCACTCTTGAGGGACAGTGTTCGGAGATGAGATAAGTCGTGTAGAGCCGCACCAATTTGTTAGACGTGAGAAAAATGGCAGCTTTGGGCTTTCTCACGGTTTTGTGAGGTCTAACTGCAGTAGAGACAGTGCCCGGAGTTGAGAGAAGTCGTGTGGAGCCGCACCAGATTTTAAAACAATAAACAGTATATAATTGTTAACACTTTACATTAGCAAATTAATTGTATGATACATTATTTGTATCATACAAGGATGGAAAGCGTTTGCTGACGATGACACGAATTCAATGATTTTTGTTCACACAAAAGTTCTTACTTCAAATGGAAAGCGTTAGCTGACGATGACGGGAGTTCAATGATTTTTGTTCACCCAAAAGTTCTCAACGCGCCTAAAGAAGTTTTCACTTCAAAAACTTTGGCGTGTCCCTGTACACGAACTACAAATGGAATGCACACCCAAAACTATACAGCTAATTTCGTGGGGATCATGTACATGTGTACAAAATTTTAAGTCAATAGCGTGATTTTTGCGGCTGCTATCGCACGACAGACGGACGGAACCCAAAATCCTGTTGAGTCTCAACAGAGGGCCTCCATTGACGTTTCGGCAAAAATTGGAAGTCAATAGCTTGATTTTTGCGGTGGCTATCGCGGTACATACAGATTCTTCCCATAGGCCATTATGATAGAAAATCTTTGGTGTGTCCCTGTACACGAACTACAAATGGAATACACACCTAAAACTATACAGCTTATTCCGTTGGGCTCATGAACACGTGTACCAAATTGCAAGTCAATAGCGTGATTTTTGTGGCCGCTATCGCGATACATACAAATTTCTCCCACAGGCCGTAATGATAAGAAAAACTTTGGCGTGTCCCTGTGTAAGAAAAACTTTGGCGTGTCCCTGTGTACGAACTACAAATGGAATACATACCAATAACTATACAGCTGATTTCGTGGGGCTCATGAACATGTGTACCAAATTTCAAGTCAATAGCGCCATTTTTGCGGCCGCTATCGCGCGACAGACAGAGAGAAAGAAAGACAGACACACAGACAGAGCCCAAAACCGTTTTGAGTCTCAACAGAAGGCCTCCACTGACGTTTCGGCAATTAAAATTTAGTTTATAGAAATACCTCTCATAGAACGCAATGCATTGGAATACTTTCGAGTATCCCTGTAAACAAAACAGTGCTGATATTTACTCCATTTTACATAAGAAACATCAAAATTAATCTTGAATGACATATTTCAATTTCATTAAGATTTGTGTACAGTAAAAGTATTAAAATATGCTTTATAGAAATACCTCCCATAGATTACAATGCTTTGGAATACTTTCGGGTGTCCCTGTACACAGAGCAGTAGAAGTATTTACTCCACTTTCAATAGGGAACATTCGATAGTGAACTTGAATAACATATATCAGTTTCAAGAAATTTTATAAATATTTACGGGAGTTAGAGCTAGAGCGCGGACAGACAGACAAACCGAAGTGATTAACATTTTTCGACCTTGTTGGAAAGTTTTTAAAAACCGTTACTGAAAATTGCTATTAAAAATTTAGCGGCATCATTTGATCTTTAGAGAAAGGGGGGGGGGATATCAGCTACGGATACAACTACAATTCAATCACGATTAATTTAATCATGATTAATTTAGTCATGATTAACAGTTAATCATTTGCTGCAACTAATATATTAATCACGATTGATTTAATCATGAATAATTTAATCATGAATAACGGTTAGTTGTCTGCTTCTCGAATAATTTAATCATGATTGAATTTTTAGTTGCAGCAAATGACTGAAATATTAATCACGATTGATTTAATCACGATTAATTTATTCGCAACTAACGGTTAGTCGTCTGTTTTTTGATTAATTTAATCGCGATTGAATTTTTAGTTGCAGCAAATGAATAACCGTTAGTTGTGATTGAATTAATCGTGATTAAATTTTTAGTCAACTAATTAGTTGATTGAAAATTTAATCGATTGATGCCCAACACTGGCCCATATGCCGTTTCTCAGTATCAGGCTTCATTAAGAATTATCTTTGAAAAAAAAATTACGTTATTGACATGTAAAGATATCTTATTTTAAAAGACTACATAATACCTATCAAGACAGATTTCACTCTATGCCTTTTTCAGTGAATGAGATTTTCAAAATCCCTTCAGACAATGGAATAAACGGTAGAAGTTGTTAGTTCCGTTTTTTCCTTATCTCCCCTTCTAATTCCTTCCTATCCTTAGAAATTTCACCTGCACACGTCTAACTATTATCAGAAACATATTCTTTTAACAAAACCAAGCATGTTCAATAGGGGGTATGCCTTTGTTTAGTTTGACATTTCATGGTTGAGGATTAAGTGACCACCTTTCATATTCACAGTATAAAATTCGTTGGACTTGGGAAATAGATTTATCGGATTAACTATTTTTGAGGCATACTGAATATGACACTTTCACATATCTGTTGAAACTATATGAACTGAGACAGTCTGTTATTCGAAACAATGATTACTTGAGAAATCCCATGTTTAAGAATAAATGTTTAAGAAATCAACTTACAAGTACAGTATACAAAGGTATTATTTTGCTTTGAATGGTTTTGACATGATTTAAAACATGTAACTAAAGTATGTGCTAGCAGAGTGATAAGGTTATTTTCTACTGTTAAGACTTGTTCAGAGAGTAATATTTTAAAAACTTATTATTCTTACTCGAGTTTTCGCAGAGATTTTATTAACTTTTACTAGTTTTGTGTTTATTTTAAACAGTTTATGAGTAGTAAATAAGTTTAAATATCGATCGTTGAATTTATTTGCTTCAAAGTATGGATGGACTGCCCAGTCAGGATATAATATGTTTAGACAGTCTGATAAAGTCTCCTGAATTCTGTAGATATTCAGCGGAGCAATTTGATGGGAATAAAACGAATCCAACCCCTCCCATGGAGATTGATACGATGTTAGTAAACGATAGAGAATCTTTCGATTCGAATGTGAACTCTATAATTTCTCCTTCTGAACCCTTAAACATCGATAATGTATCGTCGCAAGACATAAGATTTCTGGATAACGTGAAAGACATGAATCCGAGAATTTTTGGTGATTATACGGCGGAACAGTTATATAATACTAATGAGTCAATTCCCACACCTACAGTAGAAAGTGCGTAAATACCATTGGATTTCATGGATGCTGATATAATGTTAATCGATCGTAAAGAATCTTTTGATTCTAATGTGAACTCTATAATTTCTCCTTCTGAATCCTTGAATTTTGAAAATGTGTCATCGCAAGACATAAGATTTCTGGATGACGTGAAAGACTTGAATCCGATAATTTTTGGTGATTATACGGCAGAACAGCTATTTGACACTAATGAGTGAATTCCCACACCTGCAGTAGAAAGTTTGAAAATACCGTCGGGTTTCACGGGTGCTGATATAATATTAATTGATAATAAAGAAGCTGCCGAATCAATCGTAAACTTTGAATTATCTCCTGCAATTTCTCCTTCTGAACCCTTAAACATCGAAAATGCGTCATCGCAAGACATAAGATTTCTGGATGACGTAAAAGAGTTGAATCCAGTAATGTTTGGTGATTATACCGCAGAAGAATTGTATAATACTAATAAATCCATAAAGATACCTCAAGTTGAATTTACTATTCCAGCATTTCCTAAAAACTATTTGACCCTCCCGTCTATCACTGTTGATCCTGAGGTTGGAGGTTCTACTTCAGCATTTGGTGATATGGTTGGTGCAGGACTGAATGCTACGAATAAATGTGAAATTTGTAACTTAGTTTTTTCGCGGAGCTATGATCTGAAGCGTCATATAAAATCAAGACACGAAGATAAAAGATTTAAGTGCAGCATCTGCGAGAAAAATTTCTCAAGAAAAGATATTTTGTTGCGACATAACAAAGTTCATGAAAGGTTACCTATCAAACGTCCTAATGAAACTTCGCATGAAACGCCTAGAAAGAAATTGAAGCCTCAAGCTGAAACTGTTAATTTAGCACGAAGCGAGCAAGCATTCAACGGTGTGATGCAAAATTTTGTTATGCCTAATGATGATGGTTTTTTAGACATTAAGTCTTTCCTGGAAGATTTGCAAGAGAAAGTAATTGATGCGCTTCAAGTTTTGTTAAAAGAACATGAATTTAAAGTAAATTTTCGTTTATTTTGTTTGTATGAAAAAGATGTAGATGGCGGTGTCATTCAAGAAATTAAAAACTTCAAAACGCGTAACAAAACTGTTTTGTCATCGATAGATTTCGTCAAATTTTATTCTGAAGTTTCAGAAAAATTACAAAAAGAAGCGACGGAATTTGAACAGAAAGAATCAGGCTGGAGGTTGGTCGAGGTTCGATATTTAGAGTTAAGGTTTAATCGATATAATCCTTTGAGAGCCTCTTCCTAAACTTCTCTCCCACCAACAATACGACAAAAGCACGCAATTATAAATGTTCAAAACAGGGACAAAATGTGCTTTAAGTGGGCTGTTTTATCGGCTTTGTATCCAGCAAAATATCACGCAGATAGAATTTCGAATTATATTCCTTATGAAAATGTCTTAAATTTTCAAGGTATAGCGTTTCTTGTAAGCATAGCAGATGTATGCAAATTTGAAAAACTTAATAATATTGGAATAAATGTGTTCTGCTTAAACGGTAAAGCTCAGATTTACCCTCTAAGAATTAGCGAAAAGCAATGCGAAAAAATCATTGATCTTTTATATTTCAAAAATGAAACTACAAGTCACTATGCAAGGATAAAAAATATATCCAGGCTGATTAGTTCTCAAATATCAAAGAAAAAAGAGAGAAAATTTATCTGCAGACGTTGTTTATCAGCTTTTGGATCTTCTGAGTTGTTAAATAAACATGAAATGCTATGTTCTGAGCATGACGCAGCTAGAGTAAAAATGCCTTCAGAGAAGGAAAAAATGTTAAAGTTTTCTAATATCAAGCATCAACAAATTATCCCTTTCATCATTGTGGCCGACTTTGAGGCACTAACGAAAAAAATTGACAACTGTGAACCTAACAGAATACATCCTTTCAGCATGCCTTACCAAAAACATGAAGCGGTCTGCTTTTCGTATTATATTATATATCAGCATGGACTTTATAAACCCCCCGTAGTATTCCGTGGAAAAAATGCGGCTGAAAAATTTATGCAAATGTTGACAGAGGAAGCCAAGGAAATCGAAACATTATATCGATCAGTGAAACCCGTCGAATATCTTTCGGAAGAACAAAGGAAAAATCACACGGAAGCTACAATTTGTTATTTGTGTAAGAATAAATTTACAGATAGTAACTGGAAAGTCGTCGAACACTGTCACCTTACAGGTAAATACAGAGGAGCTGCTTGCAATGATTGCAATTAACAGTTCAAATTGCCTAATTTTATTCCGGTGTTTTTACACAACCTTTCAGGATACGATGCACATTTCATTGTTAAGGAGTTGGGTTTTGATGAAAAGAAAATATCTGTAATAGCAGAAAATGAAGAAAAATATATTTCTTTCAGTAAAACAGTGGGCAAGTTACAACTGAGGTTTTTAACAGTTTCCGCTTCATGGCATCCAGTTTAGAATCTTTGGTGTCAAACCTAAATAAAGAAGATTTTCAGTTCATGAATTCATTTTTCCCATCATCTAAAGTGAATCTTCTACTAAGAAAAGGAATTTTCCCGTATGATAATATGGATGATTTTCAAAAATTTGAAGAAACGACCTTGCCAAGTAAAAACGAATTTTATAGCATTTTGAACGAAACCGAAATATCTGACGATGATTATTCACATGCCTTGACTGTGTGGAAAGAATTTGACATAAAAAATTTGGGCGAATATGCAGACTTGTACGTGAAAACTGACGTACTTTTGTTAGCGGATGTGCTCCAAACATTTCGGAAAAAGTGTTTTGAAACATACGGATTAGACATTGCATGGTATTTCACAGCTCCTGGATTATCGTGGGATGCTATGCTTAAGCACACTAAAATTCAAATAGAACTCTTAACTGACTTCGAGAAACTGTTATTTGTTGAGAAGGGCATTCGTGGAGGCATTTCCCAATGCAGTCATCGGTATGCCGCTGCAAAAAATAAATTCATGAAATCTTTTCAACCTCATGAAAAAGAATCTTATTTAATGTATTTGGAAATAAATAACCTGTATGGCTGGGCCATGTGCCAACCCCTCCCCCTTAAAGAATTTTCAATGGTGCAACACCGAATTAGATGTCACACACATTTCTGATGAAGCTGAAGTGGGTTACATTCTGGAAGTAGATTTAGAGTACCCTGAAGCTCTGCACGACGAACAGAATGAATACCCTTTGGCTCCATCGAATGAAGTTCCCCCTGCATGTAAAGAGAAGAGACTTCTGCTGAGTTTGGAAAATAGGAAAAACTATATAGTTCACTACAGAAATTTAAAGTTGTATTTGAAGTATGGTTTGAAAATCCAAAAAATTCATAAGATACTGCAATTTGTACAAACACCTTTTCTCAAGGCGTATATCGATCACAATACTAATTTTAGAACAGCCGCCACTAATACCTTTGAAAAAAACTTTTACAAACTAATGAACAATAGTGTATTTGGTAAATGCATGGAAGATGTGCGCAGAAGAAAAGATATTAGGTTATGTTGCAGTGTCACACAAGCAGAGAAACTTATTGCAAAACCAAATTTTAAAGGACGAACAATTTTTTCGTCGAATCTTGCCGCTATACATCTACAGAAAACCGAAATTAATTTTAGGAAACCCATTACCGTAGGTATGACAATACTAGATGTTTCAAAAATTTTGATGTATGATTTTTACTATGATTATATGAAGTAGACTTATCATCAGAATTTCAAACTTTTATATACCGATACGGACTCTTTCATTTTTCATATAAAGACCCGTGATTTATATGAAGATATGAAACGAGAAATCTCTAGATTCGATACATCTGATTATCCAATTGACAACGTATATGGAATGCCTCAAGTGAACAAAAAGAAATTAGGATTGATGAAAGACGAGTGCAACGGATCCATCATGACAGAATTCGCCTCTTTAAGAAGCAAGGTTTATAGTTATGTAATTGAAGATGAAGATGAAACAAAAAAATTGAAGGGTGTGAAGAAACATGCTCTAAGAAGAATAACTTTCCAAGATTATAAAGAATGTTTGTTCAATCGCGTTCAAAAATTTACTACAACGCAGACCATACGAAGTAACAAGCACAATATTTTTAGTTCAAAACTGAACAAACTGGCTCTTTCCTCACACGATGAAAAGAGATTTATTTGTGCTGACGGCATAACTACTTTGGCTTGGGGTCATCATAAAATTCAATCACTTTCATAGATGTGTTATAATGATTTTTTTTCTCTTTTTTAATTCGTTTGAAAAGTCTGTAAGTAGATTTTTTTTTTTTTTAATAAATCCTTTGTTTAATCTTTAACCTTTGTATTTATTTATACGTAAGTGTAATTTCTTTAGACTATTTTAAATAATATCATATAATCTCAAATTGTTTTATGAAATTAATATATTCTCATTTCCTGTATCTATTTATAGATACATATACATGCATTAAAAAAAAATAATAATGAAAGAAAGAAGAAGTAAATTGTTTATTATTTTTGAAATTTTTAATATTTTAGTAACTTTTTTTTTTTTAATTTTTAATTTTTGTTTGGATATATATATATATATATATATATATATTTTTTTTTTTTTTCTTCTTCTTTCTTTATTACATGATATTATTCATTGTACTAGGAAAAAAAAAAATAGAAAAGAAAACTATGTTGGAAAATATCTTATATGTCTATTGTAAAAAGAAAAAGAAAGACACGACATAGTTTATTTAAAGTAATGATTTATTTATTCACAAAGGCTCCCATTTTACATTTGATTTTCTTTTTCTTTTTTTGATAACAGTTGGAGATACAATTTCACGTTTGATTGATGTACTCAGCATATGTTTATTTTTTATATAATGCTTTGGAATATTCAGATCTTGAAGAGCTTGTAAAAACTCATTTTTTGCATTGACAGTCTTAGATTTATGACTTGAGAAAATGAAGTTAAACAAATCAGCTAAATTCGAATTCGGGTATTTCTGATCCTTATAAAATATTTCGCCTCTGTCATTCCAACGAATTGTGTTTGGGTGAGACTTTAAAATTTGCAGTAAACTATTAGCCTGTCTCATCATTTGTTTCGGTACAGCATTTAAAATAGTCTGACTGTAATCTCCTTCGAACTGTTCACCAGATATTTCTTCATTTTTAAGAGATTCTTGTTTAGGTATATTTTTAGGTTCTTGTTTTTCTTCTTCTGTAGATGACGCAGCCAGCCATGGTAAGTTGAATTCCTTTAAATTAATTTTTCTTTTTAATAATTCGTAATATTGTTGAACATTTCCATGATCAGGCAGAGTACTTTTTAAAATTTTCGACATGGCTATATCGAAATCCGTCATCTGCTTTTCATCAGGCACATATTTAGAAAAAGTTTGTTCAGGAACTAATGCATACTTCTTAGCGTACTCCATTAATTAAACTTGTCAGAGCTGTAAGCGCAGCGGGAATTAGTATATTTAAAAAACCTCCGTGCTGTACGATGGTTTTCTTCTTAGTAAATAAACTGCCTTTTCGAGTGCCTATTTTTCGTAAAGTGGATTTATATTTTCCTAAAATATTTTTTTGATGTTTCGTTAAAGGAACGTTGCCCTTTAAAACGTTTAAGGTACACTCGCAGATTGCTTTTACGCAACTGATTGATAATTTTTTTAATAAATGTTTTCGTAATGGTTTTGGACAAGTCTTTATCAGCTCTAAATCTCGAAGTTGCTTCTTGGATAAAGTCATGTTATCAACTGATTCATGCATATGTGTGATTTCTTTATTTATAGCTTTTTTAATTTATACACCTATTGCGTTTGATTTGGTAATATCTGCGTTCTCAAACGCAAGTCTTCTGGGGTTTCATTTCGTAAATCAATTAATAAATATGAATGCGGTTTACGCGTGGCATCCTCATAGACTTCTTGAAAAAACTTGTTTTTTCGGGGGTATAACTGCCTACCTAAATGCATAGCTTGACTTAAATCTCGACGGTTCTTAAATAATACTAAGTATTGAGCATTTAAAGAAACGTCACGCATTTGATTACCCTTGTAAAATAAATTCTGTGTGATAAAAATAACGCTAAGGTTTAAGTGATGACTACCTTTAGTAAACAGATTGGTTAATTGCTTGTCATTAGCACATTCAGCCATAAGATCATCTATTATAAACAATGTATTTTCTGTTATATGCTCTTGGTAATTTGAAGGAAAACCTTCTACAAATGTTACATGCGGTATTTCATTAAACAAAGGTTGATGAATGCCGTAAAACCACACAACTTTATCAATTTTGGGATAAAACATTTGCTTTCTATAGTACAGTAAATCACATAGAAAAAATGTCTTTCCCGATTTAGTTGGTCCAGCAATCACCATTGTAAATGGGTGTTGCAATCAAGGATACTCCATTATAAATGAACTCAGACACAGTATGTACAGGATTAAAATTATTTATTGATAAAAGTTGGCATATACACGAAATCGCTTGGCTACAAAATTATAGACACGTTGGTCATTACACACATTTTTTGTTACAAACGAAGATAAAATGCATTGAAGAGTTTTACCTCTACATTTGGAATACAAATAAAAAATACAATATTGTCCACACACAGCCGTTACATTACTTTGAAGGCTTAAAGGATTGTAGAATATTTCTGAATATCTGGAAGCGAAGTCTGAAATAGGCCCTTTAAAAAACGCTGGTTCGTTTCCATATGAATCAAAGAACTCCACTTTGTCAGGTGATGACAGAAAAAATGTCACCCAATGGCTTCCCGGTTCTGTAGACGCATCCACATTGCATACGAAGCAGGCAGGATAACGTGCGACCCTCTCAGGTACATGATCACACGGAAACACGTCCAGAAAATAATTTTTCGTAAATATGTCATGTGATAAAATATTTTTTATCTGATTCGTGTTCATTTTCAATTAGTTAGGAAAGTCACATAAAACATGCCTTGATTTGGTAATTTCTATGATGTTTTCAAATTCTGCATAGATGAAAACGGAAAGAGTGCTTGTCAAAGGAGTAGAAAATTTAATTTCAATTCTTAAATTACCTTGGTGCTGTAAATTCAGATGAGGCTTGTCGCACAAATCAGGACTTAAGTCAAAAGCATATAATGTATGTCCATTCGCAAAATCTTCACGAGTTAAATAAATTCCGGCGTCTCTGTTAAATCCCGAAAACAATCGATGATAGGCTGTTATATAATTTTTTTCTGAGAAATTCAGCTCGAGAGGCTTTCTTGGTACAGGTTGTCCATCAACGTATAGGCTTAGAAAGTTTACATTGTGATGATTAAATAAAAAAGGGTTTAAATTATACTGACCGTTCATAGCGGCATTTTCTAATAAACCTACGACAACACGTTTCGGCATAGGACCTAGAAACACATTATCTTGCATAAATGACCAACTTCCTGATGAAATGGAATAAGTTTTGCACAATACTCGATCTATAGGATATTTAGCTGTATTCTTTTCTAAGGCTTTAGCGTGACCCAAGGAAACACCGGCGCTGACTTTCACTTTGCGAATAAATAAAGAAGCATGTTTCAGTATCACTTTGTATTCTTTAATCGGTTGATCTGCTTTTGTTAGTAGACTAGCCATAAGACAAAAACTAGGTTTGCTACGAATCATTTTTATTTTCAGATCTACCATATTCAGTAAAAGGCGATTTTGTTGAAAAATATCACAATGTAAAGGTTCAATCATATCTAAAATTTTGCTTTTAGAAGTTAAGTCGTAGCGTTTTTTAAGTCCAGGATTTCCATTTTGCCCTTGTAAGGGGTCTGCAACAGCTAAGAAGTCATCTTTATAAAAACATTCACACGTTAAGAGACTCTTTTTGGCGTCTTCACCATAGTTCAATAGCTTCTCAATGTAAGCACGGTAGGGGTAGGTGTTACTACACGAGGATATGACTCTTTCGTTGAGGCTCCCATCTACTTGTGAAAACAAGGCATGTAGAAATAGATTAACGGGGGCTATGGGTTCGTTGTCAGGTAAATCTGAGCCATCCGACTTGGTAATTTTCACTTTCACATAGAGATAAGAGGAGGATAAATCGATATAATCTTCACCGTTACCAGATATGTTATATTCCACAGGTCTGTTTTCAGTTATATTAGCTAGTGGATGGTATTCGACGAAATATCCTTTTTCAATTGCCGTTTGTGTAGGAGGAATCAAAAATAAATTTAATTCGGATTTGACACAAGCAACAGAATCTTTATGAATGAGACCTGACATCTTTAAGCAAAAATATCGTGTCCTTTTACTTTCTTGGTCTTAGTTCGAATGATACGCTTTTGAGGCTTTTTTCGCTTTTTATTTCGTTGGCCAGAACCAATCATAGATTTCACTTTAGTCGCAGCCTTATCAGTTTTGTCCGGCTTCCTTAAGTCGTCGCTTAGAGGCCGCTTTAATGTCATCACCACGTGACAGGTCGTTCAGTATATCTACACCGCTATGGAACAGTTGTTTTCCCACAGCTTTCGCTCCCGATTTGAAAAGAGGAACTGCAGCACGAAAAAGTCCACCAAAACCATATCCTTTCTGAAAAGTGGTGCCTTGATAATAATTTAACCCACTTCCAGACTGATGGTTATAATAATCTTCAAATGACTGAATACAACACTGATAGGGAACAAACATTATGACAGATACTTTTGGCGAAAATGAAGTTTCACGTACGATCGTCCACGTTCAAATGGCGTTAATTCGCCGATGTGAGTTCTTATAACGATTTCTAAAGTGTCAATCAGTTTTCGACTGACAGGTAAATAATGTGGTCTGTCATATTTCATGCAAATCACTTCACCGTCTTTTCCTGTAACATTCACAATACGTAAAAGCGGAGCTAATACATCCCCAATAATTTGCGGTTGAACTATATCAGAATAAACCATCAGTACTCTATAGTGAGCGCATGGATCTGCCACATACGGACTTTCGATTGTTAGTGCTCTGTTGGCATTGGGAGATTTAATTTCACATTCCTAGCATCTGAGCTAAACCGTCATGCAATATCACTTTAGCATTATTTTTCACGTTAATTTGCACCCTTTTTGTGACTGTGTTGTAGGTAAAATAAATTTTATTTAGATGATCTTCGATTTTAATCGCTTTCAAAATATCAGGTACTGACTCATAAAATCCGGAAGGAATTCGTCTTCCTAAATTTATTCCATCATTTAAATCAAAACCAATTAAATTATTGGTGTGATTCACGTTATACCAGGTATGGGGATAAATAAATTCGACTAATCCCACTTCCCATTCACCTCTCAGTTCGATGGGAGAAGGTAATCTTGTAACAAAATGAGAAATTTTATTTTCGGGAAAATAATTCGTTGAACTGTCTGAGGGTAACGTCACGTAGAAAGACATGTTGATAAATAACATTAAAACTCGTTTCGCATTTACTTATAAGGAAAATAAATTGGACGATGGTATCCACTGATCAAATTTAGATGGATAACCTTTAAATTTGACTTTATATCCCAGGTAAAAAAATCAGCAAAAAACCTTTAAAAAAATGCATACTTTGCAGGTATCTTGAAGGTTTCCACAGGTATTTTGAAGGTAAATAAAAAATACAGGTTTCCTTCAGGAAATATTCAGATTTTTTAAAGGTTTCATACAGGTTTTTTAAAGGTTTCATACAAAAATAAAAACTGCAGGTTCCCTTCAGGAAATATGAAGTTTTTTTAAAGGTTTCATACAGGTTTATTTCAGAAAGCTTATCACCTTCAAATTACCTTCAATGACTTAGACGATTTTAATTAGATTATATCAGGTATTTTGAAGGGAAATGAAAACTGCCTTTCATGCAGGTAACTTAAAGGCTTTTGAAGATCTTTTTGCAGAAGGTTGTAATATTCATAGGATCGAATCTTTTTACAGAAGTCAGCTCTATATTAAAGAGAGAAGAAGTCTGACATTGTAAAGAAGGTTGGGTGGGGAGAAAATAATTTCTGGTGTGTGTAAGCCCAGCTAGAAATTCTTTGCACTTTTTTTGCAAAAAAGTGTAGATTATGCGCAATTTGTGCATTAAAACTGAATATTTGTGAATACTTCGAAAAAAAAAAAATGCACTTTTTGTGCAAATTATTTGCATTTTTCTTTTCTTTTTTTTTTTTTTTTTTAACATACATGCAAAAAAGTGTAGATTCTAAGTTGTAAAAACTGTGCACATATTTTGTGTAAAATTGATGCTTATTTTCTATTGGCAAAGTTTGTGTATTTTTATTCGCAAAATTGTTTGTACATTCGAATTTTGCAATATATATGTATATATTTACTTTTTACTATATTATATAATCAGTGTGTTTTAAAAATTTGAATACATCCCCAGTGTTCCTCGGAACCCCACGTAAGACAATTTTATTTATTTATTTTTTTAATGAATTTCTTTTTCTTCAAAAGCTACCTTAAAAAAATCATGTATTATCTTTTTTTTTTCTTCTTCTTCTTTCTTTATTCATTTATTTATTTCGAACTAGGAGGATCCTGAAATCCATTTCTTATGCCCAACTGAAAGTCTTAAAACCTAGAATTATCTTAAAAGGAAAGCATTGTAGTACAGTCAAATTAGACCAAAAAACACCAAATAAGGGAAAAAAATTATAAAGTTTTGAAACTTTGGAATAACATTCCTGGGGGCTCTAGTAATGCAAAACAAAAAAGTTCCCCCTTCCTGGGGGGGGGGGGAGCTTCCCCCCATTCCTCCCCCCTCCTTCCTTTTCCTCTCTAGACCGTATAGCTCTTTCATATTAGGAAAAACAGATATAGCGCTTGAAATTTTAGGATGACATTCATGAAAAGTCTAGTAATGGACAAGAATTACCGAAACCCAGAGAAGGGAACTTTTCTGTTTTCTATTATTAGACCCTTCAAGAGAACTTTCCCTAAAACTAAAAACTCTTATATAACTTGCTTTCATATTTTTCTTAAATTCAGCAAAATTGAATTATTTTTTTATTTGGGGGGGGGGGGAAGGAGTAAAGGAGGAGAGTTCCCACTGCATGGTGGATTATTATTATTTATTTATTATTTTTTTTTTTTTTGTATCCCATTATTAAGCACCTCAAGAATATGTTATACCAAAATTTCAAAATTCTATTTAATCATTTTTCTTATTTTTAATAAGTTAAATATATATATTTTTTTTTTTTGAGGGGGTGGGTAGGGGGAGAAAGAAGCTCTTACCCCAGGATTGGAAATTGTTTTGTTTTCAGTTATTAAATTACTCAGGAATGTTGTACCAAAATTTCAATACTCTATAAATTAATATTATATATTTTTTTTCTTTATTTAAACGAATTATACATTTTTTTTTTTGGAGGGGGAGGGGGTTAGCTCCCACCCCACGGTAGGAAACTTTTTTAATTTGCATTATCAGACCCCTCAGGAATGTTATGCCATAATTCTAATACTCGATCAATAAATTCCCTATTTTTTTCTTCATTTCAACGAATTATACGTTTTTTTTGGGGGGGGGGGGGGGTGTAGGGGGGAAGCTCCCCCCTCAGAGTGGGGAACTTTTTTGTTTTGAATTATTAGATCCGTCATAAGTATAATCCCAAAGTTTCAAAACTTTATAATTTTTTTTCCTTATTTTTCCTAATTTGACTGTACTATTGATTTCAAATTAATTTCAAAAGTTTCGAGCATTCAAAATACTCTAATATAAAATATTATATGTATATTATTCATCTTTATTTTAAAATATAGTTCATTTTTTATGATTATTATTAATATTGGTTGAACCTGAATGGTAAATGTTAATTTAAATCAAAGAATTTCTGTGGCATATTTTGTAGCCTTCGAAAAACAGGTATGGCAACACACGCTATTTATTTACATTTACAAGATGGATGCCCGGCGTCATGGAAGAAATGTGACTGACTACACGGATTTACTTTTAGCGTGGATTTATCAAGTTAAGTTAATATTCATTATCTATTCTTAATCATTTATTATTTATTCTTTTTTTTTTTTTTTAATTGCAAGTATGTAGTATAAAGTTATGTTTCATCAGCGTGTAATCGTCAGTTTGTTTCATCAATGTTGCAATTCGATTTCATGCGGAATATTTAAGGTTATGTTTATAATAACCAAACGTGCATGATCAAATATTAAAGAACAGAATAATCTAATTAGAAATTAGTTATTATTAAAACGACAACAACTTAATTTATTATTATAGTAAATATCTAGAAATTCTTAATGTAATTTTTTTTTTTTTTTTTTTTATGAATTAGGGTGAGTTTGTAAGAGTAATAATATGACGATATAAAATTGGTTAAATTATACTTAATAATAAAAATAAATAAATAAAATATAATTTTAAAGAAATTCCTTAAGGATGCTCATTACTGGCACATTTACTTTAAGAAGATAATAAAAATAATGACACTGTTGTCTTCATTAGATTCAAAGCTAGAAATATTTAAAAAGTGAGCTTCATTTTAAAACAACTAAAGCTGTTTATATAATTATTTACTGAATATCATGTAGTATAATTTATTTATTTCTTAACAACTCTCAAATAAACAGAATGTATTATTATTTATTAAATACAGAGATATTGCTAGGATTTTTTTTTTTTCTAGAAGTGAGAGTACTTCTTTAAAAGAGAGAATTTGGCATTAGAAGTAAAGAATTAAATAAAATAAAGTAGAAAAAATAAGTTGATCTTTTGTGAGCTTATACTAAATTTTACTTCTCAATATATTCAAAAATAAAATGAGTAATATACAGGTATACAGTAAATGTGTGTGTATAAACTCAATTGTAAGTTTAAGTTATGAGTTCACGTTATATTATATGGACTGGCTAATTGTAATAATATTCCTTTCAGCATAATTCATACATTACAATATCAGAACTCTGAATGTGAACTTAATGTGACTCAGATTACAAATTCTAATGAAGACTGTACTTGAATCTCAGAAATTCTATTAATGTTGCAAATGTTTACAGCTTTACGCATCAAGGTAATTTTAATTATACAATTTTTTTATCCATTGTAAAAAAGGCATTTATTGATTAAAAAAGTCCGCAAAGCATTGAATTGAAGAAAGAATATAAACTTTTTCAGACACAAACAATAAAATACACTAAATTTAATGTAAAAATTCAGAGCATGAAAAAGTAGTCATTTTTAAAATTTTAAGGAGTAGGTATTTTTAGATTTTAATACATAAAATAAAAAGGATAGTATGTGCTTTACGATACTGCTTGGTGTCTTGTTTTTGATCACTGATAAAGATGCCAACATTGGTACCCCCGATGTTTATGTATCGTTGAATGATCAGTGTTTGAAATGTGGTAATCTCACTATGGTGTTTTAAAGGTTAGGTTTTATTAATCTTCAGATCGTAGAAATGTAAAATGATAGGTGGTTTTGGGCCATAATTGGCAAAACAACAGATTTGATTATGAAAATACTTTTTAAATAACGTTTTAGTGTATTTACCTTTTTTATATATACCGTAAAATGCTAAAAGCTTTAACTCGGTTAACTGTCCCCTCCTCTTTTCACATTGATTTTTTTTTTGTTCTTAAAATACTAAATAAATGCACCTTTTGCTCAACGGTAGACTGTATCCGAATAGGTGATAGTTTTTTTATGTTATTTTATTGTATAAAATTCAAAATCAATCTTTTCTTACCGATTTGAAAGTGCCTTACTTTTATTTGCACAAATGTATAACTAAAGTTTTGTGTTAATACTACATAGAGGTTCTTTTTTTTCTAAAATCTTTTATTTTTCTGTGATTTATAGATACAATTTTATGTACTAAGTTTTTATAAAATAATGCATATTACATTCATACAAGATAGTTATAATTAAAAGCTCATATCATGTATCATCTCTATACCTCAGTGGCAGAAACACTGAGACATAGTCGCGGACACAGAAAAACGGCTTGCAGACAATTTTTGTCTGCACTGATAAAAAAAAAATGTCTGCAACTTTTGAATAACAATTCACTTAAAAAAAAAATTTCTGTATCAAAACTAAAACTAATACTTTTATTATTTATATTGTATTGTGTCAAACATTGCTATAAAATATTTAATTGATTGAGATGAATTGAATGAATACACACAATTGTTTATACTACGTTGTTCTGCAGTAAAATTGTATTCGTGTATTGTTGCACGAGATCACCACTGATGTTAAGCCCCCCCACCCCAATCAGCTTTCAGGCTTTTTGAGTGTAAGCCATTTTCACCCCTGATTACATGCAAATTTCGTAGACAGATTATGAAAATTTAAAAGCCTGTCGCAGACAGCTACAAAACTTCCTGCCACTGGGCTCTATACTAAGTTTGGTAACAGCCCATTTTAACTGCAGAAAGCTGTTATAGCAAAAATTTTAATTATAATGACTCTGTATTTATATTTACATAGTTTTTTAGTGTAGTTATAAAATAAATATCTCTCATTAACACATTTCTTTCGAAAATGCATAAAAATAGTGAAATTCCCACAACTACTCGGTATTCGCCGAATACATAGCCTAAATTTGGCCGAGTACCGAGCACTCGGTAGATAGGCCAAGTAGCGAGTATATACCGAGTTCTCAGTACAGCTCTGTTTTAAAGCTGTGTAATTTTCGTGTATCTGATTGTTGCCAAATCAAATTTTGTACATTTTAAAGATTCATGGAGTTTGTGGGAGACGTATTTAGTGATTATTTTTTTGGGTTTTCATATACACATCACTGATCGCTGCGAAATGAAATTTTGTGCATTTTAAAGAGTCATGCAGAATGCGGGTGAAGTATCCAGTTTTTTTTTTTTTTTTTTTTCATGTATGCGGAGCGTACAGACATGCATATTACTGATCGCTGCAAAATGAAATTTTGTGCATTTTAAAGATTCATGCATTAAGCAGGAAGCAGGTGAGGTATCCAATGATTTTTTTTTTTTTTTTCATTTATACGGAGTGTACAGACGTACATATTGCTGATTGCTGCAACACGAAATTTTGTGCGTTTTAAAGATTTGTGCAGTATGCGTGTGAGGTATCTATCCAGTGATTTTTTGGGGGGGTTTTCATGTACACGAAGCATACTGATGTGCATTCGGCAGTAAAAATATCCGAGTGCTAGCCAATAATTCCGATGTCAAAAAAGTATAGTTAATATTATTTTGTTAAATAAATCCTTGTCAAATCCTGTTCTTAGACTGACTAAGAACATGACTTCACAAGGATTTATTTAACAAAGCAGTATTAAGTGTACTTTTTTGAGACAGTATTATTGCTAGTGCTTGAATACTTTTGCTGCCGACTGTTCGTATCACTGATTGCTCCAAAACGAAATTCCAGATCGTCGCCAATTACCTGTATCACAGTACTAGTGCAACGTTAAATCCAGCCTACCTATGTACACTGGTATAGTAGTAGTTTATTTGATATGTTTCGTTTGGTTTTACTTTTTTAATTTTGGCAACAGTAGGCTATTTGTTAATTTCTGTAGGAGATATGTTTGTAATTGATATGGTTGCTTTTTTTATGTTATGTAAAATGGTGATTTATTGGTTTAATAGAATTCAGTTTTTCTGTTGAATATATTAAAAGAAAGCTTTGCAGTAGTGTTTGAAACGGTGTTAATTTGGTTACTGTACATACTTATTTTGAAGTTTTCACAATGGGACAAGGGGAGCAACACCCCACCCCCCACTCCCCGGTAAATTCTAAATAAGAGTTTTTAAACTATGCTATCAGAATTTTATTAAAAAGAAATTTTTTTTCAGGTTGTGCACCCCGTTGAATTTTTTTTTTTCTGATGACACCACTGGTTTCCGCACAGGATTAATCGGAAACAAGTAAGTAAAAAAACATTCTATTTTATTTATATATATATATATATTATGTTTATTGAACATTTATATTATTTTTGTAATGTTTATTTGTTAGTTTTTGTTTATGAAAGTTAGGCAAATTTGTATTTTGCTTTGTTGAAGTTTTTGAAAAACTACTTTTTATGCTGTATTTTTAGGTAGTTTCTTTTAAACATGTAAAATTGGCCATTTTGAAAAAAATCGAGAAACTGTGCCAAATTGGCGAGTTTGGAAAAGTTCACCAAACCATATTGTAAAGCACATTTTTCTCGATTTGTGTTTTTTCTTATAAAGTGCTAAATATTTACAACTAAAATTGAACTCTTATAATTTTAGTGTTCACATTTTTTCAAAAAAAGGGCAGGGCGGATTTATAGAAAAGGGCATTTTTTTGTGAGTAAAAGGCCACATATTGATAGACGAAAGGGCGCTTTCTTCACCACTGACTAAACGGTTTATAAAATGTACAGTCCACAAAATAAAATATATACAAATAAAAAGAGAACACTCATCTATCTCATCACCTAATTAACGAAAAAACACAGCAGGTACCATCCTTCTTGGATTCAGGTCTATTTTAATTTAATTATTTATTAAAATTGTAAGCTTAGCAGCCATTTACAGATGGAAACATGCAATGATGTTAAAATTTATATTTTCAACAAACACAAAATTTTGACTTTATAAGTTCTAGAGAAAATTTTACCACCGACTAATAAATTTGAAGTAATTTGGTATTTTTCAGTCATAAACCTGGTCTCCTGGTGGCAATAGTTTTTTAGATGTATCTCAAAATCTATTTGTCCAAAAGAGCTGAAATTTCATAAAAATTATAATTAAAATCATTAGGGCCCAGTAAAATATTTCTAATTTACAATTCAACAATTTTTACTTAAATAATTTCAAAATATTTATTTTTGAGATAAGTTTATTTAAAATTTTTAAATAATAATCTACAAATATTTTAAAAGTTAGTGCAGGCTTTAATGTGTAACTGTCTTAAGCATTATTTCCCATAAATAATTATATTACACATAATTCTATAAAGAATAGTAGGTATCTATTTGTGTCTCTCTGATATATGCTCGATCAGATAGATGAAAGTGTTATTATTATTATTATTTTTAAGTCTACATTATTATATTAAAAAAAAAAAAAAAAAATGCACTTAGTTTTTTTGAAATTAAAAAAAAAAAAAAAAAAAAACTATGCAGCATGTGCAAAATAAATGTGAAATTAGCAATATTTATATATTTATAGTCATAACTAATTGTTAATTATGCTATAATTTTGTCACTAATCGATAAAATTCTTTAAGACTGATTCCCGAAATTCCCGATGTTTTTATGATTGATCGCCAAAATGCATAATTTTATTCGTCTCTAATCAATGCAATTTCTGCAGTTTTTGATGTTAAATTCCCAAATACTCAAGTATTTTGTTGCTAAGTGATGAAATTTGAGCTTTTTTTCTCAAAGCTGAATACGAAATAGATTTGCAGCCGATTTAAAAATTACAGGATTTTTTTCTCCGCTGTCAATTCTTATAGTCAAAACTTACATTTAATCACAAATAATTTCCAAATTCTGCTATTATTTCGCTGGTAATTGATGAAATTTTGCGATTTCCCCTCCCCCCCCCCTCCCCTAAAGCTGTTCTTGAAATTAACAATATTTTTGCGGCCGATTGTTGAAACCTGCTATTATTTCGCCCCTAATTGATGGAAATCATGTTCTTTATAATGTTGAATCTTCAAATACTTAAATATTTCGCCACTAATCGATGAAATTTACGCTTTTTCCAATGTTGAATCCCAAAATACACAATAATTTTGTAGCCTAATTCAGATATATGGGATTATTTCACTATTAACTGTCAAAAAGTTATATTTAAACGCAACTAATTACTAAAATACGATATTTTTTTCGGCGTTAATCGATCAGATTTGCACTCTTTTCAAAGGTGATTTCTGAAATTTGCAATGATGTTTTGTGGCTGATTGTTGAAATACGTAATCATATCGCCGCTACTTAATAAAGTTACTTTAATCCTAATTGTTTGCTGAAATAGGCTTTATCTCTATATTAATTCATGAAATCCGCACTTTTTTGCAAAGAGTATAACCGATATACTCAACAAATTTTCCGAAATACCGAATTAATCATATTACTGATATTTTGAAATTTTTGTAATAGCAACTAATTGCTAATATAGGCTATAGTTTTACCGCTAATTTTTAAATTTTGTATGTTTTTTTAAAAAAATAATAATACCAAAATATGCGATTATTTCACAAATAATAATAATACCTAATAATAAAATTACCTTTTTTTATGCATGATTGCAGAAATATGAGATATGAAAGTCTAACTAAATTACGGGATCGTTTTGTCGATAAAATTTACATTTAATCATTTAAATTATGTGCTGAAATAAGCCATCAATTCACTACAAAAAAATATAATATTCTTGCGGTGGATTGTCGAAATTTATCATTTTACATTTTAACAAAATTTACCTTCATCACGGCTAACTGCTCAAATAAGCGATTGTTTCTCTGTTTCTCTAAATAAAAATAGGCAACTATTTTCGCAACTATAATCGACAAAATTTGTGCTATTCAAAAAAATTGATATCACAAATATTAAATATATATATACCTATTGAGTAAAAAATCAGCAAGATTCCTAATTCCTACCTTTTTCTGTCATATATTTGCCGAAATATCCATAATTTTTGCGTCCGATTACCGAAATATATGCAATTTAATCGTCCGAATATTATAAAAAAACATTTGTCAAAGGTCTGTTTCATGTTCGCTGATTACATTTTAAGTAAATTAGTTTTAGCATGAAGTTGACAAAATAATAAAATTCTGATTTTAAACAAAAAATTTTAGCTTCAGCACAAAATACGAAATATGCAGAATATTTGAAATCCTGCATATGAGAATTGGGTGCCGATTTTAATACTTTAACACAATTTCTGTGGTTCTTTATTGTATTATATTGTTTCCGTAACAATCATTTTCTACTCTTGGATACGCAGAAGAGATCCTCAATACGCAGGCTTCCAGCAACGGCATGAACAAGAACATCGGAGAAACCGCGGCTAACGATAATTTTTTCTGTCGACCACCGGAATATACAGACCGAGGACACATAGATCGCGCCCAGAAGAGACTTCTTATAGAATTTTCAGATCGCGTTTGTTCGAAGGTATGTGAAGTCCGATTTTGCATCAGATAAAAATATACTATAAATGTATGTTTCTCAACGAAAACGGTAAAATATTTTTAAAAAATAACATAAAACAAATAAAATGTTAAAGTAAAAATTGAAAGTTAAAAAAGCCTTTATGTGCAGTAAAAATTTTCATGATATTTTTCAAATGAATGTCTTTATTTTTACATGGTAAGGTAAGACCAGAAATTGGTTTAGAAGGCAGTCTTTTATACAATTGATTTTTGGTGGGAAACTCCTTTTTTATTTTTTTAGTGTATAGTGTTAAGAACTAAGCAAAATAAGATTTTTTGCAGGCTTACTCTTATGTGTATAATCTAAGATTTTCAGTGTGGTTGTTTCCCAGTTGCAGAAACACTGTGACACGGCGACATAGTCGCAGACACAGAAAAACAGCTTGCAGACAGTTTTTGTCTGCACTAATAAAAATAAATAAATAAAAAAATTGGCCGCAACTTTTGGACAGACGTTGTCTGCGATCATAAAAAAATTTGGCTGCAATGTACAGTCATTTTTTGCCCATGACAATGCGCTACTGATTTATGACGTCTTAGATGCTCTCTGGTAGGAACTCTAGAGCCCCTTATAGGTGCCTTCGTAGGAACACATAAAACAGTGCTTAACAACAGCGACCTAGTGAGCCTAGATCTCCCTTTATAGGTAGCTTTATGTGTGTATTCTTTTCTCCTGTTACCTGTTACTGAGATTCTATGGGAACGTACACATACTGGATCTTTCATGTTCATTCCCATTTTCTTCAGATTCTAAGCATTCTTCAGACATATAAAAATTTCTGTATCAAAACTAAAACTAGTACTTTTATTATTTAAAATTATTTATATTGTGTTGTGTCAAACATTGCTATAAAATATTTAATTGAATGAGTTCAACTTATTTTTGTATAATTGTTTATTTTATATTGTTCTGTAGTAAAATTGTATTTGTGTATTGTTGCACGAAATCACCACTGTTGTTAAGCTTCCCCCCACCCCCAAGATTGCTGCTATCAGCTTTCAGGCTTTTTGAGTGTAAGCCATTTTCACTCTTGATTACACTAAAATTGCTAATAAAACAATTTCTTTTATTTTTCAGGTACTGTATGAGAGAAATAAAATGACGGAATTGTGAATGAGAGAATTTTAGTGTATGAAGAAATAGAAGAAAGAAGACGATAAAAAATTCTTTATATCACTTTTCACTTTTTAAAATATATATATACATGTATTTTCTATAATAATAAAATATTTAAGTAAATAAATCAAATATACATATGATGCATAGTTTTAAAATGTTTGTATATTCTAGTACAATATATTTTTATGTTCAGAAATTTCTGTATTCTCCATTTCTTATGTCTTAATACACAATAATTTATTTAATTTTATTATTATTTTTTTTTTTTTTTTCAAAAAAACATATGTGTATAAATTTATTTATTTTTATTTATTTATTTATTTTTATTTATTTTTTTTTTTTTTGGGGGGGGGGGGCGTGTAACTGCTCATATTTTCCACAAACACAAAAAAGTTTTTCACAATTTCGTTTTACATTTTGAAACATTGCATTAAAAAGAAAATAACTTTCTAACTTAATTATTTTTTGTCGTGGGAAATCAGCACTTACCTCTGTTAAACTTGTGTTTGATCATATAGTTAAAATAATGCATTACTAAAGCCCTGGTTTTTAAGAACTCTGAAGCAAATATCAACATTTCTGATACCGCAACGCTCCAATCAGTCTCCTTGATATCAGTGCTGGCACTGAATCCGCAGAACAGAGTGTCGTGACGCATGTGCAAATTGAAAATCTCGACACCGAATACATTGACATTCGCGTTTTATGTTCTTAAAAACTAAGGCTTAAGTAAAATTAATAAAAAGCACAAAGAAAATTATTCAATGAAATTGAAAGAAGTTTTAAAGAAGTAAAAATTATGATCATTTTAACAACAGCAATAGATTTTGAATAAGGTTAATAATCTTAAAAAAGAAAAAAACAGTCTCTTATTAAGGATATTTAAAAAAAAGCATAGGATCCATTATCCAGGAACCGCAGGATCCATCAGATCCATCCTTCGCGGGAAATATTCAGAAGTTTCCAGATTTTTTTTTTCCATAATTGATTTTCTTGAACTATAAAACACAACTCTCTAACAATAGTGTATATGTAAAGAATAACTTACCTTTTTGCACATGTTGTTAGCTAAAAAAATCTAAAATTTCTTTTTTTTTTTTTTTTAAGAAATCTTTAAAAGAATTCTTTAAATTTTTTTTTTAAATAAAAAAATAAAAGCTAAAATTTTAGATGCATTATTTAATATTCATTTTAACACTATCATTATGCAAGAATAATTTGTATGAATTTTTATACATAAGTTGTTTTTTTTTTTTTTTTTTAAGTAGTAGTAGTAGTTGTTTTTGTTTCTGAAACAGCTCCTGAATCCAATATTTTTATTTCTTTTGAATCTAAAGCCGAAAATAAAAAATAACTGCAATAATACACATATATTAACATGTACACGTGTACATTTAATTGAAAATTGTCTATTGTATCGTCTAAATATTATTTATGAAAGAAAAATGTATTGAAAAATAAGTCGAATTGGGCGTAGAATGGTACTGGAAGTGCCGTTTATCAAAAAAAAAAAATTTGCATCTGCAGTCCTGTCTTCTCCTTCACCCCCATGCACACACTGGCCGTTTGTTTAATTTCAGTCCCCCCCCCCCTCCCTCTTAATATTGAAATTAAATTTCCACCCTCCCTCATCTTCAGAAATTTGAAGCATATTTTCTCTTCTCTTGCATTATCTTCAGTTGCTGTATGTGTTTTCACACAGATTTCGTTTCAGAAACTGGCCTCAGCCGACATGGGTTGGTTGCTCGCTGCCTTCCCGTCAGCGCCGTGGTTCATAGTTGCTGCGTTGTTGGTGCCACTAAATGTAATGGTGACTGGATCATAAGAGCAAATCGCTAATAGAAAAGTTTTTATTTTTCTTTACTTTTAGAAAGTAAGACTGTCTGAACAAGAAATTAAAAAACCCTGAAATAGACCACCAAATAAAATCGGAGAATTTTTTATGTAGTTGGTTGCAGAAGATTTTCCAGACCATAAACATTTTTAACCATTTCCAGAGAAAAATAAATTTACTTTATTTTCTGATTATTGAAAAACATTATAAAAGACTTGGTTCATTTTGACATTCTTTCTTTCTTTTTTTTTAGTGAAGTAAGTTTTGTTTTTCAATACTAAACGCTTTTAAAATCATGAAAGAAAAAAAAAAAAAAATTGAAATTATTCTGGATTTTGGAATTTCAGATAATTGGTACTATATTGTATTTTGCAATTTATTCAAAAGAGCACTTTTTTTCCCATGAAATAACATTTGCTAATAATGTAGCAAATTTTGATGAGATTGATTCTGCTAACTAAATAAGCAAACAAATCCCCTCCCCCCACCCCCCCCAAAAAAAAAAATTCATTTCCAATCTATTATCACTTTATGTTGATGCTGGTTTTGGGTTATTTCGCATGTGCTCCATCAGACAGAATGCACAAGGAAAGGGAGAAAAGTGACGGCATTGTTTTCGACTGGAGCAGATACAGCCCACAGAGAAGGATACAGCCAGAGATTCATTTGGTTTTGAAGGAGGTAAAAAGAATCTTTCTCCCATTCTTCTAAATTCAGAGCTAAATAGCTCAGGAAAATAAATTGCTTTGAAATGATGACACAGAAT
The DNA here is from genome assembly GCA_963930645.1 of Salticus scenicus. Lineage (NCBI taxonomy): Eukaryota > Metazoa > Arthropoda > Arachnida > Araneae > Salticidae > Salticus > Salticus scenicus. Next base: position 207,952,607 of record OZ005659.1, on the reverse strand, counting down.
TAAATAAAAGAAAATTTATTGTTTTAGAATAAAGGATATTTTTTTGGGGAAAAATACGGGTCCTCGTGACCCGCAATTAAAAAAATTCTGCATCTCTTTCATTAAAATTGGGATCAATGGTGCGCTATAGCTCACCAACGTGATCCCTGACACCATAACATGCAAGAGCTTGCAACAAATGTTTTAAGCCAAAAAAAAAAAAAAAAAAAGTCATTTCTCAAGGGAATAAAGTAGATATGAGTGCTGCAAACAAAGCAGAATGAACCTCACCACTGTGCCTTTTTTGTTCCCCGATGAAAAGTCTTGTTTTACAAAGCAATTGCTGTGAGTATTCTTCTGCTTTATGATGTTTATTCAAAGTTTCGTACATATTCCATGCAGGTGTTACCTTTTTATTATAGCTTTAGCTACCGTACACAAAATTATGTAATCTTTTCACACAAAAATTCCACTTATTTTAATACTATGACTATTTCAAATGACTGCCTATACTTTATTTAAAGAAATATAATTGATATTATTAAATATAAAATTGTTGGTTAAAGGTTCTGTAACTTTTTTTTTTTTTTTTTTTTTTACATAAAAGTAAATAAAATTTTGCAAATATTTTGTTTTTCATATATTACAATGGATACTAAAAGTCAAACCCAGATTAGGTACAACAACTTTATACCTAAAAGAAAACTGCTTAGATCTTTTTTATATGTAAGAAAATTTATTTCTGGAACAAATTTAAGGAAAACTGCAGATATATATGACAGGCTAAAGGGGGAAAATGGAGGTTTTTTTACTTCCAGAAACACTGCAGGTTTTTTACCTGCAGGAAAACTGCAGTTATTTCGGACAAATAAAAGGGAAAATGAAGGTTTTTTTACTTTCAGGAAAACTGCAGGTATTTCGGACAAATAAAAGGGAAAGTGAAGGTTTTTTACCTTCAGAAAAACTGCAGGTTTTTTACCTTCAGGAAAAGTGCAGGTTTTTTACCTGTAGAAAAGATGTAGGCTATAGTCCGAAATACCTGCAGTTTTCCTGAAGGTTTTTTACCTTCAGAAAAACTGCAGGTTTTTTACCTTCAGGAAAAGTGCAGGTTTTTTACCTGTAAAAAAGATGTAGGCTATAGTCCGAAATACCTGCAGTTTTCCTGAAGGTTTTTTTTAAAGGTTTTTTGCTGATTTTTTTACCTGGGATTCCACACGTTTCTTTTTTGTGCGCTTTCGTAAAATTTTTTCAATGGTATAGTCCTGTTTAGGTCGCACCTTTTGAAGTTCTTGCTCGTAAAATGTGCCTTGAATAGGTTCGTCCAACAAGTCTTTGATTCGGTATACAGCTGGATTTCTAGGAATACACTCTGTTATTACAAACAGTTCTTCGGTCCAATTCGTTTCGTATCCTTTTTCAAATGTTAATTTCTGTTTGGATACGCGTACGGTATCCCCCACTTGAAGATTAAATGGTTTTCTTTTCTCGTTTTTAATATTTCCGTATAAGGTAAGCCATACGTCTCTTTCATTTTCCGGCGTCACTTCTGAAGGGGCTCTTTTTATGCTCGAATGGTAAGTATTATTATAACTATGCAATAACTGGTCTAACACATTAAGGTAGTGATACGTATGATTATGAGTAAAATATTTCCACATTTTTGTTTTCAATGTACGATTAAAGCGTTCCACCACTGAAGCTTTAGTGTTATTAAAAGTCGTGAAAAATCGAACACCTTGCTGCTTTAAAAAGTTTTGAAATTTATGATTTTTAAATTCTGACCCCTGGTCAGTCTGCAGAATCTTTGGCTTCCTCGTCGAAAAAATAGTTTTAAACGCATCCACTATATCGTCACCTCTTTTTGATTTTAAAGGAATCGCCCACGCATATTTAGACAGAATGTCTATGCAAGTTAGAATGTAACGGAAATTTTGATTGTACTTTTTCAGAGAACTTAAATCGGCTAGGTCGGCTTGCCATTCTTGATCGATCGAACCCACCATTACTCGATTCGTTGGAAATTTCTTCCTGGCTGGCTTGTGCAGTGTATATGAATCTATTCCCGACAACCATTTCTGAATTTCTTTCTTCGAAACTCTGCCTTTTGCGACACGGTATAAAGCATTTAAACCTCCAAAACTTGCTGCGTGACTCGGCGTTTGATATGTCGACTTCATTACAACATAAAATTTTATTATTCGTCACATTAATTCGAAATGACATTTTTTCCCCTCATAATGACAATGTAAAATTTCCTGTTTCATTTAATTTTAAAATAAAATCAATCGATAATTTGTCCCTGCCAGTAAAAATATAAATTATGCTAAACAAAACTCATAGTACAATGTATAAGCTAATCACATTAACAACTTCCTCTCTCGAAGGCATCCTCTAGAATAAACACTTTTTATGTAGTGTTCGTTTATTTATACCCTAAAATCTGAGAAAAAGTCATAGCGTCATGGCTTAGTGGTTAAATTTCTATGAATCACTAAGCCATGATACTATTTTACTCAGGTTCGATCCCACTCACCGCACAAAATAATTAATAATAACTCATTTTAAATCTCGAAACTAAAGTTTCTTCACTTTACAACAGATGGCAGCAATTAAATATGAAATAAATTTTAAACTTCTTAAAATTTCTGAACTACTCTCAATACAAAAAAAAATTGTTTTGCCTAAGAAGAAATTTAATGATCATTTTTTGAAACTCCAACAACCTTTTTTGTTAATAAAGTAAAAGTAGAAATTAAAATAAATAAGTAAATAAAACTAAAATAATAAAAAAACATTGTAACAAAAGAAAACAGACAATTATATGAAAACTTAATTTTTAATATTAAACTAATCTCATGGGGTCAGAATCTGACGCCACATACAAATCAATAGCAGATTTATATATGTTACACATGTTCAAAGAATTCACAAAACTTTCATTAATATAATTACAAATTTGAATGTTCTTTTCAACATAGTCTTTAACAAAATTGCATAAATCCACTTTTAAAAGTGCTCTTTCACCATAAATTTGAGCTCTAATTTCATTGTTTTGAGTTACACACTCATGTCCAAGTTGATTTCCTAACTCCTGGTCGCAGCCATTACACACAAAAATACTTTCAATGTTTCTATTGAGAAAATCACTTAAGAGCTCAGACATTGAAGTTGTTAGAATAATATCAACATCGGCATTGTTTTCACAGACGTAACCCGGCGGAATTCGATTTCTTACTTCTCTCAACAACATTCTTCGGAAAAGGCGATCAAACATGACTCTCACAGCAAAAGAAGTGATTTCTTTGCGAATTTTTTTGAGTTCATTCCATTCTGATTCACTTATCATGCAGATAGAAGGCACAAATTTTCTCGAAAAGTCACTTTTCTGAAAAAAACGTTGTAGAGAGATACATCTAGCGTCATTAATATTTTCTGTAGATAACAATAAGGAGTTTTCAATTATAATCACATCTCGTAAATCCGATGGAGAAATAAAATCCATTGCACTAGAAAGTGCTAGCCATAGGGATGTCGTCAAGCTAATTCCACGTTTTGTTGGCCTAAAACACCCAGATAGATCAGGTTTATAAAGTCTAATATGAATTCTAATCACATCACAGAAATCTGAAACACTGACATAGTTGTTTTCACCCAAATGAAATAAATTCTCTGGAATATAATCTGGATTAAAAGAAGAATCCTTCATGTTGTCTTCACTAAAACATACCTTCTTAGTTGAACTAACAACGCTAGCGTCGGCATTACGTTTCATCGACATTTTTTAAGAAAGTTTAACGTGGTGCAACACGCACAAGAGAAAAGCAGCAACTGACGAAAACCTTTGCTTCCAAGAGAAACATCACTCGGTGTTGCCATTCTCTAAAACAGCAATTTAGTGTTGCCATTCCTTAAAATATAAGACGGTGTTGCCATTGTCTAAAATAAAACACTGTTAAACTTTTACAAAAATTCAAAATCGAAACCAGCAGAATACTACAACTCAACTTACAGCTGAAAAATTAAAAATTAATTACATCTCAATTAAGTATTATTTGTAATCTTCACTAACGAGCTTTTCATTTAGAAATGATACATGTTCTAACATGAACGAGTCCTTGTTCTAACACGAAGGAGTGCGTCATAAACACCTGTCATTAATGTCGGAAAAAAATAAAGTGATTAAAAAAACATATTTAATATTAATTCCGTCTTAATTAAGTATTAATTAAAAATCTTCCTTAATGAGCTTTTAATTTGCAAGCGGTACCCTCATCATGTTTCACGCCGAAAAATTTTCAAAGTGCCCATTCCGAAACTAAAGTCGTTGCCATTCGATAAAAAGTAACTACCGTTTCTCCAAACTAAAAACTCAAGGACCCTCGTCATATTTTACAGCAAAAAATTTTCTAAGTCCCGATTCCGAAACTAAAATAGTTGCCATTCTCTAAAAAGTAATTGGGTGTTGCCATTCTCAAAAATAAAACCCTCGTCATCTTTCACGAAATAAAACGAAACCGAAACCTGCAGCACCCAACAACTCAACATTCAGCTCAAAACAACTCAACTGACTCGATGACGTCATAACCACGCCCCTTCCGGTCACGCCCACTTCCGGTCACGTGGTTGCCGCCAACGCCGCAGGTCGAGAACCCGCCTTTTCCCTCTACTAATGGTTCTAGAGCTTCCTTTTGATGATTGTACACTTATATCCTAATTTTTTATGAAAATTTTTAATGATATTCAGTCTTAAAAATTTATTCTACATACACATAATATAATTTGTTGATAAAAAGTAGTAGTGTAGGAGTTACGTATTGAAACAGTAACTTTTACCTTGTAGCATGCAGAGATGCGTACAAATCATACCAGAATATATTTAGTCTTGCCTTTTTTTTTTTTTTTTTTTCTCACTACTTTATCTCTAGAAATAATTCTTTTAATATCTAATTACGTTAAAAAAGATAATAATACAAAACAAAAGTTGCATACAAGAAGGCCATATTAACAGTAATCCCACAATAAATTATAAAAGTTGGTAGCTCTGGTAGTATGGCACAAATATTTTTATTTGTTCAGCTCACGAGGTAATAATAGAAAAAAAAGTGTTTTTTAAATTATGACAAAATATTTTTTTTCTTTATTTTTTTATAGTTAAATAAAATTAATAGGCGAAAAAGCAATAAATTTAAACTAAATGTTAAAATACCTATTCAATCGGTTTGTTTATTCTTCTTATTATTATTGTTTTAAACATTAGCAAATTTGAATTAATCAAAATCTATTAACATATTAACGTGAGAGTCGCATTCTCCATCTTTCGTGGCATGGGCAGGTGATGTCTTATTTTTAAAAGCCCCTAGAAAGCTTTACATTTCTTTTTATTTTTCATCACTGATTTATGTAAAAGCAAAAAATAAAGACCGACATAGAAATAAAAAAATAAATACATATTGTGTGATTCCACGAATTATCGCATTAGTTTACACCAAATCCATTTCGCCAAAATAATAACAAAATTTATTTATATATTTAAATACTAATAATTTTATGATGCTAATATTTTCAACATATTTATACAATTTGTATGAAATAGTTATCTTCACTTTATGTATTGTCAAGCTTTCGTGTAGTTGTACAGGTTACGACTGATTACGACTGCTTTTGGATCCTTGGTCTAGAAGGAATCCCATATGTGAGGGATTTTTAAAGGATCCTACCCTGTATTCACGCGATTTTTGGATAAACCACGGTCGACGAGCACACCCTGGCATCAAGACCGGAACTTTCTATTAACTTCGAGAGCAATAGCAGATCTCTTCGTCATAGGTGTAATGTCGGGATATACTTTTTTCTTTACATGACGCATTATTATTTATTATTATTATTATTATTTAAAAAATAGTGGTTAAAAAGAAAAAAAAAATGGCAGTTGCTATTTTTGATTCCTTCTACATATTTATTTATTTTCTTTTTCTTTTTGCATTTGACAAACTAAACTAAAATAATTTTGTGCAAGTAAGGACACATAAGTATAAGGTTCACATAAGTATATAAAATCACATTTTTTATACTTATGTGAAATCTATAATTATGCTTAAAAATAAAATATTTAATAAATTCAAACGAAATTTAATAATATTAAATTTCTCTTAGAAAGAGAAATTTCTCTCTCCAAAATATTAGATTTTTAAAACAATTTCGATAATCTCCTTAACTTGAATTCAAGAAAATTCCCTATATAATTTTTAAACATTTCTCTCTTTATTTAAAAATGAGAGTAATTATCTTAAGATAATAAACAGCAAACCATTTATAGCAGTATTACAAAAATTTCTTTTAGAAAAAGAAATTTAACTCTTCAAATTATTCGATTTTTCAAACGATTTTGTTAATCTCCTTAGCTTGGATTGAAATAAATATTTTAACTAATTTTTAAGCGTTCCTCGTCTTATTTAATGCGAATAATTATCTTATAGTAATGAACAGAACACTATTTACAGCAAAATTTATTACTTAAACAGAAAAAAAAAGGTCAAATAAATCTTAATACAACGTGAAAGGATTTTTTAAAGTTCTGTCACTAAGCGTTAATGTATCACTAAAAGAGATTTCAATACAAAGTTCAAGTGAATAGAAAATCAATCATACTTTAAAAGTATTTAGAACTCTTCGACCTTTGTAAGTCTTTCAATAAACTGTGACATTTGAAAACATTTTTATGCCGTTCAGATTCACTTATGTTACTGCTTTTCTTTCACGAAATGTATTTTGACTGAAAATTCAAAAGATTTTGTGAAAGTGTTATTAATTTAAAGAAATCAAATAAAATTAATGAATAATTTAACTTAGATGTTTAACAACATTTTCAGTTTTGTTCCACATTGAATAACTTTTTCAAAAATTTAATAAAGCGTTATTTTATATTAATACCCCTGTTATATTTCAACAAATCGTTTTTTTTTTTTTTTTTTTTTTTTCGAAAATAATTCCCTTTAAATATCATAGGCTATCATAATATCTAAAATTTTCATATTATCATAACTTGCCAATCATATCATTATGGACCGTACAATTTTTAGTACCCGCCTTTTTTTTACACCAATATTTTTTTAGAGTAATTTTATCCTTATTTAATAGTAATAACACTTGAAGAGAATAACTCTAAAAATATAGTGGTGGGAGAAAAGAGGCGTCTTTTCAGGGGGCGTTAACAATTGTACGGTTATTAGTGAGGTGGTTGACAAGTATGCATAGGAAAACGTGCTTTCATGAAATTCGAATAAAGATTTAATTAATTAAATTAAGTAATTAATTCTTATTTATAGACTTAGCTGTCAACTTTTACGCTTTCCCTACCGAAAATTTTAATTGCAATTCTTACATTATTTAATAAACTAAAATACAGAATATGCATACTTGCCAACCATCTCATTAATAACCGTACAATTGTTAACGCCCCCTGAAAAAACGCCCCTTTTCTCACACCACTATATTTTTAGAGTTATTTTCTCGAAATTTTGTTACGATTAAATAAGACTAAAATTACTCTAAAAAATTATTGGTGTGAAAAAAAAGGCGGGTACTAAAAATTGTACGGTTCATAATGAGATGGTTGGTAAGTATGAATATGTGTACATATATATATATATATATATATATATATTGGGAGTACAAATTAATTCGGTCCGTTTTCAATAGATGGCTCTGGCTGATTTGTTTACTGAATAATGATAGATGTTTTTGGCATTGTTAGAAAGGTTTGACCTTTGTCAACCATATTCAGTCAACGAAGCTTCGAGTTTTATACAACAACATTGGTTTTTTGAGCATTCAATATGTCGAGTTTTGTGCTAAAGAAACAACATTTGCGGGAAGTTTTGATTTTCTTTTTTAATTGGAAGAAAAGTGCCGCTGAAGCGCATCGATCGCTTGTGGAAGTTTATGGTGAATCTGCGCCATCTGATAAATCATGTAGAGAGTGGTTTCGACGCTTCAAAAATGGTGATTTTAGTGTCGAAGACAATGAGCGCCCGGGCCAGCCGAAAAAGTTCGAAGACGCCGAATTGGAGGAATTGCTCGATCAAGATCCGTGCCAAACGCAACAAGAGCTTGCAGGATCGTTGGGAGTCACTCAGCAAGCAATTTCCGTGCGCTTAAAAAAATGGGAATGGTTCAAAAGCAAGGAAATTGGGTCCCATACGAGTTGAAACCGCGCGACGTTGAAAAGCGATTTTTCATCAGTCGTTAAAAATTACTTGGAAACGTTGAAATGGGAGGTCCTACCCCACCCGCCGTATTCGCCAGACCTTGCTCCTTCTGATTATTGGTTGTTCCGACGGATGCATCACGATTTGGCTGGACACCGCTTCACTTCTTTCGAAGAAATTCAAGAATGGCTCGATTCATGGTTTGCGTCCAGAGAGGACTCATTTTTCAGAGATGGAATCCGAAAATTGCCAGAAAGGTGGACAAAAGTTGTGGCTACCGATGGACAATACTTTGAATAACATGTTTTTTCATTTTGATAATAAATAAAATGTTTTTTTAACGAAAAAAAAAAAAACGGACCGAATTAATTTGTACTCCCAATATATATACTATATTTTAGAGTTAAAGTGACAAACATCATGTGACTGTATTAATAAATACTAAATAATTCTATAGTAGATTCAGTATTAAAATGTATTACAATTAGGATTACATACATGCATAAGTGATAGTACGTCTAAAATTAATAAAACAAGCTCTACTAGTTCACTTGTTTTTCTTTAGTATATGTGGAAAGTATATTTTGTTGGAGGAAAAATAACTATATTTCAGTTTAAGTCTATGTCTCTCCGGTCCACAGAAAAAATTAATGGTTTCCATATGAATGAAGAAGCTGACATATTTTTTCTTTCTAGGAAGAAGCTGGAAATCTTATGATACTATTTTGTGCCTCTTTTGTTGAAAAGAAGAACCACGAAAAAATTACTTCCGTCATTTTGTGTTTTCTTATTATTATAGTGAATTGGTTTTCTGAACCTAAGTAGGTCATTTAGAAGGAAACTAAAATATAATTTTGTATGAAGGAGACGTGATATGAAAGACGTATAGTTAAATTATTTTTAAGCCAGCGAATTAGCCACTGAAATTTGATTAATTATATTCCCCAGTAGGGAAAAAAAAAAAAAAAAAAAAAAAAAAAAAGCTTTTTATGTATAGAATATTTTTCCAAATATTTATAATAATAGACTGGAAAATGTAATAAAGTTGGGCGTTGATAAATAAATAAATAAGTCATTAATATAACTGGTATTTTATATTTTTTTATTATTATTATTGAATAGTGAAAAATTAATATTTTATTGATAAATAAATAATTTCTTTATTATTATTACTATTTATTAAAACTGTAAGCTATTCGTCACATGTTAAAGAAAAAATATTTATGCATAGTCTCTGATCGTTCCAAATTTTACTTACCGGTACAAATTTATAGAAATTTGCACTTTATATAATCACAGAAAATTGCTAATAAAGCTTATAAAAATTCTATAAAGGAATACGATTGTAAGTAATGTTGTTTAAGTTTGCGCAATTGAAGATGGTAAATATAGTATATAATTGCTCATTTTTGAGAATTTTAATATTAACACACACACACACAAAAAAAAAAAGTTTACCTTATTTGTAGAAATTACTTTTTCAAAATATTAAAATTTTGATCAAGAATACTAAAAAGAAAGAAGCATTATATTTTCAACGATATAATGTTATTAAAGATTTAGAAATATAAAATTTTTATTTATAATGCAGATAGAATCTTAAAAATAATAATTAAAGAATATTTAATTAAAAAAAAAATATATTAACATTTCTACCCGCAAGCAAAAACATATACAGAAAAAAAAAAAACCTACTGGAGAAATAAAATATAGTGTATTGTTAAATAAGAGAGGTCTGGTTTCTTTATGTGATTCGTCTATGTCATTGAAAATGAAAAAAAACAAGAACAAGGAATTCTTTTTTTTTTTCCTTTTTTAGGATTCTCTCTTTAAGAGAGAAAGAGGGCTTGGGAAATATTTCAAGCATTTTTATAGAAATACAAATACATTTTTAACAAATTGGAAAAAATAACTTGATGATCCGTAATAAGTTTTAAGGTTGCCGTCTATTAAATTAAAGGAATAATGATTCTTTCCTCTAAAAAAATATAAATAAATGGTTTCTGATTTGGATTATTAGTTACATAAGTATGTTGATACTAGTTAGTTGTAGGGCGACTAAGGCGCCGGTTGAAAAATGATCATTTCATTTTATTTATTTCAGGGATGGAACACGGGCGCAGAATTCATACCATTATCGATGTAAGAAAAATTTCTACCTCTTAAATCAACGATATTATAGGTAGAAAAATTTCTTAAACAGATTCCGGTATGAATTCTGCGCCCGTGTTCCATCCCTGTTATTTCTCATTTCAGATAATTCATCTGCTAGGAAGCCCGTGCGAATTTTTTGCACTTTATTTATCACTTCGTTACCTTTAAAATTTAAAATTATTATTATGATTTTATAGACGTCATTTTTTAGATCATGACGACATCATACAAACGCTAATTTAACAATATATATATATATATATATATATATATATATATATCCCTCACATTTTATGCTGAAAAAAAAAAAAAAAAAAAAAAAAAAAGGCAACAACTAAAAATTTAAACGTCTACTTTAAAGCTATGTCTATTTTCATATTTTAATTAAGTTTAAAAAAATCTAATCAAAAATTCGTTACAAATAAAGTATCAAATGAAAGGAGCGATTTTTCTGAATTTGTCCGTTTAAACAGTTTATCGATCGGACATTAGATTTTTCTAAATTAACTAAAGTATGAAAATTAGGTGACAACTTGTGTTCATACACAGACAGAGTCACGAAGAAATCTTTTAGACTTTTTAAGCGTGACAGAGTCAGTCAGTGATGAGCGTAACTATATATGCAGATGCTTACTTGTGATTTTATAAAAGCTTCACTAACATAGTTTTCTTAAAGAAAATTTATTAAAATTTAAGAAAGTTGAGTGTTTGTTTATATTCTCCCTCATTCTCTCTCTCTCTCTCTCTCCTTTTTTAATAAATGTGTCAAAATATAAATTTATTTTAGATTGTTTGTGAACAAGGGTTCAAGAGCTTCTGTCTGAAAATGAAACACTTACACCAGGATTTTTCATTAATAATTTCGACCATATACATTCTTAAATGTTTTCTGTTCAGATATGATAGATGTTATTGCTATAACGTAGATGCCAACGCTTGAATTTATTCTGGGGTATTTTTAGCCATGCTTTTATTTCGCACCACTTTATTTATAGAGAAATTTTCTTTAATATATAACTTTGATAGAATAAGAAAAAAATACTTAAAAAAGAAAAAAAAAAAAAAAGGAATAAAGGCGGAGCTAAAATTGCTCCGGAATAAATTAACCCTTTGCGCTCAGCATATTTTCCGTAAGACACGCCTTTCGGCGTTCCTTTAAAACGTCATAAGTATCGTTTTCAACTTACTACCTGTTGATTAATTATAACTAGACTCATGCATAAAGAATTGACCTGCATCAAAAACATTTTACTAAAACGAAACTAAGTTTCAGCATGCATAATATTAAGAAAAGCTAACTCACCTCTCTCCTGCATTTCCTGTAGTCGCTTGAAAAATCATTTTAGGCCATACAAGTCAATAAAGATGAAATCCGATTGCTTACTATAGTTGATTTTAATCAGAGATTTTCTTTCAGAATTTTATGAATAAAAACAGAATCTTTCACAAACTTTAGCACAGGTTTAAACATACAGAATACGTATAAAGGCATTTTTTTATGCCTTGAATGAATTATAAAGAATAAACAGAAGAATACTTATTGTTTTAATAATATAACAATTAATGGATTACTTGGCTGTACGAATGCAGCCTGAATATTAGAATGTCAATTCAAGAATAAAGTTACTTCAGTTTTTCGAATAGTTCCGAGAGAAAAACCAGCATCAATAATAAAAAAAAGAAAAAGAATGAGTTTTGTTTCTCTTTCTGGTCACATGACTGTCTAATTCTGATCGGCTGTCGCCTTTACCGCTTCCCATGAATCAACAGGCTGGGCGGGGCGGGAAGGCACCGGAGCAGGAGTCGAAATACTTGGAAAAGGGATCACCTGCGTAACCGGTCGAATCAGAGTTCCAGCAGAAGAGGTTTTAAGTTGGAGGACCCTGGCGATTCCGTCAGGTCCGGGAATCAACTTGATGATTCTGGCGAGATCCCAATGGAGTGGAGGTGATGCTTTATTTTTCAGGATGACGAGTTCCCCTGGAGAAAAGCTGTGACGGTGGTTGTTGGTTCTTTTGGATCTATGCAGCAATGTTGGCAGGTATTGTGCTTTCCACCTCTTCCAAAACGTTTCCTTCATCTGCAATAAGAGCTTATACCTAGAAGAAAGACTAAGAGTATTGTTTGTTAATGGTAATTCTGGCAATTCTAATAATGCAGATCCAATCAAAAAATGTCCTGGTGTTAAAGCTGCGCAATCATTAGGAGCATTGGACAATGGTGTTAGAGGCCGCGAATTTATAACAGCCTCTATTTGACATAGAAGGGTGGAGAGTTCCTCGAACGTTAATATCGCTCCTTGTGTGATTTTTACCAAATGATGTTTGGCTAATTTTATCGACGCTTCCCAGAGTCCCCCAAAATTTGGAGCATACGGGGGAATAAAGTGCCAGGTTATTTGGTGTTGGGAAGCAAAATTTTGTAATTTTTCTTCTTTGAATAAAGAAAATAGCTGTTTTAGGTAAGAATGGGCTCCGACAAAATTTCTGCCATTGTCCGAAAATATGTCAGAGGGGTATCCACGCCTACCTATGAAGCGTTTCAAGGCTGCGAGAAAGGCTTCTGTAGAAAGATTTGAAACACATTCAAGATGCACTGCCTTTGTCGCCATACAGATGAAAAGGGCAATATATGATTTAAAGGTTGTCGCTTTTCGTTTATGTTGACATTTTGTCATTACTGGTCCCGCGAAATCGACACCAACCTTCGAAAAGGGCCGAATGGGTGTGATTCTTTCTGAGGGTAGATCCCCCATCTTTGGAATTATTGGCTTAGCTGACAGTCGAAAACAGAGTATACACTGTCTTAATACTGATTTTACGGTGGAGCGTCCGTGGGGAATCCAAAATTTGTTTCTAAGGAGTGAAAGTACTAAATTGGGACCAGCATGGGAGCTTAATTTATGATAATATGTTATTATCAAGGAAGTAACGTGATTTGCTTTGGGAAGTAATATGGGGTGTTTTTCTTGAAATCGTAAGGATGGGTGGTTCCGCAGGCGTCCTCCAACACGAAGAACGCCTGCTTCATCCAGAAAAGGATCAAGACAGAATAGATGGTGTGAAGGTTTTAAAAGTTTGCCTTTCCTTAGTAAGGCAATTTCATCACTAAATTCTGCATTTTGAATAATTTTTACAAGCCACATTTCCGCTTGATTTAGCTCTATGGCCTTTAAAGGACCACTTTCCTTTGATTTGGTTTTAATTTTATTGATAAATCTCAAAACATAAGCTAGAATTCTTAAAAGTTTTAGATAGTTAGAGTATTTCGTGATATGTGATATGAAAGTGTTATTAGAAAGTGTAGGCTTAGAACTTGAATCTGTCGAATGTTGATAAGTTTCTTTCTGAACGGAAACTGAATGTAATGTGCACATTGGTGGTAGCTCAAAACTATGGAGCCATTTTGGCCCTTCCCACCACTCAGTTCTAGCTTTCAACTTAGCCGGGGACAATCCGCGTGTGGCACAATCGGCCGGGTTTTCTTTTCCTGGGATATGTCTCCAAAATTCTAATTGAGTAAGAGCTCTGATTTTGGTAGCTCTATGGGCCACGAAACTATTTCCTTTGTTTGAAGGGTTATTTATCCAGTTTAATACAATAGAAGAGTCAGTATACCAGTATGTCGAATGAGTAAATTTAAGGGATTTTTGAATATTGCAAATTAACTCAGCTACGAGTACAGCCCCACACAATTCTAATTTCGGTAAAGTGAGTACTTTTATGGGTGCGACTCTAGTTTTAGCAGCAATTAGATATACCTGAATCGTGTTTGTTATGATCTTTAAATATGCGACTGCCGCATACGCCCTCGGAGAGGCATCACAAAAGCCATGCAGTTCAACTGTACAATCTTTAGTATTTGAACCTACATAGCGTGGAATGGACATAGATTTAAACTCATTAATTTCATAATAAAAAGTTTTCCATTCTTGCAAAATATCTGGAGGTATAGGCTCATCCCACGTTGATTGCAACTTCCACAATTTTTGTAGAATGAGTTTTAAGGTTATTGTAGATGGCGAAATAATTCCGAGGGGATCATAAATTTGCGCAATTACGGAGAGCAACTATCTTTTCGTATTAATTTGTTGATCAGCTAAGGTTCAATCTTCACTTAAATCCCAGAACATTCCTAGTACTCTTTGATTTATTTTTTCTTTATCCTCAAAAAAATGAATGACCGAATTAGCCTTATCTTCCTCTGGAATATCAGAGAGCGCTTCTGGATGGCTACAAGCCCATTTCCTAAGTCTAAACCCTCCAGCTTGCATTAGAGCCTGTAGCTCCATTATTCTATCTTTTGCTAATTGAAGGGATTGTGCCCCTGACAATAAGTCGTCGATGTAAAAATTCTCCTTGGCAATTTCTGTTGCCAATGGAAAATTTTATCCCTCATCCTCACATAATTGCTTAAGAGTGCGTAACGCTAAATAGGGTGCACAAGCTGTTCCGTAGGTGACAGTATTCAATTCGTAAAAGGATAATTGGTCATTGGGAGATTCTCTCCAAACAATTCTCTGGTATATTCTTTTCCATCAATTAAAATTTGACGATACATTTTAGCAAAGTCTGCACTGAACGCTATAGGGTTGGCTCGAAATTTTACTAAATTGTCAAAAATATTTGACTGCAGTTTAGGACCAATATATAGAACGTCATTTAACGATTTGTTATTTGTTGTTTTAAACGAGGCGTCAAATACTACACGTAATTTTGTTGTTTCAGAGTTTTCATTTACCACCGCATGATGCGGTAAATAATAATGTGGCGTTTCATTAATTTCAGCTGGAATTAATTTTGTCATATGCCCCAAAGAAATATATTCGTTCATGAAATTCGAATACTCCCTCTTTAATTGTGGGTTCTTTTTAATTTTATTTTCAATGGAAAGAAATCTTGAAATAGCACCTGACTTACTGTCACCTAGTGCCTTATCTGGCTTAAAGGGTAGATGAACGACATATCTTCCCTGACTATTTCTTTTAGTTGTGGTCACATAAATATTTTCCACAGGATCATTTTCTATCTTTTTTGATTCTACATTTGGAATTGATTCTGTATCAAAAAATTGTTTTAAAGTGTTGTTGATATCATCATCAATAGTCATATGACACGTTAAACTGATATTTGTACATTGAAAACGGTTTATTCGTCCTGAAAGGAGGTAACCCAGCTTTGTGGGGAATGCTGTAGGAGTTCCTGCTGGCCCTTGAATTGGACTGCCATTGCAGATTGAGGCGACTATTTCTGCCCCAAGAAGAATATCGATTGGACCACTAACGTCATAATTGGGATCAGCTAGTTGTAATCCCTTTATGTGTGGCCAATCATGTTGTGGTAGTTGGAAATTAGGGAGAGGTGAGGTAACCCTATCAACTATAAAAGCGCTGCCTGAAAATGACTCCGACGAAAAATGCGGAGTGAATTTAAATTCTGTTTCGTTGAGAGCAGTTTCTGCTAAAACGCAATTAATCCCTATTATACTATGCGACGTGCTCCGTAAGGGCAAATTTAGTCGCTTAGCACATTCCTTAGTAATTAATGAATTTTGACTAGCATTATCTATCAAAGCTTTACAATGCATAATTTTTCCTTTATTCGATTTAACTTTAATTAGTGCTGTAGATAACAAAACATTACTAGAATAAAACTGAGCACTATTTGAAACTGATGTATCTGGCGATACATGATTCGCCCTTTCATAATTTGAATTTCTACCATAAACATGCAATAGCGTATGGTGTTTTTCTGCACAATTTTTACAATTAATGTTTATCCTACAATTCTCCAGCCTATGATTTTGGCGTAAGCAATTTTGACATAACTTATTTAATTCAACAAAACGAAACTAAGTTTCAGCATGCATAATATTAAGAAAAGCTAACTCACCTCTCTCCTGCATTTCCTGTAGTCGCTTGAAAAAACATTTTAGGCCATACAAGTCAATAAAGATGAAATCCGATTGCTTACTATAGTTGATTTTAATCAGAGATTTTCTTTCAGAATTTTATGAATAAAAACAGAATCTTTCACAAACTTTAGCACAGGTTTAAACATTCAGAATACGTATAAAGGCATTTTTTTATGCCTTGAATGAATTATAAAGAATAAACAGAAGAATACTTATTGTTTTAATAATATAACAATTAATGGATTACTTGGCTGTACGAATGCAGCCTGAATATTAGAATGTCAATTCAAGAATAAAGTTACTTCAGTTTTTCGAATAGTTCCGAGAGAAAAACCAGCATCAATAATAAAAAAAAGAAAAAGAATGAGTTTTGTTTCTCTTTCTGGTCACATGACTGTCTAATTCTGATCGGCTGTCGCCTTTACCGCTTCCCATGAATCAACACTACCTTTAGCTAAAGAAAAAGTGTAATAATTTGTTTTATTTTACTTCATCATTAAATAAAATAAATCTTTCTGTTAAAATTTCCCGGTAGCCGAAAGGTAGCCTACAGTTACACGTTTTAGTAAAATAACATTTCAGTTGCAGAGGAACACCTTAAGGCGTGGCTCAATTTTTTATTGTCCCCTCAGAAGGGACATACAAGTGCAGAGCTGCCAACCAAATCCGGGAAATTGCCAGTACCGCCCCTTTTTCTACACCACTTAATTTTTAGAGTAATTCTCCTCAAATATATTTACAATGAATGAAGAAAACAAATACTCTAAAAAATAAGTGGTGTAGAAAAAGGGGCGGTACTAACAATTTGCCGGATTGGGCTGGCAGCTGTGCAAGCGATAAGGTTTAAAGTATTGGCATCTATGTATATCGGTGTAATTTCACTGCTTAAGGTGAAAACTCTTGCACTCTTGTTTGTGCAGTATACAAAGTTGCCAACTTTTATAAATTATTTCAGTGTATTGTTAGTCCTGCCTATATTTTACACTTCTTTTTTTCTACAGTTATTTTTTTAATATGTAACTATATTAAAATAAGGGAGAGGGGGTAAGGATACAAAAGTAGGTAGTATTAACAATAACGCTCCACTAAATTATAAAAGTTGGTTTCTCTGGTAATATGGCATAAATATTTTAACTTGTTTAGTTCACGAGGAAATAATAGAAAAAATAGTTTTTTTTTTTTTTTTTTTTTTTTTTTTTTTTTAAAGTATACCAAAACATTTTCTTCTTTTGCTTTTTATGTTTTTCCTTTTAATTTTCACCTCTATGTTTTGCAACTAAAAAGCAAAAAATAAAGATCGACCAAGACAAATCAATTTAATGGGAGTATATGTATGAATTGCTGCATTAGGTTACTCCAAGTCCTTTTTTCCTGAAAAGTATTAAAAATTATTTATTAAAAATAATAATAAAAATAAATAATAAATAATAATAGTAATAAAAATAATAAATAACAATAGCATTTCCATAGCTGAGAATACTTTTTACCATACCATTAATACAAAAAACCTTTTACCTTTGTCTTATGTCGTGTCAGGTTTACGTGTAATTGTAAAGGTTAGCACTGAATGAATGCACTGGGTTCCTAGGCCTAGATGAAATCTCCTCTGTCGCGGTATTCCTAGATGATTCCATTCCGTATTCAAGCGAATTTTAGAAGAAAAAAAAAAGTTCAATGAACGAGACCTGGGATTGAAACCCGCACTCCCTGTCTACTAGCTCCAAAAGCAGGACCTCTTGACCGCTGAAGTTAAGTCAGGATTTCAGTTTTTAGATAATGCAATACAATTATAATTATTGTTAGTATTATTGTCATCATCATCATCACTATTATTTTTATTATTGAGGAAAAAAGTCCCCCCCCCCCCCAAAAAAAAAAAAAAAAAAAAAAAAAAAAAAAAGAAACAGAGAGAGAGAGAGAGATTTGGCGGCTTTGCATTGCGATTCATTCCTCATCTTCTTTCTTTCTTTCTTTTTTTTTTTTTTCATTTTGATAAAAATAAATAAAATACATTTTCCACTGATGTAACAAATAAGGCCTGAAATGTCACATTTTTAAAAATAATTCTTTTAAAACTTATGTAAAATCTCTAATTATGCGTAAAAATAAAATTAATAAAAATTCAATTCTCTTTATTGCATTTCTTTAATAAATAGAAAATTTTCTCCCCAAAATATTCACTTTTTAAAACTATTTCGATAATCGACTTAAACTGAATGCAAGTAAATGTTCTATAAAATTTTAAAACATTTCTCGCATTATTTCAGGAAAGTAATTATATTAAGATAACACACAACAATATAAAATCAACCATCCTTTAAACGTATTTAGAACTCTTCGACCTTTGTAAGTCTTCCAATTAAATGTGACATTTAAAAACAATTTTATAATTAATTGAATAAATAAACTAGATCTTAACTATAACTAGAACTTAATTTGCCAATTTGTGAGCTTTTGGCTACTGGAAAAATTTAAGAGTAATTCTTATTTTATTTAATAAAGTAAAACAGTTTCATCATTATATATATATTGAAAACCATTTCAAACATTGCATTATATGAAACCAGGTATCGCATGAAGAACTATAAAAAAAGAATAAAGTTGACGAAAAAAAAAAAAAAGCAACTTGATATTGAAACATAGAAATTCATTACATTTGAAGGGAAATGTATGTATGTAATGGAAATGTAATTCATTGAATGAATGTTGTATGCAAATTAGGTGACCTTTCTGACATGCTGTATGCAAACTGCTAAAAATTTACAGCATGAAATGCCCGAGGTAACCTAAAACAGTTGAAAATAATTTTAAATAATATGTGGAAAACATCAAGAGAGAAATAAACTTATGAAGTGGAAAAAGCATGAGAGAAATAAACACATTAAACTTCAAACACCAATATTTCGTAATAAATTTATGAAGTGAAAAAAAGCCATGAGAGAAACAAACATATTAAACGTAAATTACCAATTTTTTCATAATAAATTAACCTATATATATATATGTATAATTCTATTAATATTTTTCAGTAAGCAACAAAGGTAAATATTAGTAGTTATGTATGCAGAGTTGACGAGTTCATTTATTAATTCTAAAGCGCTTTCAGTCCCGCTTTCATTTCCTACCATTTAATTTATAAAATAATTTTCCATAATGTATAACTACGATAAAATAATAAAAATATTCTTATAATAAAAGTTGTATGAAAATAGCGGAACTAAAGAATGACAGAACTTGTCAACTCTGTATATGATGCTCAGATCCTGCTTTCATTCGAGAACATATTATTAAACTCATTGATAAAAAAGTAAATTTGTCCAGTAATAAACTAATGGATTTAACCCTTTCAAGGGCAGTGGGATATATAATGCTAGAACAAATTCTCCCGGAAGTTTTTTAACAATTGTTTACTTTAAAAATGTCGAAGAGAAAAAAATACTCTTTTTTTCTTTTAGACTTGTTCCTAAATTCTGGTGTTGCGTATTTTAAATGAGCGAAATTACTTTGTCCCTCAAATGATTAAAAAATATTAAAAATAGTCATATTTTACATTATGTAGTTACTGTAATATTAAGCTTCTAACAATATTAAGCATTATTATAATATTTAAAACACCAGTCTTAAAATCTTAATATTATCAGAAACTTTTTCATTGTAATAATTCTTATAATTTTATAAAGTAATAATCTATTTATTGAATAATTCTTGTTAAAATTTTTTCAAATGATGCTGTATACACTCTTTGTTTGCCCTGTACGGGAAATACTACAGAAAAAAAAAAGAAAGGAAGGAAGAAAGAAAGGAATATGTGTGTGAAACAGCATTAAACGGTTAAGCTTGGCTGTGACCGGGCAGGTAAGGGCTGTCCAAAGCAGCGTTCCCAACTTTTATAATTTATTCACTAGCATTTTTAGCCCCGCCTTCTTTTCACAACAGAAATTTTGCAGATTACTTCTCTTTAATATGTGACAACGATTAAATAAGAAGAAAATCATTTTTCAAAATTTCCGGTATGAAAAAGAGGCGGGGCTAAAAATGTTCGTGAAAAAATTATAAAAGTTGGGAACTGTGGTCCAAATATTTCCGAGTACGTATGTGAAGCAGTCATCAATAGATTTGTGAATTGTTTCCGAGAGTATTGACTCTACATTTTAAAATTTTACAGTATTTTTTTTTCCCCTTAAAGAAATCGATCATCATAAAAACATTAATGCAGCTTATCAATTACTCTATATAATAAAATTATAACAAACAACTGGCATGGAAACGTAATAAGTAAAATAATAATAATAATAATAAAAATAATAAATAATAAATTAATAAAGGCCATAAAATGTGAAAAACCCGTAACATTTGATTCGGGTCACAATAAAACAGTTTGTAGTACTCGGGCCTCAACTATATTTCTAGAATCAATTATAAGAAGAAAAAAATAATATATTATAGCTGTAATTGACAGGGGCAGAATTCCCAACTTTGATAATTTATTCACGAGCAGTTCTAGTCCCGTCTTCTTTTCGCACCACAAATTTTGTAGATTATTTCTTATTAATATGTGACAACGATAAAACAAAAAGAAAAACATTTTTCAAAATTCTTGTATGAAAGAGAGGCTATTCTAAAAATGTTCGTGAATAAATTATAAAAGTTGGGAACTCTGGACAGGGGTGCAAGAGAATCTTTTATTTTACTCTTGCACCTCTGGTAATTGAGTTTTATAGTGACGTATGTAGTTAAATGCATTTTACGTTGCTTATGACCGTATTTTTCAGTGTTTCATTTTTAAAAAATGCACAACGAAATTAATCAGATAAAGTAAATTGTCTAAATATTAAGAAAATGCCAACATTTCTTATTTATTTCCTAGCATATTTTATTTATTTATTTATTTATTTATACATAACTTTTTTTTTACAAATATGATTTTTTTAAAAATTTATTTTAAATGCATACCTGTCAATATCATTTTTAGCTACCGCCTTTTTTTCACACTGTTCTTTCCATTTTCTTTTCTTTTTCTTTTTTTTTCTTTTTTTCTTTTTTGAGAATATCTTTTTTTAAATTTTTTTATTTAATCATAATTGAATTTCAAGAAAATTACTTCAACAAAAGAAGTGGTCAGCTAAAATAAGCCTGTATCAAATGTTGACAAGTATGCATAAATGCCTAACTAGTTGTGGAATAATTTAGAAATTCGTAATAAAAATAAATATTTACATGCGTGATTTTATCCAAAAATGAATATTATATATATATATATATATATATATATATATACTCATAAAAAATATACTTTCAAAAAAATAATAAAAGTGCCTTCCTGAAAGACTGACCTAAAAAAGGAAATGGGAAATATTTTCCGGGAAAAAGTGGAAAGCAGGTAATATATTCTTCTCATATATGAGATCCCAGAAATATTTAGATAATGCTTGCGTATTTTCTACTGAAAAGAAGAGCCATAAAGAAAATTTGTTTGCCCCATTCTGCACTTTTCTATTATGGCACCGAATTTGTTTCTAAAAATCTTGTAGGTTATCTAAAATGAATTGAATCTTACAGTTCCATAAAAAAGACGTATAATAAGTAGACATAAGTAGACATCTTCTAGGAAGTATAAAGTAACTGGAAATTGCTTCATAAAATGCTTTCTTTTTAAAAATAATTTTTGACATAAAATGATAAGAATTAATTTTTTACAATTATATACATAATAATAATAATAATAATACGTCAAATTAAATGATATATAGTATTTTTTAGTACAAATAAATCTTATAATCATGAAGAGAAATTATATGAAAAATACGTAATTTGTAAATATTATTTAATATATATATATATATATATATATATATATATATATATATATATATATATATATATATATATATATATATATATATATTAACGTAAAATATTTAAAAGGAATCTACCAAATTAAATTGAAACAAACGAAAAAAAAAGTTTTTATATAAATATATGGACAATTCCATAGTAAATGGAAAGTCACAGTCAGTGATATTTCCACTAGAACATATGTATTTTACAATATTAACTAACCTATTTAATGGTAAAAAGCTTCTTTATTTTCAGTATAGTGGTATAATTTTAAACTTCTAAATAATTTTTTTTTTTTAAGTTTTTTTTCTTTTTACCAATTCGAATTTTAAAGAAAGGTTCGAGTGCCTTGAGTAGCCTCTTTAGTCGACTCCTACGCGTATTTTTTCCAATGATTAAGAATCCCTGTTAAGCATTAACCATCTGACTGCCTTCGAAATAGGCAAAATTGTAATGTTGTTTTCACTGCACATTTTTTTTTTCTTCAATGTTCTAAAATATTACTTATTTTAACTTGAGATTAAAAATTTAACTGTGCATAGAGTTATAATTATTATGACTATTATTTATGACCTTCAAACTTAAAAAACAAGCCGAAATTAAAAAATCATAGAACTTTCAATTATAAAAGCATCGTGGAAAAATATATAAATCAGTGACTTGATATATCCATCAGCAGCAGTCAGATGGTTAAGTAGCAGTTCAATGAAACTTAATGTTCAAAATATGACCATAAAGAAATCCTCTACTAACTCACACCGAAATATAACACTTAATGTTAATCAAAATTTCTGATGTAAAAGTAATTTATGTGACACCCAGATTATACGCTAGAAAATCTAGTAAATCTTAAAAAAAAAAAAAAAAAAAAAAAAAATGTAATGATACGCCTGTTAGCCACCATTCTTTGCAATTTTATCTCGTATAATCATCTTTCACAAAATATTAACCTTTATAGGCATGAAATTTTATTTTTAATAAATAATACATGAAATCAATTGGGGAAGGGGTGCTCACGAGCTCATGTCGGGCAGGTGAACAGTCAAGGGTGCAAGAGTTTCGGTGAGAAGACGAGACAATGACATCCTTTACCATTAATTTATATCATATTTGCGCAGTAATTTATTGTGAAAGAAATTATTGAAAAATATTACTGGTGACAGTGCTCCTTTTTGAGACGGAAACTCTTGCCACCCTGCGAATTGAGCCGTCAAGGGCTTTATGGAAACACACACACACACACACACACATAAAGAAAGAAAGAAACAAAGAAACAAAGAAACAAAGAACAGAAAAACCTCATAGGATTAGTGAACCAACGTAGAACCGATTTTGTACAGTGATGTATTTTTACATCACAAGAAAGCTACATATTTCTCGCAACAAATTTATCAGTAATATGCAAAAATATTAATATTATTTGTTACAAAATTTTTTCCTGTATGCTTTTAATAGTACTTTTTATGTATATAATCGTAATTCATAACACCTGCCAAAATGAAATTGTATTCAGATAGTGCGCCAATAATGAAAGTTGTCACAGATAAAGAAATAAACTGTCAAAGATTCTATTTGCGCTCGGAAACGATAAAATAATTTTGGTAAAAAAAAAAAAAAACCACTATGTAGAAGCTGCTACAGAAAGAGGTATAAGGTTTTAAATATACATTGCAGATCTACATCGCTATGCACCTAAAGGTTAAAAAAAAAAAAAAAAAAAAAAAAAAAAAAGAAAACACATTGCAGAAGCTGCTACAGAAAAAGGTATGAGGTTTTAAACATACAATGCAGACCTATGTCGCTATTCTCTTAAAGGCTAAAAGAAAAGAAAGAAAAAAAAAACACTATGCAGAAGCTGCTACAGAAACAGGTATGAGGTTTTAAACATTCAATGCAGACCTACATCGCTATGCACTTAAAGGTTAAAAGAAAAGGGGAAAAAAAAAGAAAGAAAGAAAAACCTAAAATTTAAAACGGAAAACAGGATTTTATAAAGAAATAAAGATCAAAATAATTACACGCGTAAAAACTATTATAAGTTATGTTATTCTGAAAAAGAAAAAAAGAAAAAAAAAAAAAAAAAACTGTTACAATTTTACTTGTGAGGTAAAACAGAAATGGAGATGCGCAATGTTATTTAATCTCGTGATAATTTTATTTATGTAAAACCAAATTTAATTCCAAATTTTTACATTATCATTCCTACATTGACTTTATATTATTATTATCATTTTTACATTGCCATTTCATAAGGTTTTCCAGATAAATCCTGCAAACATTGATGAATTAAAACAGTTCATAACTGAAGAAATCTCGTGAAAAACACCAACAATGCTGCGAAGTGTGTCAGAAAACTTGGGTTCGACGCGTTCATGTTTGCATTTAAAATGGTGACGAACATTTTCAACATTTTCTGTAAGGAATGTTAAAAAAAAAATGAATTAAATTATGTTTTTCAAAAATAAAATTATCACGGGACTAAATAACACTGTTCGTCTCCATTTCTGTATTACCTCAAAAATAAAGTTGTAACAGTCCAAGAGTGTTACAAATTGTCTCCCACATTTAAGCAAGGTTTAAATAATTACACTTCAGTGTTAGAAAAGTTGTCACATCAGTCAGATTTAAGGGTAATAAGAAAAATCAACGGGTACTCTTTTAAACTGATCACCCTGTATATCTTAAAATGATGTTTTATATTTTTAGTGATATTTTCCAACCATTTTAATTTCAGATTAAGAACATTTGAAAAACCATTTGTATTTTTGTCTCTCAAATTTGATTCCATTATTACCATCATCGATACCGTCAATCATAATAATACATATGTTTGAATGCAAAATGCAAATTACAGATGCCATTACACAGTTTCCCTCTATCATAAATTGATGTTGTTTCATGTCGCAACGATTAATTTTAGTTAATTGCGTTTAAAAATTAAGGGAGAACACGAATGATAGAAAAAAAATCCTTATGACACCTTTTTTTTTCTACCTTTATTATGGCTTTTGTCATAGCTGCAAAGTTTTTTAATTTATTCCGGAATTTTCTTAGACCCGCCCTTTTTACACACCGTTATCTTTGTAGAAAGATTTTCTTCAACATATAATTACGATTCAATATTAAGAAAAATATTCTAAAAATATTACGGTGTGAAAAAGGGGCGGGACTAACAACATTCCGGAATAAATTAAAAAACTTGGCAGCTATGGCTTTTGTACTTAAAATGTTAATCTAAATTGAATCTATAATAAAAAACAAAAGTGATGCAGTATTTTGTTTTATTTGAATTAAGAAAGTTAATTATATAATAGAGTAAAGATAAAAACATTAAAAAATAAAAATAAATAAATAAATAAACTATGCATGGGGCATAAGAGTGTGGAATATTTACTATATAATCTAATGAATCGTTCATGAAAACTCGTGAGAAATTAAACATTTACGTTTGGATGTAAAACTTGTAATAAAAAAAAAGAGAAAAAATTATAAAGAGAAAACTATATATATCTATTAATAGTGCTTCCTAACACGATAAATAGTTGATAAGTTGATTTTATCTTTCGAGAAAATCGGAAAAAAAGAGTAACTACACATAAAATTATAAAATTTAATGTAACTAATTATTAGGTCTTTGCATAAATTCGTGCGGTTTTTTATTGCTTCATTTCATAAAAATACATCAAATCAAATGATAATTTTTAATCAAAATTCTCTCCATTACTTTCTACAAACTTTGCCCATTTTTCGGGTAACAAATGTATACCACGACGATAGAAGCTCTCGTCTTTGGAGGCAATAAAATGATTCGGGTCCGCACGAATTTTTGCAACGACGTAATATTACTATATTTTATCAATATTTTTATTCTGTTCGATATTTATTAAAAGGAAATATTGGTTTCGTAAAGATGCTTAAATTCAGATTTTCTATAGATTTACATATTTTCAGAGATCCAGAATTGATTTCATCAATTTATAAAATGACTGTATGTCTGTGTGCCGCGAATCATTTTGTGTCAACTTTAGCACAATAAGATATGTTTATTATTTCATATAAATTTACATATAGTTTCACCTTGACATAAATTAGTACACAAGAACTTTTGGTAATAATCGGTCAACGAATGACTTCGGCATCCCCATTTTTCTTAATTTTTGTTAAGTCATACTTGCCAACGTACTGATTAATATCCCGTAGTATTGATAGCTCCGCCTTCTTTTTCACACCAGTATCTTTCTAGAGTGTGAAAAAAATGGCGGGACTAACAACACTACGGACTATTAATTAAAATGTTTGCAAGTACATTAAGTCAAGATAGGACAAACTTTCGTGTAAATGCCATAGCTGGCAACTTATACATTTCTTTTTTTCCGGAAATTTTAAATGGATATTTTATGAAAAGAATTATTCAATACTTTTTAAACGAGTGGTTAATCATAATTGGGTCTCACATAATTTAAAATAAAACTATGAAACTTTTTAATAATTATATTATAATAATAATAAAGATATTTAACAAAACGTATTTTCTGAGATATCGTCTTAGAGCATGCATTTTTTTTTTTTTCGACTTTTAATGTTATACTCCTTTGAGATGGAAATCGTCTATTTCGTCATGGAATATAATTCAAAATAATAATAATAATAATAATAATTTGTACTGTGTATGGAGATATAGAAGAAAGTTTTGGGATAACCAGAACACTCTAGTTTGTGAATGGATTCTAGACTAATTGTTTATTTTTGTGGATTATATTTAATTCAAAATATACTAACACACCTAAAAAAAAAAAAGGGGGGGGGGAGGGAACACAGGTTTGGAATGAAATATATAGATAATCAAACACATTTTTTCAGCTGCATGATTTTTTTTTTTTTTTTTGGTAGACATTGTATTTTGGAAGAGGCTATATCCGAAAATAACTTCCATATTTGCCCATCACGTGCGGTTAAATTGAAAAATAAATGAATAAATAAAATAAATAAATAATAAACAGAGGTTTGTAAGGGAAAATCACTAATTTTATTACCTTAAATAATAAAAAACTAATAGTTTACAGCTATGATAAAAGAGTTTCATGCATAATAAGTAGAAACTGTAATTTAGTATGGCGTTTTTAAACCTTTACGTATACTCTCTTAATTTATGTAAAATGAACCATTCTAATATAATCACAGATGTGCCAAGTCGTCCGTTTTTCAAGGGATACGGCACATCGGAAAAAAAAAAGTATTTATGAATGTGTCTTTATTTAATTATCGAAATTATATATGGCAGAAAATATTTTTTTTTAAATAGTGGAGATAAATCTCATTTAAATATCAGGATGTTTGACAGCTAAGCAATCATATTTTTGGCCACTATTCTAAAATAGTTATCTTGTAATATAAGGTTTTCGCGTTGTAGAGGTTAAAGCTAATTGACTGCATTTGGCTCTTAGACCTAGATGGAATCCCTTCTTTCAGTGTCTTTCTAGAAGATCTTAGACCGTATTCATGCGAGTTTTGGATAAAACCACGAGACTTCCTGTCTACTAGCTTCGAGAGCAAAACCACTTGACTACTGGTGTAATGTCGGCATTATAGTCTTTAGATAAATCATTATAATTTTGTTAATTAATTAAATTATTATTATTATTATTATTTAAGAAATAATAGTGTAAAAAAACAGATGAAAGAACTGGCAGCTTTGCATTACGATTTGTCCTGCTTCTCCTCTTTTTTTTTTTTTCAATAAAAATAAATAAAATACATTTTGCGCATACATAACAAGGAATGTTGCGGATTTTTTAATTAATAATCACCAATAATTCTTAATTGTAACGTTCCATGTTTTGGTAGGCCACCTCACTTCCCCCCCTTTTATTCTTTTTCTGAACCGCCAGTGAATGTGTTTCTTTAGTATTTTGTATATGTTAGGCGCGGGAATACGCGGATCATTGAGGTGCAGTGGCTCCCCAGCTATTACTCTCTTCGATTCGATTCGATAGATCAGATATCAATTCTAAAAAATATTGGAGATACTTGAATAAAGAATCCACCAGATCTGGTATCACTGATAACAAGTAAGGCAATACAAGTCATATTTTTCATAAATAAATACTTTAATACTTATGTAAAATGTATAATTATATTTTAAAACAAAACGCTTAACAAATTCAATACTAAATTTCTTTTAAAAAGAAAAATGTCACTCTCCAAAATAAACTTTAAAAAAAAAAAAAAAAAATTTTCTATCTAATTTTTAAACATTTCTCGCTTTATTTAATGAAAGTAATTCTCTTATGATAATAAACAGACCTTTACAACAATATTACAACAATTTCTTTCAGAAACAGAAATTTAGTACTCGGAATGTCCCGTTTTTATAAATATTAAGATAATCGCCTCAGTTTGAATTAAAATAAATTTTCTACATAAATCTTAAACGTTTTTTGCCTTATTTAATGGAAATAATTAATTAAGTTAATAAACAGTGCAAGAAAAGTAATTACTTGAATAATAATAATTAAAAAAAATATTTGAATGATTAAATAAATCTTAATACAAAGGCACATTTAAATGATTTTTTAAAATACTGTTACTAAGGGTAATGTATTACTAAAGGAGATTTCATTACAAAGTTACAGTGAATAGAAAATCAATCATCCTTTAAAAGTATTTAGAACTCTTCGACCTTTGTAAGCCTTTCAATAAATTGTGACGTTTGAAAACAATTTTATACCGTTCAGATTCACTTATGTCACTGCATTTCTGTCACGAAATGTATCTTGACTGAAATTTCAAAAGATTTTGCTAAAGTGTTATAAATTCAAAGAAATCAAAACAAAAAGCAATAAATATTTCAACATAGACGTTTAAGAACATTTGTAGTTTCGTTCCATATTAAATAAATGTTTCGAGAGTTAAATAAAGGATTGTTATTATACCCTTATTATTTTTTTATAAATCGATTTTATTTTAATTAATTAATTATTTATTTTTTTCGATTTTTTAATTATCATATAAAAACGTGCTTTCTTTAAATCAGAATAAATAAATAAACAATTAAATAAATAAACAGACAAGTTCTTAATTATAAACATATTTTCTGTCTTTCAAGCTTTTTGCTTAATGGGAAATTTTATTAGCAATTTTTAATATATTTAATAAGAGAAAACTGTTACAGAAATATGTATATAAATATTTTTCAGTAAGGAAAAGGCGTAAATGGTAGTAGCTACATATCTATATAATACTCAGATCCTGCTTTCATTAGGGAACATATTATTAAACTCATAGGTTGAAAGAACATATTTGTTCAATAATAAACTAATAGACTTAACCATGCCTGCCAACATCTCAAGTAATATTCGCAAAATTGTTAGTACCGTCTCTTTTTACACAACACTTAATATTTAGAGTAATTTTCTTTAAATATAATTGGGATTAAATAAGAAGAAATTTACTGTAAAAAAAGATTGGTGAAAATAAATAAATAAAAAAGTAAAAATAAAAATAAAAATTGGCAAGACTGAACATTTTACAGAATGTTATTTAGAATGTTGCCAGGTATCGTGCACTTAACAGGAGAAAAAAGCTGAAAATCCATACAAAAAATCATGCTTTAGAAAAAAAAAAAAAAAAAAAAAAAAAAAACGAGGAAAAGACATTCAGAATCCTTACAAGGAACACCACCCAAGTGTCCGTCTGCGATTGTAATGAAATTTTAATTTCAGATAGAGGGCATGCACCAAATATGTTTTATCACAGAAATTTTTGCTATCGTCCATATTTTCTACATTTATTGAAATTTTAAAATGTTAAAAACCACATCAGCCACATATCAACAGTAAGCTACGCCTTTGGGCGTGACTAAAAAATATTAAATGATTTTGCACTTTCATGTTTAAGTTACAAATGAAAATTTATAGTACTGAAAATTGTTTCAACTGAATTATTCATTTGAGTATTCCCTTTCTGTATAAATACAAAATTTTGGCATATTTTGGAGTAAAATTTGATAGCATATCAAATATGAAAGAAATGCCTCTCGCTCATTGAAGTCCGAGCCGGACACTTGGGTGTTGTTCCTTGTTAGAAAAGAGCATGATGTGGAAACGAATTAAAAAAAAAAAAAAAAAAATCTCGCTATCAGAAGTGTGGGGGAAAAAAAATGGTCAAGATTGAGCAGAAAAAAAATATCTAAGCTTGTATACATAATGGGTTGGGGCAGTGGTTCCAGAGTAAAAGAAATTTTGATGTGGTTTTAAGATATTGAAGGAAAAGGGGAAATTTCTTTTCAAAAAGGGAAATTTTTAGTTTGCACTTTTTGTTAGACTTTTTTCCCCTCCAACTCAAACTATACGAACCCATTCCTCTATGTGTAACAAAGGTAAAATAATCCGCAGGACTTTATCGATTTAGTTTTATTCGGCCTAGTCGTTCAGAGTTTTTTTTTTTTTTTTTAATTATCTCAGATATACGCACGAATATTGACTAGTTTTCCTTACAAAGATACCTATGCAGGGCATTTTACCGAGGCCTAGATCCAACGCGCAGGGCTTTTAGCCATCTTTTAATTGACAAGTATATATTTTTAATATTGGACTTCAACAATCATTTGCAGTCATTTTTTTATTCGGCTGAATAATATGAAGTTTACGATTAAAAACGTGCGGTATTTAATTAAGAGACTGCTAGATGCCTTGAAATTGTATGTTTACATAACCCTTACACCAATACCATATTCAGTGCAAATTATTTTACTCTGAATAGCTTCAAAGCCCTAAATATGGAACAATTAAGGGAAAATGTATGCCAAAACAGGAAATTTTTTAGAGACATGTGGGAAATTTCAAAATTTCGATCTGGCAGCACTGGGTTGCTGCTCTGAGTTTATTGTCGAGGTTATTATGCAGCATCGAAAATGTTTACTTTGAAAATATCGACGAAAAAACATATTTTTTTTCCCTTTCTTGTAGACTTGTTCATAAATTCTGGTAGCTGATTATTTTAAAAGAGTGAAATTAACTTGCCTGTCAAAACAGAAAAACATACTAGAAATGGTCAAAATATATTTCGCATTATGTAGTAACTGAAATACATATGCTAACGTATTCGTCATGATAATAATTAAAACACCAGTCTTAAAATCCTAATATTACCATAAACGTTTTCAATATCATATTTCTTGTAATTTTATAACGCAATACCCTATTTATTTAATAATTCTTGTTAAAAAATTGTCGAATAATATAGTAGCCATTCTTGGTTTTTTACCGTGCCGAAACGAATAATAATAATAATAAAAAGTGTGTGTACGAACCAGTTATGAAGTTTAATAGATTTGTGAATATTTTTCCTGAGTAATGATTCTTCAGTTAACAATTTTACAGTTTTTTAACTTGTAGCAATCAATACTCTTGCATCATAAAATCATTAAAGTAACTTACCAGTTACTCTATATAATAAAATTGCACCAGAGGACTTATATTGAAAAGTAATTTAGAAGTTTTAGAAGTTGTATTTGATTTACATAAAAAGCAATTGGACTGGAATAATCGTTGATTATGTATATCAAATGCCACTTCACTCCGTCAGACAAGAAGGATAAGCAGCAACAACAAATTCCACTTCTAAAAATTTTTGGTCGCTGTTGAATAACGTGATAACAAAATTGCACCAGAAGACTGGTATTTAGGTATTCAGAGTTCAAAACTTTTATAATTTATTCACGAGCATTTTTAGCACCGCCTTCTTTTCGCACGAGAAATTTTGTAGATTATTTCTCTTTTATATGTGACAACGACTACACAAGAAGAAACTCATTTTTCAAAATTTCAGGTATGAAAAAGAGGCGAGGCTAAAAATGTTCATGGATAAATTATAAAAGTTGGGAACTCTGCTGGCATTGAAAAGTAATAAGAAAAAAACATTGAATAAACATCATAAAACACAAAAAAATCACAGCAGTTCTTTCGGGTCGAAATTAAACAGTTTTTCGCATTCTAGCCTCAATTATATTTCTAGAAGTAATTATTTAAAAAAAAATGAGTTTTATAGTGGTAAATGTAATTTATGCTGCTTATTACCGCGTTTTACTTTTAAAAATACACAATGAAATTACTGAGAAAAAGTAAGTTACTTTATGGTACGGAGATGCCAAATTATCTTGTTTGTTTCCTTTGCATATTTAATTTTTACCTTATTTTTTTTTTTTTTTTTCATTTTCTTTTTTATGTTTTAACGTTACACATTTAATCAATGTAAAGTTATTAAATTTAATCTTAAATGCATACCTGTCAATATTCTAATAAATTTGAGTGTCCATAGCGTTTTTAGTACCCGCCTATTTTTCACACATTTTTTTAAAGAGAATATTTTTCTTTTATTTAATCTTAATTATATTTGGAGAAAACCACTCTACAAAAGAAGTAATGTGGAAAAAAATAATAATAAAATAAGCCGTTACTTAAAACGCTATAGAATAGTAATTAGAACGTTGGCAGGTAACTGCCTATTTCAGTGCGGAATAATTTAGAAATCCGAAAAAAATATATTTGCATATCTGATTTTATATAAAAATGGAAGTTTAAAAACACATGTACTCATTAAAAAAAAAAAAAAAAAAAAAAGAATACTTTCCAAATAATAATAATAATAATAATAATAATAATAATAATAATAACATCTTGCTGAAAGACTGATCTAGAAAAGAAAATGGCAAATATTGTTTTCGGAAAAAGGAGGAAAGCAGGCAATATCTTCTTCTCATATATGAGATTCCAAAAATATTTAGATAATACTTACGTATCTCCTACTGAAAAGGAGAGCCATAAAGAAAATTTGTTTGCTCCATTCTGCTCTTTTCTATCATGACAGCGAATTTATTTCTTAAAATCTGGTTGGTTATCTAAAATGAATTGAATCTTACATTTCCATAAAAAAGAAGTATAATAAATTGATAGAACCTTCATCTTATAGACTGTATAAAGTTATTAGAAAAATGCTTCCAGAGGTGCTTAGAAAATTATTTCTCTTTTTTAAACATAATTTTTGACATAAAATAATAAGAATTATTTTTTAAAAATTATCTATACATAATAATAATTGTAAAAATAAAAATAAAATTAAAATATATATATAGATAATTTTTTGTACAAATAAAACGTATTTTCGATAAAGAAAAATTATATCAAAATACGTAATATGTAAATATCATTTTTTAGTGATTTAATAAAAAAGTGGCGAATCCTTAATTCTAGTAAAAATCTCTCAAATCTTAGTGATTTTTTTTATTTATTTATTTTTTTTTTTTTTTTACATAAAATATTAAAAGAACAAGAACAAAAAAAAAAAAAAAAAAAAAAAAAAAAAATGCCCAATTAAACTGACATAAAGAAGTAATATTCATATAAATATACGGATAATTCCATATTAAATGGGAAGTCACTCACACTCACGGATATTTCCACTACAACAAATATATTTTACCATGTTTTTATTAACTTCGATTCTTGTTTGTTTGTTTGTTTGTTTGTTTGTTTGTTTGTGTGTTTGTCAGGGACAAATCTTGCAATCGATTTTTAACTAACTTTTCGACTAGCTAGATATTTGAAATTTTCAGGACAGCTTACAACACAGTGACAATACATTTTTCTAATAATTTTAGTCAACTGCTTCAGGTTCCGTTGCCTTCGGCAGCGTTTATATGATTCAGCAGAAAATTTATTTAACTAACTTCCCAACTAACTAGACATTTGAAACTTTCAGAATAGTTCAGAATAAGGTTAAAATGCATATTTTTAATACCTTTAGCCAACTGTTTCGGTTTCCCGCTGCCTTCGGCAGCGTTATCAGTAAAAAGGTTGCAATAGATTTTTTCCTAACTTTCCGACTAGCTAGACATTTAAAACTTTCAGGATAGCTCAAAACACGGTGACAATACATTTTTTAAATACTTTTAGTCAAATGTTTCAGGTCCCCACTGCCTTCGGCAGCGTTTATATGATGCAACAGGAAATCTATTTAACTAACTTCCCGACTAGCTAGACATTGGAAACTTTCAGAATAGTACAGAACACGGTGAAAATGCATTTTTTAAATATTTTTAACCAACTACTCCAGGTTCCTGCTGCCTTCGGCAGCGTTACCAGTACAAAGCTTGTAATCGATTTTTCACTAACTTCTCGACTAGCTAGACATTTGAAACTTTTATAATAGCTCAAAACACGAGAGCAATGAATTTTTTTAAAAATTTATCCAATTGCTCCGGGTTCCCGCTGCCTTCGGTAGCGTTTATATGATTGAACAGAAAATTTAAAAACATGGTATATAAAAAGATCTTTTTATCTTGTAATTATTTACCATAATATCTATCCTATTTAATCACAAAAAGCTTTAGCAATATGTATATATATATATGTATATATATAATTTTTTTTCAGTATAGTGATATCGTTTTAAACTGCTGAATAAAATTTTCAACGATATTTTTTTACCTATTCGAATTTTCAAGAAAGGGGCAAGTTCCTCATCTTGCCTCTTTTACCGACTCCTACGCACATTTGTTTCAAGTGATTCGGAATTCATGTTAAGTATTAAGTATCGGTATAATAAGGTTTTATGTGTAATAACGTGACAGTAGGGAAATCTTCTACCAACGCACATAGAAATATAACACTTAATGTTAATTAAAATTTCTGATGTAAAATCGATTGATCTGACATGAAGATTATACGCCAGAAAACATGGTAAAGCATGTTGAAAAAAAAAAGCGTGTTGAAAAAAAAAGTTATGTAATGATACGTCCAATAGCCACCATCCTATGTAATTTTATATAGTTGTCATTCACAAAATATTGAAAAAAAAAAAAAAAAAAAACCTAAGATTTTAAATGGAAAACAATTTTTAAAATAATGGTAAGCGTAAAAATTATTATAAGTGATAATATTCTGAAAAAAAAAAAAAAAAAAAAAAAAAAGTGTAAATGAAATAAATTACACGTTAAGAGTCACGTGAGTTATCGGTGCATAACACTTAACATTCTTTGCGTCAGTCACTTGTGACAATTAATTAATTATAATATGAATGTTTATTTTAGCATGGCATTTTTCATCTATAAATAAGAGTGCATGAGAATGAATGAAACTTTTTGCTGAAATAATTTATAACTATAGTTATTATTATTTATTTTTTTAAGACTATTGTCGCCTCAACCCGTTAATGCCCGAATTGATTTTGCAAATTATTATTAGCTGATTATTTCACTTCTAAATTAATTTAGACAACTGACAGAAAAATATACTAACTTCAACAATACTTCTGATAGTTTTAATTTTAAAGCCCATCTTCATTTATTGACGTTTAGTGTTCTATCGAGAAAACTTCGAGATAGAAAAACTTTGAGATACCAGATTAATTTTCTATTTATGTTGTAAAAAGAGTAACAAAAAGAGTAACAAACTTGAAAGTAGAGAATTATAATATATATTATTATTCAACTTGAATTAAGTTAATATACTTGCGTAAAAAGCAAATATATGTTCGATGAATGAAAATTTATAAGAAGACTATCCAAATTATGAAATAATAATTAATAGTAGGCACATAAAACTTTTGGGGATCATTTAGAGTGACACTATAAACTGTCACTAAAAAGCAGAAATCATTCCAAGAAACGACAAAAAATATACGCCTCACTTTACTAGCTGTCCTCAAATGAGGACACTGCGCGCTAACGTGTAAATAGGAAACATTTATTATTCATAAAACAAAAACTAATTTGAAAAAGAAATTTATCGAATTATTCTTTCTCATTTAAATCTTATTCATCAATAAATGTATGAAAGTAGTCTCCATTAAAAAAAAAAAAAAAAAAAAAAAAAAAAAAACTTAAATTGATGCTTTCTATTTCCAGTGATTATTCTAAACCATTTTAATTTTAGCTTAATGACATTTGTAAAGCCATTTGCATTTTTGTCTCTCAAATGTAATTCCATTATTGCCATCATCGGTATCGTCAATCATAATGATTCACATGTTTGAATGCAAAATGCAAATTACACATGTCAGTGCCGGATTTTTCCTCTATGATAAATTGATGTATGTGTATGCCGTAACGATTAACTTTAGTTAATTGCGTTTAGAAATTGAGGGAGAACATGAATCAGTAAAAAAAAAAAAAAATTCTTATGACCATTTTTTGTCTTTGTTATGGCTTACGCACTTAAAATGTTAATTTAAAATCATTCTATAATAAAGACAAAAGTACTTCAGTGTTTTGTATTATTTGCAATTATAATAGTCGATTACCTGATAGAGTAATTATTCAAACATAAAAAAGAAAGAAAGAAAGAAAGAAATATATTATGGATAAGGCGTAAGAGTATGAAATATTTAATATTTTATCTAATAAATTGTCCATGATAATTCGTGGAAAATTAAACATTTAGATTTCTATGTAATAATAGTTTAATATATAAATATATGCTAAAGCGAAATCTATGTATATATGTTAAGAGTATTTTTAAACACTATAATCTGTATATAAGTAATAGAAAGCAAACCGTTGCTTAGAATTTACACCAAAAAAAGGAAAAAAAAGAATAAGTAGTTCATCTTTTGGGAAAACTAGGAAAAAATTGTAACTATAAATAAAATGATAAAACTTAATGTGATTAACTATTACTATATGTTAAGCATACTTTTACTTTCTTCAATATTTAACCAAAGAAATTATTGGTTTTGAAAAATACACAAATTTATGTTTTCGGTAAGTTTGCACGTTTTTAGAGATCCAGAAAATGATTTGACCAATTTATAAAATGATTGTATGTCTGTGTGCAGCAAAACATTTTGTGGCAACTTTAACACGTGAAAATATATTCATATTCTTTTTATAAATTTATATGTAGTTGTACCTTGACATAAATCATTGCTCAACAACTTTTGGTAGTAGTTGCCCAACAAATGGCTTTGTCATCCCCTTTTCCTTAATTTTTAATATGGAAAATGACAAAATTTCGTATAAATGTGCAAAATGAGAGTTACATTTAATAAATAATTATATAATTAAAAGAACGATTTATATAGTAATAGTGTATCAAGGAAAAAAAAAATGCATATATAGGAGAATCGCTGTCATCTT
This sequence comes from Salticus scenicus, assembly GCA_963930645.1. NCBI lineage: Eukaryota > Metazoa > Arthropoda > Arachnida > Araneae > Salticidae > Salticus > Salticus scenicus. The sequence goes on along the minus strand of OZ005659.1, from coordinate 207,915,383 downwards.
CAAAGGTAAAGTGTCCCCAGAAGGGCCATTCTAGAAATTTTTGAAAAAATCTACGAGGCATTTTGTCATGCAGCAGACTGTGAAAACATTTACTGGATCAACCATATTAAATTTTGTATCTCCGAAAATGATTTGTTTAACGGTGTAGATTATTTTTTACAAATTCACGGCATCCCGATGGGAACCAGTTACTCGAGTACCTTCACTACCATTTTTTTTTTTTTTTTTTGTTTAGGTTTGAATGAAAATTTTAATATATTAAGTTTTATAGATATATTGATGACGTAATAGCAATAAACTGTGAAAAATTTGCGAAATATGCAGCTGAAATATATCCCTCCGATCTTATCTTAAACCGTACCGACTCTGAAGACCAAATTTCTTTCCTGGATTTAAAATTTTAAAAAAGATAGGTAAAAAGTGGTTTATTGGAATTTATGATAAAAGGCAAGATTTTAACTTTAAAGTTTGTAATTTTAACGAATTGGTTAAATTAAAAGAATTAAAATTATTTGCAATAACCATTTAGACCTTAATTTAGCTCTCAAAAATCTCAATTAACTGTGAACCTCTATCTGTTTTTCTACTCAATAACCATTTCAGTCTTCTGGATTAAAAGCTTACATAAGGTTTTTGTTATCCACTTCGGACGACATTTAAGAGCTGGTAAGTGGCCCTATCAGCTGAAACGGGCTCTATGTTTATGACGGCGGGGGGGGGGGGGGGGGAATTTCAATTTTCCCCATTCTACTGACTATTCGAGTTTGTCCAGGTATGTATTTATTTATATTTGTATTCTTGTATTATTTATATTCATGTATTTCATTTTGATGTATTTGCTTTTGTACTTCATTTATAAATTTAATTTCTTTTTATGCCTTGTATTAAAGAAATTCGTTTTCTGTATGGTCTTGCTTCCATCTGTGAGAAGTTGGAGGCTATAAACGCGTGTTTTTGGCTAAATAGGCAACGTTTCGTCAGAAACTTCTCATATTTCATTTCCTACATGTGAAGCTCCCCTGAAGAAGGCCCTCATGTGTTTTGGGTCTAATTTTAATTTATCCTTGGTTATGTTACTCATTTATTATGGTTTTATATTTCCTTTAGCTGCATTTGCGCATTGGTTTATAAGTACACTGTTCTAATTCTATATTTAAAAATTCAAGTTTTTTTCCATTTTAGATTTAAAATTTATCATGTATATATATTAGGATGTCCCTTAAATGAGGGATTTTTTTTATTTTTTATTTTTATTTTTTATTTTTTATCTTTTTCTACTTCTCCTTTTCTTTTTTGAAATCCAATACACATTCTATTTTTTTTTTTTTCCTATTTGACCCTAAACACTTTCTAGCAAAATTTTTAGCTCTCTAGGATAATGTTAAGACGTGCTAAATTGACGGGAATATCCTAATATAAATATTAGGACTGTGTTAGACACGTGTAAACATTGTAAAAGAAAACTGGTATTTTGTTAAAAAGCGTTTAGCATCAAACAGAAAAAAAATTAGAGGTTATGCGTATCGGATTTAAAAGAAAGAAAAAATAAATAAATAAATAAATCCCACTTATTTAAGAGACACCCTAATTTATATACATGAAAAGAACCCGCCTATATATTTAAAATGTATGATAGGTAATAGATTTCAGATAATTTAAAACAAAGTTACTATTTCCTTTAATAGTAAAAACAACAACAGCAACAATAATAATTAATAAAATTCTATTTTTTAAGATGGCATTTATAGAGCATATATATATATATATATATATTTCTTTCTACTTTAAATGGTATACTTACCTGAGAAGAAAAATCGTCTATTTCATCATAGAATTAAAAAAAATATATTGAATTTTACTTAAATGAATTTTACTTTTTTTTTTTTTTTTTGAATATAGTTAATTTAAAGTATACCAGCAAATCTGGAAAAGTAAGGAAACAGCATATAATGGAATGGCATCTCATCTGATATGTAAGATAATTATTATAATATTAGGGACCAATTTAATTTTAATTTAGACCAGTCAATGAGCGATGCTGCTACTTTATTCTCTTTTTCTTTTACTTTCTTCTATATTCAATGAAGAAAGCTAATGGATTAGTAAAACATTTTCTACTTTTGGTTTCTGATGGATTTGCAAGTTTTTAGAGGACCAAAATATAATTTGATCCTCTTTATAAGATGTCTGTATGCGTGTGTGTAACAAAAATTTTGCAGCAGCTCTATATCAGAAACTAGTGCACAGAATTTCTTATAAATTGGTGTGTAATTACACCTTGAAATAAGTCCGTGCCTAACATTATTAAATGTTTAAATCACCATTCAATTTTTCCATAATTTGTAACGTGGCAGTGCATAAATATCATATAAATGTGTACAATGAGAATTATTTTCACCCAATCTTTGTAAAATTAAAAAAAGAAAACTCAATGTATTCTTGCTTCGCGAGCATTAATACGACAGATGCAGTTCTGTCTATGACATAATTTAATTTTGTACAACAGGACTACTTATATTTGTGTTTTAACACCCTTTCAAAAAAAAAAAAATAATCTGAAAATACTAGTCTGAATAATTAGGAAATATTCAGCCAAGACCAGTTGGCTCAGAGTGCACAACTACGAATCCGAAGGTTGTAAGTTCGATCTTCACCGATGGCAAGTGAAAAAAAAAAAAATATATATATATATATATATATATAGATAAGCTCTTACGGATTTCACAAAATATTTTAAGATAGGGTAAGAAATTAAATGGTAAATTTAGAAATTGGTAAATACACTATAAATTGGTAACAACGCAAAATGCCAGGTTGAAATTAACAAAAAAAAGTAGAAGAAGAAGAAAAGAAAAAAAAAAAAAAAAAAAGATTGAAACTATTTAAAATTTTATGATCGGTTGCTTTATACTTTTAGTTATTTTTCCTTTATATAGCTGTCAAACATTCCATTTATTAAACCAGATTTATCACCACTACTTTTAAATAAAAATTTGTCCTTTTTTTTTGTATGATTAGTAAACTGAAATTAGCCAAAGAAAATTTCTGACATCAAGTTTCTCGGATGAAAAACATAAATTAGTTTGCCAAGCTTTACATGTAACACAATAACACAGATCTGGTAAAAGAAAAAAAAAAAAAAAAAAACGGATAAATACATAGTTTTTTTTCAGCTCCATGAAATGCATGCATATAACATGCATTTTCTTCATGCACTGATACATGCTAATTTCATTTTGTTTAGAGATTTTGCCAAAGAAAATTATCGCCATCGCCATAATGCATTAAAAAAAAAAATGAAAAAGAAAAGAAAGTTCCCATCTAAGTACTTGAATTATTTGTTAAGTAATATTGCCATATGATCCAGATTCAGTTTCCCGAATTTCGATTTACTGCTAAAATAGGATTTTAGTTTCTTTTACGTGGATAAAAAAAAAGTATTGGAAACTTAAAAAATTTCGACCGCCAGTTTTCGATTGATTTACACGCAGTAGTGTTACTAGAACACGATATAATCATTTATCGAAATATCTGTCCAGCTGACTATCTCTCTCCTTCTGTGTGCATATCACAAATTTTCTCACACTGTATTTCATGAACCAATGAACAAAATTTATCAAAACTTGGTATATAGTTGGATCTTGATATAAACTGTTAATTACATTTGAAAATTAATCGTTCAATAAGTGGCACTGCCTTGCTATATTTTATAGGTTTAATATGGTAATATAGGACATAATTTCGTATAACTGGACATAGTGAGAGTCCTTTTCAACAAATGATTGTGATATTAATATAAACCATTGATAATAGTTGCAGTAAACTAGAAAACAAATCATGTGTGCAAGTAGGTGCATAAATACACTGAGAAAAAATTCTATAACTGACACCTAGAATCTAAATTGCGGCTCAAGAAAAAATAGCTCTATGTCATCTTTATAAATTCTAATCCCATTTTAAAGCGAGTTATAGATTCCCTATTAGAATTCTAGAGAGTTTGCCTATAACCTCGTGGGCAAAGTTATTTAAAATTCTCTGCAAATAAATGCGAATACAAGAGACAGGTTTCAGTAACTATAATTTTAGTTTATAACCAAATTCTAGAAAATCAAGCGAGAATTTCTTGCAATAACAAAAGATTCAGAATACTTAGAATATCCAGAATATTGTTTCACCATATAGAAATGTTTAGTCTAGAAATTCTCGATCATTTTATTATGATTATTATTTGCTTTCCTAATTTCACTTATTAGCATTAAATTTTTACAAGTAGATCGTATAGTGGTTAGAATAATTTTTTTTTTATTAATTTAGTACACAACGTTTACAAGTACTCATTAGTCACCCAAAATACCTAACTTAGCATTTTAAGTCCAGTTAAATTGAAAATTTTTGAACTAAATCTTCACTTCCCACAAAATAAAAAAAAAAAATAAACAGTTGGTGAATATACAGAACAACCCAAGTCCCAAATACTGACTCACAAGAAACTAAATGCAGATTTTAAAACAGTAGCATTCCAGATTATACAGTAAGTATATTCACCAAACACAAAGGAAAATAAAAAGAAATAAAACCTATGGACTAACATTCAACCGAAGAATTAACTCTTAATTTAGCTTCTCTCACATTTGTTTTTTTTTTTTTTTTAGGATCTAATGAGTACAAAAATCAAAAACCCAGCTCGAATGGAAAACAATAATCTCCTATAAGAGAAATTTTTTTCGCTTTCCTTTCCTTTAGCTCCCCAAAGACAAATCCTGAATTATAAAAACAAAACCCCATATTTTTTTTAAAGTAAGTTTCAATTAACACAGTAACAGGAATGTAATATCTAAATAAAAACATACAAGTAAAAATTAGCTTTTAAAACTGAAATAGTTTTATTTTAGAAGTAGAATTTTGATTTACACGCATCATATATTTTCAATCATTAATTATAATTTAGTCACAATCAAAGTACAAAGGTTTCCTCTTTATAACATATTAACACCTTCTAACAATCACTAAACACTGACGCGGACAAGGCAGTGATATGTATATTTTTTTTTCTTTCTCTAAAACATATCTCAAGGTTTTAATACTGATTTCCACAAAACATAGAAGATGTATATAAATGATAATTTCACACATATTTAAGTAGTTACGAAGAAAAGGGGTTAAAGCAAAATGAACAAAAATACTACTTAACAGACTGCCAGGAGGAGTCACATTACTTCCCTTTCTCTAGGTTTTTCAGCCTCTCGATTATCAACAGTCAAGAAATAGAGCGAAGAAACCCCTGTTCTACAAATCTATTCGAACATCTCGACGAACGCTCACTGAAGAATGCAGCGTATCGTGGTTTTTCGTCATTCCACTACGACTTAGCTCAACAACTAATTCAGGGCACGGGAGCGATGATGGGGATACCGGTCAGCCTTCGATTGCGAGGTACAACATCACACGAGCCATCCCAGAGAAGAAGACTCCAACAAAAAAGCACAGCGAGACGCCAGGTAACATCTACTAAAAACATCTCAAGTCGTTTTTTCCGGAGAGGGCCAAAAGCCCCTCTCCCTAAAACACACAAAAAAAAAAAAAAAAAAAAAGTCTCTTACAACCACTCGAAAAACCGTATCATTCAAGCTCTGAACAAACACCAACCTCAGATTCGTTGCCATTCCACTCGGCTAAAAAAAAGAGAGTCTCATTCGCTATAACTACCCCAAAATATCCCCCTTGGTCACTCCCACTAAAAATTAATACGCCCTCATTTAAAAATATTTCTCAAACAAAATACACACGCCCATACAGTCAGCAAAACTTGCACGACCTCAATTCGCCCCCTCAGGTAGACAGGTATTTTAATCTCCGAGAGAATTTTCCCATTTCACTCCCCCACTGTAACCGAGAACTGAACAGCTGAGAGGTACATCTGTGACCGCCACACCCACCACGCTGACCTTCAGCGACCTAAGAAAGACACGTTTCACTCCGCTTGGAAACAAGAAAACACAGAACTGCTTCTCACGGAAGCAATGAATGAAAGAAAGAGAGGGACACACCTCTTTGTTGTAAGAAAAATGCGAGGGGAAAAGCCTCCTTTTTTTTTGTTTGCTTACAATTCTCAAGAGAAAAAATATATATACAAAGAATTCTTGACCAAAAATACTTCTCAGAATTGAATATCTTCCTACCGTGCAATACATGTGATTTCAAAGCGTTTTGAAACTAAAATAAATATAGCTAAGAAAACCTATCTTTTTTTCTTTCTTTTTTTTTATTTTTTTTTTTACAGAATAGAGATTTTAATTATGAAATATTAAAAACGAACAAGCAGTTATAATTCATTATAACAACACCCCGTTACCCCAATGAAAAAAAAATTTTGCAAAAAAAAATTTTTTTTTTTGAAAAGCCGCTGAAAAGTCAAAGGCAAAGTGACCAACCATCAAAAAGTCAAACATCGACCCTAAGACAGAAGACAGCAAAGGCCCCAAACCTTCCTCGATCCGCAAACAGACGTCTCTATCTGCACATCGAACTTGCCACTCTCAAAGACATTTATATTACAAACTAGAAAATAGCTATTGCCTGAACCCAGAAATCCTCCCTGAAAAGTATTAACACAGCCTCAAGACCTCCGTAAACTCACACATCCACACAGACACAACTTCCAACTCCAACCTGAACCACAACCACATGGCAGAGCATAAGGACACGTGCACCAGCCTAACCGACACTTTTAAACTCCAAAAAAAAAATCTAGCCAATCACAGATGACATAGCACGGCACAAAACTTTTAACCACGAAGGCATTCACAATACCGCACCAGTCGGACCGCAACCAGATTCTACCAAACCAGCCTTGACATGCACCCTTAACACTTGCCACCTATACCGCCCTTAACTATCAGACAGAATAGACACAATTCCCCTGGACCAACTACCTTAACGACCAGAGTGGGCAATGATTAGACATATTTTTTTTTCTATAAACCACTACCAAAACAGGGACAACATGAACACTCCTGGCAACCCAAATACAATTAAAAAAAAACACAATAAATATACATAAATGCAGAAAATATAAAAATATACATACAAATAAACAAAACCATTACATGATAAATTTTTACAACACAACATTTGAGAACCTTATTTTTTTTTTATCTTTATACATAAAAAAAAATTTTTATACGACCCATGAGAGCCATATACACCACAACTAAACCTTAGGGAGAGAGAAAACAATGCTACAAGACTCGCGCCTATCGACGCAGAAGAGACACTTTTCTCTACAAGCATCAATCATTAAAGACTGTGATATAAAAAGAGATTAGAGCCAAATTTTCCCTTTTTTTCGAGAGTTCTAATTTTTCTAAACAAAAAATTTCGTCAATTTGTACTTATCACTGCAAGGAAAACCATCAATAATCATGAAAGAGAATATACACTGTCTCACATGCAGAATAAACAGAAATACAAATACACTTTATACTAAAAAACAAAGGTATGTTCACACATAAACAAAAATTATATCACAAATGGTAGGCAAGCCCGAAAAACACAGATCACAGAGAGGCAGGTACAAACACATTAACATTAACCTCCTAACTTAAATTATTTACATGAAAACCCCCCACCAGTTTTTGTGAAGGACAAGGTATCGGAGAGATAAAGAGAACAACAACAAAAAAATCTAACTGCAATTTTTATTGTAAACATGACCTGCCACCTCAAATTTATTTTAAAGAATTTTTAGCCTACAACCTTGTGACTGAGACAAATCCCCTTACATGATATCCCGAACCCAAAAAAAAAAATTCCCCAAAACCTTAAGGTACTACGCATGCGCATAAAAGAACAATTTCTGACACTAAAATGATACCACAGTACAATGCCGGCAAATATATATACATATGTACATTACAAATAAATATTTACAAAGAAAAATACTGATATGAATGCTAACAATTACACGGTGCTGCAACAAAAAGAATACAAAACTAAACATATACATGCGAACAACTATCATAAAAGAGAGAAAAAAAAATTACTATTTACAAATTTTGACCCCAAAATGTATCTCAAAATCGAAGGTTGTTACGTGGGCGAAGATTGTAATCATGTGTTGGCCTGGAAACCGTTTCCACACTCAGTTCATTTTTTGTTGTCCTAAGACTTTTTGGAGTAGTTTCCTCACTATTAAAATTGTCGCGCTCGGCTTCGCTTACTGTCGGAGATACACTTTGTTCAATGTGAGCAGGACAGGGCACAGGGTGAGAGACCTCGGGGCTTACTAAGTTGGCATTAAAAGAAGAAGGAACCGGTTGATTTTCCTGAACAAAAATTTCACTACCCTGCCCCTGATCTGTGGGCAAAAAAACATTATAAAAGTTTGCGGAACTAAACCCACCATAATTTCCCCCCTGAAACTGATTACATTCCAGTAAATTGTCCATACCACCCTCAGGTTGACCTAAATTGACTTGCTGATTCTGATTATTGCTAGGATTTGCAGCAATTTGATCCAAACTCTCTAAAACCGGGAAAACTGTTTTGTCTACAATTTTTGACAGTCTGTCGACATGAACTATCTGCACATTTTTTAAGTTACTAAGTTGTTGTATCTCAAAATTAACTGAGCTTAATTTTCTAAGAACACGGAAAGGACCACTATTGCATTTAACAAACTTTTTGCACAGACCAGGCTTTATAGTAGGTGTAAATAGCATTTTATCTAAAAGAATTCCCCTTCTCTGGGACGTAACGATTTCGGGGTCCTGTGGAACAATTGCACCGACCAAACCTTTTGGGCCATTTGTGTTAGTCGGCCCACCTGCCCCACCTTGATCTGTACTTTCCTCTACAACCATTTTTTTTTTTTTTTTTTTTTGACCACAACAAGAAAAAAAAAATATTAACCTAAACCAAAATTACTAATACCATAAAATTTATAAAAACACAGTTGGTAGCTGTCATCAAATGTCTCTAATAATTAACTGCAGCTTAGCTTCAAATAAAGTCCTAGCAATTGTATTTTTCACACAAGTATGTATAATCCATACAAATTTTACAATAGCACACAAAAAAAATTTTTACTATGTAAGATATTTTGCAAACTTAAAAACAATTTTTTTTTTTCTTTCATAAATCTTGTGTAAAATACAGACTACTTTGTTGTAAAAAGTGTAAACAACATTATTTGTATATAAATTAATAAGAATATGTATATGTGTATATATATATCTAGTGGCAATTTCAAAATACAAACGCAAATTTGCAAAATAAAATTTACACCAAAAACACCTTCAATTTAACTCTAAAAAAAAACTACGGGATAAGAAAAAAAATTTTTTAACTTCTGCCCAAGGAGACCAAAATTTCAATCATAACTCCTATCTCCTCTTTTTTTTTTTTTTTTTGCTTAATTTGTTGTCTCACAAAAAGGTCAAAATTTCACAAAAATTTTCCAAAAAAAAAAATTTCTTTTCTACACAAAAAAAAAAAAAAAAAAAACATTCCTAAATTCCATAAAAGAGGCAGACACCTCACATATAATTTGTTTTGAAATTACCACCCATAAATTATACCTTAATTTGGATAAAATGTAGTTCATAAGGTAAAAATACAGTATATTTATCAAAAATGTGAAATAATGTGTGTATATCAAAAAGTAGCAAAATAATGTATATATATAAAAATTTTTTAAAGATAACAGAAGAAATATGTATGTGTATAGACAAAAAAAAACCAAAATACTATATGCATATATCACCATTGTCAACAAAACCAAAAAAAAAATTTTATAAGGAGGGATTTTTATCTTACTTCCAAGCCAATTTTTTTTTTTTTTTTACAAAATTTGAAAATTTTCCACATACATTGCTCATACCCTATTTTCAATGTGTGAAACATCCACAGAAATTTTCTATTCCCAGACAATTAATAGCATTTACTTAAATATAAAAATTCCTCCTTAACACATTTTCACACATGTAAGTTAATAAAATCCAAAATAATTTTTTTTTTTTTAAACATATGAGACAGTTATATTCAAGAAATTTTTCAGATTATTGATAGTGAAAAAGGAAGTGGTAACTCACCACCGCTGACCTCATCAAGTAAACTACCGCCCAAGGCATTTTCATCAACATTAGATTCTATGGTAATTAGTGTATCTCTTACAGTCACTTCTCTCCCCAGGGACAGCATGGCACATAGAAATTGAAACAAAAAAAACACATATAAGAATACAAATAATCATATATACCACAAATAAGAGAGTTAATTAAAAAAAAACGACTTTAACAAAAATTTTGAAGGCACCTCCACTAAAAGAACCCTAAAAAGCACAAAAAAAATTCCCTTACATTTTCCCAGAGGCACCATTTATTATGATTATTATTTGCTTTCCTAATTTCACGTATTAGCATTAAATTTTTACAATTAGATCGTATAGTGGTTAGAATAATTTTTTTTTATTAATTTAGTACACAACGTTTACAAGTACTCATTAGTCACCCAAAATACCTAACTTAGCATTTTAAGTCCAGTTAAATTGAAAATTTTTGAACTAAATCTTCACTTCCCACAAAATAAAAAAAAAAATAAACAGTTGGTGAATATACAGAACAACCCAAGTCCCAAATACTGACTCACAAGAAACTAAATGCAGATTTTAAAACAGTAGCATTCCAGATTATACAGTAAGTATATTCACCAAACACAAAGGAAAATAAAAAGAAATAAAACCTATGGACTAACATTCAACCGAAGAATTAACTCTTAATTTAGCTTCTCTCACATTTGTTTTTTTTTTTTTTTTTAGGATCTAATGAGTACAAAAATCAAAAACCCAGCTCGAATGGAAAACAATAATCTCCTATAAGAGAAATTTTTTTCGCTTTCCTTTCCTTTAGCTCCCCAAAGACAAATCCTGAATTATAAAAACAAAACCCCATATTTTTTTTAAAGTAAGTTTCAATTAACACAGTAACAGGAATGTAATATCTAAATAAAAACATACAAGTAAAAATTAGCTTTTAAAACTGAAATAGTTTTATTTTAGAAGTAGAATTTTGATTTACACGCATCATATATTTTCAATCATTAATTATAATTTAGTCACAATCAAAGTACAAAGGTTTCCTCTTTATAACATATTAACACCTTCTAACAATCACTAAACACTGACGCGGACAAGGCAGTGATATATATATTTTTTTTCTTTCTCTAAAACATATCTCAAGGTTTTAATACTGATTTCCACAAAACATAGAAGATGTATATAAATGATAATTTCACACATATTTAAGTAGTTACGAAGAAAAGGGGTTAAAGCAAAATGAACAAAAATACTACTTAACAGGCTGCCAGGAGGAGTCACATTACTTCCCTTTCTCTAGGTTTTTCAGCCTCTCGATTATCAACAGTCAAGAAATAGAGCGAAGAAACCCCTGTTCTACAAATCTATTCGAACATCTCGACGAACGCTCACTGAAGAATGCAGCGTATCGTGGTTTTTCGTCATTCCACTACGACTTAGCTCAACAACTAATTCAGGGCACGGGAGCGATGATGGGGATACCGGTCAGCCTTCGATTGCGAGGTACAACATCACACGAGCCATCCCAGAGAAGAAGACTCCAACAAAAAAGCACAGCGAGACGCCAGGTAACATCTACTAAAAACATCTCAAGTCGTTTTTTCCGGAGAGGGCCAAAAGCCCCTCTCCCTAAAACACAAAAAAAAAAAAAAAAAAAAAAAAAAGTCTCTTACAACCACTCGAAAAACCGTATCATTCAAGCTCTGAACAAAAACCAACCTCTGATTCGTTGCCATTCCACTCGGCTAAAAAAAAGAGAGTCTCATTCGCTATAACTACCCCAAAATATCCCCCTTGGTCACTCCCACTAAAAATTAATACGCCCTCATTTAAAAATATTTCTCAAACAAAATACACACGCCCATACAGTCAGCAAAACTTGCACGACCTCAATTCGCCCCCTCAGGTAGACAGGTATTTTAATCTCCGAGAGAATTTTCCCATTTCACTCCCCCACTGTAACCGAGAACTGAACAGCTGAGAGGTACATCTGTGACCGCCACACCCACCACGCTGACCTTCAGCGACCTAAGAAAGACACGTTTCACTCCGCTTGGAAACAAGAAAACACAGAACTGCTTCTCACGGAAGCAATGAATGAAAGAAAGAGAGGGACACACCTCTTTGTTGTAAGAAAAATGCGAGGGGAAAAGCCTCCTTTTTTTTTTGTTTGCTTACAATTCTCAAGAAAAAAAATATATATACAAAGAATTCTTGACGAAAAATACTTCTCAGAATTGAATATCTTCCTACCGTGCAATACATGTGATTTCAAAGCGTTTTGAAACTAAAATAAATATAGCTAAGAAAACCTATCTTTTTTTCTTTCTTTCTTTTTTTTTTTTTTTTTTTTTTTTTTTTTTTACAGAATAGAGATTTTAATTATGAAATATTAAAAACGAACAAGCAGTTATAATTCATTATAACAATTTAATCTATTCAGTTTGTTGACGTGCTTTATGCACATAGCTCGGAAATCTATATTTCTAGTTAAGGGATTTAGAAAATGACCACTTGTTCATTCAAGATGAAGGCGGTATATATATATATATATATTCCTCTCAGTTTACTCCCCCCCTCCCGTTTCGTGCGGAGGAAGTACACTCCGAGAACGTAATTTTTTACATGGGTGTCTTTCGAAAGAAGTCGCCAATACCTTTATAACGAATGATAAAATCATAGGTTTCTAAAAGTTTATTTATTTATTTATTTATTTATTTATTTTTTGTCTCAATTTCAATGAAAATAAAAAGCTCGGAAAATAAATCCCATTTCTTTTTAAGTGGGTTTACAATTGATTTTCTTTCGATATTTGCTGTGATACTTCTCTGAGACAAAAATCTTTTGTCTTCATGACATAAAATAACTTTAATAAATAAAAATTTATTAAATAATTTGTACTGTGTGTATTTTTCTGAAATTATATTGAAATTAGTCTTGTAGGAGCCAAAACATATTTTTAGAATTATGGTAATAAATGTCTCACGCAAAGACAGAATGGAGGAAAAATGTAACATCCGTTAAAAACCTTTATTTACTACAACATGGTACTTTAAAATTTGCAAATATAATAAAAATTCAATTTCGAAAGTTTTTTCACTTATCCTCAAAGTAAATAATAATAATAATAATAATGATAAATAAATAAAATAAAATACAATAATAACAATAATAATAACACATTCTTTACCATATATCAATAAGAAAAACTAATGGGAAAAGTAATTTTTTTAGTACGTTTTCATACAGTTGTCATCCCGAGGAAGCATTATTATAAAATAAACGTTTTTCAAAGAAACAATCAAACATCTTTAGTAAGTAACAACCTATAAAAAAAGTTTTCTAACTATTACAGAAATATTTCTTCACTGTCTTCCTTTTCTAAATGAAATGAAAAGTTTTTTAGAAAAGTTTTTGAATTAGTGGTATTAAAAATGTAAGACATTTGAAGCATTTATTCTAAATGAACCATAAAATAGAATAGGCACTTTCAAGCTAATCTTATCAGTTCACCGCCAAATTCCACATTCTTCAAACAAACTGGATTCTTGAAAATACTAGAAGATCAATTGCTTCTAACTTTGATGGTAAAAAAAAAAAAAGGCAACTGGAAACACTTTTTTTTTTTAAATACTTCTAAACTTTTAAGCCTTTTTTTTTTTTTTTTTTTTTTTTTTTTTTTTTACATTTTTTATAAGTAATCTTGTGGAACTTAATTGAAAAAAAAAAAAAAAAACTCTGGTGTGTATCACACACACAACATGTATTACGCATTAATACACATATTATGTAATGTTTTTTTAAATATTGTGGTCGGAAAATATAAAATTGATTTATGATAAACTGATTTAAAATTTTAATCATAAAATTGACACGTATGTCGTGAAGAAAGTTTTTCAAACTTAAAAAAAAAAAAAAAAGAAACAAAGAAAAATGAAAGAATGAAAGAAAGAAAAGAAAGAAATAGACTCTTTATGAGTTTCTCTTTTCAAAACCAAAAATCTTAAGTTGTGGAGCTTTATACAAGAAAATTTAAATTTAAATTTCCACGTGACAGCTTTGCAGCGTTTGTCCAGTATATGTTCTATATGTCCTCATTGATGTCCTGTGTAAAGTGTGCAACTTAAAATTACGATATTGGACAGTTGTTCACACATATATGGTTACCTACGACACTGCCCACCTGAAATTGAATTTGGGAATCCTTTGAGCTGGAAGAAGCATATAAAGTGTTAAACGACTAACAATTTCCCTGCAAAAGCAAATTGGTTCGTACGTCATATCAATTATTTATGTTATATATCGTCATATGAATCGATGTTAATAAAGTTTTGAAGCCTAGTCTACAATACTTGCTGACATTTGAAATTACGCAGGTGGTGAGAGTACAGTAAGAAAAAAAAAAGTCTATCGCCTTCAACTAGAACTAATAAGATTTTAGAAACCCTGAATTCTGAAACCCTACACTGAGAATAAAAAATTAAGTATCTACGTGACAGTTCCGCAACGTATGATTTTAGTTTTGAATAGTGGTCCTCGATGAGGTTCTGTATAAAGTTTACAACTTAAAAATCATGATATTGGACAGTTGTTCAGCGATACTATTATCAGCAAAATTATTCGAGCGCTAGCAATAATACCTATGTAAAAAAAAAAAAAAAACACTTAATATTGTTTTGTTAAATAAATCCTTGTCAAATCATGATCTTAGACTGACTAAGAACAAGACTCGACAAGGATTTATTTAACAAAGTAGTATTAAGTGAACCTTTTTTTTGTATATAGGAATCATTGCTAGCACTCGAATATTTTTGCTGCCGACTGTATATGGTTACCTACGACTTATTGCCCACCGGGAATTGAATTTGGGCATCCTTGAACCTGGAAAAAGCATTTGATGTGTTAAACAACTAATAATTTCCCTCTAAGAGCAAACTGATTCGTACGTCATTGGTAACAAAAGTGTCCGAACACTAGCGAAAATTCCTATGTTAAAAAAGTACACTTCATACGGTTTTGTTCAATAAAGCCTTATCGAATCATGTTCTTACACGGACTAAGAACAAGATTCGACCAGGATTTATTTAACAAAACCGTATGAAGTGTACTTTTTTTACATTGGAATTTTTGCTAGTGTTCGGACACTTTTGTTACCGACTGTATCATTTATGTGATATATCAGCGCATCAGTCGAAGTTTATTAAAGTTACCAAAGCCTAGTCTGCAATATTTGCTGACATTTCAAATTACGCATGTGGTGAGCCTGCTCTGAGAAAAAAAGAAAAGTATACCACTTTCATCTAAATATAATAAGTTTTCCGAAACTCTGAATTAGAACTGTAGATTTACAAGCTATGCGTATAAGATAAACAAATAACCTGGATAGACGAAATGATTAATAATTTCAAGTCTATACTCTTGTTGTGGTGATTATGGGTTTGTCCATAAATTATACTTTAAATAATTTAAATTTTGCAATAACTTAAATTTGTTGAAATTCCAATTTACAGTGCATAACTGATCGTATAGATTTCTAACTGATCGTATAGATTTTGATTTAGTACACTGCCGCAAATTCCTAACCCGGTTCTAAACATAAAGATATTAAAAGGAGGTCGAAACCTCATTGGAAGAATGCCTTGGACTCTGTTACACAAAAAAAAAATCTTGACAAATATAAATAAATGTAGATTAAGGCCATGATGACTTATGGCAGTTTCTGTTAAAAACCAAAACATTAAATATTGAAGTTGATTAAAGTTAAGCAATTTAATGATTACGACAGAACCTACCATAAGACTGATTTTCACATATAAACATTCATATAAAAAGTGTCAGCTAAATAATTCATCTATATTAATCAAAGTTAACTAATATGTAAATAAAAAAATAACATTGGAGCCATTACCACCCCCCACAATAAATAAAAGAAAAGAAATTAAATAAACGAAAACAATGTCTCCTGCGGTAAAAATCAATGGGAAATCACAATTCATATTTTATGCCATTCCAACATTCACAAGTTAAATTTTCCTTCAAATAGTGTCTATCAACACTTCAAACTTTGTCTTATCTCATAGGATTTTTATAACTTTTTGATTTCCATACTTTTACCACAAGAGACTCAATGGCTCAACAAAAAAAAGTTTGAAATAGGCATAACTCATATTTAAAACCCCAAAAATAAAACACAATAATAATATTTTAGTATAGGAAAAAAATAACCACACATCACACAAGTTTAGAAAGAAATTCAAACATTTTAATTGTTAATTAAAGCATAAAAAAATGAGAAGAGGATCCTCTAACAGTAGACAGTAATACATAATTGAAAAAAACATTAAATGACCATACGATCACGTAATCTTTTACAACAAATAATTTGGTGTGTTTCTGTTTACAAACAACATGCAAGCTGAAGCATTTCAGTAATTATTGTTGGTCTTCACAACACCAACCGCTGATAAGTTTAAATAGTTGGCTAAGCATTGCACAATTCCAAAAAATTTTAAAATCTAAACTTAGTAAGGCTACACGATAAATCCATTTTTAAATTAGTCTATAGTACTCTCAATAAATAAAAGAGTTCCTTAACACTAAAACTTTAAGCAACAGTAATCATCCTTATATGTTAATAAAAGTTTAAATTTTCATAGTAAGCACTTTATACGTAGTAAAATAAATAAAGGTGATACTTATTTGAACAGGACTCCATTCATTGAAGAGGTAATGGAGGTACTGGGCATCCCTTAGGGCTTCGTCCATGGGAAACTCTCTTTGGACTTTCGATTACAGGTTCTGGATTCTCAATTTCATAAAATTTTCCGATGGCTCCCCACACAAACCTCACTTCAAAAGGTCTAGGCACAAACCTTCAGCCTTCAAGTTCCATAACGGCAGCCCGGTCTACTCGTTGCCTCTTAAACCATCCAGGAAATAAACTTTCTTTAACTTTCTAGAACAAACATCAATTCCTCGGGTAAGCCATTTCAATACCATCGAGCTAAGTCTGAACTCCATATGGTCTACCGTGAGAAGGGATCTGAGAAACCAAACTTCCTTTCTTCATGGGTACCAGAGATAGAACATTTTGGATGCTACGACCAATTACAATTGAAGATAGCCATTTAGCAAAAGTAACACTCCAAACTGTTGAGTCTACAAAAATCGGCAATGAAAAGTCCACTAAAATAAAGGCCTTGAAGGGCAAACGCCCTGATTTTTATCACAGACGATAAGTTAAGGGGTATCCTTGTTCATTAGTCCTGATCTTGAACTCAATCAGAATTAAAACGTGAAGGCACGAGGGCCACACACAGGGCAAAAGCCCTTTTTTTTAAGAATAATCACAGCTTACATCGTCCTACACAATTCACATCCACCGCCTCAATTAAAAAATTTCGCGCTCATCTAAAGGACGCTAACTTACTGTTGCCAATTTTGGCATGAAAATTCCGGGGGAGAAACAGCTCGGCCAATCAGAGGACGCAACTGCACTGTCGAAATAGGAGCTGAACCCTAACCTATAATAATCGATAAAGAACCGAACACGGTCAAGTGCAAAAGTGCGAGAAGAGGAACTGACCTTCATGAGCGCAGGGGATGCCCTGAAGGTCAAGACGGACCTAGCAACACGTACTCCGACCAGAGGTCAAACTAAATAATAGTTGAGGACAAATTCCTTGCCGGAAAAAGGGTTTGCACTGAAAAGAGATACGATTTTGAAAATGCGAAAGAATTTTGGAGGGGAAAAAGGACTGACACACATTAATAACCACAAATTTCCCTTTAACAAGAAAAAAGAAATTACAAATAAGCTATTTTATTTATTAAAAACAATAGAAAAACACAACTGTTAAAATTTCATTTTAACAAATACCCTCCCCCAACGGAAAAAAAAATTTACCCAATAAAATTTTTTTTTTTTAAGGAATCGGAAGCCAGAACGAGCAGCAAAAAGCCCCTAAACAATCCCCGAACCAGCAGGAACTGCTAGCTAAAAACTACCAATCCAGATGCTCGCAAGAGTCTGGCCACAACTCTGCGAACAACCCTCCGTCCAAAAAAAACTAACTATAAACTAAATTACAGAATTTGCCAAAAGGAAAAAATTTTAACCCCACAATTTAATTTAAACAACTACTTAATACCTAAAAAAAAAAAAAGAAACTTCCTCAGCAAGCAAACTACCTCGCAACATTAGTTAGAGAAAATACACACACCAACAATTTTGAAAAACACCAAGTTTAGACTAATCTCAATAAACATCCCCAAGGAAAATACTCCAAGAACAAGGGGTTTGGTCCACAATCAAGTAAAGTACAGAGCCAATTCTGAAACTACTTACCAACAGACTTAGGCACCCATTCCGTCAACACATAAACAAGAACCTCAGTCACCGCAACCTATGGGAGACACGGATAGGAGAAGAAAAAAAACTAGCCCACAACCAGATCTCAGAACCTCCATTACTACAGGATAAAATATATAACAATTACATCACATAATAAACATACAAAATACATGAATACATTAGACGGTTCTATACAAATATAAACATTAGACAACATTACATATCGAAATGGTATATAAAAAAAAAAATTCTCTCTCAGTGCATATAAAATTACAAGTCAGAACAAAATAAATTTATCCCAAGTCTCAGTGCAGACATCACTATAACCGTACAATTTCTTTTGACCAAGGACTAAATATTAAAAAAATTTTTTTTTTTGCAATTTTACGATTTTTTTTTTTTTTTTTTTTTATATAGATTTTTCAATTTTTATTCTCAATTAATACCTAGACCCTTGTTGTAACACCTAAGCAGGGAACCCAATTCAATTTTGTAAAAGAAATTTTCCTCACCAAACATCACTCACGACTAAATGTACTATGCACTGAGAAATTATTACACACACAAAAAAAAATTAAATGCATAATACTTATAAAAACAAACATTTTTTTTTTTTTTTTTTTTCAACAAACACATAAACCAGAAACAAAATTTTTAAATCATCTAAAGTAGAAAATTTTAAATTTTTATTTTACTTTTTTTTTTTTTTTTTTTTTTTTTTTTAAACATACACTTAATAACACAAAATTTTCAATTCACACAAAACAGGAAATCTTATTTTAATCTTATTATTTTTTTTTTTTTTCTCTCTCTCTCACCTTCTGTAAACCACAAAAGAAACCAGCTAATAAAAAAAAATCCTAACCTATGCTAATAAAACAACCCACTCTAAACTATACTAAAATCATCATGACGAAAGAAATAAATCAAGCTTGGACAAGGCACCTCAAGTTTAACACCAACTTGAAAGAAACCCCATCCCCCAGCAAGATTTAAGTCCCAAGGTTCCACTCGCAGAAACGTCTTTCTGCTCATGGATGAACAATTAACATTAACAGTTACAAAAAATTTACTTTTTCAAAAATTCGAATCTGCTCAAAACTAAAAGTTTTTTTTTTTCTTTTTAAATCAATAACCCAATCAAAACTCTAAACTAATATTAAAAAATTTTTCAAAATTCAAAATTCACTAGCAGTAAAAATTAATTCCTGACACATGACTCTAAAATTCGCACAGTCATACAAAAGGTGAGAGGGAAAACCCACTACCAAAACACGAAAAATGCTTATTTCCCGTTATCACTCATTTTTCAACCACATTAATTAAAATTTAAAACAGAAAACTTTTTTACCACTCTGGCAGATGTAACAAACACAGAGCTCTAGTCAATAAAAGCACTAGAATACCTAAACACTAACTTTAGTCATGAGAAAAAGATGCTAATTACTAAATTTTAAACATAAACACAATTTCTGACCCCAAAATTTTTGAACAAACTGCAATCTAACATAAAAGTTTTTAAACAGAAACCAAGCTGATACTGATAAAAAAGGACATGCAAATTTTGAGAAATATTTTAATTAAACATAGTTTAAAACCGAGAAAATACTTTGAAGCTTGCTAACTAATAAAAAATACAAAATTTTCCTAAATTTAAAAGATTTTTTTTTTTTTTTTTTTAAATCTGAATGATTGTTTACAAAATTTATAAGTAGTATGAGCAAGTACAACAGGCCACAACTCTGAGAGAAACATTATCGCACATGCAAATCACAGTTTTTGGAACACCTCACAAAAACAAAAGTCCTTACTTTGCAAATTTACATAATTCCACAAAACACAAGATAGCTAAATTTCCAATAAACTACAATAATTCTTAAACAAACATCAATCACAAAACTAATTCCAACTCAGAGCTTAACCAAACAAAACAGAACTGAATTGTGAGAACGATACAGCGAACAAAGCGCAAATCCCAACCCTGAACTCTTTTATAATAAACTATAGCAGAATTAAATAAATCTGCGAGCTAACAGAGTTACAGGTCAGTCACAGCTCTTCCTAAACATGCCACAAATACTAACTCAAATATGTAAACAAAACCATAACAGACTCTAGATTACTGCAATTTTTACTGGAGTTTGCGAAAAATGTTGTAAATCATTTTCCCATAGAAAAAGACTGAAATTACACTTTAACACCTAAACAAACATAAAAATTAACTTAAGATTTATTAAAATATTAGCCTGGACTCTAAAACAAACTTTTGCAACAGTTAACCACCTAAAATTTTAATTTTAAACACATATAACATTCGAAATCTTTACTTAAAAGAGCATTGAATTACTCACACATACCAAATTCTTTAATCAAATTCTACTTCACAGAATTATTTACACAGTACAGCCAAAATTTCTAATGCAGAGACTCAAACTAAAAGTTAACCATATAAAGTGCCTTAAATTTATATTTAAAACAACATTTTCAAGCTCATAATTCAATATTTGACCCTAGGTAGCTTAAAAAAACATCAACTTTCCTGCATTTATGCCATAAACTGCTCTCAAACTGCAGCAAAACATTTATAACAATATCTCCACAACTACTAAATCAACCTTTACACAGCAGGGTTTACTAAGATCAAACGAACTTTTATAACACTATCACAACATAGCTTGAAAAAAACAGCACTTTACTCGTAAAAGGGGTAAAATTAAATTTCTGACTCTTAACTTTTAAAATTGGACATTATTGCACTACTAAGTATTATTTTAAAAGAAAACCATGTAGGGAATCAATAATTTACTAGAAAAACATTATCCTAGTCACAAAACTAGCAAAACACAAGAATTTTGTCAGAAAATCCTTTAGAACAATTATTGCAACCTGTGTTGTATCACCCTGATCTAAGCAATTAAAATTAAAATAAGGGGTAATTTTTAATTTTTAGCAACTATTTACAATTTTGAAGGTTTATAAAGATAATAAGCAGGTTTTGGAACTAAATATTTTAACAAAATTGAAAATATGCAAATACATGACACACAAAAAAAAATTCCTGAAAAATTCTATCTGACTATTAAAATATCCTATCTATAGTGATAACATGTCATAACTGACCCAAAAGCAAGGAATTTAGCCAAAATTTTATGTGACATACAGCAATAAGTTCCAAAATAAAAACTACACGAGCAACAGAAACTCATTACTGTACACACACCGCACCAAAATACATCCCAAAACAGCATTTTGAGCCAAGCAAATACATGTTTTTAAGTATATTGCATAAACTAACAAAAAAAAAGCACTATTTCTCTAGCAACATTAAAAAAAAAAAAAACACAAATTTGAACAAATATCAGAATGACACACAGAGAGTATTTCTCGCCTACACTCAAACTTCAATAAACTTCCTAAGCATTTTGCTTCAAAGTTAAAATTACAAGCTACACTAAACAATTTATAACACTGCATTTCACAATATTAAGGCGAACCTAAAGGAAAAGGGGCCAACAATCAGGATTGAAATTTTGAACTTTCCCTCGACAAAAAGCAGTTTTTCTGAAATTTACATAATTTTTGATTCAGGCCAAACATTTTCAAAACTTAAACAAAATTTTGTCTCTACATCTGCCAGAGAAGGCATAAATTAAAATACAAATTCCCATTTCCTAGCAAATACCAAT
Organism: Salticus scenicus; assembly: GCA_963930645.1. Taxonomy (NCBI): domain Eukaryota; kingdom Metazoa; phylum Arthropoda; class Arachnida; order Araneae; family Salticidae; genus Salticus; species Salticus scenicus. The sequence continues at coordinate 207,893,251 of OZ005659.1, read as the reverse complement.
GTATATACAAAAAAAACTCACAATTAAAAAATTATACAAACTATATACACATTTTGCAACAGAGAGAAAGCATTTTCCAACCCATGGACAACGGCACCATTGTTGTGGTGATATTGTGTTGTCCATAAAGATAATTTAAACAATTTAAATTTTGAAATTCAAATTTACAGTGCATAACTGATCGTATAGATTTCTAACTGATCGTATAGATTTTGATTTAGTACACTGCCGCAAATTCCTAACCCGGTTCTAAACATAAAGATATTAAAAGGAGGTCGAAACCTCATTGGAAGAATGCCTTGGACTCTGTTACACAAAAAAAAAATCTTGACAAATATAAATAAATGTAGATTAAGGCCATGATGACTTATGGCAGTTTCTGTTAAAAACCAAAACATTAAATATTGAAGTTGATTAAAGTTAAGCAATTTAATGATTACGACAGAACCTACCATAAGACTGATTTTCACATATAAACATTCATATAAAAAGTGTCAGCTAAATAATTCATCTATATTAATCAAAGTTAACTAATATGTAAATAAAAAAATAACATTGGAGCCATTACCACCCCCCACAATAAATAAAAGAAAAGAAATTAAATAAACGAAAACAATGTCTCCTGCGGTAAAAATCAATGGGAAATCACAATTCATATTTTATGCCATTCCAACATTCACAAGTTAAATTTTCCTTCAAATAGTGTCTATCAACACTTCAAACTTTGTCTTATCTCATAGGATTTTTATAACTTTTTGATTTCCATACTTTTACCACAAGAGACTCAATGGCTCAACAAAAAAAAGTTTGAAATAGGCATAACTCATATTTAAAACCCCAAAAATAAAACACAATAATAATATTTTAGTATAGGAAAAAAATAACCACACATCACACAAGTTTAGAAAGAAATTCAAACATTTTAATTGTTAATTAAAGCATAAAAAAATGAGAAGAGGATCCTCTAACAGTAGACAGTAATACATAATTGAAAAAAACATTAAATGACCATACGATCACGTAATCTTTTACAACAAATAATTTGGTGTGTTTCTGTTTACAAACAACATGCAAGCTGAAGCATTTCAGTAATTATTGTTGGTCTTCACAACACCAACCGCTGATAAGTTTAAATAGTTGGCTAAGCATTGCACAATTCCAAAAAATTTTAAAATCTAAACTTAGTAAGGCTACACGATAAATCCATTTTTAAATTAGTCTATAGTACTCTCAATAAATAAAAGAGTTCCTTAACACTAAAACTTTAAGCAACAGTAATCATCCTTATATGTTAATAAAAGTTTAAATTTTCATAGTAAGCACTTTATACGTAGTAAAATAAATAAAGGTGATACTTATTTGAACAGGACTCCATTCATTGAAGAGGTAATGGAGGTACTGGGCATCCCTTAGGGCTTCGTCCATGGGAAACTCTCTTTGGACTTTCGATTACAGGTTCTGGATTCTCAATTTCATAAAATTTTCCGATGGCTCCCCACACAAACCTCACTTCAAAAGGTCTAGGCACAAACCTTCAGCCTTCAAGTTCCATAACGGCAGCCCGGTCTACTCGTTGCCTCTTAAACCATCCAGGAAATAAACTTTCTTTAACTTTCTAGAACAAACATCAATTCCTCGGGTAAGCCATTTCAATACCATCGAGCTAAGTCTGAACTCCATATGGTCTACCGTGAGAAGGGATCTGAGAAACCAAACTTCCTTTCTTCATGGGTACCAGAGATAGAACATTTTGGATGCTACGACCAATTACAATTGAAGATAGCCATTTAGCAAAAGTAACACTCCAAACTGTTGAGTCTACAAAAATCGGCAATGAAAAGTCCACTAAAATAAAGGCCTTGAAGGGCAAACGCCCTGATTTTTATCACAGACGATAAGTTAAGGGGTATCCTTGTTCATTAGTCCTGATCTTGAACTCAATCAGAATTAAAACGTGAAGGCACGAGGGCCACACACAGGGCAAAAGCCCTTTTTTTTAAGAATAATCACAGCTTACATCGTCCTACACAATTCACATCCACCGCCTCAATTAAAAAATTTCGCGCTCATCTAAAGGACGCTAACTTACTGTTGCCAATTTTGGCATGAAAATTCCGGGGGAGAAACAGCTCGGCCAATCAGAGGACGCAACTGCACTGTCGAAATAGGAGCTGAACCCTAACCTATAATAATCGATAAAGAACCGAACACGGTCAAGTGCAAAAGTGCGAGAAGAGGAACTGACCTTCATGAGCGCAGGGGATGCCCTGAAGGTCAAGACGGACCTAGCAACACGTACTCCGACCAGAGGTCAAACTAAATAATAGTTGAGGACAAATTCCTTGCCGGAAAAAGGGTTTGCACTGAAAAGAGATACGATTTTGAAAATGCGAAAGAATTTTGGAGGGGAAAAAGGACTGACACACATTAATAACCACAAATTTCCCTTTAACAAGAAAAAAGAAATTACAAATAAGCTATTTTATTTATTAAAAACAATAGAAAAACACAACTGTTAAAATTTCATTTTAACACTCTTCTAGATGGTGAAATAATGTTACGAATATTACAGAGATTACGAATATTTTGTATGGGAAGAAATTCTAACTTGATTCCTAGAATCGGGTTATAAACTGAAATTATAGTTACTAAAACTCGCTTCTTAAGATCGCATTTATTTGCAGAAATTTTTAAATAAATTTGGTCTTCCACGATAATATAGGAAAACGATCTAGAATCTAAGGGTTTTGGAACTCGCAAGCCAAGGGAGCTAGAATTTATAAAGATAACATGGAACTATATTTACTAGAGACATAATTTAGTTTCTAGGTGTCAATTACATATTTTTTTCTCATTGTAAACTCACTTTTCCCAAATCGGTACTGGTGAGGATATATTCTTGCTAGCGTGTCAGTTTATAAGCTTATTATATTAAATAGCTTGTAATTACTTTTTTTCTAAAACAATATATGAAAATTTCTGCATAATTTTAAATTTAAATAATTGTACACACAAACACACACACACACACACACACACACATACCGGTTTACCCTACCAAGTGAGGTCCCCGTAATTTTGCATTCATTGCGAGGTCCACCTAAAATTATTTATATCTCCGGTATAAATTAACATATCGAAATATAAATTATTGTTTTCTGAATTATAGACATGGGAGAACCCAGATGATCCAAAATTTTTTTAATAAATTAAATATAAAATTTCCGCATTTTGCATTTAAAGCGAGGACCAGACGAAGGGAAAATTTGTGGGTTTATTAGGGAATATATTCTTAAAATCCCCAGTAAAAAGGGATTGTCTCGTTTAAAACCGGAATGTCAGCTATCAAGTGCGGGGAGTCAAAAACCACATTCTTTTCTTTTGAATAAAACAAATATCGGTCCACGTGTTTTTACATATATTACGCAGAAAACATACATACGGGAAAATAAATTGCACTATTTGAAATTGTTTTTTTCCTCCCGTCCTTTTAATTATAAGAGAAGTAAAAAAGAAAATATACAGATACACACACACACACACATATATATATATATATATATATATATATATATATATATATATATATATATATATATATATTTGCATTATTCAATGGACAATTATTTGTACATTTTCAAAATAAAGTGATATTTTGTATTATGGTTTGTTAACACATAAAAAATTGCACCAAATTTAATTTTTTAACCGATTAAATTCTGAAATCACAATAAAGTTCACAGCTTTAAGAGAAAAAAACGTGTAGAAAAACTTTTAAAAATAAAAAAAAAAACTGCCCAAAACTGCATTTTGGAACAATAAAAAATTTAAGAAAGGGGGGGGGGGATTATTTTCTTCCAAACTGCAATTATTATAATATTTGTTTCAAATACCTTCAGATTATTTGCAGATTTTTCTGCACTTTTCTTTTCTTTTTATTTTTTTTATTTATTTTTTTTTTTTTTCTGGTTTTCCAGGATATAGCAGCTCGAAGAGATATACTGGTTGCATACTTTTACTTATATATTTAAATGGTTAAAATAAGTTAAAGTTTGAGGAGATAATAATATATTTAAATTACATATAATTTAGATATTTCATAAAATAGGTGTAAAATCTTTTATTTTTAAACGAACTCAGCGAAGTTCAAACTAACACCTAAAATTAATATTTATGGCTAATTTTTAACTTTTCTCGAATAAGGTTTAAAATTCGCTGTTATTTATTTATTTATTTATTAACGTTTATATAATTCAGCATAAAAAACGAAGTGATTTTTAATTTATCATAATTTCAAAAATACAAGATTGCCTGTTTGCAGATTTCACGTAAGATGATTTGAAATTTAGGAGACAAACAGCTCGAAAAAATTGAAGTTATAATGCAACGTGATCTGACGAAATATATATATATATATATATATATATATATATATATATATATATATTAATTTTAGAAAATATATATATATATATTCTAAAATTTAAAATTCTTTTAAACTGATAATTATGAAATATAGCTAAGAATCATATAGAATATATGTATATCAGCGATCTAATACAACAATAATAATAATAAAACAGAATGAAATTAAGCTGTTTATTTAGATGCCAAAATGCCGCAGATAGACAAGCATAGCTTCAAGTTTTTAAAACTCCCCTTTATTAATGGGAGATTAAAAACAACATTTTTTCACAAACTTAAAGAAAAATGTATAAAGATATAGGTCGTCGTTTTTTCTAAAATATTAATTTTCAAACATTAAATTACTTATTGACTGACATGGTTTTTAGTATTTGAAAAGTGCAAGTAAAAACATGCGAGTAAATATCGACATTCTAATTAAGAGTGAGAAATCAGCAGGGTATGAAAATTTTTTGTTATTTATGGGTATTTACATTTCTTTCGAGTGCAGACCAAAGATACCTATATTATAAAATGTATAATATAATATATGCGCGTGAGTATATTTTTATAAATATAACCTATATAAGGATATATTTTTATAAATATATCTTGTATATTTTTATAAATATATCTTATATATAATTAATAATCTTACGAAATTTACTGTTTTTAGAAAAAACCCTGCAGCTTAAAGCAAACAGTTTTCATATGTTATTTTCAAACGAAAGATTTCTTAATTTTTTCTTTTTCTTTCTTTCTTTAATTTCTAAAAGCTACCATTCATCGAGGATTATTAAATGTAAATATATATATATTTTTTAAGAATCTTAAATTAAAAAAATATCTTTGAACAAATTTTTCAAATAATATGTAAGTGTGTGTGTGTATTTTCGTTTGTTTAACCTACAAAATGCAGACCAAAACCCGGTTATACATCAGCATTGCGAGGACACATTTCTGGTCCTCGGGAAAACAGGAAAATGCGGGGATCACGATTGGTAGAGTGAATCAGTATATTTCTTCTCATACATGAATATATTTTTATGAATGCTAGAGATTTCATATTACTTTTTTCATCTCCCAAAATCAAACAATATTTGAGGGGGGGGGGGGAAATTGCAGGTTCAAAAAAGTTGTTTGCCATGTGTTATTTTTAAATGGAAAATTTATTTATCATTATTATTATTATTATTTCTAAACATCGTTTGTTGAGAATGTTCTTCAGATATACTTAAAAGCGGTTCTATTTCATTGTTATTATTATTCATATATTAATATGATTTGAAAGCTGCAAAAATGCCAGCTTCAAATTCTTTTTTTTTTTTTTTTTTTTTATCTATGCAAACGTTTCTGGAAGATACGTCAGTTTAAATAATAATAACAATAATAATAAGTCTTTAATGAAAGTTTTATCAAACATAGTTAAAGACCACCCCAAAATAATTGGACAATTTATTTAGATTCTAAAATGAACAGATAGAAACACAGACAATGTTTCAAGATTATAAAGCATCTCTCTCTCTCTCTCTCTCTCTCTCTATCAATCTATCTCTGTCTGTCTCGTTCTTTTTTTTCTTCTTTTTTTTTTTTTTTTTTTTTTTTTTTTGGGGGGGGGGGGGGGGTTAAAAAATAATTTTATAGACACTTTAACAACAATATAAAAACATCTGTGTTTTTAATCTTTAAACATTATAATAGTTTAATATGAATAGGAGCATTTAGTGCCCGAAATATTCGCAAGTGAACAAAAGCACATGCTGCCAGATGGGCAGCCAATTAAAATAAATAAATTAGCAGAGTATGAAATTTATTTAATATGTATTTGTGTGTATGTGTGTTTATTTTCTTTTGTTTACCCTACTAAGCACAGACCAAAGCTCGGTTACACATGAACACTGAGAGGACCACATTTGGCCCTCGGAAAGGAAAGATGCGTGGATTTCTATAGGCCAGTTTTACTATTTTTATTTATTTTATTTTTTGCGTTATTTATAAATGTGATTGGAAAGAGGGAAAATTGAGAGCTCGAAATTTTTTAAATATTATTTCAATGTGTTCTGGGAAATAAAATAAATAAATAACTTTAATATATATATATATATATATATATATTAAATCAAATTTTCAGTTAATATGCATGTGTGTATGTATTTGCGCTTGTTTATCCTATCGAGTGCGGACCGAACTTCGCCATAAAATATTGCTTTAAAATTTTAAAGATCTTTGAAGTGACATTTCCTCAAGCATAGTCCAGAATCAGCGAGAATATGACATTCCTCTAATAAAATATACAGCAAATAATTTGGGCTATTATTTAGACGCTAAAATAGAGCAGATGGATAGTTAAAGAGACAAAGCTTCACTATTATTATTTTTTTTTTAATCAGAGAATGAAAACGATATTTTCATAGAAATTTTATGATAAACATGATAAATATACAAACATCAATATTTTTATTTTTAAACGTTATTTTACCATTATAAGACCATTTATTCCTTAAGAAGACCATTACCCTTAATAAGACCATTTAGTCGCCGAAGATATCGCAAGTAAAAAAAGTGCATATTGCCAGATGGGCAGTTTAATTAGAAGTGAGAGATCCGCAAGGTCTGAAATTTGTTTATTATCTATGGGTGCGTGTATATTTGCGTTTGTTTATCCTACCAATTGCAGACCGAAATTCGATTAGACATCGACATTGCGAGGACAAAATTTCTGGTCCTCGGAAAGAAAGGAGAATGTGTTGAACTCTCTAGGTAGCATAAATACAGTGGAACCTGTAAAAGTGACCACCTTGGTAAAGTGACCACCTGACTAAAGTGGCCATTTTCCTGACTAAAGTGACCATTTTCCAATTTTAAAGAGACTTTATAAAGTGACCACCTGCATATAGTGACCATTTTAGCCGGTCCCCAGGGTGGTCACTTTAGACAGGTTCCACATGTATTATAAAATATATAACATAATATAGATATATATATAGATGAGTGTATTTGTTTACATAATATTCGAGATCCCATAAATGATTTGTAATTTTTTTTAAATCAACCACTTTTCGAGAAAAATCCTGAAAATTTAAAGAAACAATTCTCATACATTATTTGTAAGTGAAAGATTTATTATTATTATTATTTTATTTTATTTTATTTCTAAGTGACACCCTTTTTTGTGGAAGTTCTTTAATTACATATAATAGCGTATTTTTTTTTCTTTCTAAATATCATTTGTTGAGGAAGATCTTAAAAAATGTCTTTCTTTATACTCTTATTTTTTTCTTTTTTTTTTTAATATATTAATATAATTTCAATGTTAGAAGATTGCCAGCTCAAATTTTTTAAAATATCAATGAAATAATAATAATAATAATAATAATAATAATAATAATAATAATAATAATTCCTTTTAAATTAAAAAAAAAATCTTTGAATCAAAATTTCATCAAACATAGATAAGATTCATTAAGATCATATCAGCGTTCTAATTATATAAAAAATACCTAAAAAATTTTGAGCTACTTATTTCGGTGCCAAAATACCACAGATACATACATAGTTAGATAAAGCTTAAAAATTATGAAGAATCTCTCTTCTTTTTTAAAGATTAAAAATGATATAGAAACATTAAGAATTTAGAAATCTATATTTTTAGTTTTTAAACAATATATTGTTTTTAGATGAATAAGATCATTTAGTGCCCAAAAAATTATCAATTAAGCAAAAGTACATGATGCTGGATGGGCACTCTAATTAATATTGAGAAATCAGGATATGAAAAATTTTTAATATATATGTTTATGTGTATTTACGTTTGTTTGCAATACCAAATGCAGACCAAAACCCGGTTATACATCAGCATTGCGAGGACACACTTCTGGTCCTCGGGAAAACAGGAAAATGCGGGGATCACGATTGGTAGAGTGAATCAGTATATTTCTTCTCATACATGAATATATTTTTATGAATGCTAGAGATTTCATATTAGTTCTTTTTATCTCTCAAAATCAAACAGTTTTTGAGAAAAAAAAAAACACTTTGCATTTTTAAAGAAATTGTTTGCCATGTGTTGTTTTTAAATGGAAAATTTATTTATTATTTTTATTATTATTATTTCTAAACATCATTTGTTAAGGAAGTTCTTCATATATACTTAAAAGCGTTTCTATTTTATTATTATTGTTATTATTATTATTATTCATATATTAATATGATTTGAAAGCTGAAAAGATTGCCAGCTCGAATTTTTTTTAAATTTCTGTGCAAATGTTTATGGAAGAACCGTCATTTTAAATATTAATAATAACAATAATAATAAAAGTCTTTGAATCAAAGTTTTATCAAACATAGTTAAAAACCACACAAAATGTATCAGCGTTTTAAAAGACATCCCCAAAATAATTGGGAGATAGAAACACAGACAAAGTTTCAATCAATCTCTCTCTCTCTCTCTCTCTCTTCTTTGGGTGGGTGGGTGGGTGGGGGGGGGGGGTAAAAATATTTTTATAGACACTTTAAGAAAAGTATACAAACATCTGTATTTTTAATTTTTAAACATTCCATTAGTTTAACATGAATCGGAGCATTTAGTGCCCGAAATATTTGCAAGTAAACAAAAGTACAAGCTGCCAGATAGGCAGTCAATTAAAATAAATAAATTAGCGGAGTATGAAATGTATTTAATATGTATTTGTGTGTGTGTGTTTATTTTCGTTTGTTTACCCTACTAAGTGCAGACCAAAGCTCGGTTACACATGAACATTGAGAGGACCACAATTGGTCCTCGGAAAGGAAAGATGCGTGGATTTAGGCAAGTTTTATTATTATTTTTTTCATTTTTTATTTATTTTATTTTTTACGTTACTTATAAATATGATTGGAAAGCGAGAAACTTGAGAGCCCGAAATTTTTAAAATATTATTTCAATGTGTTCTGGGAAACAAAATAAATAAATAGATAAATAAAACTTTTTTTTTCTTTTTTTAAGAAAAAAATTATTATATCAAATTTTCAGTTAATATGTATGTGTGTATGTATTTGCGCTTGCTTATTCTACCGAGTGCGGACCCCCCTTCGCCATAAAATATTGCTTTAAATTTTAAAAGATCTTTGAAGCGACATTTCCTCAAGCATAGTTAAAAATCTTCCACAATATGTCATCGTTCTAATAAAAGATATTGCAAATATATTGAGCTATTATTCAGACGCTAAAACAGAGCAGACGGATACTTAAAGAGACAAAGCTTCACTATTATAAAACATCTTTTTTTTTTTTTTTTTTTTTTTTTTTTGTCAGAGAATAAAAACGGTATTTTAATAGAAATATTATGATAAGCATGATAAGTATCAAACATCTCTATATATATTTTTTTAAACACTGTTTTACCTTATGATGAATAAGAGCATTTAGTGGCCGAAAATATCGCAACTAAAACTAGTATGTTGTGGCCACCACAAGACTTTCTTCTATATTTTCCTATACATATTCACTCAGTAAAAATATTAAAAAAAAAAAAAAAAAAAAAAAAATCGTTAAATGTAAAAAAAAAAAAAATCGATAACTTTGTTTTAAATTATCACAGATTTATAGTTCAACCATTCGTTTTAAAGGTATTGGCGAGATCTTTCGAACTATACCCATCTTGAAAATTTACCCCTTCCGCCCCCGGGGGTACTTCCCCCCCAGGATGGAAGCGATGCCCCCACATACACATTTTTTTTTCCTAGTTAACTACTACTATTATCAATAATTCATATTAATTTTGCAACCACAAGTTAAAAATAACTGATTATATACATTTATACGAAATTTTGTCCTATACTGCCATGTTAAATATTTAGAAAAAATGCGATCACAGCGCCACCTGTTGAGTGATTGATCTCCAAATGTAACCAGCACCAGCTTATGGCGGGGACCAACTAAATACCAAGTTTAATTAAATTTCGTTCAAAAAAAAAAAAAAAAAAAAAAAAAAAATTCAATTTTTTTTCTATTAAAAGTAAAAAAAATCGATAACTTTTTTAAATTATCACAGATTCACCAGGGGGGAACCACATGCACAATTTTTTTTTCCTAGTTAACTACTACTATTATCAATAATTCATATTAATTTTGCAATCACAAGTTAAAAATAACTGATTATATACATTTATACGAATTTTTGTCCTATACTGTCATGTTAAATATTTAGAAAAAATGCGATCACAGCGCCACCTGTTGAGTGATTGATCTCCAAATGTAACCAGCACCAGCTTATGTCGGGGACCAACTAAATACCAAGTTTAATTAAATTTCGTTAAAAGAAAAAATTCAATTTTTTTTCTATTAAAAGTAAAAAAAAAATCGATAAATTTTTTTAAATTATCACAGATTCACCAGGGGGGAACCGATGGGGGGAACCACATGCACAATTTTTTTTTCCTAGTTAACTACTACTATCAATAATTCATATTGATTTTATCGTCACACGTTTTACATAACTCGAATTATGCACATTTATACGAAATTTTGTCCTATACTGCCATGTTAAAAGTTTACAAGAAATGCGATCACTGCGCCACCTTTTGAGCGATTCATCCTCAAATATAATCAGCTCCAGTTTATGTCAGGGTGCAACTAAATACCAAGTTTGGTTAAATTTCATTCATTGGTTCGTCAGATAAAGCGTCCACAAAAAAGTGATACAGACAGACATTTAAAAAAAACTGTCAATTCGTGTTTTGGACATCCCAAAATGTGTAAATCCATCAAAAAACGGAGCTCGAAAATGTTCGCGAATCCAATACTTTCTCTATATTACATATAGAAGAATATAAAAAAAGGCATATTGCCAGATGGGCACTTTAATTGGGAGTGAGAGATCCGCAAGGTCTGAAATTTCTTTATTATGTATGGGTGCGTGTATATTTGCGTTTGTTTATCCTACCAACTGCAGACCGAAATTCGATTAGACATCGACATTGCGAGGACAAAATTTCAGGTCCTCGGAAAGAAAGGAGAATGCGTTGAACTCTATAGATAGGATAAGTATATGTATTATAAAATATAAAACGTAATATATATATATATAGAGAGAGAGAGATAGATAGTTAGATGAGTAAATTTTTTACAAAATATTTGAAATCCCATAAATGATTTATAATTTTTTTTAAATCAACCATTTTTTGAGAAAAATTCTGCTGTTTTAAACAAACAATTCTCATATGTTATATTCAAATAGAAGATTTATAAACACAATTTTATTTCTAGACTATACCGTTTGTTGACGAAGTTCCTTATTTATATATAAAGGAAGCCGTATTATTTTTTCCTTAATTTATTATTATAATTTTTAAGATGAAAAATTGTCAGCTTCAAATTGTTCTGGGGGAAAAAAAAAAAGAAATTAGAATTAAAAAAGCTTTTGAACCAAATTTTCAACAATTATTTATGTGTAGGATTATTTTTGTTTGTTTACCCTACCAAGTGTAGACCGAAACTCGTTCACACATTAACATTGCCAGGAACACAGTTGGTCCTCGGAATGGAATGATGTGTGGATTTCTGTAGGCATTTTTTTTCTCTTTTTACGTCATGTATTAATACGATTCGAAAAAAGGAAAATTTGAAGCTCCATAATTTTTAACTATCATTTCAGTGTGTTCTGGAAAATTAAATGAATATAAAATTACATACAATTTAAAAAAAAAAAAAAAATTGAACCAAATTTTCAATTAATATATATACTATGTGTGTGTATTTGCGTTTGTTTACCCTACGAAATGCAGACCGAAACCCGTTTTCACACCGGTATTGCCAGGACCCCCATTTTTGATCCTCGGAAAGAAAAAGAAATGCAGAGATTCTATTACATAGGAAAAATATATAAAATAATAAATATAAATGAGTATATTGTTATAAGTATTGGTTGGTTGGTTGGCTGTAGGATTTAAGGCTGATTGACTATGCTAAGGCCCAAGGCTTTATAAATATTGGAAATTTCATATATGATTTATAATTTTCTTAAATCAACCACTCTGAGAAAAATCCTGCAGTTTTAAACAAAAAATTATCATATGTTGATACAAATGAAAGATTTATAAATATAATTTTATTTCTAAACTATACCGTTTATCGACGAAATTCTTTATTTATATATAAAGGCAGCCGTATTATTTTTCCTTAATTTATTAATATGATTTGTAAGATGGAGAATTACCAGCTCAAAATTTTTAAAATATCACTCCAAATTGTCCAGAAGAAAAAAAAAAAAAATAAATAAAAATAAAATTATAATTAAAAAAGCTTTTGAACCAAATTTCAAAAATTATTTGTGTGTAGGTTTATTTTTGTTTGTTTACCCTACCAAGTGCAGACCGAAACTCGTTCACACATTAACATTGTGAGGACCACAGTTGGTCCTCGGAAAAGAAGAATTTGTGGATATCTGTAGGCAGTTTTTTTTTTTCTTTTTCTTTTTAAGTCATTTATTAATACGATTCGAAAAAAGGAAAATTTGAAGCTCCATAATTTTTAACTGCCATTTCAGTGTGTTCTGGAAAAATAAATAAATATAAAATTACATACAATAAAAAAAAAAAAAAAAAAAAAAAAAATTTAGTTAATATATATACTATGAGTGCGTATTTGCGTTTGTTTACCCTACGAAATGCAGACCGAAACCCGTTTTCACACCGGTATTGCGAGGACCCCCATTTTTGATCCTCGGAAAGAAAAGGAAATGCAGAGATTCTATTACATAGGAAAAATATATAAAATAATAAATATAAATGAGTATATTGTTATAAGTATTGGCTGGTTGGTTGGCTGTAGGATTTAAGGCTGATTGACTATGCTAAGGCCCAAGGCTTTATAAATATTGGAAATTTCATATATGATTTATAATTTTCTTAAATCAACCACTCTGAGAAAAATCCTGCAGTTTTAAACAAAAAATTATCATATGTTGATACAAATGAAAGATTTATAAATATAATTTTATTTCTAAACTATACCGTTTATCGACGAAGTTCTTTATTTATATATAAAGGCAGCCGTATTATTTTTCCTTACTTTATTAATATAATTTGTAAGATGGAGAATTACCAGCTCAAAATTTTTAAAATATCACTCCAAATTGTCCAGAAGAAAAAAAATAAATAAAATAAAATAAAATTAGAATTAAAAAAGCTTTTGAACCAAATTTCAAAAATTATTTGTGTGTAGGTTTATTTTTGTTTGTTTACCCTACCAAGTGCAGACCGAAACTCGTTCACACACAAACATTGTGAGGACCATAGTTGGTCCTCGGAAAAGAAGAATTTGTGGATTTCTGTAGACAGTTTTTTTTTTTTTTTCTTTTTACGTCATTTATTAATACGATTCGAAAAAAGGAAAATTTGAAGCTCCATAATTTTTAATTGCCATTTCAGTGTGTTCTGGAAAAATAAATAAATATAAAATTACATACAATAAAAAAAAAAAAATTAACCAAATTTTTAGTTAATATATATACTATGTGTGTGTATTTGCGTTTGTTTACCCTACGAAATGCAGACCGAAACCCGTTTTCACACCGGTATTGCGAGGACCCCCATTTTTGATCCTCGGAAAGAAAAGGAAATGCAGAGATTCTATTACATAGGAAAAATATATAAAATAATAAATATAAATGAGTATATTGTTATAAGTATTGGCTGGTTGGTTGGCTGTAGGATTTAAGGCTGATTGACTATGTTAAGGCCCAAGGCTTTATAAATATTGGAAATTTCATATATGATTTATAATTTTCTTAAATCAACCACTCTGAGAAAAATCCTGCAGTTTTAAACAAAAAATTATCATATGTTGATACAAATGAAAGATTTATAAATATAATTTTATTTCTAAACTATACCGTTTATCGACGAAGTTCTTTATTTATATATAAAGGCAGCCGTATTATTTTCCCTTACTTTATTAATATAATTTGTAAGATGGAGAATTACCAGCTCAAAATTTTTAAAATATCACTCCAAATTGTCCAGAAGAAAAATAAATTAAAATTAGAATTAAAAAAGCTTTTGAACCAAATTTCAAAAATTATTTGTGTGTAGGTTTATTTTTGTTTGTTTACCCTACCAAGTGCAGACCGAAACTCGTTCACACATTAACATTGTGAGGACCACAGTTGGTCCTCGGAAAGGAAGAATTTGTGGATTTCTGTAGGCAGTTTTTTTTTTCTTTTTACGTCATTTATTAATACGATTCGAAAAAAAGAAAATTTGAAGCTCCATAATTTTTAACTGCCATTTCAGTGTGTTCTGGAAAAATAAATAAATATAAAATTACATACAAAAAAAAAAAAAAAAAAAAAAAAAAAAAAAAAAAAAAAACAAATTTTTAGTTAATATATATACTATGTGTGTGTATTTGCGTTTGTTTACCCTACGAAATGCAGACGGAAACCTGTTTTCACACCGGTATTGCGAGGACCCCCATTTTTGATCCTCGGAAAGAAAAGGAAATGCAGAGATTCTATTACATAGGAAAAATATATAAAATAATAAATATAAATGAGTATATTGTTATAAGTATTGGTTGGTTGGTTGGCTGTAGGATTTAAGGCTGATTGACTATGCTAAGGCCAGGCCCAAGGCTTTATAAATATTGGAAATTTCATATATGATTTATAATTTTCTTAAATCAACCACTCTGAGAAAAATCCTGCAGTTTTAAACAAAAAATTATCATATGTTGATACAAATGAAAGATTTATAAATATAATTTTATTTCTTAACTATACCGTTTATCGACGAAGTTCTTTATTTATATATAAAGGCAGCCGTATTATTTTTCCTTAATTTATTAATATGATTTGTAAGATGGAGAATTACCAGCTCAAAATTTTTAAAATATCACTCCAAATTGTCCAAAAGAAAAATAAATTAAAATTAGAATTAAAAAAGCTTTTGAACCAAATTTCAAAAATTATTTGTGTGTAGGTTTATTTTTGTTTGTTTACCCTACCAAGTGCAGACCGAAACTCGTTCACACATTAACATTGTGAGGACCACAGTTGGTCCTCGGAAAGGAAGAATTTGTGGATTTCTGTAGGCAGTTTTTTTTTTTTTCTTTTTAAGTCATTTATTAATACGATTCGAAAAAAGGAAAATTTGAAGCTCCATAATCTTTAACTGCCATTTCAGTGTGTTCTGGAAAAATAAATAAATATAAAATTACATACAATAAAAAAAAAAAAAAAAACCAAATTTTCAATTACTATGTGTGTGTATTTGCGTTTGTTTACCCTACGAAATGCAGACCGAAACCCGTTTTCACATCGGTATTGCGAGGACCCCCATTTTTGATCCTCGGAAAGAAAAGGAAATGCAGAGATTCCATTACATAGGAAAAATATATAAAATAATAAATATAAATGAGTATATTGTTATAAGTATTGGTTGGTTGGTTGGCTGTAGGATTTAAGGCTGATTGACTATGCTAGGGCCGAAGGCTTTATAAATATTGGAAATTTCGTATAAGATTTATAATTTTCTTAAATCAACCACTCTGAGAAAAATCATGCAGTTTTAAATAAACAATTATCATATGTTGATACAAATGAAAGATATATAAATATAATTTTATTTCTAAACTATACCGTTTATCGACGGAGTTCTTTATTTATATATAAAGGCAGCCGTATTATTTTTTCCTCAATTTATTAATATGATTTGTAAGATGGAGAATTGCCCGCTCGAAAATTTTAAAATATCACTTCAAATTCTTCAGGAAATAAATAATTAAATAAATAAAATAAAATGAAATAAAACAAAATAAAATAAAATAAAATGTAAATTAAGAAAGCTTTTGAACCAAATTTTCAACAATTATTTATGTGTGTGTTTATTTTCGTTTGTTTACCCTACCAAGTGCAGCCCAAAACTCGTTTACACATTAACATTGGGAGGACCGCATTTGGCCCTCGGAAAGGAAGGATACCTGGATTTCTGTATATAAGGTTACATAATATTGGAGTATCCATAAATGATTTATATATATATATATATATATATATATTTTAATCAACCACTTTTTGAGAAAAATCCTGCAAGTTTAAAGAAACAATTCTTATAAATTATTTGTAAGTGAAATATTTATTATTATTATTATTATTTTTTTATTTTATTTTATTTCTAAATGGCTCCGTTTTTGGGGGAAGTTCTTTAATTACATATAACAGACTTTTTTTTTTCTTTATTATTATTAATACTACTTTTATTAATTTACATCTAAATGTAATTTCTTCAAAAGATCTTTAATTGAAGTTAGTCCTATTTCTTTTTGTTGTTATTATTAACTTTTTAATTTGAAAATTGGAAGGTTGTCAACTTGAAAATTAAAAAAAAATATAACAATGCAAGGTATTTTGTGGGGAAATATATATATATATATATATATATATAAAATAACATAAAATAAAATAAAACCAAAATATAAGAAATATAGTTAATAGTCATCCGAAATATATCAGCTTTCTAATGAAATAGACGTTAATGAAATTCGGCTACTTAATTAATTTATCAAAAATGTCACATATAGGCGCATAGACAGACAAAACATCAAGGTTACAAAGAATCCTTTTTTTTTTTTTTTTTTTTTTTTTTAACTTCAGGTATTAAAAAAATAATATTTTTATAGAACTTTTAAAAAGTATATACAAGCTTCTATTTTTTTTTTCTTTTTCTTTTTTTTTTTTTACATTATATTAGTTTAAAATGATTAGGAGGATTGCACAATTATTTTTCATATATATATATATAAACATATGTTATATATTAATTATTAATATATACTGTTGTAAGCTTGACGATTCTTCCGAAGTACTTCTAACAAATTATGACGTTCTTCAAGTAGAGTAGCTAGCATAACTGGTTAATGGGGCACGATACCCCCCCCTTTTCTGTAAAACATACAGTAATATAATAAATAAGATGAAATCGGGGATCATTTTGTACCTCTCTAAACATAATTTGTATTTTTGCATTTATGTAAACTATCAAAAATACTGGGAATGCTTCCAAAAATTTTAAATTAAAAATGTCACCCCAACGGAAAACTCTTTTTGTGTGTGTTTGTATTTGTGTGACTGTGTGAAATCGGCATCTTTTAAAAATTCAAACCTATAAAGACCTCACACTTTGGTTTTCAGTATTCAAAGAATTGTGAAAACTATACCTTGTGAAAACTATAAAGAGACGTTTATCATTTTTTAAAGCGTATATTATTTTAAAAAGCATATCTTCTGAAACATGCGACATCCCAAGAGACCAGATTTTGCATTTCTGTAAAAAAATAAATGAAAATAACCTGCTCAAAATACCATTTTTTCTATCAGGAAAGCAATTAAAGAATTGTCATTTTCAATTGAATTCACAATTCACAATTTTTAAACCTATTTTGAAGGAGGGTGTTACAGAAACGAAAAGAGGCCTTTACTTTGTGCTGCAAGTATATTCTTTCTTTCTTTTTTTTTTTTTTTTTTTTATACTTAAGAATCCTAGGTAAAACGCCAAGACTTTACCTCTTTATGGAGACAGAGAGCGGCCTTATTTGTCTATTCATGTGACTGTCATTTCACCACACCTTTAGATTAACGGAAGAATGGATTATTTGCCTGGTCAGATTTCACTGCAGAGTGGAGAATGTGCAACAGACATTCCGCGAAATATCTGTTGCTGTCACCAAAAATTTTTTTCTGCTTTCAAAACTTTATAAATATTATAAGAAATTAAATTTCCTTTGGATTTATGCAATACCATAAAGCAGTGTTATATTGTCTATAATAATGATAGTTAAATCCGATGCATTTTATTTTGTTTATTTTAAGATAGGAAATATACAGGGTTTTTAACGACTTCATTTTTAAATTTCTTTTTCGCCCAAAATTTATTTTTTATTTTTACAAAAAATAACAATTAACTGAAGTGTAAAGAATTATTAAATCGCTGTGTTAAAAAGAAAGCATGATTAATATATATATTAACAACTATTTTCTTTCTTTGATTTCTTTTTTATTTTCTACATGTAGTGCTTTAAATATATATATATACACATATAGCAGCTAATGCAAACGGAATATGAAATTTAAAATATGTAAATATTCATTCAATATTCAATCGAAAAAAAAAAAAAAAAAAAGATTGCCGGTAAATTTCTGAAAAACGAATAAAAGAACAGTAAAACTAAGAATTCTTTCATAAATAGAATTTAATACGTATATGTATATGTATTGCAGACCAAAACCCGGTTGCACGTCAGAGTTGAGAGGACCACATTTCTGATCCTTAGAAAGAAAGGGAAATGCGTAGATCTCGATAGGTAAGATTAATCAGTGTATATCGTATATATTAATAGCGAAGAGCAAAAAAATATTACACTTCACTTTAAGCGGATTTGTGCGTTACCGTTTTGGCTGCAGCATTCGTGCCTAATTTTTTCGCCTGACGGAATGTCGTGTGCTCTTTCGACCCGAAACAATTGTTGCAAGATTATTAGATTTTATGGTGTTTTTTCAAAGTTTGTTACAAAGTTCTTTTTATATTTATTGAAAATCAAATGGTAATGCAATAGAAAAAAAAATAAAAATAAGTATATTAAATTTAAATTTAAAAACATATTTATAGCAGTTATGTTTATGTATAATTTTTATAGAATGCAACTTTTTACTTTCCATTTTTTTTTTTAAAATTAATTCCTGTTAAAAAATTATTATTATTATTATTATTATTATTATTTATAGCATTTACTGAAAAAAAAAATAAATAAAAAATATGGTAGTATATAGTAGAAGGGATGAGTCTGATTAAATCTTAATTAAAATTTAGTTGTTTTCTATTTATTTAATTCCTTTTAAAAGAAAATATACATTTTATTTTATTACTTATATTGGGCGGAATCAAATGGTAATATGGTGTAAAGAGAGGGAACTATAAATAAAGTGCATGATTTAAAAGCTAAAATGTTTATTAGATGCTGAAATACAGTCGTCTTTAAAATGGTAGTTCTTAAATAATAGCAGATCCACTTGTCATTGATAAATACCCAAATTCAAATGCACGAAAAGACCTTTCTGCATTCAGTCGGAACCTGGACCAAATGAAATGCGGGTAGAAAAAGGGCTGTCGTAGGCAGCGGCTAAGTTTAGAGCAATTTCAGTGTAGTTATTTTTATTTTTATTTATAAGGGAATATAAAAAATAAACAGTGATTGATTTCTTTTGAAAATGCATTTAAATATATTGACCAGCGAAGCGCGCCAATAAACACATGAAAATAACTTCAGGAGTTGCAATTCCAGTAAAGCATAGAAAAAAAAAAAAAAAAGAAATAAACTATGGATTTTTCTTCGCGGTCACTGCTATAAACCGCCAAATTATCGTCAAAACATGTAGCTAAGTTATATATATATATATATATAAATGATAGATATCGTAATAAAATATAACCTTAAAATTTAACAATTAATAGATACAAAACAATACCAACACAACAATATATATAAGCGTTATAAAAAAAAAAAAAAAAAAAAGAAAGAAAGTTAAAGTAGTTATAATAAATATAAAAAATATTAAGAATTATACAAATAATAATGTATTTAAACCGAAAAAAAAAAAAAAAAAAAAAAATTATACTTTTCTGTTTTCGGAATCAAATTCATGGAGATTACAAAAAAAAAAAAAAAAAAAAAAAAAAAAAAAAGTTTTAAATTTGGGGTTGCGTTTGACGAATGAACTAGCGACGCTTTAAAGGAATTTGCGCTGAAATTATTTTTCACAAATAATTAAATTTAAATAACATTTCATGACTCGAATTTCATTATTTTAATTAAAAAATCACTTTATTTATTTATTTATTTATTTTTCATTATTCCCTACTTATCATGACATGTGGCCTCTGTTTTCGATTTGGAGACTATTACAATTCTAAAAATAAGTTCGTTTGAAAATATAGACCTCTGTAACATGATGATGAGCGAATGCCGGCTAGTACTTATAGAATATGCAACATTGCGTAAATAAATATAGAAAGTATTGCTACTCAAATGGTTTTAAATTGACGCAGACATAATGAATTTCTCCCTGAGTTACTGTCATTTTTCTGTCACTCATGCGAAATAAATAAAAAATAAATAAATGTAATAGCAAACGAAGAATAGGATGTTATTCAGCTGCGCTTAAGAATAGGATGTACTACTCAATTGCGCTCAGGGTTTTCATCCTCATAGTTATCAGTTACGCCTAAATCAAATCCCCCCCCCCAAAAAAAAAAAAAAAAAAATCAAACGCATCAATTGCGTCCAAAGAATATTTCCTCCCCAAAAGCATAAAAATATCAATTGCGTTCGTAGGTTTTAGTCCCTCCTAAACCCTAAGTACAGAGAACGGTAGAACAATCTTCAGGTACGATAACGGCATAATGTAAAATTCGGTACAAAAGCGAACTTTTTAAGACGCAAACATATTGTCGAGTGCCAGCTGATGTCACAACTAAAAAGTCTTTTTATTTAATTTATGCGTAATGCATACGCATATTTTAGGTAACAAAAGATTTATTAGCGAATCAGCTTAAATTTCCTTTATTAGGTGACGCTTTAATTTTAAAATTTCTTTCTTATTGTGACGCAATACATTCAACAAAGTAACTAGACTGTAAATGCTCAATGTAACGGTCGTCAATCATTAGTATGATTGTCAGTCGTTCAACATTAGAAATTCTCCTTAATAAAATTTCAGTATTCGCAATATGGCGCCATTTGATCAGGCGGATCTGTGTAAAATGTAAGAGGATACTGTGAATACTGCGCGATATATTGGTGCAAAGTATAACAAAGTTTTTCTTGTATATGTAAAAAAAATTCCATGCTGTTCTATATTTTTCAGTGAAAACCGCATAGAGTTAGAGTCAATACTTTTTTAATAATGTTTTTTTTTTTTTTTTTTTTTTTTTTTTTGTGACTTTTGGATTACATCATTTTACTCGCATGAATTATTTTGCTTATTACATTTGTTAACCCATTAAACGCCGCTATATGAATTCCACTGAAAATTTATAAATTTTCGTATATTTTGGGTTTCAATGTGCATTTCTAATCATATATACTTAAAAAAAAAAATATTTTGTTAGAAGATATGACATGTTTCCAAATGGGTGATTTGACACCTAATTGGGGTAGAACAAATGTTGAAAAAAAGGCAAAATCCTCTTTAATTAGTTTTCTTGATCCCTGTCTGTTATAATTTAAGAAAAGAATTGTTTTATTTCATATCCAATGTTTTAAACCCCTGTACTCGAATGAGTTATTTTTCTTGATTTTTTATTTATTTTTTTTTTTTTTCGTCGCTGATGTTTTGCAGAAAAACAAACATCTTTGTTTGAATAATTGAAAAAAAAAAAAAAAAAAAAAAAAAAAAAAAAAAAAACGAAGCTGGGAGTTTTAATATTTAATGCAAAAAAGAAAAAATATATTTATCTTAATTACTTGCAGGGGGGAAAAACTTCTTAAAAAAATTGTTCCCACAGCGGGAGCTTTGACGCCTAATGGGTTAAATGAAAATAAAAAATTAATATTTGTGTTAATAATACAGAATACTAAATGAAACATCTTGATAAGTAAACATATTCGGTACTTCCACGTGAGATTAATAGTTTAATATCTGTATAATATGTCTCTAACGTGGACCAGTTAGGATTATATTTTGTAGAAACGATATGATAGTGACAATAAAGTAAGCAAAGAATTCTTTCCTTTCTAGAAATTATCATTTTTTACCTTCCGGTATACAAGGGAGAGGGGAGGGTGACAATGAACGTTTTCAGTAATTTTTCTCGCGAGCGCAATTGATGCATTTTTAACAATAGGGGGATTAACGTAAGCGCAATTGATGTGTTCCTGAAGAATTACCCAACAAAAAATATCAAGTTACAGCTTTGAAAATATCGAGATCTACTTGAATAACATTTCGTTTCGTTTTTAAGAACTCCTATAATGTTGCTTGTAAATATCTCAACGTTACCACACGCGACGCGGAATTTTCTTAGGAATGAAAGATTGCTTTGAAATACAGGAGCGGTTTGTCCAAACGACGCTTCTTTTGTGAAGTAGTTAAAAACGCTATCTCCCAACAGCTGCTATGGATTTAGAAGTTCAGCTGGACGGGTCAACTTTTGAAAGAAGAGCCAGCCAGCTCATTAAAGCAATGCAAAATATAAAATTGCATTTTTTTAAAATTATTATTATTATTATTATTATTATTATTATTGTTATTAATTATAGAGTTTCATTTTTTTTTAGAGTTTTATCATAAACTGATTCAAATTGCGCGTTCCAATACCACAATTCTTAGCCTTCGACTTTAGATTGTCACTAAGGGGGCGAGATTTATTGCTTATAACCGGTTGAAAGCGAGGAAGGGGAGGGGGGGAGTAGGGAGCCTATATATTTAAAAGATAATAAAAGCTTCCTACCTCATGCTAGTTTAAATGGTAAAATTATGTTCGCGTCACCTCAAAAATGTGTAAATCCGTTCGAAACCGGAAATAGAAAATTTTTACGAATCCAATACTTCCGTCTATGAAAATAGAAAACAATTATTATTAGATATTTTTTTTTTTTTTTTTTTTTTTTTTGTAAATGTTCATAAATTTGATACTAATGAGAGTAATCAATACAAAAGAAACTTTAAGGGGAAGATATACAACATTTCTCGTGAGAAAGTAAACAGTATTATTATTTTTTTCATTTGAAGGGTGGAAAGGGAATGTAAATGAAAGACCGAAAATTGGTCTATGGATTTTTCTCTACTGATATATTTACGAAAAGACATATATAGAAAAATGATATTTATTACTTTATTTACAGGAAGTTTCCGATGTTCAAGGGTACCATTCTTTGCGTTACCATTTTTTCCATGGTCCGTTATCTATATTATATAGTCTTTAATTAAATTTTATTCTTTTACAGAATCCATATAATTACACATTAGCCCCGTACGTTTAAGGGAACCTAACACCTTTTCAACATCATTTTTAATTAATTAATTAATTAATTTTATTATTTATTTATTTATTTAAGAATTTTATTTATTTATTTTTTCTACAGTTTTCTATATTTTGTCACCAATTTTTTTGTTTTATCTATAAGAATATATATATATATATATAACTAAGAGATAAAAACGTGATTTAAAAATTTAAAGGCGATGAATTTTCCAATTAAAGAAATTCGTAAGTTATTTGGACTTTACGATTTACTGAACATTGCAGAATAGGGCAAAATTGAGCATAAAAGTCCATTTAGAGGATCATAAATATATCAGACAAATTCAAAAAACATTTATAATACTTGTTTGAACATGATTGACTACAAATATTCTAACAGAAAAATTTCGTAAGTTATTCGTAATTTAAGATTTTATCAACATAGCAAAATTAAAATTTTTCCATATAAATAGGAATTTTGTGGATTCTTGCATTGGAAATAGTAGCATGAAAACTAAACTACGAAACTGACTCTAAAAAAAATAAATTAATAGATTAGAATAAGATAAATATATCGAAGTGAACGGTGGATAGCCTATTAGGCGGGGATTTAATTCTGTCACTGTGTCAAGCGTTTGGTCAAATTAATTTCTCTTAACATGATTATAATATGTCTCGCACTAGAAATTTATGAGAACATATATATGGTGGGGGAACTGAGCGGAGTCCATCTATGCCAACTAGTTTTAAATTGAGATGTACCGTTGAAATTTCGTATTACCTGGTTTTAATGCCCGATAATTCGATTATGAATATTGTTGAAAGTTTAAAATTATTAGGAGTGGCTTGAAGGAAGGGGGGGGGGAGGAGGTGAAAAGGTAAAAATGTAGAACAACAGTTACAGCGTTTAAAATAGATATAATTAGCTTTTAAGGCCCGATAAATCGATTGCGAATATTTTTGAAAGTGTAAAATTATTAGGAGGGACAGAAAGGGACAAAAATGTAGAAATGGAGTTCGGGAGTTGACAATTGGCATTATTAGATTTTAAGACCCGAGAAACTGATTGCAGATATTTTCAAAAGTGTAAAATTATTAGGCGAGACGGGAAAGGAATGTGAATGGGCTGCTGTAGAAAAAGTGTTAGAGCGTTTAAAATTGGTATTATTAAGTTTTAAGATCCGATAAATTGTACGGGTGTTTTGGGTTCGGGGAAAACTACGGACAAACTACGGAACGTCTTTATTCTTTTAAATTTTACAGACTTTCGAATTCCGATACTCAGTTCATATTTTCCATTAAGAATTTTTAACGCTATTCAGATTGGATTTACGCACGTTTTCCCCCCCAAAAAACACAGAAAAATCAGAAAAATCTTATTATAGCAATGTTTATATTATTTTTGTATCTCAGCTTCTATTTAACATAATTTCAAAAGTAATTACTTTAAAACATATTTGAATTGAAATTGATGAGCAGATCTCGCAAATCAGTCACCAGATAGCGCCTTAATATAATAAAATTTCACAATCTCCAATTCTAATTACGATTAAATTACTTATAATATATCATTCCAAAAATATTTTAAAGTACTTTTTATTGCGGACTTTTAAACTGATATAAGCCGTTCAAATTCTGTAACTACGGAAAACACAAAACGCTTTTATTCTTTTAAATTTTGCAGAATTTCAAGTTCCGATACTCGGTTCATATTTCGTACAAAGGATTTTTAACGGTATTTAGTTCGGAATTACACAAGTTTCGAAGAAAACTACGGAAAACCTAAACGCCGTTATTCTTTTATATTTTGCAGAGTTTCGAATTCCGATACTGTTATATGCCTTATTTTTATAATCTCACGCCAAGCACCGTTAATAATCAATAAATTATTACTTACTGAAGGGAAGTTCTATACCGAGCAAAAGATATTGAAAAAGTTAATTAATGTTGAAAAATAAGTTTAAAATTTTCCATAGAACGACTATATCTTTATCAACAGTAATTATAGTAGCAAGATTAAAAAAAAAAAAAAAAAAAAAAAAAATGTTGTTTCTGGATATATGGCATCATACATAAGAAATCTGAACAAACTATAACAGAAAATAATAAAATAATAATAATTAGAAGAAGGAGCAGATGACATCGTGGTTTAAGTATGGTCAATAATGGCAGGCGTTCGACTTTCCCTAAATCCTCCCAGAGATCAAAAGTCAAATAAAGATAATTACAGAAAAAATTAAGAAAGCAAAAAAAATAGTGAAATTTATCAATAAATCAATGAAAAATTAAATAAATAAATAAATAAACAAAATAAAATAACGGAGTAGATATATGACAAAAATGTAGATTTTTTTTTTTTTTTTTTTTTTTTTTTTTTAAAAAAAGATTATTGTGCCCAAATCCCAAATGCGACGTGATTTTTGGTAAGTTTATCGCATTTAGGAAATTTATGATATTTTAGTAAATAAATAAATATGAAAAGAAAGAAAAAATAGTTGAACATTATACGCTTAATTCTGAACTTGTGTTTTGGGTCATTTCTTTTCAAGAAATGAAAAAATTGTCTTTACTTTACGAAAATATATACCCGCGTCGCATTTAGGAAATTTTTGTCAAATTTAAGGTACTGTATATCCTAAATGCGATATTGAAACTGTTTAACTGCGATAATGCATTTAACGCATGGAAGTTACTTGATGAATGTTATTAACAGTTTACAAAGGTGGTTAAAAACTCAGGGATCAAAGCAATCAAACAGGAAAATATAGGAATATTTTTTACATAAATGTAGGAACATAATTTCAAGAGAAGATTGAGAGATTCAGTAAAAACGAACTTTCCCTAACATTATTTTGTAATCTCGGAATGATTAAATGACTTCGTAAACAAAACACCCTAATTTAATCTCATCTAATTTAACAGATAAAATGAATGAACAATACTGTTTACTTTTTACATTATTTAGAAAAGAACATCCAAATTTATCATCTCTTGATTGTCCAGCTTTCATACCAGTTTATATCATTTAACATAAATCCACATATTATTTTCAAAATAATGACACCTCTTTTACATCATAATGCTTAAAAAGTCAAAAAGAAAGAAAAATTATGAACCTTCAATTTAAATGCATGTTAGTTAACTACATGTAGTGCCTATTTAATTAATTGTCCCCCCCCCCCTACCCATACTTCCACAAAAAAAAAATAATAATAATAATAATATTAATAATATTAATAATAATATTAATAATAAGTGAAAATTAATATTAAAATGGTAATGGAATTATGAATTCTTTTAATGCCTAGCAGGGAAAGCAGAAAATAAGTAAGAAGAACTTAAACTGAAGTACCAGAATATAGGAATACTTTCAGCTCTGAAAACTGTTATTGACTTCGGTTTGGGTGTGTCTGTCCGTCTGTTCATCTGTCTGTCTGTCCGTGCACTAACACCCATAAATATTCATGGAAATTTTTGAAACTGATATATGTTATGCAAGTTCACTATAGCATGTTCCTTATTGATAATGGAGTGTATACCTCTACTTATTTGTATACAGGGGCACCCAAAAGTATTCCATAGCATTGTGTTCTATGTAAATATTTATACTCCTCACACATAGTAGAATAGTATTGAATCTTTCATTTTTTCCTGCGATATGTTGAAAAGAATTCATATGTACATAAATGAAACAGAAAAAGAATTATTTAAAAGGAAAAAATAAATAAATAAATAAATAAAAGATTTTAAAAATAAAAGAAACATAATGCCACTAAAAGTTATTAAAAAGCTGTATTTCATTTATGAAGACGACCAAAATTCATTTCCGCTGACTTTTTTTCCGGTGACATTTTTTTTTTTCCGATTACCGTTTAAAATTTACATACCGGAGAGAGGGGGTAGGGGATAGAATAAAGATATACATAAAGATTTTTTTTCCTTGGCTAACTATTACTATCAAATGTATATTTTTACATTGAACAGAGAAAATCAATTTTGGTGTATAAATTAATTTTTTCCTATACTGTAATTTTAAAAGTTATGAAAAACTATCATAAAATAGACGATGACAGCATCAACTGTTAGGCGACTGATTATCAACCGTAATCAGCTTTAGTTTAAATCAAAATTCAGTTAAATTCGTCCATTGGTTCTGGATACAACCGACCAAATACAGAATTTTTTATATACACAGAGAGAGAAACACACAGATATTTTCTAAAAATAGTCATATCGTGTTCAAAACGTCCCAAGACGTGTAAATATATCAACGGTCGAAAATTTCCACAAATTGAATACGTTCTTCTTCTTTTGAAAGGGGCTGTGACAGCATCTGTCACGCTTCACCATAGGATTTCGTAAGAGCCCCTTTCAAAAGGTTATAGACACAAAAGAAAAAAGGGTTGGTTGGTTGGTTGTAGGATTTAAGGCCGATTGACTCCTGATGTGTCCTAGGCCTGGAGGGGGAATGCCCTCCGTGGGGGTCTTTCTAAGGGATCCTAGCCCGTATTTACGCAAGTTTCGGAGGAAACCACAAAGAAAAAAGGGATAGATAGACACACACACAAAAAAAAAGGGGGGAGGGGCAAAAATTAATCATGCATTTCCTTACGTCTTTATTTTCAAAACAAAAAAATTTTACTCTTAAATTACATTTTATGTTGTTAAAACTAAAAATTTTCGTTCTTTCCTTTCTTTCTTTCTTTTTTTTTTTTTTCCAATATAATTTTCAAAGGATTTTTTTTTTTTTTTTTTTTCAGAACATTCTTTAGAACTTTTCCAAAACAGGACTCTTTGTGCCGCATCCTTTTATTTCATTTATAAAGAGATTTCCTATTAAAATTTCGCTAAAAATGCCGTTACATCGAAAATATATAAGAAAACAGAATCGATAACTGAAATTGTTTACATAGATAATTACATGTAAACAATTTAATATACGTATTAAGAGTATTTAAGTAAACTTAGATATTAAAGATTTTTATTACTTTTTCCAATATACAGTGGTGGACATAATTATAAGACACCTATCTAATTTGACAAATAAAGAAAGAAAAGATTCAGAACTTAAAAATGTTTTATCAAATACTTCAAAAACATAAATTTATTCTGTTATCATATATAATTATTTTATAATAATGATATTTTTATACAATTTAATAAAAAACTTAAAATCATAATGGACAAAATTATAAGACACTAACCGTTTTTTTCCAAATACAGTGGTCACCATAATTAGCAGACACTAATGGCCTAAAAGAAAATCCACTAACATGGTTATTCAATATTTGGTGGAGCTGCCATTGTTTTTTATAACATGAAAGATGCGATTCGGCATAGAATCTATCAATTCTAACAAAATATCGCAACACAGTTCTTCCTAAGCACATTTTATAGCATTCTTTAGGTCTTCGACATATATAAACTGCCTCCCATTTCGGTAAACCGCACGAGCTAAGATCCCCCACAAGTTTTCGATGGAATTTAAGTCTGGGGAGCGAGAAGGCCACGGGAGAACATTGATACTTGCTCTGAAAGCTACTTTCTTTGTTTCGTGTGATGCATGAATCGGCGCGTTATCGTGCTGGAAAGTGTAGTTTTCGCCACAAAGAAGTTCGCAGTATATGGCTAGTTAATCTTTAAGAAGATTCTTATACTTTTCAGAATTCATTCTTGAATGCACAAAAACAATATCCGTTTTCCCTTGAGCCGAAAAACCATCCCAAACCATTACTGAGCCTCCACCCATTTGGCAGCTCATTAGTACATGAGGAGACTTCCGTAAATCTTGCCAATAATATTGAAACCCGTCAGGACCATCCAGGTTAAACTTTTTTTTCATCAGAAAATAACACATAGTGCCATTTTGAGGTCCAGGCCATAGTTTGTTTAGCGAAGTTTAGACTCTCCATTTTGTGCCGGCTTAGAAGCCGTGGTTTTTTCTTCAATTTTTTATATTTCACATAGGAAGCACTATGCAACACCCTGAGAATGGTTCTTTTTGAACAATTCAGTTTCAAAGCATTTTTAATGCCTGTAGTGGTCTGGTCATCTTATTCTGTGTAGCGAGCGAAAACACATGGCGTCTGTCTCTCGAGGACAAGCAAGGAGACGTCCAGATCTTTTAATCACCGATCCATTAATTCCTCTTTTCAAAACATTTCTCATTGCACATCTAGAGCGTTTAATAACTTTGAAATATTATTAATTGAAGCACCAGTTCCATTTAATCTCCAAATTTCGCGAATTTCACTTTATTTTAATTCTGTACCTCGTGGCATGTTTGTAAATGAGTGAAGTCGGTTATCGTCTGCTTTAGTTAACTGCTGACGTCATAACAGCGTGCAGAAAATTTGCATACTGCACATTATTTTCGAAAAAAGCAGGTGTTTTAATTAAAATGCTAGGGTGTCTTATAATTTTGTCCATGGTATTTTTAATTTTTTTTATTAAATTCTATAAAAATATCATTTCTGTAAAACAATTACGTGTGATTACAGAATAAATTTATGTTTTTGACGAATTTGATAAAACATTTTTAAGCTCTGAATCTTTTCTTTCACTATTTGTCAAATTAGATAGGTGTCTTATAATTATGTCCACCACTGTATTTATTAATTTCATAAATTGACAATCTAAATCATCTTGTTAAAATGGCCGTATTTACTTGTTTGCTGAAGTAATATTAATAACGGGAATTGGGCTTCTAAAACAGCAGTTTTTAATCTGTTAATTATCATTTTTGACAACTCCTTCCACTTCTCGGCCTCACCAGTAGTCAAGCAGTTCTGCGCACGAAGCTAGTAGACGAGAAGCACCGCGTTCAATCCCAGGTCGCACTCATCGACCTGGCCGTTCGGAGTTTTCCGTGACTTTCTCTGAAACTAGTGTAAATACGGGTTAGGACTCCTTAGGAAGATTCTCATGGAGCGCGCTCCACCTATAGGCCTAGAACCAAGTGTAGTCAATTGACCTTAACCCCTTCAACCAACAACCAAATTCCTTTTCCTTTTTCGCGTCTATAATTGAATACTGATATTCATCGGACACAAACAGTGGTTAATAAATAAATAAATAAATAATGGACAGACATATAGAGAAAAATTTAAATTACAGAGAAATGTTTAATTAAATATCTGTATTTTTAACAGCATTAAAAGTTTGCTTCCTTTTAAATATTAGTACTTTTCGCCTTACTAACCCATTTAAAAAAACTTTCAGCATGAAATTTTTGTGCTATGGGATAGCAAATGTTACTCTGAACTGAATGAACAAAAGCTTTTCTGTCGGTATCACTTTTCTTGAGAATAGAATTCCCGAAAGTTGCACCCATACTCCAAACCGCCTTAAACGTGAACAATAAATTTTCTGCCTCAACCTATCTTTAGGCTAAAAGGACAGGTGTTCTTTCAATCTCGTTTAGAAGAAAAAGAGAGAAGAAAAAATAAATAAATAAATAAAATAAATAAAAACGATGTACTGTAAAATTCAAATATATGATAAAACGAATTTTCGCGTTTGAAATTTCGACCCGTTGGAAGTTGGAAGCACGGAATCAAACAGATATTTTTGGCCCCGTGAAATAAATAAATAAATAAATAATAATAAATAATAAAAATAAAAAAAGTTATGATGACCGCCCCTGCTGACCCAGTTAAGCCGACACCTATGCCAGAATAAAAACCAAAAGACGTGGTTTTAATATATTGTTCAAGTTTTGTTTAAAACTTTAAACTCATTTTTCTCCGAATTCATTTTTATAAGTTCTAATATGTTTAATTCCTAAAATTTTTCATTTTTATGTAAGATTGTTTTGAAAGAAATTTAAGGAAATATAATTCTCATTAAGAAAATTAGGCATAACATAAAACAGCATATTACTATTAACTTACAAATATTTATTTATTCATTTATTTATTTAATATATATTAATTTTTAAGCATGGCTACATTTCTATTAAATTTTAAAACAAATATTTTTGTCATATTGAGTAGAATGTATGAAATGTTTCGCTGTACGTGAAAAAAATAATAATAGAAAATTGAACAATAAATGGAAAAAATAAATTTTCGTGTTCTGGGCCATCTTATTTATAAAATTCTGCAATTAAGTAAGTAAAATTACTATTTTGATTTTTGTTTCGAATGTCAGTTTTATAAAGTCGAGTACAATAACACAATTCGTTTGCAATCAAAGTGAAGAATTTTCGGAAAATTTACTTTTTAAGAACTTTTTTCTTTTTTCTTTCTTTCTTTCTTTCTTTCTTTTTTTTTTTTTTTTGGTTTATATTGTAGTTAATGCAACGCACACGGTTGTTACAATGACATAGCTGCAAAGTTTACTGAAAATAAATTCTATTGCCGTATTTTGCATCAAATATACAGAAATACTTGAAAAATTATATCAATAATTACACTTTTAATCAATTATCAATATCTACACTCATAAACATTTCAAAAGAAAAACTACTGGTAATCATTTGTCTTTAGTTATTTATGGAAAATTACAGAGGAAAAAAAAATGGAGATATTAAAAAATCTATTTTGTATAAGTTTTAATGACTATAGTTAATTATTGAGGAGACTATGTTTGTAACTTAGATTTTTTTTTTTTTTTTTTTTTTGAGAAGTTAAATAAACAAAATAAATGAAAATTGATAATTTCGATTACTTACTTTTAACTAAGAATTATTGTAAATTTACAGAGAACCTGGATAAATATTTTAGTAAATTTATATAAAACGTTATTACAGTATACATTAACTAACCCCAGCAAGATAAGTGCCGCAACTCAAAAATGTAGTTTAAAAAAAAAAAATCACTTGAAAGGTAACAATAAAAAAATTCCCTAATCTACAGTAAAACGGATATAACAGCCTCTCAGGTAGATAAATTGCGAAAAAGAGTAGAGAGGTGATGCTTTACGCGTACGTAGGGGCACTTCATATACACTTTTCAATTGCATAAACTCATAATTGCCATTTTTTCACTGTGTTACTGTCCTTGCCGGCTTAATTGACTTTGTTACATAATATGTCTAAAAGTTTTTCATGTTCAGAAAGATTGGGGGTCTCGTGCCCCCCCCCCCCTCCCGATACTACGCCTATAAAGATAATAACATCAATTTAAAAACAAGTGTACAAATTTAAGGTTGATATCTAAATTTAACTCAAGCTAAAAATTTTAACCCCAACATCTCCCCCTCATGAAAAAAAGTAAATAAATAATAAATAAATGCCAAATGCTTTAAAATTTGATTTTTTTTTTCTGAAATTTTTTCTTTTCTTTTATATATCAGTAGATATATATATCTCATGCTATATACATTTATTTTCCATACATTATCTAATAAATGTTGTAGATAGTTTTAGTACAATTAGGTCATTTTAAAAGCCCCTCCTAAAGGATCATCTTTTTTTTTTCTTTCTTTTCAGATCACAGACAGAGGAACTATAACCAAAATAAAGAAAATTAAGGCTTTTATTATAGTATGATTTTTTTAAGCTTAGATCAGTTAAAAACCGACTAATTTTCTAGCATATTCTTTCATTAATTTTCAATTGAATGTGAAGCTTTTCATGAATTGTTATTCCCGAACAAGAAAATTGAAGAGTAGTTTCCGCCTTTCTATAAAGTTCGATTTTTTTTTTTTTTTTTTTTTCTGTGAATGTTTTTAAATGGTTTTCTGGAAGTGCTTTATTATAGAAAAGTTGTCTTATTTTCCCAAAAACCCTATGCAATTATAGTCAAAATTCAACAAATGAAAAGATATTTTATACAAATAAATATTTAAAAAATTACTTACGAGTATTATAAAGTTAATATCTGTGACAATGTTTATATATTCTATATTTCAGCTACTTTATCTCTTGAAAATTTGATGAAATTACTTTTGAAGAATGAAGCAAAGCCAAAGAAAATTTAAGGCTTATTATTAAAGTTTTAAAGCTAATATCAATAGAAATTGTCTAACTTTTAAGACATTCCTTTTCAGTCTTAAGTAAATTAAAATTTTCAAGTATTATTGTCTCCGATCAAGAAAATTGAACAGTATTTTTTGCTTTTCTATAAATTACGGATATTTAATTTTTATTCACTAAACGTTTTGATTGTTTTCTTTTCCTTTCCTTTTTTTTTTTTTTTTTTTTTTTTTTTTTAAGGGGGGGGGGGGGCGTGGTTGCCCAGACTGTAGAGTGCCGGGCTCGTAATTGGAAGATTGCAGGTTTGATACTCGAGCAGACCAAAGACTGTTGTGTACACTAATGGTGACTGGTGCACGTAAAATCTGTCATGTCAATGCCCTCCATGTTCCCATGAAAATTATACCTCTGGGGGTCATCGAAGCGGGATAGCCATCCCTTCCGTGGAGGATCAAAATTGTAATGGTATGTCTTCGGACCACCTCTCGAGGCGAGTCCCAGACCAACTGCCTATTGCGCAGCCCTAGTGCGACGTAAATCCCAACCAACAATTGACAAGTTAGAAGAGATTTTATAAAAATAATGGTTTAAAAAAATAAACACTCCTATAAAGTTGCATAACCACATTCATTTTCGCTCGTAAGTGTATGAAACTTTTCATTTGTTCTTATTCCCCAACAAGAAAATCCAGTGGTGTTTTCATTCATTCATTCATTCATTTATTTATTTATTTATTTATTTATTTATTTTTTTAATAAAGTACGGAATGATTATAATTTTTTAAGTGGATGTTTTTTAACCGATTTTCTGGTAGTGATAAATAGTGCTTTCTTATGGAAAAGTTGTAATATTAACCCAAATTACTATAAAATATTCATTCCCTTTCAACACTTCCTTTCCCGCGCGTGTACACTTTATTGTTCTATTATATAATTTGTAAAATGTTTTGCAAAGATTAGTTGGAATTCTTATGTACGAAGGCTCATGTCTCAACTCCTTTAAATTATAAATTCACAAAACGTGATATGTATGATTATCGCTTATAGCTGCTCTGTTTCAATTGTTGTATTATTGTGAACGGACCAGTAATTGAGCAATTAATGGGAATTTCTTAAAGATTTATCATTGTCTAATATAATCATATAATTTGAACCACTTCCCAAAAAATTAACAACCTACAGCCTTAGATAGGAGGCGAAGTATATCAAAAGCATGTTTTTGTAACAATTGGGTCAAATTTGTAAATTTTAATTGGAGGGGGATTTAATTTAATAAATTCTAATAATTCAACTTTAATTCTAATAATTCAACATTAAAGATATTTGAATTCATTGTCTATCACTGTCCTTGCGTTTTATTGATTTTTGAAAAAAAAAAAAAAATTTTTTTTTGGTAAAAATTCTATTTCTCCTTTTCCTCTTTATACAAAACACTATAACTCAACATGAAGTATTTCTCAATAGAGGAACCAATTTATTCGTCTAATATCTTTACAGTCAAATTCATCGATAGGCGTTCTTTCATAAACATGCTTTTTTCCTTTTGTCTTTTCTTTGGGATCAAATTTAAGATAAAGGCTCTTTGGATTAATTAGGGTAAATTAGTTAAAGTCAAGGTCATTAAAAGCCCATGTTAACTTACGGAGAAATTTGTCCCATTATTATTCATTACATATTATACATTTTTAGTTCCCCATCATGCTATAGGTAAGGTAATAGTGAAATTTTTCGACATCGGTTTTCTGACTTTTTTACACGTTTTCAGGTGAGGATTCCGAAAATGACAAATTTTGTATGGTGTCCGTCTGTAGGGTGTCTGTTAGTTTGTTAGTATGTTAGTTAGTCTGTGTACACAATATCTCAAGAAAAAAATTTACGCAGAGAAGTTTTAAAATATTATTTATAATATTTTCGTGGTAATGATGTCACACTACTTTTGAAATTTTATTTAAGATACTCGCATGAATATCATTGACTATGAATTTCCCAATATAAAAATTTCGTAAGTTATTGGAAATTTACGAATTTCTTAGCATGGCAGAATAGGGCAAAATTTTACGTAAACGTCAATCTTGAGTGATATTTTCATCGTAAAGACGTCAGACCACTTTTTAAATATTATTTAGGATACTGGTATGAATATTATTGACTACGAATTTTCCAATATAAACATTTCGTAAGTTATTCGGAATTTACGATTTGCATAAATGGCAGAATAGGACATAATTGAGCATAAACGTCCATTTTGAGGATCATAAATATATCAGACAACTTCAGAATAACATTTAAGATACTTGTTTGAACATGATTGACTACAAATATTATAATAGGAAAGTTTCGTATGCTATTCGTAATTTAAGATTTTATCAACATAGTAAAATTGAAAATTTTCCATATAAATATGCATTTTGAGGATTGTTGCATTGGAAATAGCAGCATGAAAACTAAAATATGAAACTGACTTTCATGATGTTTGAATGACCTTGATAAATCCTTTCAGAAGTTTTAGTAGAAACCCCGGCAATTTTCGTAGCCTGTTTTCTAAGAAGAGTTATCTGAATAATTATCTCGCCGTTTTCCGCTAATTTCTCTCAGAATTTTAAGAACTTTATTCACAATCATCTTAGTACAATACCTACAAACTTTATTTCCTCTTGAACAAGTCAAATGAAAAATGTGTACTGATATTTTGAAACAAATTTTATATACTGATATTCAATTTAAATTTAAGGTGAAAATTAAAGACCGAAAATAAAAATGAACCAATAAACAAAAATGCACCAGAGATAAAATTTTGAGAAATACTCCTCTCAGACACAGCGATCAACCCACTTGAAAATAGACTCATTTTTTTTTTCTTTCTTCCTCCTTTTTTTTTTTTTTTTTTTTTTTTTGTTGTCTGAAATTGAAGTATGAATAGTATTAGAGTTTATTTCATTCTAGTTTATATTTCATTTCTTAATTTACCTTTTAAATTTACTTATTTCTGTACTTTGTTAAAATTTTTAATTCCCCCCCCCCCCTAAATTAAATAAAATTAGTATCGCCCAGTAATCGAATCTCAACCACCTTTTTTGAGTAAGCACTGCGCCTTGTTAATTCACCCACACTTTCCCCGGTCACGGGATGATCGTAAGTTTCAGACTTTATCAATACACTGCAGAATGAAGGCCTCGCCTAGGGGAATCTGACCTGTTTCTACAATTCTTCTCCATTCTGTTCTTCTAAACTTCACAATTTGATCGCTCCAACGACACAGTGGTACCTTCCTCGGTCTTTTCTTATCTTTTAGAATGCAAAATACGACTTTGGCGGTCTGTCTATCATTATTTCTTCTCGCAAGGTGACTCCATTTTAAATTCTTAACTCCAGAAATAACATCCTTAACTTTGGTTTGCTTAATTATCCAAGTGTTTGGCTTTCTGTCTCTTCAGGTGAATCCTAACATGTTTCTCTCCATACATCTCTGAGTTATTTGATGTTTTTGTATTGTTTTATATGTTAATGTCCAAGTTTCTGAAAGCATAAGTTAAAACAGGCGAAACGCACTGATCAAAAACTTTTCTTTTCAAACAAATTGGGAAATTGCTTTTGAATATACCGCTATTTCTTCAGAATGCTCTCCACGCAAGTTTAACTCGGTTGTTAATTTCTTTCATGGTGCCCTCTATTCATCGGAAGGACTTGTCTCAGATATGTAGAACAGCATACCGTTTTTAACTTATCCATATCAATAGTGATCCATATCAATCAATACCTTCAATGAAGAAACAAAGGAATTTGCCATAATTTTTGTCTTACTGAGGCACTGTGGGTCATTTTCAATCCACCGAGTTTGCATTCTTTGTTTAATTCCTGAAGCATTTTTTACAAATCCTCAGATGACGAGGTAAGCAGTATACTTATCGTAAACTCTCGTCTTCGCGTAAACTGAGGCCCCATCAATGGTCGAGTGAATATACTCTCAAAAGCTGATAGACGTGAGGTGCCGGGTTCGGTTTTAGGTTGCACTCGTCGGTCTAACCGCCAGACATTTTCTGTGATCTTCTCCAAATCTGGCGCAAATGCGGGATAGGATCATTTAGAAAAACCTGCTGGAGAGCATTTACAACCTTAGGCCCAGACCCATATGCCTATAATAGTCAACTGGCCTTAATCCCCAACACCAACACCTCATAAACGAAATTTGATGAAACATGTTGACCTTCCTTATTTTGTTTATTAAATCTAATATTAATTCCGTAGGAAGTCTCACCTATATATGCTGTATTAATATGCCACCATATATACATAATCGTTATTATATATAGATATATATTATAGCGATTTAAATATGATTTCTTTCATGGTGAAAATATTTTGAAATATAATAATCAGCAGGCGTAAATATTGAACTAAAATAAAATTAATTACAAGATAAAAAGAACTTTTTATAAACCATGTTTTTAAATTTTCTGTTGAATCATATAAACGTTAACGAAGTCAGCGGGGATCCGAATTAATTGGCTAAAAGTATTTAAAAAATGCATTGTCATCGTGTTCTGAGCTATTCTGAAAGTTTCAAATGTCTTGCTATTTGGGAAGTTATATGATTCATGAATTAAAAAAACGCTACCGAAGGCAGTGAGGGCCCGAAGCAATTGGCTAAAAGTATTTTTAAAAAATGCTTTGTCACCGTGTCCTGAGCTATTCTGAAAGTTCCAAATGTCTAGTTAGTCGGAAAGTTATGTGATTGTTAAATCATATAAACGCTACCGAAGGCAACAAGGACCCGAAACAATTGGCTAAAAATATTTAAAATGTGCATTCTCATCGTATTCTAATTTATTCTAAAAGTTTCAAATGTCTAGCTAGTCGTGAAGTTATATGATTGTTGAATTATATAAACACTACAGAAGGCAGCGGGGTTGTTGTTGTTGTCGTTGCAGGATTTTTTAAGGCCGATTGACTCCTTATGTGTCCTAGGCCTATGGGAGAATGCCCTTAGTGGAGGGTCTTTCTAAGGGGTCCTAGCCCGTAGGACCCCTAAAGGACCCTTCAGAGACTGGCAACTGAAAGCTTCAACTTCAATTTCTTTTGATATCCCTTTGATGTGGTTTTTGAGAATTGAAGCTCGCTCCAGCCCTCGCTCACAACCCCCCTAGTGCGATAATTGCATGGGAACTGGTCTCTTTTGCAAAAGAGCAATAAAAACTAATGCCCTTCATTGTAAATGTGTGCAAAATTTCAAGGGTCGCTTTCGGACAATGGATAATTTATGATTTTTGAAGCTCTGCTCGTTGCCAGTATCTGAAGGGTCCTTTAGATCCTACGGGCTAGAACCCCTTAGAAAGATCCCCATGGAGGAAGGCAGCGGAAACCCGAAAACATTGAGTAAAAGTATTTGAAAAAAATGCATTGTCGTCGTTTTCTGAGCTTTTTTAAAAGTTTCAAATTTCTAGCTAGTCGGGAAGTTATGTGATTGTTGAATCATATAAACGCTACTGAAGGTAGCGGGGACCCAAAACAATTGTCTAAAACTATTTTTAAAAAAATGCACTGCCACGGTGTTCTGAGCTATTCTGAAAGTTTCAAATATCTAGCTAATCGGGAAGTTAGTTAAAACTCGATTGCAAGATCCGTACTGGACTAACAAATAAGAATCGATGTTAATAAAAACGTGGTAATAATGTAAATCATGCAAACAGTTTTGTTATTTAAAAATACAGTGAAACTTGTTTAATTCGAACTTGTTTAATTCGAAATTCTGGATAATTCGAACTTTTTACTCGGTCCCTTGAATTTTGTATTAAAATAATGTTAAAGAATCATGGATAATTCGAATTCTATTTTGGATAATTCGAATTTTTTGTACGATTACCTTTAAAATATTACTGTAAAATTCGTTCCCGAGATTTTTCTCAGCTAATATATTTTAACAGTCTTTTAAAAGAAGGATAGGGAAATACAAGAGAAGCCCCTAACTAGTGCATCAGAAGATATGGTGCATATACATGAACTTCGAGGTTTATTTTTAATTGAAAGTCATGGCTAATGAAGAAGGTTCTATTTTTGTATCAAGTTATATGCTATGACACAAAGATTGTACTTAAATAAGAATTAAAAAAATATCTGACTATTTTTAAAAAAGTGTTGAATAATTAAGCTCCTAAAAAATATTGATTTAATGGGAGGGGGATGTAGCAGTATTCTTAGATATAAAGTTTATGTGTTAAATATTTGATCGTAGAATTTTAATTTTTTAATTTATCTCTATAATTTATCCGTAAATAGTATATGTAATTCGAATTTTTGGATATTTTGAATTTTTTTCTGGTCCCTTGAACTTCGAATTATCCAAGTTCTACTGTATCTACATATTTTGTTTTTATTTTCTTATATAATGTATTATACAAGAATTGTATATGCATCAAATAGTAATCGTATAACGAAGAATAAAATCAAAATCAAATGTCACGAATAATAATAATAATTTTGAATTGTAACAAATATTTTGCTTTGAAAGACCATGACACTTGAACAAGCGATAAAAAAGAAGGTCTGTTATCACACTGTAATTATGCTTATTTTATTTTATTGGGTGAAAAACGGCGTCTAATTATTTTGACTGAAAAGTATTTTTATTATTAATTAGTGTAGGTTTCTAATTTAGGTTGTTGTTGTATAAAGTTCGTATCGTTTAATAGAAAATATTATATTTCAATCCAGTGTATCTGCATTAAAAATTACAATTTACATAAAAGATAAAACAGTTATGTTTAGTTTAACTCGATGTTTTAAATTCCAATCCATTAATCAAATGAAAATTTTGCCATGCAATGATTTCAGTGTGTTTAAGCATTACACTGTAACCAACAAAAGGTCTTACTTTAAAGTATAACAATATATATATATATATATAAAGCAAATAGGATTTGTTGAATTAAAAAATATATATTATTATTATTTCAATTTAAAACATTTTTCACTGTACTAAAGAAATAATTCTTTCGATTTGAATAAAAGTTTTCATTTCAAGTTTTAATTTTATTAAAAGAGAGAGAAAGAGAGAAACTCTTCAATTTAATATATATATATGTATATATATATATATATATATATATATATATATATATATATATATATATTCTTCTGTTTATTAAATAATTTTCTCTGTTGAAAAAAATATAACTATAATTTATGAAGTTAGTGATTTACAAAAATATTTGTAATATTAGAAGTAATTTGTAAAAATTACTCAAATCGGAAACATAATCTATAGCAACTTTATGAAAGACACACATTTTCAAAAAAATTCACAGCAAGAGACTTAGCAGCTTTAAAGATATCCACAAAAATTCCTAACCCTCTTTTACATTCAAAGGGGTGTGTCATTTGACAGTTTACAAATGACATACGACACATGTTTTCCGCTTCTACAATACGAATACACAGGGGAAATTCTCACTTCTAATAGACTCTTATTAGCGCCTGAAGCTTTCTTATGAAACGAAATCCCTACATCTATATCCCTACATAACATGAATCCGTGTGAAGAAAAGAGGATAATAGATAATTGCGTTTTAGAAACAGCAGCGCCATCTATGTCACACACTTCACACACACATCCGTACATTATAAACAAACCGAGGACCACCAAAAAAATATATGAGGATCTTTGTATGACATAGTAGATTACGAATATGGGTCGATTTCGTTCCGAGGTCCGGCAAAACGGTCCTCGCAACGAAATTGGTCCTCGCAGTGTTGGTGTGTAAACGGACAGTGGTCCTCGCATGGTAGGGTAAACGAACGCACACACACACACACACACACACACACACACACACACACACACACACACACACACATATATATATATAGAAAACTATTGACATGAATTTATGAATATATAAGTTTTACAGATTAGAAAAACCAAAAGGGCGATATTAAAGCACCGACGAGTAGCCCCGTCGGCCGAAGTTAATTTGTTTTCCAGATGAAGGCTTGTATTCTTATTTCATTTTTTACTTTTTTGTTTACATTCAGTAATCCTTTATTGTATTGTATACATTTTTAAATGAATTGATGTAATTTTGTAATTTCTACAATTTGATAA
Organism: Salticus scenicus; assembly: GCA_963930645.1. Classification (NCBI taxonomy): domain Eukaryota; kingdom Metazoa; phylum Arthropoda; class Arachnida; order Araneae; family Salticidae; genus Salticus; species Salticus scenicus. Next base: position 207,851,835 of record OZ005659.1, on the reverse strand, counting down.
TTTTATGAAGTTTTTTTAATAGTTTTATATATTATATATATGTTTGATTTCTCTTCAGTTATTGGTGGCTTTCTGTTTGGTGAGAAGTTGGGGGCTAAGGATAGTTATTAGCTTATAGCTACTGTCCTTTCAGAAACTTCTCGTTCATCCCTACACTGAGGGGCCTCCCTGATGAAGATCTCAGTGTTTTTGCGGTTTAATTTCATTCATTTGTTTATATATTTCTACATTTATATATTCTTATATATAGAGAGAGAGAAATCAGGGGTAAGGCGTGGTTCAGAAAACTATGGAAGCGCTGAAGCGAAGTCCTTCCAAAAGTAGATGAAGCTTCAATTCAGTCTTTTGACGAGGCGACATTACTTGATTACTTTTTAAAACTCTTAAGTAGGGGAAGCGCTGCTTCATTTGATTCCATGGACTCTTTGCACTGATATACATATATATATATATATATATATATATATATAAATTTTAAATAATGTTAGATTAATGCAATGCTTTTCATTGTTATAATTACAAGTTATGCTATCCTTTCAATATATATTTTTTTAATGCATACTGGAGCAAGCCAATTTGACTTACCTTCTAAATTCTGTTAAAATTGCATGACTTTCTTTCTTTTTTTTCCTATCTTTATTTATTTTTTTTCAGGTGATCCCATATGATAAAGAAGTTGATACTGCACTTATTGAATTTTCGGGTTGAATAATTTTTGAATTAAATTAAGACTTTTCATCTTGTTTGATAACGTTGTTAATAAATTGTTTTGTTTTTAAATTCCACGGACCTATTTCATAAATGATAATTAAATAAATTAATCTTTTCGTATAAGAATTTACAGATGTTTTTAGTGCCTATTTTATACAAATTTTAAATAATTTTTGCTTGAAATTTAAATAAAAATATGTATGCGTATATATGTATGTATATATATATATATGTGGGATGGCACACTTTTGTAGGCGTTAAACAGAAAACTAATACTTATTTACTAATTATAAATTTAATAAAAGTTTAAATTGTAATTTACATATATACAGGAATGCTAATAAGCATTATCGAATGTTCATTGCATAGTTCAATTAAAACAACTTGCGGTACAGACATGTCACTTATTAGTTCGCTTTTCAGTTACGTCGAAACACAAAGTTCGTAAAGAGTACCAAGCTCCGGCACTCGTAAACATCGTCTAAACAAGTATTCGTCAAAATGTGCCTTCTCAACCGGCCGTCCACTGCACTCTGAACTTTCTCTCTTCCGATGCTGTTAGCAGGCGCGCGTTTCGGAAAGACGTCATTCACGTCATAAGCACGCATTTCCTCTCAAGTGCTGGTGCTCCGTCACGTGATCAGCTAGCTAGGGTTCTGAGTCGTGGGAAAGCCAAGTAAGGGGGAGAAACAGGATGCCGATCTACCACATTCGGCCATCCTGCATCGGCTGGACCTCCAGGCGATCACACTGAAAAATACAAAAAAAAAAAAAAAAAAAAAAAAAGCAACACAAAATAATAACATAAATATTTACAAATTTTTACAAATCTTCAAAAATTTTTGTTTTTTAAGTTATTCCCCATTTGAGGAATTCAGCTTTTGCAGATGTGTAATAGGAGCCTTCATGGCATCCATTTCTATATTTTTTATCAATATTTTCAATATTATCATTTTCCATTTTTGCTGTTATAAAGTTACAAAAGGAAGTCAATTTTGCGTTTACGGCAACTTGGCCGCTTAGTTCACCAGTTTTTGGTGGTTGTTTACTCAATTTATTTTTTACTTTATTTTTCTTTTTAACTTTAACACATAGTTCTTTAGCAGGTTTACGCAAATCTTTACTTTGGGACTCAAAGTTATCTTGGGACTCGAACTCGAGACCCTCCAATCGATCATTTTCAGTCTTAATGCCTTTTAAGGCGTCTGTTGCATCACGTTCGGTCAAAAAGTCTATGATAGCAGTCTTATATGCAGGGAAAACTTCTAATTTTATTTGCACAGCTTTAGGAAATAATATGGCTATTTCACCAATCGTGGTTTTCAGTGGAAGTGATGGAATGAACAACTTTCCTAAATTGACACTGGCAGTCTCCTCTTTAGGCATATTCTGTCTTTTACACTCGATGGAATCTATCGTCAATGGCTTTTTTCTTGATTTCTTTCTTTTAAGGAGTTCGGAATTTTCGTCAACCTTTTCTTTTAACTTTTTCAACTCTTCGGCTAACTGTGAAATTTTTTTAAGTAGGGCTTGTTTCTTGTCTTTCTTCAAATAAGTGTTTTCTGGATTTGGCGACTTCATTCGGGAAATATTCGTCTGGCTTCGTCCCTTTCGTCGCGGCTCCTCCTCTTCATCACTATCATCATCTATCTGGAAAATGTTCGTATGACTCTGTTTCTGTCGTCGAGGCTCCTCTTCTTCATCACTGTCATCATTTACACTAATATCATCCTTTAAAAGCATTTTATCGTCATCACTCTCGTCGTTTTCGTCTTTATCGTCATTTTCACTTATGGCTTTTTCGGAAGATTCTAATGGTTTTTTGACAGCATAACAAGGTTGGGGAGTTTTAATTTCACATTTTTCAACACTATTTACTGTTTCATTTATTTCTAGGGATTTTTCAAAATTTTTGTTCTTACAGTTCATAGGGGCATCAACAACAACATTCGTTTTAATTTCACTTTGATATTTATCTACAGGGAGTACTGTTACTAAATTTACCTCAAGAGAATTACACTTATTTTTTACAAAAATACCTTTTTCATTAATCGTTGTTACCCAGCATTAGTACATTCATACCAAGGATTACATCATAGGGAATCACGTTATCATGTACAACATAAACATCAGTTTCACATTGTAATTCATCAATTTTGAGATTCACTTTAATTGAGCCTAACGGCTTTAGAGAACTTTTTCCGATCCCCCTCAAAGTGGTACTTATTAAATTCAATTTATTTACATTCAACCTAACAAAAGAACTTTTACGCAACAATGTTGCTTCACTTCCTGTATCAATAATTCCAATAAAATTTACATCATTTACTTGTATAATTTTACTCATATTTTGATTTACATTAATACACAGTGCATCAACTTCTGGTTTTGAACCTGGACACTCCGAACTTTTATGCCCGTACTGCTTGCACGTAAAACACTTTAGGCCTTTGGCCTTATGGGGGCAATCTCTAGATAAGTGGTTTTTTTCACCACAATTATAACACAATTTATTATTTACTTCATTTTTAGGACCAAATTTTTCATATACATTATGGGCTGCGTGCTTCGGTTTTGTGCTATATTCTACTTTATGCATTCTATCAAATTTATTTTTCTCATTATCTTTTTTATACATTTCATATAACTTAATTTTATCTTTAAATTCACGAATATTTTTAGCCCCATACAAAATTAGTTTATTTTCACTTTTATCGTTTATTCCCTGGATCACGTAATGCATTAACGCGGCATCTTCAATGTGCCCGTTTTTACTTAATTCTCTTATTTTTAAAAAATACTCTGTAACTGTTTCAGTAATTTTCATTTTCCTTTTACTTAAAATGTCATGCAAGGAGGCAGAATTTATTTCGATCTTGAATTCTTCGATAAGTGCATTTTTTAGTTTCTTATACGTTAATAATCCTTTTTCGGATTTTACAAATAACAGAGCATTTCCGCTCAAAGACCTTTTACAGAAAATTATTTTTTGTACTTCACTAAGATTAAACATTTCAGATAACTCTTCAAATTCATTAAAGAATTCAATTATGTTCTCATGCGGCTCGCCGCTAAATTTTGACATAGAATTTTCAAAATCATTGAAAGAAATTGCACCAAGTGATCCATTATTCACATTATTACTATAATTTATACTTTTTTTACCCTTATTATAATCATCAATAACATTGTCACTATCATTATAATACTTATTTTTGCTGATATGGCACTGCACAGAGGAGTCGGCCTTTTCGACGTCATTATCGCTACTTTCGTTTTCAGAATCTTCCTCTTGTGATTCATTGTCAGAGTTTTCTTCTTTTAGCAATTCGATGTCATTTAATTTTAACAGCAATCTGTCACGAATTTCTTCTTTCGTGCCAGTAAATGAAATACTTAATAGATTACTACTAATAATAAGTTCATTTAAAGAAAAATTTTCGTCGATGAATTTTTGTTTCTTTATGTAATTTTCGTCGTCTACGACAAACGCGAATCCTGAAAATTTTCTTATTCTGCATCGGTTTTTTCTGTCACCAATATCATTAAATAAAAAACGATGCAGAATTTTAATTTTACTATAACTCTCAGTCCTCAGTGCATTGCCGATCTTGGGTATATCACCCAATGAAACCATTTTATAAGAAGATAAAATGTACGTACCTTAGAAGAGCAGAAATAGCTGTTGTTTTTAATCCTTAAAACCCTCGTTGATCCGTGGTTATATCACAGAATTCGCAGATACTTCGTTGCTTAAGTTTAAGCTGATTTCACAGGTGTAAACATTTCTGTTGATCACGAAGTATTATCACACACTTTATCACTCGTTTATCCACATAGTTGTAGTCGGCACTCATTTGTAGAAACACACACAACTAGTTGAATCATGGTTTAAGAATAAAAAAAGTTCAGTCCAACAAATGTTTATACAGTTCTTCCACTTAAAAAAAAGTTCACTTTAAAAAAAAAGTGTTCTATCCAAATTTACTTTAAATTAAAATTCGCGTTCTATCAAAATTCACTTTAAATCAAAATTCGCGTTCTATCCAAACTCTAAATTAAAATTAAAATTCGCGTTCTATCATTTATGAAGTAGATTTTATTCTTTATCCAGTAGATTTTATTCTTGATCCAGTAGATTTTATTCTTGATCCCACTTCTGACTTGTGGGATGGCACACTTTTGTAGGCGTTAAACAGAAAACTAATACTTATTTACTAATTATAAATTTAATAAAAGATTAAATTGTAATTTACATATATACAGGAATGCTAATAAGCATTATCGAATGTTCATTGCATAGTTCAATTAAAACAACTTGCGGTACAGACATGTCACTTATTAGTTCGCTTTTCAGTTACGTCGAAACACAAAGTTCGTAAAGAGTACCAAGCTCCGGCACTCGTAAACATCGTCTAAACAAGTATTCGTCAAAATGTGCCTTCTCAACCAGCCGTCCACTGCACTCTGAACTTTCTCTCTTCCGATGCTGTTAGCAGGCGCGCGTTTCGGAAAGACGTCATTCACGTCATAAGCACGCATTTCCTCTCAAGTGCTGGTGCTCCGTCACGTGATCAGCTAGCTAGGGTTCTGAGTCGTGGGAAAGCCAAGTAAGGGGGAGAAACAGGATGCCGATCTACCACATATATATATATATATATATATATATATATATATATATATATATAAATAATAGATAACGTAATAAAATTTAATCTTAAAATTTAGCAATTAATAGAACTAAAACAATAACAGAACACTAAAATATAGAACTGAATTTAACATAGAGGAAAGAATGACACAAAAAGTTGCGATGATGAACCAATGAGTTACCATATTAACTTAAAATACTTACGCCGACCTGAAGGATAATAAAAAAGGGACAATTAAACTTGTGAAAGAGAAAAAAGATAATAAACCACATAATCAATTGGATATAAATGCTTAAAAGTAGAAATATACTTTTCAAGGGGCGCATATTTCATAAAGCAGAGAAAGCTGCAATGATTTCGTAAAACGATATTGCTAATCATAGCAATTTATATCATCTCACGCCCCGATCAATGCAGCAAAAAAAAACAATAATGAATGAGAAAAAAGTGAAAAATTCAATTAAAACAAAGGATAAATAAATATTAATTAAAATCTTAAAGGAAACCACATTAATAACATGAAATAAGCAGAGTAACCACATGGAAAACAATTAACACAAACTGGAAAAAAGGTGATGCCAAAACCTAAATTGAAGTTAAAATAATAGCTCAACAGATATCGATTAATCGAAAAAACTTCAGAACAATAACAATTACATTAAAGATAAAATACAAAGAGTAAATATTAAATGATAATGTTAAAATTAATACTAGTAGAGTTAAATTAAATCGTACCAAAAATATTAATAATTAAATCGTTTAAGATAAGGACTGAAGAATGAAGGTTAAGGACTACTAAGTACAAGCGCCATCTTTCGGTTAGCTATAATAACATTAAGTCAGTTATATAAGATGTATTGACTGAAAGATTAAGATAATTTAGAAGTATTAACAGCAAGAGTAAGATAATTTTTAAGATTTTTATTTAAGATGTAATGACTGAAAGATTAATATAATTTAGAAGTATTAACAGCAAGATTTAAATAATTTTTAAGATTTTTTTTTTTTTTTTTTTAAGTCAAATTATTAAGTGTTAAGTTTTAAGAAGACATAATTACAAGCAAATAATGCCAAAGTGCACAACTATAAGGATAAGCAATGTAATGCAGTCATCATAAATTAAAATTAAAAATTAAAATTTAAAAGATTTTTTTTTTTTTTTTTTTTTTTTTTTTATATATATTAATATTTATAAGATTTTATTTTTGTTATGCAAATAAATGGATTGTTCAAAGTTAACAAGGGATGCCTCAAATAGCCAGAAGCACAGTAAAAATTAATGATAAAAGAGTTCAAAATACATAGTATCAACCAGAAAAAATAAAAGAGTGAGTTCAAAATTCATAGAATCCACCAGAAAAAATAATAATGTAACTTACAGCAATCCCCCACGTTTTTTTTTTTTTTTTAAATAAATTTTATTCAGCATCAAACCCACCCAGCCAACCAGCCAAACAACTCCACCCTTCCTCCTTAATCAAACTTCTGCCCACCCATTAACCTGTTTTTTTTTTTTTTTTTTTTTTTTATAATTTTTAATTAAACCTTAGGTTTTTTTTTTTTTTTTCTTTTTGTGTGTGTGTTAGACAGAGACCCTTTTGATAAACAAGTGAATAAATAAATTTTTTAGGATATCCCATTTTTGTAGCAACATTAATTATGTGTATATACATACATAAGTTTTACAAAAGAAAAGGAACCATTCTGCTAATTTATTGTTTTGTTTAAAAAAAAGTATTCTTTAATTAAATTATTTCGTCTTTTAATGAATACTTACCGATGCATATTTTCCGATATATATTTAAGAAAAGAAAATACGCTCTTTACATACAGTATTTTATTTATTTATCTTTTTTTTTTTTTTTTCACATTTATCAAAAAGACAAAAAATTTAAAATTTGTGCGTTTTTTTTTTTTTTTTTTTTTTTTTTTTTTTGTGTGTGTGTGTATTTAATTAAATCATTACGTTCAAATTCATAAGAATAAAAAATATTATAACAAGAAATAATATTCATAATAATTAAAATGGCTTTTATTTATTTTTTTATAAAAACATCTTTTATTTAATATATATATATATATATATATATATATATATATATATATATATGAAATAATTAATGTAAAAAAAAATGTTAAGCAAATTTTCATTAATTAAAATATTTATTGAATTCTTGATATTAAAAAAAAAAAAAAAAAACATGACATAATGTTTAGGTATGATTAATGATGACTGAGAAAGTTTATTAGGCATAAAATAATGCTAAAATATGTAGATGTATATTTTTTAAACGAAGAAATATTAAATAAATAAAAGAAAGTTTAATAAATGAAAATAATTAGTTTTTAATGATTTTGTTTAATGTTTGTTTTTTGTGTTTCGTGTGTTCGTTTTTTGTGTGTGATTAATTATAGTGTGGCTTATTAAAAGATGAAACATTTATTAAAATCATAAAACTTTGAATATAATTTGTAGACTAACAAATTATGATTTGAAATCATTAATATTGCTATTAAGTATATCATAAATTTTAAAACATGTTTGAATGTATGATAAATTATTTATTGAAATCGTTTGAATTGCGTGTTTCTTAATTAATAGACGTAAATTTGCAAGATTACATGATTTATTTTAATTCTGATTTTCATTTAAGATAATCATACGACATAATGAGGTAATGAAAATGTAATTGGTGTGACATTGTTTAATAAGTAACATAAGTATAACTATTTTAAATTTATCGTTGATTTTTTTTTCCGGAAGTAAAACCTTTGATATACTAACTTATATACTTACAATGAAACGTTCTTAAGATTAACTCATAGACTTCAACGAAAAAATTAAGGGTGATAGTAGATGACTCAAAATATCTACGGTGAAAAAGTTAGCTGCTGAATTGCAATGGAAAAGCGGTAAAAAATTAATAAAAGTCAGCATTTTTAACGTCAAAGTCAACACTACTTGGCACCACGATCTTAAATGAACTGCCCATGTGTAGTCCATACCAGTTTAAAGCTGTTTTAAAATCACTTTTAGATATTATGCTTTCAAAGCTATTTGTTGTTCAGTTTGAATAGATATCGTTTCTTTAATCTGTATATTTTCTTCCATTTTATTTGAAGTAGGGGAACATTTCCAGTTTTGGTCATTCTCCGTTTGTGGGCACCCCACAATATCTTTAAAAAAAAAGTAAATATGGTGGATTTGAGTACTATCAAACATGTATTGTAACAGTACGCAGCTTTGGCTCAAACACCAGATTGAATAGACGCATTTGCTTAGCAAGTGCAAGCATCGAAACAAAATTTTGAACAAAAAGCAACACAAAAGTAATTTGTGAAATTTTTCAATGTGTAATAAATCGAAAGGAATTAATTAAAAAATGTGAGTGTAATACATATCCATGCCGTATATTCAATATATTTTGTAATGCAATATCGAATTAAGCCAAAATTTCGAAAGAAAATAGTTTTTTCTGTCATTAAAACGAGTGACTATCATTCCCGGTTGGGGGCACCTTCATGTAACCGGTTGTGGGCAGCCATGTTTCTGTCATTTAAAGAATGCTTTTGACTCACAAATTATGAAATATGGTCGTTTAAAACAACATAACATATTTCATTAGTGTTTTATGTATTTCTAGGTATTTTTAGGCTTTTTTAGCCTTGTCAACCACGGAAAAGTCAATCGATCCAAAATAAAAGCATTTTAAGGCAATGGTTACAGCAAACGTTAGCTAATAGTTCTAGCTTTCCATCTGTATTCATATCTTTGCTTAATATCTGTTCTATCAAAAGTTAGAAGCTAAAATCAAAACTGTGCCCACAACCGGAGATGTTTCCTCATATATTAGCAAGATGCTATAAATATTCGTTTTTATTTAGTTTAATGCTGGAAAGTATCTCGCATGATTTATATATATATATATATATATGTATGTGTGTGTGTGTGTGTGTATCAATAATTTGGAATCTATTTGTTTAACGAAGCAGCGACTTTTAAATAGAAAATACCACCACATATTAAACTCCCTATCCCTTCCCAGATGAAAATTTTGGTTATGTCACTGAATCATATTTTTTAAAAAAATGTCAGTTTTCAAAAATTCGATGTCGCCAATTGATGCTAACTGATAGGTTCTGGAAACCCCCATTCAATTTAGAATATCGTTCTACACTTTTCCTAATGAACTTAAGCAGCTAATTTTCAGAGTATGAATTTCCTTTAAGTTCTTCTAATACTTGTACCAATTTCATCGAATTCCATGAGTTTAGCTAAAGAATGTTTCTTTGTTAGTACTTGTAAAACATAATACATATTAAATATATAAATATTAACACATTTTTGTTAATTTAGTTATTAGATAATTATAATAAATTGTGTTTTAATTTTGTAAAAAAATATTTTATAAAAAATCTCAGTTGTTCTTCAAATTTCTCCATTAAATTAGTATTTTAACTTAATAAATCTGTACTGATAAGTATAAAGGGTTTAAGTTCAAAAATGTCGATTTTGAGTTAAGTACATAGTCCGACTCAGAAAAAAAATTCTTTATCGATTGGTATGAAGGATGTAAATACACGTCATTTAGTCCTTGAGAAAATCCATTGGTAAAAAAAGATTCAAGTCAGAAATTTACCATTAACCTTTTGTATAAAATATTTAATTCAATTTTTTTTTCTTTATTAAATAAAGGTTGACAATCACTGAATGGTATAAAGGGTATAAACCAACATAATACTTTTTCCTAATGGATTCTTCTGATTAGTGTTTAGCTAGTTTAACTTTATTTTTCGTCTCCTGAAAAATCAAGAATATGGACTTAAATCCTTTATACTTATCTGTACAGAAATATTTGTAATATTTAAACTTATGAAATACAATTTAAAATGTACTCTTTGAATATGCGATGTTAATGTACATATTTATTAAATTATTTTATAAAACTTTACATATTTTTTGTAGTTTATAAAATATTTGTGTACAGCCTTTTTTGTTCTTTTTTGAACTGCAGTAGTTCCTCTATTATCCGAGGTAATGTGGACCAAGAGTACCTCGGTCAATCTAAAACTCGACAACACGGACTCTGTCTTAAATTAGAGGAGAAACTTGACAATGATTAAAATGAATATGAAATAGTCAGTGAAATAAAAGAATCTATATAATACATATTTGAATGTAGTCAGTTAAAAATTCAATACAATACACGCATATATAAATTATAAAATACAGTGATTTATAGTAAAATTTGTCAAAATTATCTACATCATTTGTCAAATGCCACGCTATCTCCGGAGAATGGTTTTTTTCGGAATACTTCGGTTAAACGGAACTCGGTTAACCGGGGCTCGGAAAACCGGGACTCTACTGTAACTCATATTATTAAAAAAAAAAGTGGTTGCTTAAAACAATTATAAATTTATAATAATTATTTATTATCAGAGAAAAAACTTTATTGATATTAAAATTATTTTTATTCCGTAGCACTGTACCTTTAATTTAATAATTCCTGCATAATCCATAGCTGGGAAATTTTATGTATTTTTGGCTACCAGAGATGCTTAACAGAAATTATATATATATATATATCAGCTGTTTAAATAAAATAAAGATTTCTACTAGAATTTTCCATTAACCAAAATGCGTAAAATTTGGCAAGTATGATAATGTTATTTATCCTATACTATTAAGTGAGCAATATTTGTATGTATATTTCACTGATCTCGAAAACGGTAGCTCGGACAGTCACAAGATTTAACACAAAGGTGCATCCCGAAGGGTCATTGTGCACATCGAAGTCAGATTCTCGAATTTTTGATTAGTTTTTTCTTAATTAATTAAAATGTGAAAATCATAACCTTCTAATTTCTGATTAAAAAAAAGCCATTTAAATTTTAACATTTTATCCATAATTTAATTGTTGCCAATTTTTTTTCGACAAAATAATAACAATAATTAAAAAAAAAACCGTACATTTATTTAAAATGAGGAAAATAAATCAGAAAGATTAGAAAATAAATTAGAAATATCACTCGCATCGTTACAAATAAGACACCAAATGAAAGGGAAATTTTTTGTAAATCCGATGCAGTAGCAGCTTATCAATCGGCTGATTAGTTTTTTCTTAATTAATTGAAATGTGAAAATAAAAACCTTCTAATTTCTGATAAATAAGACATTTAAATTTTAAAATTTTATCCATAATTTAATTGTTGCCATTTTTTTTCGACAAAATAAAAATAATAATAATAATTAAAAAAAAAAAAAAAAAAAAAAAAAAACGTACACTTATTTAAAATGAGGAAAATAAATCAGAAAGATTAGAAAATAAATTAGAAATATCAGTCGCATAGTTACAAATAAGATAGCAAATGAAAGGGAATTTTTTTTTTAAATCCGATGCATTAAACAGCTTATCAATCGGACAATTAGATTTTTTAAAATTAACTAAAGTATGAATTTTAGGTGGCAACAGCAGAAGATTGTATGGAAACCGTTAGGAGAAAAAAAATGAAAAATCTGCTTCACATTAAGTCACATGATTTTTAAAAGGGATTAAAAATTGCAGTTTTCAAATTCTTTTAAATTTTCTCTCCCGAACACAAAAATATAATATACAGCCTGTACCCCACAAGACCAACTTGCATTTCAAATTTCATCAATTATTTTGGTTAATAAACAAAAGTTATTATTTTTTTTTTTCAAATTAAGTTTTATTCTATTTTCGAAAAGATTTATGTGATCATAGATATAATAATATATATAGACCTATCATCCCCATATTATAGTGCAAAGATTTTTGATGCCGGAAAAAAAGCTTTGGAATCAGCCATTAAGTGGTATTGAAGGAAAAAAAAAAAAGAAGAAGAATGAATTTGAAACTATATCTGGGGCTTTTTATTCACCTTTAGTAAATAAATTATTCATGAATTTTATTTGCTAAAACATTCGTGAATATTCCCGTGTGTATTCACTCGGAGAAAGAGTGCCATATTTTGGTAAACTCGCCGTCTTTTTCCGAGTGAAAAGGAATCACTTTTTTGTCCCCAATGATCAATCTATATATTATTACTATATCTATGTATGTGATACGATAGATTAATAATTTGGGTTTTAATTTTTTTTTTTTTAAATAGATTATTTAAACTCTATGAACCATATTTTTATTTTATCAGCTTCATTAAGAGATCCTGCTGGGAGATTTTTTAAATTTTGGTGTTGAAGTATACCGAATGTTTTTCGACAAGAAGTTTAATATAGCAACAGCCATTTTAATCTAAGTAGCGCATCAAACATATAAAAACATAAATGATTTATTTTTACACAAAATTTACAGAACAAATGCAGTTTTAAAGATAGGAAATTTATTTCAACAAGCACTATTTTAAACCTAAAAACCGTTAAAAATATAAGCAGAATATAAAGGATTCTTATGTATAAACAAAAAAGAGTCTGATAAAATTATTAGCAAAATAGTCTTCCCCTTTTCATACAAAAAAAAAAAAAAAAAATCCATCGCTAATATGGCGACAAAAATTCAAAAGCCGCCAATGGAGCGACATAATAAATTTGTGTAACACGATAATGTTTACCTATTTATTTATTTTTTTATATAATAATCACTATGCTAATTTATCATACAAACAAATGAACCTCTGTGTGTTACTGCACTCTCACGCTGTCGAACAGAAATATTTGAAAAATTCAAATCAATATTTAAATAAATAAATAAAAATATGTTTAATGGGAAATATATATAACCATAAAAAGATTAGTTGTCTAAAATACGGCAGAAATAGCGCTCATAACATATTGTTAAAAGGGATTAAGTCTTATTGTTACAATGGATTAAGTCTAAAATGGTGACAAAAATTCAAAAGCCGCCAAAGAGAACTATATTAAGGCTGTACTATCAGGTTTACAACCCATGAATTATATATAAACACAAAAAATTAATTGTCTCATGCTACAGACGTAGCCGGTCACAGCACATTGTAATATTTGGCGTGAAATTGCTGTCATTTAATGGTTGATTGGATAAACCAAAAAAAAAAAAAAAAAAAAACATATGAAATAACGTAAAAGCAAATATTATGCTGTCTAAACCCAGTTACGTTTGAGTCCAGTCCGAGTTACATGTGAACAACACGTATAGTGTTGTTCACATGTAACTGGGATTCAAATATAAAAGGGAAACTCCGATTTTTTCGATACTATCTATTTCGAAACTGTTATATAATAAGCACCTAAATGGAAGCTCATTGGTAAACTATTGTCGCAGGTAATAGGGACAAGCGCCCGAGTTGCAGTTGATGACCAAATCGCTGCTGAATGCAGCAGGGACCTGGAGCGAGCTCTTGAACAATTTCAGTAATTTATTTTATTTTATTTTTATAAAGCTATATAGAAACGAGTTTCCTTTAAATTTAGTGGCCAGCGAAGCGGGCAAAGCCTGCTAGTAACTAATAAGGAAACAAGCTCTTTGTATTATTGCAACGCAAAAAGTTTAATATATAAATTGGAACATTAAATTCTTCATAAAAATATTAAGTAATAAAAATAATAAATTGTATAGATATCATTCAATGAAATGTATAATCTTTTTTTTTTTCTTTCATTACTTCTTTATTAGATTTCGTAACCTCAAGCTATAAAAGCTAGATAAAAACGTTTTTTACTTCACTGAACAAAAAAGTATCTCTCTAACCTGAAGAGTTTTATATCTAGATATTACTTGTTCTTATTACTTTTTCTGTATGTAATAAATTTTTTTATATGTGTTAAAAGATTAAAAAGAGATTAATTTAATTTTATATATTCTTTATCCTTTGTAAAATTAGCTTTTAAAACTCTTTTTGTAAAGTTATATATATATATATATATATATATATATATATATATATATAAGTGTGTGTGTGTGGGGGGGCGGATCTAATCAAGTGAGTTCCTTAGACATTAACTATGAGACATTTTTTTTTACTTTCTCTTACATATATGTGCAGTAGTAGAAGTATTGTGTTTGGGTAAAAGTTTAGAAGTTGAATATTTGTTGTATTTACAGGTTTTGAGGCTCCCTGAATACAAAAATTCCTGTTTATAGCAGTTGAACCGTGTGCCTGTGAGTGTGTCTGTCTGTTGTCAGCATATTTCAAGAAAAAATAATAGCAGAAAGTCTAAACTTGGTATTCTAAATATGTATCTCAACGAGATGCTACATTAAAATTTTCGTTGAGATGAAGCAAAAGGTTTGTGTACAACGACACCCAAAATAATTCAAATACATTGCTTCTATGGGGAAAATTGCAGGTGACGTTCACACTTATAAACTGCACTAAACGAAATTAAACGAATACATATGTTTTATATGCATAAATATATGTTTACTGTATAATATGGTGTGAAAATCATTTACTGTTCGTTTACAGGGCTGCACTAAATGTCTAGAATATAGTAAAACAGTACTTCTAAATTGATATAAGTGCTCTTCAGTTTGTCATTTCTGCTATGATTACAGTAGAACCTCATTAACGTGAACACGCTTAACGTGAATTACTTTTAACATGAACTGTTTCCACAATCCCCGTCAAAATGAAGATTAGTTTACTTATATAAAGATTAATTACCGATAACATATTTTATTTTGTCTCCCTTAAGATTCATGTTAACGTGGTTCAACTGTATAGGGTTATATTGTGCAGTGTGGTGTGCGTAATTTTTATAAAATGCAGAGCTGCCAACAAATAAAAGAAAACGTTCTTTTTTATTGAATGTAATTTGTGGAAGTGCGTTATTATAATATTTTAACATGTCCAGTAAAACTGCTCAAGAATTAAAAATAATTGACCCTATCCATACGGTAAATAAAGTTTTTTTTCTTTAAATCTAAATATTCTGCGCTTGTTTTTTTGTATATTTATGTGTTTTAAGGTTTCCTGAATACTGAAGTCAAATTTTTAACATTTGATCATTCATTGTATATGTCTCATATCAGAGTACATTACAAACATATATTTTCAGGCAATTTAAAGGTTGTATTTTGCGGTTAATATAGTTAAGTTTGCTACTTGAAAAACTTTATCAAGACTGATTCACTGAATGGTACGGATGTGAGTTGCGTGAATAATTTGGAATGATGTTTTAAATTTGAACTTTTTAACCAATTTTAAATTTTAACTTTAAACTTTGAACTTTATGTAAATACAGATGCACTATTCAAATGGGAGTCGAGGGGGCACATAATTATTTATCGAATATAGCTATTTCGAAACTTTATTTGAATTGTTTTAACGTATATTTATATAACAGTAATCGTATCGTTCCCCTTAATCCCCATTTATATATATATATATATATATAGTATATTGAATTTAAGATTAAGTGAAATGTCGTGTGTGGGCCAAACCAGATTATTTTAAACCTAAAATCATTTCTTTGTTTTTTATTTTTCTTATTTAGAAATTAAAGCACAATCATTAAAAGGAACAATTATCGTGGAAAATTAATAAGAAAGCTTTTTATTAATTTATTTGTAAGTTGAGATTTTGGACATTACTATTCAGCAAATTAAAGATTTTGAACACCATGCTTTTATATAAAATGAAATGCATTAAATATCCTTTACTTAAACAAAATAGCTAATTCAGAAAATATAGTGTGGTTTTCATGCATTTTAAAACAGGAAGAGCGACTTTGAAAGCAATATGTATTGAAAATTATCGACTTTTTGTTCTCTACATGATTCAGATACCGAAATAATTCTTTAAGAGTTGTGTACAAAAGTATTAAAAACAAAATAAATATAAATATCTAAAAATATTTACAAAAGTATTTAAAATGTAAATAAAAGTGTTTAAATCACTTCCGTTATCTAATTTGTGTTCAAATGTAAGCGTTGTTTCGATCGTTATATTTGGATGTACGGATTTCCTTTTAGAAATGTTTCTTAATTTGTGTACTATTTGTACAAAACATTTAAATAAACATATTAGGACATCAGATCTGTTTTAAAAATATTGTGTAATATAAACGTTAGATGTGCGATTTTATATATGACTTTAACTATGTTTTAACTACTATATTCTATGAAATGCTATTGAAAAATTACTAGCAGTCCAAATGTTGATGATTCTGTTAATTTTTACATTTTAACCCTCTCAGAGGCGACGTTTGCGATTTTAATTCCAATTGTTAAAAAAAAAAAAAAAAAAAAAAGAAAAAAAGGCCACGGATTTTTTTTTATATAATTTTTCTTTTATAAATTCAGAGGACTAACTTCATTTGCTTCTTCTCCTCCGATGATGTTGATCAATTCTGGTTGTTTTCGATTTCAAATGAGAAAGTTTTCTTAGAATTAAAGAATAATATAATCTTAAACCCGCTCAACAGGTGTCCCTGTTGTGCAGCGATTTTAGCAATTTAAGGAAAGGCTATATCTGAGGTATTACTACTTGTAATCGAACAAAACATGGTTTGTGAAAAGGCCATATCATATTTTTTTTTCAATTCAATATTAGTGAATATCCACCGTTAGGTAGCACTGCAATCGTCTTGACATATGTTAATGCCTACCAATTTTTATTATCAGTCCCACTACAGGTGTGACTGCTATAAAGTGATCTAAGCAATTTAAGCAATTTAAGTCTCCTAAAGCGGTGTCAAGTTTTATACTGAACTCTATTAAAAAATACACAAAATATAAAAAAATAGTTTGTTTTAATGTGAAACGCTAATTGCACTGACTAGGAATTAAAATAAATATATAACTATTTGAAAATATTTTCGAATTTAATATTTTGAAAACGGTGGAAATATAAGAAATAATGAAAATGGCAAAAAAAAAAAAAAAAAAAAAAAAGATCTTTATTTAAAGCGTCGTATTAAGAAAGGTGCAATCATTTATAATATATATACATATAGTGAAACCTCGTTAATATGAATCTCAAGGGGAATAAAAAAAATTATTCATGTTATCAGTAGTTCGTGCTACCAGTAACTAATATACGTATAACTAAACTAATCTTCATTTTGACGGGGATTGTTGAAACAGTTCATGTTAAAAGTAATTCACGTTAACAAAGTTCATGTTAACGAGGTTCAATTGTATATATATATATATATATATAAATAATCAGACATATGCTTCAATGGTTTGCTTTATAAAATACCGAAATGAAACTCTATAAATATAATTAAAACAATTTTATACAGCGATGTATTGATTTCAATTGATTTGTTTGATGTAGGGATAAAACAAAAATCATTTGTTATGTATAGATGTGATAAAATTTCTAATTTATTACTTGACATGGTTAGTATGCACCTATTTCTCCACTATTTATTTACTAAGGTAATTTATACCAATATGTAACAATGATGAAATTAGAATAAAAATAGTCTTAAAAATAGCATTTAAAAAAAAAATCATCATCATCATCATCATCATCAACTTCAGGGATTAGGCATAGTGCCTGATCCGGCTTCATTGTTCAGTCCACCGCTTTCTCGGTCGTCCTCGATCTCTCCTGTCCTTTGGGGAGTAGTCGAGGGCAGCTCTGGGGAACCGTGTTTCCGGCATACGTTGTACATGGTCTTTCCATTTAGTACGATATTCTTGTATTCTGTCACATAAGTTGAAGATCTTTAACTCCTTCCTGATGTCTTCATTCCAAATCTTGTCGAAAATTGTGCAGCCTTTTATAGGTCTCAAATGTCGCATTTCTGTTGCTTGGATTCTCGATAGATCCCGGCTCCCCAAGGTCCATGTCTCTGAACCATAAAGTAAAACGGGTGTGGCCATGACCCTATAGAATTTAAGTTGTGTTCCTTTTCGTGTCTTCTTCCTGAGGGTTTTTCTCAAAGTTCCACAGATGTATTGGAATTTGTGCAATTTCTGCAGTACCTCGTTCTAGTATTGATAAGTGAGATCACAACCTAGATAGGTAAAGTGTGATACTTGTTCTATGACTTCATTTTCAATGACAATTTTTGTACGAATAGGTTCTTTCCCTTTGAAAGCCATAGATTTTTTTTTCTTTTTTTTTTTAATCGAGATTTTCATTCCATAGTCTTGACAAATTTTGTGTAGGCTTTACGTTGATCTTTGTAGATCGTCTTCACATTCCTGGATGATAACCTGGTCATCCGCAAACAGTAGCGTGTTGATGAACATGTCTACTTTTAGCTTAATTCCTGGGGCGGCTGAAGTTTTCCATGTGCGGATGATGTCTTCTATGTAGAGATTAAACAGAGTTGGGAATAGACTAAATCCCTGTCTGAATCCTTGGTTAGTGTCTACTTCGTTGGTTTTGTGTGCGCCGATTAGTATCTTTGTATGTTGATATAAGGACTGACAAGCCTGAATCAAGTGTCGGGGGAATCCCCTACATTCCATGATAGACCATAACTTTTCTCTATTCACACGGTCGAACGCTTTTTCGAAGTCTATAAAAATAGTATGCGTTTCCAGGTTAAATTCTCTACGCTTTTCAATTATCTGTTTTAAAGAGAATACATCGTCTATACAAGATCTTCCTCGTCTGAAGCCAGACTGATCTTCTAAGAGCATTGATTCTGATAATTTCCTTACTCTGTTATTAATTAGTTTGCTGTATAATTTAATAATAATAAGTAAATAATAATAATAATAATAAATCACATGCGCTAGCAATCCTCCGGAATAATTTAGAAATATTAACTCTGTAAGTACATTTTTTTAAAAACAAGTTTTCTTCAGTACAACTACTAAGGAAAAAAAAATGCAAAAATCATAAGTTAAAAAACAATTTTACAGAATAAAATCTCATAATGACGTATAACTTATTCTGGTCTTACAGCATGTATGAATCATGTAAGTTCAATATCCAAGTAACACACGATTTTTAGCACTGCCTTTAATTATAAATGTAAACCTTTATAAATATCTGTAATTTATTAGAAGGATAACTTTGGAAGTTAACATTTAGCAGTTAAATACAAGTAAGTTTTTTATTTTTTAGGAAAAAAAAGCAAAACAATTAATTATGATCACTGCATTTCATTTAATTATATACACTTTATATCATGTAAAATTTTATACATATTTCAGAATTTCATACATTTATGTCAAAAAGAAATCATGAATACAATTTTTGCTTCGTAATATTATACGTAATAAGTGAGAAATTTGAAATTTTATGAAGGTATAATTTAAAATAAAGAAAGTTCATGATCGGTAATTTAGAGGGCAAAAAAATTAATATCAAATTTATTCTTATATACACTTTTACTAATATTTGTATAATAACATTAATACTAATGATACAGCATAATTATATTAATACATAAATATGTAAATAGTAAAGTATATTATTTTTTATTTATAATATTTATAACTTAGGAAATTTATACTAATGCATAGATGACAACATTTTAATTTATTCCGGAGTATTTTTAGCTCCGCCTTAATTTCTCACCACTTTATTTAAAGAAAATTTTCATCCAGAATATAACTTCGATAAAGTAATAAAAATTTACTCTTAAAAGCTCGCCACAAGAGCAGACACCCACAAGTAATTGAAATTAAAATAAAGCTCTCAAAATTAAAAACTAAAGTCTCCCTGGCACACGTTTCTGCCCATAACCCAAGCAGCACCGAAACGTTCTCTGAACGTTCAAAAATTGTTCTGGAAACACGTTCTAAGAACGTTCACTTTGAACGTGTTATAGACGTCTATCTGTCCATCTTGAAGACGTACAATAGTACGGTTCAGAGAACGTACAATGAACGTGTAACTATCACCATCGGTGTTATAGAAGCGTTCTGAGAACGTTCTATGTATACGGTCTCAGAACGTTCTAAACGTTTTCAGAACGTTTTCAAAACGTTATACACATTTTCAGAACGTTCCAGAAAATGTACTGTAAACGTTCCAAAATAGTGTAGTTAAAAAAAAATAAAAAAAAAAATAAAAAAAATATGACGTCTTTATAAAAAATCAGCTCAGTACGAGCTTTTAGAAGTAAAAATTACATAGCTGATGACGAATAATGATACAACACATGAACAGGGATATGAATAACTTTTTATTTCAATTCAAATAATGTTTGAGAAATTTTAACATACTTACTATTCCTTTAATTTCAACGTATATGCATCAAAAATTCTATATTCTATGACAATTTTCCCCAAAAAATGTCATAACGTCTCT
Source organism: Salticus scenicus (assembly GCA_963930645.1). NCBI lineage: Eukaryota > Metazoa > Arthropoda > Arachnida > Araneae > Salticidae > Salticus > Salticus scenicus. Next base: position 207,831,286 of record OZ005659.1, on the reverse strand, counting down.
TTATACCTTAAAAAATTTCTTAAATTTTTGAAATTTTTAAAAATTTCTTTTTTTCCCCTAATCTGAAGATAATGAAGTTGTAGTATTAATTACAAAACTTTGAATACACACCATAAAATGCAAGAACTCGCCCCAACTGTTTCGGGTCAAAAGAAGACACAACCTTTCATCAGGCGAACATTGTAGGCACGAGAGCTGCAAACAAGCACGTTGAGTGTGTTGAATGTGTTGCCGCTTTGTTTGTAGAAGCCGTGCTTTGTTTGTAGTAGTTGCGAGTTCTTGCATTTTATGGTGTTTATTCAAAGTTTCGTAATTAATACTATAACGTCCTTATCTTCAGATTAGGGGAAAAAAGAAATTTTTAAAAAATGCAAAATTTAAGGAATTTTTCAAGGGATATAGACACGTTATGACACTTTTTGGGAATTACTGTCATAAAATATGGAATTTTTCATGCATATACGTTGAAATTAAAGGAATAGTAAGTATGTTAAAATTTCTCAAACATTATTTGAATTTAAAAAAAAAGTAATTTATATCCCTGTTGCTGTGTTGTATCATATTATTCTTCCTCTGCTATGTACAACTAAACTCTTGATTTATTTTGCTTGTTTTAATCCTTGTGATTCCGAATGCGTCATCCTATGATTAATGTTTGTTTTTCATGGTTGTTTTCTGTTTGATTCTCTGATTTCTTGAAGTAAATAATTTATTCCAATTTATTCTTCATTTCTAACTTCAATTAATTTCTTGTACGATAGGGTGCCCGCTAGCAATTTGCTATTATAGCTGCTAACGAACGAAATCGTACATTGGTGCTCAACGACGAAAAGGGTCACCCCTGACGAGTTTTTTTTTTTTTTTTTTTTTTTCCTACCATTCTAAGCTTTTCCTAAAAAAAATGTTTAAAATGCAGTCTTAATTTTTTATTTCCTCGTTGCTTGTTTGTATCTTTTGATTTGAGTTTCATGTGGTTTTTACGCACCGGCAAAATTATTAAAATTACAACTAACAATATAGGAATAAATTTATGATTAGACTGAAGTTAAATAAAATAAAAATAAATAAATAAAAAATAAATGCTTCAATAAATCACAATCAGTCACCCAAGGTTATTTAAATTTGTTGTAATTTCCTTCTCATTGACCTATGTGGTTTCAGGGATCTTATATCTGTTGCTTGGCTTTAACTAAAATTAAAAACTCATTTATACATATATATATATATTACATTTTACTTTTTTAAATACAGGGTGCAAAGCATTGTGACAAGAATACCTTTATCTCGGCAACTATTGGTCGCAAATATATAGTTTCACTTACAAAATGTTTTAAAGAATATGAGCATTTGTGGTATAACATGTTTAAATTTAAAATATCTATTTTTTCAAAATTGCAAAAAATAGCTTTTTACATAGTCCCAGATCCCTATAGTCATATTTAGAAAAACTGACACTCATCCTAACAAAAAGTTTAATTTCTATTTTCCCAAAATGGAACAAGATATTTAAAGTTTGGATTTTCTAACATATTTCGGCCTTCAATAAGGGATCGGTTTAAAAATTCTAATTGGACTTTGTTTGCATTTTCCCTGGGTTTATTAAAGAATTTTTCATTGACTTTTTAATAAAGCCCGAGAAAATGCGAAATAATCCTAAATTTTGAAACTAACTATCTCAGACAATTTTGGGTGCACAAAAGTGAAACTTTTTGTGTTATATAGGTTTTTTAGGTTGGAACTCAACTTTCACTATTATTGTCATGAAAATTGTATAAAAATTATCAGTTTTTGTGATTTTTAATAAATTGATTTTTTAAATTTAAACATGTCATATAATGAATTCTTACATTTTTTTTTAAATACATTTTCTTATTGGAGGACGTCTGAGACCAATTGTTGCGCAAATAAAGGCCTGCTCTCGACTTATATTCTAAACATTTCTGGGTACTACTTTGTAAGTCAATGGATAGTTTATAAATATATTTGAATGCTGAAGTTCATAGAAAGTTTTAATATTCCAACATAAAAAATAATTTCAAAAATGAATGTACCAATACACCGCTAAAATAATATATAATTGAGTTTAGAATATATTGTTAATTTATAATAATAAGAAATTGAAACAAAAAATTAAAAATTAGTTAGAAGGAGGAAATTTTAAAAATTTCCAAATACTTAAATACATATATATATTTTTAATCAAAATATTTTTCTAAAATATTTAACATACTTCATATTTTTAAATTTCAGTGCATGTGTGTATAAATATTTTCAGTTTACAGCAACAGTTTACAAAAATGATGTTTGCAGGTATTTAAATTTATTCCACATGGCAATGTAATTGGTATTCTTTAAATGTTTAAATTTCTTTAAATTGAGTCAACGCAATTTTTACCTCATTTGATGTAATTATGCTATCATGACATATTAAATAATTGATAAATGTAAATATTATTAGTATTAATAAATAATATAGTAAATCGTCCTTTTTTTTAAGCAGAATATCTTTTTTTTTATAAAGATGTGGAATAAAATTGAATTGAATCTTTGTTTTATTATGCAGTTAAACAATTTCATATATTTTATTTAATAACAGTAAAGAGATATTTAAAATTGTAAGTCGGTGAAACTTAGGATATTATTTTAAAAATGTGCAATTTGCATAACCTAGATTGTATATATATTATCATATAAACATTAAATAAATACTTCAGAATTTAAAAAAGAAAAGAAAAAAAGAATTACGAACCTTCTGAATTTTCATAAGAATTTTCTTCAAGAAAACACCCTTCCAACTAGCATTTTAAAATACACAATGACCAGTCGGAAGGGCATTCACTTAAAATTAGCTCTTATCTTGTAAAGTCTTTGTGACTTCTTCATACTTCATTCAGAATTATAATAACCAAAAATAGTTATTTTAACAAATTCCATCTCAGAAGACTAAATTAATAAAATGAATCCATAATTTCTAAGCGGTTGTCTGTAACAGGAGCAGTTTTTTCTGCGATTCAACGTTGCTTTCAAGTATCAAAAGTTAGGCTTAAGAACTTACGCAGATATGAAAATGATTGTTTAATTTATATTAAAATAAGACTTTAATAAATAGAACATAGAGAATATTACAGGTTAAAAATATTACATTTTTACCTTTTCTAAAGCTTATCCTAGTCTTTATAACGCGAAAACTGAACGAATCAGATTACATGTTTTAAAATAACTCCTCACATAACGACACGACTTTCCGAAGACCTGGCGCCGGAGCCTGGCTGCAGTTGCACGGTCAGCGAAAATTAAATAAATGCAATCCACAGATGTCGATGTTATCATCTGCTCTCCCTTCTTGCATCCGCAATAATCATGTTTCAAAGTTCAACATTTGAAACAGAAATTTATTAAGCATTTATAGCTGTAGAAAACATATAGTCAATATTTTAAGGAAAAATTTAGTGGAGTTAAACAATTATTTAAATTTTTATAAAGTATTTTAAAAACTTATGAGATCACTTTATTTTTCCATTTTAAAATCTCGAATTAAACGGAAAAGCATATTTTGTTTTAGTGTATATTTCAGTATTGAACAAAATATTCAGTGAAAATAAATAAAATAAAATAAGACCAATCAAACAGAGTAATGATTTAACAACATGATCAATATTGATAATTTATCAGTAACATTTAAACTTAAATAGAACCATAACTTAAAGAAAAGAAGAAAAAACTCATTTCTGTAACTTCCCGATGAGTATTAGAGACCGCGAGGTTTTAGTTCGCGAGGTTCTAGGAAGTGTTGGTTTCGATTCCTGGTCACGCTCGTCGACTTAGGTTTTCGGAGTTTTCCCGTGATTTTCTTTGAAACTCGCGTAAAGCACTATATTACTTATTCAATAACACCCGTGATTAGCTTTTTGTATCTAAACTCTGGGTCTCTCTAGATTTTCATGACAGAAGACAATCATTTTTATGCTGTATAGAAGATCTTAGAAAATGTATTTTTCTAAGGGTTTATTATTATTACTATTACAAATGAAAAAAAAAAAAAAAAAAAAAAAAAAAAAAAAAAAAAACGGTAAATTTGTTTTAAATCATCAGAAAACGATGTTTCAATTATTAGTTTTAAGGGTGATATCGAATTCTTTTGAAAGATAATCATAGTGAAAATTTTTATCCACTCCTCCCCCATCCCCCAGGGATGATGTATACTTATTCCTAGGGGAAAAAACAATGTCCTATGAATAATAATAATAAAAAAAAACTGTTTGACTATTACTCGTTATACATCCAAATTGAATCAATAATATATATCAAATGTATGTCACGCAGAAGGTTTGGTGAGTATATATATTACAGAAGCTGATAGATAGCCTTTCTGTGAATGGAAAATTTTGGAACGTGGCAGTGCCACCTGTCGTCCGATATGCACCCAAAGGCAATCTGTAGAGTTTTACGTAATATTAATTTCACTTACCAAATTTACAATATTTATAAATCACAGAAGTTGAGATTTTCCTTTTCCGTTATGAGATTAAATTGCAACATAGCCACACCACCTGTTGGCCGATGTGCATCCAAAATGGACCAGTAAAGCTTTACATAAAATCGATTTCACTTATAACTTCAGTGTATCACAAAATTTATTGTTAAATCACAAGAGTTAAAATATTGCCTTTCCGTTAAAATGATTAAATTGCAGATTAGCAACGCCACCTGTTGGACAATGTATACATCCAAATTGTATTAGCAGAGTTTATGATGATATATGCCAATATATCAAATTTAATGCATTTGTACACTATAGAAGCTGAGATATAGCCGTCCCATAAATGGAGGGATTCATTGCATAGCACCGCAATCTATCGGACGATATATCCCAAATGAAATTCAAATAAACTCCAATTTAGGGCAAGATCTAATATTGTTACAAGTTTGGTTGAATTCCATACATTGATTCCTGAAATACAAAATCCACAATTTTTTTCCATGAGTTTAAAATTTTGTAATTTTTTTTCACCTCACCGCTACTGATTATTGAGAAGCATTCTTTACTGACGTGCTAACAAAACGTTAAACTGAAAATGTAAAAAATGCTCTATTCTCTATCATGCTAAAAATTATAAATTTCGAATAACTTACGAAGTTTTTAAATTAGAATGTTGCAAATCTCTCAATAAGATTCTTATCAATATCATAAGTAATATTTTGAAACTGGTCCGATCTCTCTGCAATCATTTGTTCTTGAGATATCGTGTACATGAACTAACGGGCTAGCACACTAATAGGTGCGGAAGCCGATACACATTAACAGATGCCATACCAGCCTTTTGACTTCCGGATTCCTCACGCCACAAAACGTGTAAAAAAATCAAAACTGAAGTCAAAAAGTTTCATGATTAACCTATTTTCCCTACCAATAGTACTAAAAAGTCATTTTGGCATATTCGTTATAATTACACTGTTACAGAACGTGTTATGACGGTGTCACACTTGAACGTTCTATATAGAACTAGAATTGTACGTTTTATAGATGGTACAAATCAAACATTTTCAGAACGTTCTAAATAATACTATTTCTGAACGTGTTTTAGAACGTTCTTTTGACACGAAACACGGTGTTTGAACTATTGAAACAGTTATTAGACGTTCACAGAACGTTCCTGTGCTACTTGGGAAGGGGGTCGTCGGAAATGAACTAGCGGACTCTCTTGCAAAATCAGCAACAGAATCTAGTGACATAGCCTATTCACTCCCAGCTCCCCCTTCCTTCATAAAATATCACCTAAATCAAAAACTAATTAATGACTGGCAGAGTCTCTGGAGTGTGTCTCCAAAAGGGAGATATACTCACGAGCTAATACCAAATGTCTCACTCAATATTTGGGACCTCTCTCCGGAAATCTCTGCCTTTCTGTCCGGTCATGGCCCCTTCCCCAAATACCTACACAGATTTCATTGCCGACGATCACCCTTATGTTCATGCGGTGAGGAGGGGATTGCACAACATTACTACTTTCACTGTCAACTTACAATACCTTACCATTTAAGGAACCCTTATCCTAGACCAGCAACCTGGCTGAACAATATAATAACTAGAAAGCCCCTACGGCTCAAATTAAAGCGCATCTATGCCTTCCTTCAAGATTTATCAAATTCAACAAACTAAATTCCTTCTCTATCTTTCCTTAATTTTTCCTCCTCTCCTACATGGCGAATACTGGTCATGTCTGATGCTACAGAAATCCACTGAAGTGCTCTCGGAAAGCAATCATCCTGCGCATGATGTTGCTAACCAACATTGTTCTTAGGGTGTTTGGGCTTGATATAAAGACTGCGAGAACATTGTATAAAGACTGTGAAATTTGTACATTACCTGAATGAACTTTGTAATTAGACTTCCACTTGGCTCCGGTCCTCTTCACTTTCATGCAACTTTGTCGCCTTTTGTCACGGGAGAGCTCTGCTCTGGCGACCTTTGTAATTTTTTTTTTCCTTTTTTTTTTTTTTTTTTTTTTTTTTTTTTTTTTTTTTTGTTATTTGCTATGCAATAAACAACGGGGGAGGCTAAACCTTTGGAGACGGGCTCTTCTGAATCTCCACAGTGGCTTTGGAGCCCCTCTCTAAAGGTTAAAAACGCTCAAAACCACTGCATAGTGGTGAGCGGCTTCTTTCTGTCTTAGAATCTTAGAATCTTAGAAGTAGTATGAAACAAGGGCGGGACTGAAAATACTCCGAGATAAATTAAAACGTTGGCAGCTATGTTAATGGCATCCTAACACGCCTTATTCTTTTTGTGACTTTTTCAACACCTCAATAATATATAATTCTACACCTTCCCGAATTGATTTTAGAGATGTTTTAGTAAAATATACGAAGAAATAAAACTTTAAATGCATAACCAACGGAATATTTTTAATACATTTTTTATATTCGATATAATTTTTAGAAATTTTATCTCTCAATGTGTTGTTTATTTTTTTTATTTTATGATATCTTTGTAAATATTAATAAATAATAGCTAAAAAAACAATATTTATATTGAAATCCCTATTCAAACAAGCTACACAAACAGAAATTAAGAACGAAAAAAAAATCATGTCATTATGATACTCTCACGTTACATAAATTGAGGAAATAAAAAGGAAAAATATAAATAAAATGACTTCATTAACAAATAAAAAATATATAAAATAATGATTTTTTTTTTTCCATACTTCAACGAAACAGTAGTATGATTCTTATTTTAACCTAGCTTGTTTTGTGCCCTAAAGCTCGGTTGCAAAGAATAGATATTTTCCACTAGAGAGAACAAAAAGGGCTCTTTGCTCTAAAGTATGACATATGAAAGTTCTTATAGGATACTCTTATTTTATTCCAAAGAGAAAAAGTATAAAGGAAATATCTTCTTCTTCTGAATGTTTCGTATAAGCGTAGAAAAGAAATTTTAGTTTGTTATCTTTTGAAAAGAAAAGAGAATATAATAAATTATGTTAGATCTTTGCAATATAAAAAAAAAAAATAATTTCTCACAGGTGAATTGAACAATTACTAAAAGTACTACAATTGAAGTGCAACGTATAATTACTATACTATAATGCATTGCATTAGATCTTTGCAGTAAAAAGTAAAGGCAGTAATTTCTAGCAATATAAAGTATTAAATTAATAAATTGAATTGAAACCATTTTTGTTTAAAATTATTAAAGGAAATCTAATAAAAAGTTTAAATAACTTTTATGCTTACATATAAGTATTAGTTACGGTACAAACTTGATAAAATGCACACTTGAAAACATACATGTTAAAATTTTATCTTATTTTAACTAACTTCTTTAAAGTTTTTCTTAAATAAATTAAAAATTCAAATAAAAGAAATAATAATAATAATAATAGTATTATTGTTATGTTTTTGTATCTAAAACAAATTACATATTTTATAATTAAAGTTACAAACTTCATGTAATGAATTGTTATAATTCATATAATAACCTAGTTATAGCTGCCAAATTGTCCTTTTAAATATTAGTAGCTATTGACAGTTTTGTATTTACTGTCTATTGATCAGTAAACATAATCTGGCTCTTTCTCAGTATACTTATACAACTAAGTATTGAATCACAATTTAATGGAATGATATAAGGCTAAAGTTAAAAAAAAAAAAAACACTGGTTAAGTGCAGATCTGATAACATTTCTAACTTATTCATGAGCATTGGTAACACACGGTTCTTATTTATTTATTTATTTATTTTCACACCATTTATTTTATAAAATAATTCTATCGAATTTGGTTCAACGATTACATTAGAATAAAAGTACTTTTCAAGCAATTGTCATTGGGGAAAAAAAAAAAAAAAAAAAGTTGGGTACTAACAATTTTGTGGTTTAAGTTTGAAATGTTACCAACTCTGTAAGTATATGTCAATTTTTTAAACCAACTATTGTTTAATAGTACTACTTAGAAAGGAATGCAGAAAACGTAATTTAAAACAAATTTTCAGAATAAAATCGTATAACAGGGCTTCCACAGCCGACATTTTTTGATTATTTTTGTATCATTATTTCCATATCCTAAAATTTATAATAAATTTATGCAATCAAGCTGGGGATTTACCTGTATAAATATTTTACAAATTTTATTTATTTCATTTTATTTATTTATTATTTATTTTATTTTTTGGAAATAGTGGTACGGAAAGAGTATAAAAAAGGGCGCCTGTGGCAGTCCTGTACAAGAACGTATTCAGTTATTATTTTTCGCTGTCTTACATCAAGTAAAGTTATACTATTTCCATGTCTAAATCCCGAAAATTTTAGCACTTTTCTTAATTATAAATGTAAATCTTTATGATCGGCTGAAATTTATTAGCAGACGACTTTCAGAGAATTCAAATCTTAAAATTTGAAATACTTGACAGTTATGTGACAGTTATTTTTCAAAAGAAAATAATTAATTACGAACATTTTTCTTTTTCAGTTATATACATTTCATTTTATATGCATTTTTATATGCATTTCAGTATTTCATGCATTTATATCAAAATTAAATCTTATGTAGACTTTTTGCTACAAGATATTGTATGCACACTTGGCAACATTTAAAACTTTTAAATCACGCTTATCCCTACTATTTTTAAGTAGAAATTAGTATTATTAATTATTTATGATTAATTAAAGTTAAAATTGTCATATAAAATATTTCTGGTATAAATCTGCCGCCTAAATTAGAAATATTGGTAGCAATGTATATTATATACTAACCCGTTAGCAGTCGCTATAGACAGCGCCACCTATTACAAATTGCGCACTTTTTATTTAACTGTCACCAATAATTTTAAAAAGCGATGTGATCGACGTTTCTTCGGGTTTATTCGCGTTTTATGTGTATCAAATGCCACTTCTAAAACTTTTGGGTGGCTATAGAGTAAAAAGAATTGCCAACACTTAAGGATGGGCTGCAAAACGACCAGCGGGCGACTACTAACGGGTTAAGCAAAAAATATGAGTTTTAATGAAGCTACTATTTAAATTGAAGAAGGCTCTTGGTCATTAATTTAGGAAATAAAATAAAAAGTTAATTTTATTTTATTTTGCTTTAATAATAAAATATACAAAATTATATTAATACTACTCTATTCTGAAAATGCTTTTTAATAGGCATAATTTAAACGAGTTTCTGGAATAATTATCGCCTAGAAAAATTACACAAAATATGTACTGACCCGTTTTTTTTTTTCGGACACGTTTATCGTTGTATTAATGCAGTAATTTCCTTTCTAATCAATCGTGGAAATATTCAACATAATGTTATTTATGAATATAATTTTGAAGAATTGCGAAACAAAATACAGAAAACATACACACTGTTATAATTATTCGCAGAAACAAAGATTTGAAATCCCAATCAGCGTTCGTACGGCTTTCTTTTCTTTCTTTCTTTCTTTTTTTTTTTTTTTTGTAGGACTCATCCCTTAGTACTTTTTACTTTCACTTACCCATAAGGTAGAGAAAGTATTGTTTTTGGGTCAAATTTTCGAATGCGAGATTTTGTTATATTTACACGTTTTGAGGTCCCCTGAATACGAAAATCATGTTTTTAGCAAATGGTCTGTGTGTCTGTCTGTGTGTCTGTCTGTTATCAGCATATCTCAAAAACAAATTATGGCAGAAAGTTCAAACTTGGTATTCTAAATGTGTATCATACAGGGAGGCTACAGTAAGCTTTTCGTTAAGATCAAGCAAATGGTTCGTGTACAGGAACAATCAAGAGAATTCTAATACATTACGTCTATGGGGGAAATTGCAGGAAAGTAGACTTTAACGTCTATAGACTCAACTAAACCAAATGAAACGAATATATATTTTTTGTAATAGAGATAGTTAACTGGGAAAAAAATTTTGTGTATGTAGGAGCCTCGCCTCCCCCCCTGGGGGGGAAGTCCCCCCTCGAGGGGAGTAAATTTTCATAATGGGTATCTTTCAAAAGAGATCGCCAATACCTTTAAAACGAATGGTTGAACCATCGATCTGCGATAATTTAAAAGAAAGTTATCGATTTTTTTTTTTTTTTACTTTTAATGAAAAAAAAAAAAAAAAAAAAAACTTAGAAAAAAAAAAATCGTTTTTTTTTTTTTTTTTTTTTTTTTTTTTTCCCTTTTTTTTTATGATGAGAATAAAATGGACTTCTTTTTTGGATATTTGGTGTTATACCACTTCTCTAATATGGAAATCGTCTGCATTATCATAAGAGATATTTTTTTAAATAATAATTTTAATAAATTATTTTTTAAAAACAGAATTGTTTTTTAATAACCGAATTAAATTCTATGTAAATGGAGGTGCATTAATGAAACAGGGTGTTGAGGGGGGCGGTAGCCCCCCTCACACAGAACTAATTATCATATAAAACTCTTCAGAAGCCTAATATGAACTGTTTAACACAGGTTTACATAACAGTACTCGTTATCTTACCTTTTAATCTGCAACCGGTATTTATAGTGTTAAATTTCAGGGTAAGAGAAAGTCGTGTGAGTGACACACCATACTATTTCATAGTAAATTTCTTTTGTCTATTGGTTTATATTATAACAACAATTACTGTACAAAATCAGTTTTTGGATAGATCATGAGAATTGTAGAATCGTACAAACCATGAAAAACTACGGATTATTTTTAATGTTTATACATGAGGAGCAAACATTCAAACCGTGTTTTCTCCTTCGGACACAATTTTATAGACAACACAAAACTAATAAATTATAACTTAAAATCTACCGTAATTTCTCGTAGATAAGTCACAGATAAGATGTGTCATTTCTCCACCAGAAATTTTATTTAATAGAGAAATCTATACTTTTTCGAAGGAAGAGCTCGTAAAAATATAAATTTATTTATCAATTGAAATTTCTGGTGCAAAGCTGGATTATATAACCTGCGGGGTATCTAACAGAAATTACGGTAATTATCGTTTGTTTAGATGTATTACTAGATGCAAGTAAAATATGTAGATTGTCTAGGAATTTATGTAGATATACTATTTTTATGTTAAATTTAAAGAAAAATCACCAACTCATTTTTTTTTTTTTTTCAGAAAACACGGTTTGTGTGTTTGCTCTTCATATATATTCAGTATTATCTTTAGAAATTTAATCTCAAGATTTTTGTTTATTTATTAATCTATATTATAATATTATTCGTAAAAATGAATAATTACTAGTTAAGTGCTAGTTACTAGTTAATAATTACTTTTAAAATTAGTAATTACTAGTTAAGTGCTAGTGAATAGAATGCTCTATTCAAACAAGCTACTTGATCAGAAATATTAAGAGAAATAATAAAAGAAAACAGCATATATATATATATATAAACTACATAAAAGAATAAAAAATATATAAAATAAATTGTTTGTTTCAGTACTTCAGCAAAATAGAAGTATGATTCTTATTATGACCTAGGTTGTTTTGTGCCCTAAAGCTCGATTGCAAAGAATAGATATTTTCCACTAGAGAGAACAAAAGGGGCTCTTTCCTCTAAAGTATGACATATGAAAATTTTTATAGGATACTTTCGTTTTATTCTAAAGGAGAAAAAAATATAAAGGAAATATCTTCTTCTTTTGAGCATTTCTTATAAACATGGCAAAGAAACTTCAGTATCTTATCTTTAGATAAGTAAAAAAAAAAAAAAAAAAAAAAATAGATATATATATATAATAAATTATGTTAGATATTTTCCGTTCTAAGTAAAGACAGTAATTTCTAAAATAAAGAAAAAAAGAAAAAATAAAATCAAATAAAAACATGTATAAAATTATAATAAACTTAATTGAAAGTATATTTGTTGAAAATTAATGAAGGAAATCTAATGAAAATTATAAATAAATTTTAATATTTTGACTTAATTCAAGGTATATATATTAGTTTCGGTACAAACTTGATAAAATGTACATATAAAAAATTATATATGTTAATGTTTTATCTTTTGTTATTTAACTTCTTAGAGGTTTTGCTTCAATAAATTTTAAAACTAAGTATGAGAAATAATAGTGATAGTAATAATAACAACATTATATTTTGCGTATTTAAGCAAACTAAACACTGAGAAAAAACAATTTGACTGACATCTAGACTCTAAATCGTGGCTCTAATAAAAATAGTTCCATGACATTCTTATAAATTCTAGCTCGCTTTGTTTGCGAGTTGTAAGAAACCCTATTAGAATTCTTGACCGTTTTCCTATATTATGGTGGTCAACCTCATTTTAAATCTGTATAAATAAATACGAACACAAGAAACGAGTTTTAGAAACTATAATTTTGTTTTATAACCCACTTCTAGTGAATCAACGAGAATTTCTCGCAGCACAAACGATTCATAATATTAATAATATTGTTTCCCAATCTAGAAAACTATAGACTAGAAATTCTCAATCATTTAGTCTATCCAGGTCATTTGTTTACCTTATACGCATAACTCGGAAATCTATATTTCTAGTTAAGGGATTTACAAAACGACTACTTATTCGTTGTAGATAAAAACGGTATATTTTTTGTCAGTGAATACCTTGATGTTCTGACTATAATCCGCGGCAGTGTATAATCCATTGATTGAAATTCCAGGTTATTTTTTACAGATAAATATCATATAATCCCCTGCAGTCTATAATCCCCAAGAGAAAATTCTCTCTGAAAAGAATCTGATATTATCCACAGGAACTTGGGAGTGCATTTTCCTTTTCTTGTAGGCTTTACAAGGAAATAACTTAATATGGAAATATAAGAAATAATCTAGTTAAAAAAAAAAAAAAAAAGACTAGTTAAAATTTAAAGCAACATTATATGTTAAAACCTTATAAACGTTTGAACCGGATTTTCGTAACTCAAATAGACACCTTTGAAACGGTTTGAGATCAAGCAAGAAATCTCTCCCCAAATCGTGCGAGACGTAAAATTGTAACTATGAAATTGTAACTATCTTTAAAATCATGAATCTAGAGTAGTCAAAAAGACTATTTTTTTAGACAAAAAAAATTTCATTTTAAGTCGAAATACCACTTGAGTCGACACGCTGAGAGGATTTTAATAATAATATTTGTTATAATTATTTTGAGAAAACGAAATCGTGTAAAATACTGAAAATTTGGAAGAAAACTATGTAATTACACAATAGTAAAGAAAAAATTCCGAACTTATGTAAAATTAAGAACAAGTTAAACTCAACAAACATAGAAAAAATAATAATAAATATAATGATTTTACTAAAACGTATTAAAACTTAGAATATTGAAAATTAAACTTTCTTATTTCGTTGTTTTAATATAGTTCGGTATTCATAATCGCTTTTAGTATAAAAATTTCAGTATCTGAAGCAATGACGAAATTTGTTAAATTAAGATATTGAAAATGCGTAGTTACTCTAGATTATAAAACTTTTATTATTATTACTATTATGATTTTTATAAGAATTATTTTTGGCATTTTGTAAGTGGTGTAAAATAAAAATTCCCCAATGTCACGTGGTGCTGTTTAACCTGGTTGGTTGGATTTTACGTCGCACTAGTGGTGCGCAATGGGCAATGGGCGACGGTCTGGGACTCTAGAGGTAGTCCGGAGACATGGCATCACAATTTGGATCCTCCACGGAAGGGATAGCCTTCCCGTTTGGTGACCCCAGTGATATAATTTGATGGGGACATAGAGGACATTGCGGCCAAGACAAATTTTGCGTGCACCAGCTACCATTAAAGTACACGACGGTCTTTGTCCGACTCGAGTATCGAACCCGTAATCTACCAATTACGAACCCGGTGCTCTACCGACTGGGCTACCGCGTCCGCTGAATAACCTGGGGTACAAAAAAAAAAAAAAAAAAAAAAAAAAAAAAATTAAACATATTATACGAAAGCATACAGTCAGGAAAATAGAGTATTTTATTTCATAATAGGATATTGTAATATAAGGGATTGATATAATTCACATAATTACCCGATAACAAAAAACATCGACAAATGATCCCTAAGCGTTTACACTTTTACGATATATGTGCTTTTTTTCATTTATTAAATTTCAAGAAATATTGTTTGCATTTCTATAATTTATACACAAGGGGTGAGTTACATTGTGAAACTGTTATTCAATGATTATGTTTTCTTACTCTTACGCGATTTTTGAGTAATTTTAATTCGAAATATATCACTATTCAAGCTTTAAAAGTTTTTATAAAGCATTTTCTTTTAATTATTAAAGTGAAAAAATAAATAAATAACTGTTTCGTCTAATAAAAATACCTCACTACCATTATTCAAATAATCCATATTTATAAGTTTCAGTTTATAATATCACACATCATTTTGCAATATTAGTTACAATCGTTTGTTATAATGTTTATAACAATTTATTTGTCACATTTAAAAATATCTTTTTTTTTTTTTTTTTTTAATTTCCTATAATAATAATAATAATAATAATAATAATAAAAAGCTTTTACAGTATATATTAGTCGGACTAAACTGACTACGTGTAAAAACTGAAATTCAGAAGATTTAATTTAGAATACTATATAATTATGCAATATCCTTCTCGTAACAACATATAACCAACTATCCATATTCTCCCTTCGAATAAAAACAGAAATAAGATAAGAAAAACAAATTTTCCCAAACAATTATCATTATAACATTACTTTTAATGAAAATACAACAGAATGCTTATGCGTAGCCCTGTATACTATCTAAAAAAATTTAAAACTCCAAAAATATATTTCATTACAACTATAGAAGAAGGAAGCTCTTAAAAAAATATTTATGTTCATTATTTATCAAGAGCATGCCTTAAAACTGATTTTTGTGTTCATGGAGTCACATGACGTGTAATTATAGATAAACAATATTTCAAAAATTTGGCCATGAATCAATAACATGTCAATTATATTTGCATAAGAGAAATTAAATTTAATGCGGAATATACTTTAGCTACTTCTGAGGGGAAAAAATATTATCATGAGGAGAGGAAGAGGGGGAGACATCATAATCTAGGCGACATTAGCATTAGCGACACTAGAAATATATATATATTTTTTTTAATGAGTGATATATATATAAATTGTAATTTACAGGAAAATTTAAAGGTTTGTAAACAAATAATATATATATATATATATATATATATATACATATATTATTATTATTATTATTATTATTATTATTATTATTATTATTACTATTGTTTTTGGCAATTTCTTTCTTTTTCCTTTCTTTTTTTTTTAACAAAATTTAGTCGAGGTATAAAAGTGATAATTGACTATGCGTACATATTCGCAGTTAGTACGCAAAATTTAAACCAATCATAGAAAACAATTAAAACCAATAATAGGTCATTGTAACGTAAATTGTAAAATACAATAATACAAACTTTGATAAAGAAATTTTAAAAACTATTTTAAAACACAGTCAGATTTCTAAGTAACGTAAAGTTACATTTAACCGTTAAAAGTTTTCAGAAAGCTTTAATCCGAACAATCTTCTCAATAGATTCTGACATTTGAAAAGAACTTAATGTTGTCCCCTTTCACTTACGTCACATTATATCTTTTCCAAAATAGTTACTTCTAACAGAAATTTCCATTAAATAAATAAATAAATAATAGTAATAAGGAAAACTATTTGTTATTTATGAAATAAGTGATAAATAATAAAACTTGATTCATTTAATACAATTTAAACTTTCAATTTATATTAAATTTAATTTTTAACAATCCTTGGATTCGGTTTTGTCGATTAGATAATATATAATAAGAAGTAATCCAAAGCAATTTCTTCAGACGTCTATTTATTTATTTATTTTTGTAAAAAGCGACTATTTTTATTTTTGGATATTTTCGTATTAAGAAAATGTTCTCACATATTTTATTTTTTATTAGATAACATGAAATATACCCTATGTATTTAAAGAAATGTAAAATGAAAATTTCTTTATCTTTTATATGTATAGTAAAGAAGTATTCGTTGTCTTTCTTTTTACAGTAAGTTATTTATCAAAAAAAAAAAAAAAAAAAAAAAAAGTTAGAATATACAGCACGTTTATACGTTCATTATCTACATTTTACAAGCTTAATTATGTTGAGCTAATATTGTTATGTTTTACATTATATTATATACTGACTTAATTCATGAACTCGAATTTTCATCCTGCATTTGCATAATTCTTGAAAAACTTTCAAAAGTAATAAAAATACTATCACATTTCGTGTCAAAAGTGTCATATTACCATACAATCAATGGACCCATTATGTACGTCGTTATATACAGGGTACCACATTTCAGTACCACGTTTCTGTACCACCTGGTTTCAGTACCACGTTTCTGAACTTCTGTGAGAAGTAGATTGCGTCCTGACAATTCATAACCATACAACAATGAAGGATAATAAATATTGTCCTTGCGCGGTAGTATACACAGAAACATCAGAAATCTAAGACGCCGAGGAATTGAATATTCGTTTTAATAATAAATGAACAATTGCCTGCATTACAATCGGCGGATGGAACATCGAACACTATCATTGACCCTTTTGTTCATGCACATTTAATAATGAAACGAATATTCACTACGGTGGTATTTTTTTTTTCTGATGCTTCTGGATATACCACCGTATCAGGAAATCATTTCCGACCCTCCATACTTATGGAATCGTCTGAATTATTCTGAATCGTCATGATATACGTTACATCTCCTAGAAGTTCAGAAATGTGGTTTTCAAACACCGTGCATACGTAAAGTATATCCTAAAAGCCCAAAATGTTCCAGAAACGTAACAATCATATAACATCGAAACATTATAAATATTTCAGGAACGTTTCAAAATGTGCAGTTTACTTTCAGATTAGTTTAAAAAATATAGAAATGTTCGTGATCGTATAAAAATCCAGAAAAGTAACAGAAATGTTTTAGACACTTAACAGATGTAATACTGAAAGGGGTGAAAGTTTCAGAAAGATAACGGTGAGCATGCTAAAATTTCGTACGATGATGAAAGATCGTAAGCATTTTTCTACGTAACTGAAACATTATGTGCTGTATGTGCATCCGCATGCAATATTTTCAATTTCACGTTTTAATGGGCAAAATATTATTTCGACCTGAAAGAACTAAAAGAACTATCCGTTTTCGTTTAAGAAACGGGGCTACGGAACAATAATAATTTTTTTTTTTTAATTTAAACAATACTTGACTATTCCGGGTGATTCAACATAGATGATACAGCGATTATCTCGTAAAATAAAAAAATATATAAAAATACTTCGAAATACAAATTTGGTGCAAATTTAAAGTACATTTCAAATGTGGTATTTTACTGTACAAGGGGCTGTACACATACTAAAATACGAAATTTAATTTTTATACGTTCCATCCTATAACACGACTTATATTTAGAAAAATATTCTCTTCGCTCTAAGAAGAAAAAAAACTTTTTAAGTGAAAATCATGCTGAATTGTTGCAATTTGAAAATGATGACTTAGATTATTTTATTTTCAGTTTTTGCATTTTTTTTTTTTTTTTTTTTTTTTTTTGTAGATGCCAAAGTGCTCACTTTAGGGGGGGGCGACGGGCGAGGGGTGTTTATCTATGAGATGATAAAATAAAAAAAAATCCTTTATTATAAAATAGCAAGTAAAATCATTCAAACACGTTAAATCAACATTTTTAAAAGCTTAATACAAATTTATATTATTTTGTATTGTTAAAAAAATTAATAGTTAAACTTCTTAGGGGGTCACCTGCAAATTAAAACAAGCTAAGAGAGGAAGAAAATTAAAATACTATCAAGACCGTGGAAAATTTTCGCAGTTTATTTCTTTTTAACACTTTCCAACAAGGTTGAAAAGTGTTAAAGAATTCGGTTTTTCTGTCTGTCCATCTTGTCTGTCCGCGCTCTATCTTCAGGGAATATTCATGGAATTTCTTGAAACTGATATAAGTTATTTGAGTTCACTATCGAATGTTCCCTTATTGGAAATGGAGAGAATAACTTTGCTAGCTTGTGTACGTGGTCACCCAAAAGTATTCCAAAGCATTGTGTTCTATGAGAGGTATTACTATAAATTAATACCTTTCATTCAGACAAGTATTAAAAAAATTGAAATATGTTATTCAAGTTCACTATCGGCAATTTTCTATAGAAAATTAAGTAAATACCCCACTGGTTTGTATAGAGGAACACCCGAAATTATTCCAAAGTATTGCGTTCTATGAGAGAGATTTCTATAAAAAATAAATTTAATTACTTAGTGAAGTAAATCTTAATGAAATTGAAATATATTATTCATATACACAAAAAAATGTTTTCTATAGTGCGATTAATACTAGATTTACAGGGCACGCAAAAACATTTAGTTACGTTAAGGGTTATTATTGGAAAATTGATAGAATTGCATTTTTGCTCACATTAAGCATTTCTATTACTTTTTAACAATTTTTAACTGTGAATATGTTTTCAATTTGCGCATTTGTCTGTCTAACTGTCCATCTGTCTAACTGCCCGTCTACCTTCCCAAGCGTCCGTAAATATTTTCAGAAAAAAAAAGTGATATACTTTATTCAGGTTTACTATATAGAATGTTCCCTATTCAAAATGGCATTAATAGGTCCTCTACAACTGATCTGCGTTCAGAAACGCCCAAAAAATGCCAGTGCATTGCGTTTTGGGAGACACATTCTTATAAATCACATTTAAATGGCTTTTTGTTGTAAAAATCATGAAGAAATTCACAGTTATTGTTAATATTCTAAAATAATATTTTGTATAGACTATGATATGGTATTTATGTATAATTCTATGTCGGGGGAGGGGGGGGGATAACCACCCTCTTTAACCCCAGTTTAAATACGGTGCCTACATTTAATAAAACAAAAATCAAGTCTGTTATTAATTTCCTTGAAAATTGCAAATTTTGATCAACTTTTAAAGTGACAACTAGATATAAAATACAAAGTACCAAATTTGAATTTCCTGCAGTTAAATTTCCTGTTGTTAAATTATGCTGATAATTCATATACACAGATCAACCACTAAAAATTTGACTTTCGTATTCAGGGGCCCAAACACGTGATATTATACGGAAAAAAAGTGATCTTCAAAAAGTGCTTTATTTACAGTTTGGGTATGAGAAATTATTTTTCCGTTAAAAAAAAAATATATATATATATATATTCAAAGCACTTACGCCAATTACATTTAATAGAAAAAAAAAATTTTAGCTTA
The DNA here is from genome assembly GCA_963930645.1 of Salticus scenicus. Classification (NCBI taxonomy): domain Eukaryota; kingdom Metazoa; phylum Arthropoda; class Arachnida; order Araneae; family Salticidae; genus Salticus; species Salticus scenicus. The sequence continues at coordinate 207,811,537 of OZ005659.1, read as the reverse complement.
ATTTTAGTATCTACAAACTATATACAAATGACATTTTATACGTAAATTTAGTGTTATATGTAAAACACGTAACACAAAATGAAATACACTTCCAGCAATTCCCAAGTATAGCTCCAATATATCGAAATACCCTTGGTAACCCTGTAAATAAATGATGAATGATTGCCCTACCACAATCTGCATAAAACATTCTTTTATGCATACAAAAAATATGTCCATTTCATTTTGTTTAGTGCAGCCTATAGATGTTACACTGTACTTAAGAGAAATTTCGCTCATAGACGTATGTATTTGAATTCTCTTGGGTGATCCTGTACACAAATTCTTCGTCTGATCGCAACAAATAGCGTAGTGTAGCATCACTATATGATACGACCGAATTTTGACTTCCTGCTACTATTTTGTCTTCATATATACTAATAACACACACACACACACACAGCGAGAGAGAGAGAGGCCAACCACTAAAAACAATGTGCAAATATAGCAAAAGCTAAATTTCGGAAATTTGACTCACAAACAATACTTTCTCTATACCATCCTATACAGCACAGGATGTTTCAGTTATGTTGCAAAAAACTTACAATCTTTCATTATCGTAACACATTTTAGCATGCTCTCTGCATCCTTTCTGAAAACTTCACCCTTTTGGATCTTCGATCTGTTAAGTGATTGAAACGTTTCTGTTAAGTATCTGATTTTTTGTTACAACCACGGACATTTCTACGTTTTTGAATCTAATCGGAAAGCAAACTGAACGTTTCGAAAAGTTTCTGAAAAATTTAAAATTGTTTCGATGTTATATGACTGTTTTTTATTTTTTTTTTTTTTAGGGATGCACATGAGAATGTATGTAAGAGAATGTATAAAGGAAATGAATTTGAAAATTCACTTTTAGTACATAAATTATTCATAAATTTGTTTGTTAAATTATCAATGAGTATTCTCGTGTGTATTCAATCGGGGAAAGACACACATTACAGGTTAATATAGTCGTCTTTTACTGGATGAAAAAGAATCCCCCATCCATCACGCTGACCAATCTATGTCTTATTACAAAATCTATAGTAATTTCAATTTTTCACTTTTGATACAACGCTGTAATACTTGGCTAAAAATGCTACAATTTTCAAATTGCAATATCTCAGTGAAATTTTCACTTAGAATGATAATTTTTTTTTCTATTTTTTCTTCTTAGACTGAGGAGAATATTTTTCTAAACATAAGTCATATGAGAGGATGGGTCGTATAGAAATTAAATTTCGTATTTTAATATGTATACAGTCCTTTGTACAAAAAAAAAAAAAAAAAAAAAAAAAAAAAATGTTGTACCTGAAATTTAGTCTTTATTTGCGCCAATTTTGTATTTGAACTTTCTTAGTTTACGATATATAATCTCTGTATCATCTATTTTGAATCAACCGGTATACATACATACGGAAATATTGTCAGAGTTCCTGGGACAAATATTGATGTGCTCTTTGAATCTTATAGAAAGAATAATATTACTGAAAACATTAAAAATAGAGACCAAATATAAGAAACATAATCAAACAATACATATGTATTGTGACATACACAGTCTGTGTTATAGCCATAACGATCTGCGCATGAGCAGATAATCGAAGACCCACTGTGTGTGAGGGAAATAAATGGGAGTCGGCGAGAAGATGCCGAAGTGAGCAGTGTATTGTGCCAGCTGGTGAGCTGGAAAGAAAGACCACTTGACGAATTTTTTTGTAGTGATTCGAGAATTCAGCGATATGATTTTTAATTTTCCTATCAATTTAATTTTTGTGTGATTTACATGTTTCTGTGTTCCTGTGTTGTGTGTGAATAAAACGTGTTGTGTCTACAAAAAGGTTCTGATGTATCCTCGTCTTAACACGTTACAGTATATATTGTTCGATTATATATATATATATATATATATATGTGTGTGTGTGTGTGTGTGTGTGTGTGTATGTATGTATAAATATACCGGGTGATCCAAAAGTCACGACAAACTTTAAAAATGAATAATTCGAAAACGAATCAAGATACAAAGATACGGTTTGCACCAAACGGATGAAAAAGGAAAAGGGTTTTGTGTGGCAAAGGAAAAAAATTAGTTCTGTTGGCGACCAACAGATGGCGCTATAGTGTTTTATTTCACCAAAAGATGATTTACAAATGAAAAAAAAAAATGTTGACAACTTACAAGTCAGCTTAATTACAGTTAATTAGTACTACTACAGTAACTGTTCAATGTCAATCATTCAGAAGTACAGCTGTGAGATGATTCACCACATCGTTCACAGCATTTAGTAGCATTTCTTTCGTTATGGCAGACACGTTTTGGCGGATGACATCTTTCAGTGTTGTTAGTGATGCCGGTGGGTCGCGGTACACTTTTGACTTCCAAGAATCCCCACAGCGAAAAGTCCACAGGGTGTCAGATCGGGAGATCTTGGAGGCCATGCGTGATTAAAGTAGCGACTGAGAATGCGATATTTCGATGCATATAAGCTTCGACTACCATTACCTGCTGTAGTTGTTCCTTTTTATATCGTTTGTTGCTTTGCATAATCCTACATCAGAAATACGACAGCGCCATCTGTTGGTCCCCAACAGAACTATTTTTTTTCTTTGTCACACAAAACCCGGCTTCTTTTCCTTCCGTTTGGTGCAAACCGTATCTTTGTATCTTGATTCGTTTTCGAATTATTCATTTTTAAAGTTTGTCCTGACTTTTGGATCACCCGGTACATAAGAGCAGAAACCTAAGAGCCCAGATCTTAATGACGAGCCAATCAAAAGACAATTAATATGTTAAAGATTATTAATTCCAAGGATGGAATTTTGTAAGAATTTTTTTTTTTTTAATTAAACAACAGCAAATTATCTTTAGTAATAATCACTTTTCATTCTGCGCGCATGTTTAACCCTTAAATGTCATATGTTGTCTTTCGGCAACATATCCAATTTTGTTTTCTAAAGTATTATTGGATTAATATTGAAGCTCTAATGCTTCTTATTTTCTGATTGATAACAAATTGTGTTTAAGCTGTAAATCATAGTTAAAATAAAGAATATTTTTGTAAAGTGTCTTTCATGTGTTTTATTTAATAGAGGTAAAAAATAAAACATTTTTAAATAGATTTAAAAAATAATCAGACATATAAAGTTAAATGTATAACATTATGAAAACAAAAATGCTTCTAAAAACAAACATAATAAAAGTTGCATGAGAACATATAATTAAAATAGCTTTATTATTATTTTTTCAACTGCATAAAATGTCAAAATATAAAACACTTTTGTAGATTTACGAAACTTTGTAAAAATATAAATTTAAAACTTATTAAAAATAACTTATATTCAATAATTTTCAGTTATTTCATGTTCCATTTTTTTCCCCTTAGAAAATTATAAAAAAAGAAAAGATCACTTTAAAAAAAGTCTGTTTTGTTGTTTTCTAAATACATAAACATAAAGGAAATTCTATAGAACATATTATAAATGAGTAAATAAAAATTACTTTCAATGCATAAAATATCAAAACATAAAATGTCAAAGGTAGAAATTAGTTTTGGAGTATACTAAGCGTAATATATAATCTAAATTTAAGATTTTGCATTATATATTCAATATAAAAGTAAACATTTTTCTATTAAAAAACAGTAAAAACTTCAGTTTATTTTATTGCACAGAATTTTAAGATATGTTTAGATAATGTTTATGTACCTTTTGTAAAAATGAAAACCGTAAAGAAAATTTATTTCTACCATTCTTTGTTACCTTATGATGACAAAAAATATCTTCTTAAAAGATGGAGAAAAGAATATGAAAACCTAATATTCACAAGCTATAGAAAAAATATTTTTCAAGATAAATTATACTTTTTTATTTTAGTAGCAAAAAAAAAAAAAAAAACCAGATTTTCAATTAGAATTATAAAATTTTGAAATATAGAAAAGCTTATTAAAAATATAACATTTTTTACATCATAAAGAAAAATAAACTTCTGAATATCATTATAAAGAAACAAGAGAAAGAATCTGAGTAGTTAGTATATATAATGAATAATTTCGAAATATTCGTAACCGATTAAACCTCAAATGTATTTTTCCGTTGCGATTATTAAAATACAAAATTATTTATTAATTTTTATATTTTTTTAAAAGAAAGATGTAAAGAAATTGCACTTTAAAAGAGAAAACATATTTTTTTTAAAATGAATAATTAAAATAGTATTAATTGTATATATATATATATATATATATATATATATATACAGGGTGATCAGTTTAACCCTTTATCTAATGCATTATGATACAGACAAAAATTGTGTTTGAAACATATATTTTTAGTTACTAAAGTGCATTATTTAAAGATATATATGTTGAAAATTATGCATATCTCGTCATCATAATAATTAATGAGAATTTTTTGAGGTCGTACTTTAGTGTACCACTGGTACACTGAGGTCGAAAAAATTATTTTGACATGAAAAAAGTGTAGAGAAATATTTACTCTTTATGTTCCTCATATTTTTTCTAAGATTAGTGGAATATTCTTGAAATAATATAGGAATTAATTATAACACACATGAAGATCGTGAAAAATATCAAGCAAAAACAGCAAGTGCCCTCCATAGAATCCCTTATGGAACAAAAATGGCTATATGTATCGTCTAATGCTTTGTAGTGAGATTAAAGGGAGGTACATCTGTTCCCTTCTTATAAATATCTTTGACATTTCTTCTATAAATTCGATTTTATACTCTTTTTAAAGTAATGGTACTTTACAGTACCGTCAGTAGATAAAGGGTTAAAAGAGTACCCGTTGGTGTTTCTTATTACCCTTAAATCTGACAGATGTGGCAACTATTCTAACACTGAATAATAATTCTTTGAAGCTTCTTTAAGAGTGGGAGACAATTTGTAACTCTGTTGGACTGTTAAAACTTTATTTGTGAAGTAAAACAGAAATGGAGAAGCCCAATGTTAATTAATCCTGTAAAAATTTTATTTTTGAAAAACATAATTTAATTCATTTTTTTACACTATCATTCCTTACAGAATATGTTCGTCTCCATTTTGAATTCAAACACAAACACGTCGAACCAAATTTTTCACGTTTTTAAAACTGCAAGTAAAATTTCTGTAAATGTTTTCTTTACGCCACTCTACCTCTTTGCGCAAATTTTCACTTAGTTGGATACTATGATATTATGTTTTGGATAGCGTGATGCAAAAGATAAATCAATTTATTGATATAAATAATTTTAATTTATAATGCAAACTCAGTGAAAGCATAATTATTTGACAGTATATTTGAAATCTAAAAGCACTGTTTCAATGTGTAAATATACTTTATTAGACAAAATAAAAGTACTTTTAATGGAATCTAAAAACAAATCTTTTAAAATAACACCGAGGCGCCACTGGAATTTTTATATCATTCCTTTTAAAACTGTTATTTTAAATTTGAACTGTGAATGAAAAAGCCTCAGTGAGTGTATTTTATATATCTGTCTGATCTTGAAGCTAAAAATGTTACATTTGCATTATAAATATAAATAAAAGTAAAAAGTAAATGATCAAATAAGAAAATCTATGTATATTTGAACTAATTTCAAAGCGTCACTTAAAATTTGATATAATTATTTTTAAAACTCATATTTCAAATTCTTATAGCCATAAAGTATCGGCGTCACAAACTTTTAACCCGTTAAGGTTTTTTTGTGCTGATTAAGAATACATATTTCCTGTTTAATAAGTAGATTTCAGGATTTACATATTTCTGGTGAAATGTCATTTTGTAATTTTTTTATGATGTACTGTCAGCAACAAAATTATTGAAACACTAGCAATAATTCCTACTTAGAAGATGGGCACATAATATTGTTTTATTAAATAAATATTTGTCGAGTCATGATCTTAGTAATATACTGTTTATAAAAAGTAAGTTGATGATAAAAAATAGCTATCAAACTAATATATATATATATATATATATATATATATATATATATATATATATATATATATATATATATATATATATATATATATATATATATATATATATATATATATATATATATATATATATATATATGAAAAATGTGGATGAGTGCTTCAATAATTTTGCTGCCGACTGTAACATGTACTGATTATTAAGACTAGTTTAATATACAATTATTATCGCAAAATATCAGTAACGATGGATTTGCATTTTTTGAGAGGTTCTGAACATAATTTGACTATTTTATGGAAATGCCTTTCTGTTTTTGTGTTTATGCCTAAAATTTTGCTGCAGCTCTTCTTAAAAAATTTTGCTCAGAATTTCATATTATTTGATATACAGGGTGATTACAAAAAAAAAAAAAAATACCCCGATATATGAGACCATTGCTGTCATACCGTTCACAGTAAATAAATAAAATTTTGGTGGAAGGTATTTTGAGCTATGCGCTCAAGAATTATATAAAAAACGACAGTTAATCTCTAACAGTTACGGTTAGAGTGACAAAATTTCAAAAATTTCAAATGACAACACCTTTTTTTTTATTGAAATGGAATCTCCATACAAAAAACCATAAATAGCGTTGAAAACGGTACCTCTAGCACAAAAATCAGCAGCGCTAGCAGGCACGACTTTCATTTTTTTAATGCGTCATATTTCACACTGAGTCTTTGGTTCAGACTAAAGTCTACTGATTCTGCTTCGAAACGAAAAGAAGAGTTCAAGGTTTCCTTAATTTTATGTAAGGCTACTGAATAAAGGCTTTAATTTCGTTGTAATTCGTAAGACGCCGTCACGACTGACGTCATCACAGTACGTGAAAAACAAGGCATTGTAAAATGGCAATAAAAATTGATTTTGATGATGATAATGATGTTTCCCAGTAAGCGGCATATTATTCACAGAGCAAGAACGCAAGATACACATCACACATTTAACAATGCCTTATTTTTTCACTTAGTGTGATGACGTCACTCATGACGGTGTCTTACAACTAAAAACGAATTAAAACCCTTATTCAGTAGACCTACATGAAATTAAGGATACCGTGGTCTATTCTTCTCGGTTCGTAGCAAAATCAGTAGACTTTAGTTAGAGCCGCAGACTCAGTGTGAAATGTGACGTCATTAAGGAAAGGAAAGTCGTGGTCTGGTAGGCACATCACAGCTGTTTTCTCTTTTTCTCTTAGTATGCCTAGCGCTGGTGATTTTCATGCTAGAGGTACCGTTCTAACGCTATTTATGGTTTTTGGCTATGGAGATCCCATTAAAAAAAAAAAAAAGTGTTGCCATTTGAAATTTTCGAAATTTTGTCTCAGTAACCGTAACTGTTAGAGTTTAACTGTTGTTTTTGATATAATTCTTGAACGCATACCTCAAAATACCTTCCACCAAATTTTTATTCAGTTTCTCAGAACGGTATGGTAGATATGGTCTCATATATCGGGGTAGTTTTTTTTTTTTTTTCTAATCACCCTGTATGTAGTTGCACATTGTAGTGACTATTAACTATATATATATATATATATATATATATATATATATATATATATATATATAAACACTTATCAAGTGGCATTGCGATATCGTATTGTATATATATATATATATATATATATATTATATGGCAGTATTGAAAGAAATGAGAATTATTTTTAGTGAATCGTTTATAATTAAAAAGAATGCTTGATAACAGTAATAATTAATTAAGAAAAAAAATTCTATGTGTAGGATTATTGCCTCTCTGCTCTGGAATGTTGTAAATTTTCATTTTAAATATAGATGATTACAAAGGGATATTACAAATTTTCATTTTACATACGATATTTTTGAAAATATCGCTTTAATACATTTTAAACTTCAATACATTTAAATTCTACTATTGATATGTTATAACTTAAACAAAATTATATATACATATATATATATATATATATATATATTCATTCATAATTTTTTTTAATTTTCTTTTTCGTTATTGTGATCATATTTTTAAATTTTATATATATATATATATATATATATATATATATATATATATATATATATATATATATATATATATATATATATATATATATATATATATATATATATATATATATATATATATATATATATATATATATATATATATATATATATATATACATATATATATACTTGCTTTTGACAGATATTGGTGGTATTAAATTTTATTTCATATCGCTCAATTGATGACACTAACAACCTGTTGTTTCATGATTTTTTATAAGGTAATAGAGATCGAAATTTCGTAAAAAAAGATTACAATAGGATTATTTTTATCTAATCATTGTTAAATCGTAAAAAAAAATTAATTATAATAGTAATAGTAAACAAGAATATATGTTTTATATATATAGGAGCATATCACTTTGCCCTCCTAAGGTGAAATCCTCCTTCTGAAATTTAAATTATCTATGCAAATATCTTTTAGGAAAATACACCGTTAACTTAAAAAAAAAAAAAAAAAAAAAGGATGGTGAACACATGTATCTGTGAAACTTTAAAATAAAGTTACCGTTTAACAAAACAAATAAATATATAAATAAATAAATAAAAATAATAAGTTTTTTTTTTTTTTTTTTTTTTTTTTTTAAATTATTATTATTATTATAATAATGTCCTTCATTGTTTCCTTAAAAATTTTTTTAATCATTTTATCACCCCCTGCCCCATTACGGTAATATTAGAAAATAAAACGCAGTTTCTCTTTCGGTCAAAGTTACGTTAATTATAATAGGAAATTTATTGTATTAAAAAAAATGCAAACGATTTTTTCTTTTTAAATATATTTTTAAATCATGAATATAATTTAAAAGAGAAATTTACTGAATTATTGTTTTTGATTTGAATATTCCTCTTCGACAAACATGCAAAAATAATCTTTATTAGAAAAAAAAAAAAAAAAGAGCATTTGATTTTGATTTCCTTTTGAATAAGTTAATGTAATAACTTGTGAAACATAAAATAAATATCCTAAATGATGATTTCCATTTGTAATAACCATTCTCAATCATTTTAATTTTAGCTTAATGACATTTCAAAAGCCATTTGCGTTTTTGCCTGTCAAACGTAATTTCATTATTACCATTATCGATACCGTCAATCATAATGATTCTTATGTTTGAATGCAAAATGCAAATTACACATGTCAAAGTCGGGTTTTTCCTTTTGATAAATCAGTATATGTCGTAAAGTTTAATTTTGGCTAATTGCGTTTAGAAATGGAGAGAGAACACGAATTAGAAAAAGATAATACTTACCACATTTTTCTTTTTTCTTTTCGATAACTTAACCTTTTTTCTCTATTACGTCTGTAGGCAAAATGTACCTAAAATGACTTATTTAAAATCAGTCTATAATGAAATCAAATATTCTGTACATTTTTTTTTTATTTCCCATTATTATAGTAATTTATTTAATAGAATAATTAAGTAAACTTAGAATAAAGAGATAAAATATAAATTTATGTTTTTTTTTTTTTTTTTTTTTTTTCGATACATTTACCATTTTGGCTCAATTACGTCAGTAAGCTTACGTACTTAAAAAAAAATGCATTTAATAGAGTAATTAAGTAAACGTATAAAATAAAGACATAAACTATGAATGATATATAAGCGTCGGTAATAGTTACTTGTATAAGTAAATAAATCGTTCATAATAAAGTATTCAAAATTATATATATATATATAAGGTACTTGTACCCAATATGGACAGTGCTCTCAATATGGCCACCCCTAATATCTTTAAAAATAACAAATTTTATCGAGAGATAGTGCTACATGTCCGTGAAGAAAAGCAGTTGAAAAGATAATTTAGCCTGGAAAGCACAAAAAAGCGCGCTGTTAGCCATTTTGAAGGAAACTTGTTTTTTCGGGTGTGCTGATCGTAATTACAGGTAAGTTTAAATTCTTATTAGATATGGTAAAATTACTTTAAATATTGAAAAGTGGAGTGTTTTAGAAAGCTGATAAAGTATATTTTCGATTGCTATTGCATATATTGCTTAAAAATGTTTTCTTTGTTTATTTATTACAAGATTTAGTAAAACTACGCCCGATTCCCAATATGGACACTTTATATCTACATTGGAAGTACAGCAAGTGAATCTTCAGATTCACAAATTTGTAAAATATCTGTTTAATGTATTTTAATTAGCTAATTCATAATAAATTAATGTTTATATATATGTTTAATCTTAATTAGAGTATCCGTACATTACATTACGAATTAAGAGTGGAAGTACAGATGCTGAAGCTCTTGTTAACAACATACCTTCTCCTGTTATTGACCCACCTTCATCGCCTGCGAGATTATTTTCCATGGAAAATTCTTTCACCAGCGTGTTAGCAACTCCAACTGTAAGAAGGAAGAAGACACAACGTCGCCAGGCGATAAACTCAAAAGGCATCGAAGGGGTAAAATCCTTCTACCACAAGATGCCATCTGAACAATCCTCCAAGAAACCTCCTCCAAGAGAAAAAAATCCTCCAAAAAGCCCTTGCAAAAAAATCAAAAGAAGCCTCCCCTCAGTAGGGTATCTGTTGGCGAAATCGCAGGTACCAGCGGTATCACTTCCTCAACAAAGAAGAGCTGGTACTGCTTCTTATGCAGTATTGATGCTGTTGCAAACATGCGGTCATGCATCAAATGTGGCAGATATGTCCATTAGGACTGTGTGGGACTTAGCGCCCATGATGAAGAAGTTTTTTTTTGTCCATCCTGTGAGGACAGAGTAATAACAGATGTAAATTCTGCAGACAGACGCAATAAAGCTAAGCAAAAGCAACTATATTATTTCATAATACTTTTTATAACTGAGGTGCTTTGCATAGATCTTCGAAGAGCCACAACCGAAAATGTCCCCCCTGCCTTCTGAAGTGCATGTTCTGAAGATATTTACTGTGACCCCCCCTCCCCCGCAATACTTTAAGATTTTTTTTTTGTCTCCTCTCCTCTAAAATTATTTGGAAGAGTGGCTCTTCCATACACCCTGTGTAGTAGGTGAATAAAGAACCACCTGTCCCTAATATGGACATGCATGTCCATAATAGGGACAGGTGGTTCCTTATATGGACACTTATAAACATTTTTTGTTTTTATCATTTAAATTAAACCAGAATAAATACAAGGTCGCTAATTTCAATAATGATAGTCAACAGTCCAGGGATAGTGGTCATACATTTTTGGAGTCCTATGACGTGTGCACGGGGGTGAAAAAAATACATTTTCCTTAGGGTGTCCATATTGGGTACAGGTACCTTATATATATATATATATATATATATATATATATATATATATATATATTAAATGTAGAACATAATAAAAACATTAATTTTTTAAAGAAAAATTTTATTTTATTTTATTTATTTATTTATTTATTTTTGAATAGGATGATGTTGAGTTTGACTTTTATTCCTTTTTTCCAAAGCAGGCCGAGGCATTTACTAAGGGAAAAAAAAAAGAAAAAAAAAGTGGAAGGCGGAATTTTTTTACTGGCCGGACCTGAGTCTCAAACTTTCGTCTCATGCAAACCTTAAGCTCGAAATCTGCCTTTTTTTTTTTTTTTTTAATATTTTTCACTAAATTTAAATAACATTTTTTGTCCTAAAATATCTCTAAAAGTTTAAATACAATTTATAGTTACTCAATAATGTTTAAAAAAATGTCCTGAAAATGTGGTACTTTAAGCAGTGATAGTGATAAAATAAATAAACAAACAAACAAATAAATAAACAAAAAAAAGCCAAAATCTCAACTTACTGTGTACTTAACACTTATGGAATAACCCTACCGTGCTGTTTCCTGAAATTCTAATTACTCTATGCAGAAAAGTGAATACTTAGAGATATTTGTGTAAGTAATTTTATTATTATTATTATTATTTATTATTATTATAATAATGCCAGTAATTCCCTAACCGCTCAGAAGAACCATGAAATTCTAAATTCCTATAAATATACGAGTCTAACTTTATAAAACTTAGTAAAAAATCTTCGCAGTTATTTATTAGTCATACTATTATTTTATAGTCTTCACATTTCAACGTGTTATACTCAATTTTAAATAATTCCACTTGCTACTGTTGACAATTAAAACAATGAATTGATAAAATGAAGTTTTCTACAAGTAACTAATCCTAATACTAATATTTTAACTCTGAGTTAAAAAAAAAAGAAATCGTTTACAAACTTACTGAAATTACATAAAATGTAATTCATTGTACTTTAAGAAAACTACTGTATTAAAAAGAAATTTATATTTTAAAGAAAACTTACTGAAAAAAAGCTATATATACAAATATATATATACTACCTATTTTCCATTTAAAAAAATCTAGGCTATCTAACATTTGTATGGAATTAAATGATTTAAAAATTTCGCAGAAATCAACAACCTTAAAAATGTGTAATCAGAAATAATCGATACAAAATTAAAGGTTGTTTATTTATTTATTTTAATCATTTATATTAAAGACATTAAAAATTCATAAATGTAAAAATGGTATGCAAGTTATCATTAATTAAAATGTTTATTAATTTATTAATAAAAAAAAGAGAGAACAATGACATGAAATTTAAGCTTGATTAATGATATTAGAAAAGATTTATTAGGAAAAAATAATGCACAAAACTATCATTCTACCTTATATATATATATAATGCAGGAATAAGAAATAAATAAAAGGATATTTAATGAATGAAACAGTTTAATAATTACTTTTTTAAGATTTTGTTTAATGTAATTTGTTTTAACTATGATTATTTAATATCTGAACGTGTATGATTTCTTTAATACGACGATTTAATTACTGAACGTGGATGATTAATGATATATCTTAATAAGATTAAATAGTTATTAAAATCATAAAACATTTAATTTAACTTGAATGTTAATAAATGTCAATTATAATTCACTAATACTCTTAGCAAAGGTATCAATAAGTTTCAAATAGGTTTTAATGCCTATTTAATTACTTAATTGTGTTCGCTTAAATCACGTCTTTCTGTATTAATAGACATAAAATTTGTAAGATTATAATTTGCAATAAATTTGATTTTTAATTAATAAGATTATATGACAATATTTAGTTATAAAAATTTTAATAAGTGCGGTATTGTATAGCTGGTAATGTAATGCAATTCTTAAAAAAGTATTAATTGATGAAATATTTTTTTTTCCAGATAATACTCTGTGGATATTTTACTTTTATTTACATCGGGCTATATCAGCACTTTCATCGAGGAAAACCTAGTACTTGTAAATAATGGTAATTTAAATAAGGGTAATTAAAAATTTACAGGTATCTGATAACTTGCAACTTGCAAAACCTATATTAATATTAGTCGATGCGAATAAAATTATTATATATATTAGTAAAAAGAAACAGAAGTCATAAAAATGAAGAAAGTAAGAATATAATTTAAAATTTAATTAATGTTGTAATTATATTAAAAGTTCATAATTATATTAATTGAAATTTTAAAACTGTATTAATGATAAAAATTGATAAAAAATAGGATTATATATATATATATATATATATATATATATATATATATATATATATATAATAAATATTGAAAATTAGTTGAAATAAAACTTGATTTTTTTTATAAAAAACTTGAAACAGAGTACTTATAAGCCAATGCACAAATGCAGAAAAAGGAAATACAAAACCAAAATAAATAAACAATCTGATAATAAATAAAAAGTAATCCTAAAACACATGGAGGCCTTCTTCAGGAGCCCCCGCCCCCCCCCCCCCCCAATGTTTCCTTTTTAGCCAAAAATACGCTTCTAGCACCCGACTTCTCATAGATGAAGGCAAAAATATATTTTGAATTTGTTTGCTAAATATTTTTGCTTTCATCTATGAGAAGTCGGGGCTAGAAGCGTATTTTTGGCTAGAAAGCATACGTTTCTTCAGAAACTTCTCATTTTCCATTTCCTAAATGGGGAGGTGAGGGTGGGGGCTCCTCCGAAGAAGGCCCCATGTGTTTTGGGATTACTTTCCATTTATTATCAGTTTGTTTATATATATATATATATATACACCGTGACCAATAAGTTCTCATACACTTTCAAATTTTTATTACAATAACACAAAATAAATCATACAAAAACTTTTTGCATCAACTTAAAGTAGCAATCATTTAGTATCTTTAAACAAACGCTTTGGAATAATTCCGCCTTTTAGTTTCTTAACGAGCCTAAGTTTCTTTTAAAATCCATCACATGCGGCACGCACGTCTTCCATTGAGATTTGTTGCCATATCTTTTGAATTACATTTTTTAATTTGCTCAAATCGGTGATTTTAGAGTTATTCAGTTGGGAGAGCATATATGACCACGCAAAACAATCAAGCGAGTCCATATCGGGGGAGCTGAAAGGCCATTCGGTCTTTGGCAAAAAGTCAGCTAAATTTTGATTGCACCATTCCTGAACCACACGTGCGTATAATATGAAGCACAATCTTGTTGGAAGCAGAAATATTCCACCCTATACATATTCTGGACATTTGAGAGTAAAACTTTTTCCAAAACCTCAGTTTTATAATATTGGGCATTGATTTTTACCCCCTTATGAATGAATATTAACGGGAGTTTTCCTCTTTTAGAAATAGCGGTCCAATGTAATCAGAGACGATTCATTTTGATAACGCGGAACGTAATGCTGGCTCTGAAGGATGTTGTCAATAGAAACTGACCCTACTCTGTCATTTGGGGGTTGTGACTTTGCTGTAAAATGAAGAGTTTCTCGTCTGAAAAGACAAATTCATCCCCAGCGTGCCAAGCAAGAATTTCTCCCTCCCTTTGCTTTCTTTTCATCTTAGCAGATTCCGAAACTCCGTGCATTTTACGTTTTCTATAAGCCTTGCACTCACGGTCCTTTTTCAGAATGTTTAACATTGATTTTCTCGATATTTTGAGCTCTCGTGCTAGTTTTCTAGCAGATCTTTGTCCGTTTCGTCGTATCTTTTCCCTGGCCCTTTTCACAGCCTCTTTTTTCCGAACGGACCTCGGTCTGCCAGATTTTTTTCCGTCATCGACAGAGAGCGTCTCATACCTTCTGATAGTTCTGTAAATGAAATCTCTCTTCACACCCAGGGCTTTCAAGTCTCTGAAAATTTCACCCGGCTGCTCTCCTTTGATGAATTTATTTATCAAAATTTTTCTCAATTTCTTCATTCTGTTTAGGTAAAAAAAAATTGTAAATAGTACAATATTTACACTTGCAATAGCTTTATATCTTACACTAAATTGCCTGTAAAATAATTGGGACTACAGTAACACATATGTACAACATTTTAACGTGCTTTAAAAGTTGTATGAGAACTTATTGGTCACGGTGTATATATATATAGGAAACATTTAAAACAAATATGTATAGGATATAATTTAAAATAAAAGTTTAAAGGTTTTAAAAGTTTAAAGATTATAAAAAACCAAAAAGGGAATTGCAAGCCAATGCAGCAAGAGGAAAAATTGCAGCAAGAGGGAATGCAAAACTTAAATATAAGAATAAATTAACAAATGAAGGAAATAATACCCCAAAAAACATAGAGGTCTTCATCAGGAAAGACCCTCCGTGTAGGGGTGAAAGAGAAGTTTCTCAAAGGATAGTAGCAATTAGCTAACAACTATCCTTAGCCCCCAACTTCTAACCAAACAGAAAACCACCTTTAAATGAATATAAATCAGACATATATAATTTTAAAAAATCTAGAAAATGCATAAAAATACATCAAACTAATTTATATAAAAATACAATAATACTAAAAACTACAGAATGTAGACAAGAAAGCAAATAAGATAAATGAAATAAACACCCTACCTGATAAACAAACCGGCCGACAGGGTTACTCGATGGTACTTAAATATCGCCCTTAAATGAGGAATTAGAACAAACCGAAAGAGGAAAACATTGAAAACACTCGGTTAGAAGCTGGGACGGGTAACAGTTAATTTGCAATGTTTTTCTTAGATCTTCAAGAGCTATTTTTTAATCATTATCATTATTGCATACGGTGCTAATTCTTTTAAACTGTGCGAACATAATATTCTTGAAAACATATTTACTTATATTTGAAAACCAATTAGTGAGGCTGTTTACTTTAAAATTAAAATATTCCATTTATCATATAAACCGATAACTCATTTTCTTTATTTCTGTTTTATATTTAGATCTAGGAGGGAAAATTTATCTGTATCTGCACGGTTTGAAATTGAATCTTTGGGACATGTTTTCCACAGATATTTTCAAAATTATTGCAGTGAAAGACTATCAAATCATCAATATACCTGTAAAAAGTAATATTTATAAAACGTTTTTTCAAAAAAGAATAAAAATAAATTTGCGAAAGTACTCGAAAAACTCGTTCCCATTGGATTTCCCCTCGCTTGTAAATAGGTATCTTTCCCATTTAACAGCACATTTAAAAAAGATACAGAACTTAATAAGATTAATACAGTAATTTTTTTCACAATTTAAGTAACTGACAAATTCCTCATAAATGCTTTGAAAAACTCCTATTACTACATTGTGAGAAATACTGTCAAATTTTCAAAATCATATGTACTTACTGAAGTAGGGCTTTCATAATAAACCTTGAAGCATTCAATAACTTTCAGGTTGTTTTTTATAATGTTACGATTACTATTAGAATTTATCGCTCTTAAGACTGAATTTAGATATTTAAATAAGATTTTATCAGCTTTATCATTAGTACCACACCTACCTGTGGTTTTGCTTTGTCAACTGTGGTACCTATTAGTACCACCGGTAACAAAGCGAAATTTAACTGGGTTTTTATGAAATTTAACAGTAACGAAAATATAAGGAAAATTAAATTAAATTCTATTTAGATTTAGTTTTTTATCAAAAGCCAATATGGGATTTTTGACAATGGAGGGGTTGTAAGTTAACTTTTTCAAAGAGATATTACTTGAATGTTCCTTTAAAGTAAATAATAATTTTGCAATAAGTTGTAAAATATTCAGTAAAAATTCCTTTTTTACATAACATGTGATAAATACAGATTTTTGAATAAACATCATAAAGTGCAAGTGTTATTAATATTTTTTTTTTCAAAAGTTTGTACTCATTACTTTTGAAACATTACTTCTGTGGTGCTTTTTTATAACTACATAACTCGTGGTGCTGCTATGCTGTGATTTCTGCGATTTATGGAATGGCTAGATTTCAGGTTCTGTTGCGTATAATCAAACTTGATATATAAGAAGATCATTATGAACCATCAGGACGATTGAAATTTTATGTATATTGATAGATAGGTGGCGCTACTCTGCTCAATTTTTTTTCTGCCTGAATGCGAAAGATTTATCTCAGATTCTATGGCATGTATTTTCACACATCTTGGTAACTTAGAGGGTCATTATGAAAATCAGTATGAGTGAATATAGATCAATAGATGGTGCTGCTATACAATAATTTTCCCCATGATCGGGTAGGTTATATCTCAGATTCTATTATATATAATTATACAAAATTTATTATATAAGGGGGCCATTATAAGGCACTATGCGGACATTTAATTTTTCTGAATATCTGCTCACAGATGGAGCTACTCTGCAGCAATTACAATGTAAATTAGAAAGCTGTATCTCCGTTTCTATTATATATAATTGTACAACTATGGGTATAAAAGAAAACCATTATGAAACACTATGCTGTTAATTAGAGTGTATATTGGCCAACATGTGGCGCCGCTTTTATTAACCTTTAATGATTTTCCACGTTAATAATCCTCATAATCTGTTTTCAAAATTGCAACAATGTCCATATATTAAACATTACAGTGAAAAGCTATGATTAAATTTTTGTGCATATTAAATAACAAGTGTCGCGGATATACGTCTAATGTTATTATTCCAAGGCATAAACGTGGTATTGGCTTCAAATATAGTCGAAATAAATCACAAATATAATTTTGTCTGTAAATCAGAAAACCTAAAAAGTATGTCTAAAGAAAATCTCTGGAATAATTTTTCACCAGAAAAAAATGGGGTAGTAAACAGGGGATTATCCAAAATATATTAATTCCAATCTATTTTTTTCTTTCTTTCTTTCTTTCTTTTTTTTCTTTTTCTTTTTTAGATAGAAGACAAAAAAAGAAAGAATAAGAAACATCCGATGAAACAATTATATAAAAGCAGTTAATTTTTTTAATACATCTTTTATATTCGATATAAACAATAAAAAAATAATATCCATTTTTTTTTTTTTCTTTTAATATTTTATCGTTTCTTTCGTAATTAGATCAACACTGGATTGAAACATGTCATTTAAAAAAGCTACTTGGGTCAAAATATTAAATGTTAAATATATATATATATATATATATATATATATAAATATATATAATAAATATTATTTATAGCCGATTGATATTCTCAAATAACAAAAATTGAGGAAACATTTAAAAAAAAAAATAAAATGACTTCATTAATGAATAAATAAATGCATATATATATAAAATCATAAATTGTGTGTTTCAGTTCTTCAGCAAAATAGAAGTATGATTCTTATTATGACCTAGGTTGTTTTCTGCCCTAAAGCTCGACTGTAAAGAATAGATATTTTCCACTAGAGTGAACAAAAGGAGCTCTTTGTTCTGAAGTATGACATATGAAAGTTTTTATAGGATACTTTCGTTTTATTCTAAAGGAGAAAAAAGTATAAAGGAAATATCTTCTTCTTTTGAGCATTTCTTATAAACATGGCACAGAAATTTCAGTATCTTATCTTTAGAAAAGTAAAGAAACCATAATAAATAATGTTAGAACTTTACAACATCGAATAAAGATAATACAGTTGAAACAAAATTACAAGTTCTATATAAAGAAATTTAATTCAAGCCATGTTTGTTTTAATTCATTGAATAAAATATTTGAAAAATCCATATAAATTTTAGATTTCATTACTTACCGAAAGAGTATCAATTTCTGTACAACCTTGCTAAGATATGTATGAAAAAATAATATACAAGTATGTTGCAGCTTTATCTTATTTTAATTAATTTCTTTAAAGTTTAGCTTTAATAATGAAATGTTTATATATATATATATATGTGTGTGTGTGTGTGTGTGTGTGTGTGTGTGTGTGTGACAGGATAATAATAATAATAATAATAATAATAATAATTTGTGTATTTAAACCAAAATAGTTTTTTTTGTAATACAGATCACACAATGCATTGTAATATATTATTAAATTCCCAGTGCCTGTTAATAAAAAAAAGTTATCTATGTTATGACGGCTCATGTTTTCCAGACGTAGATTTTTTACTTTCTCTTACCCATAAGGTAGAGAAAGTATTGTGTTTGGCTCAAATTTTCGAACGCGAGATTTTGTTATATTTACACGTTTTGAGGTGCCCTGAATACGAAAATCATGTTTTTAGCAAATGGTCTGTGTATATCTGTGTGTCTGTCTGTATGTCTGTGTGTCTGTCTGTTATCAGCATATCTCGAAAACAAATTATGGCAGAAAGTTCAAACTTGGTATTCTAAATGTGTATTATATAGGGATGCTACAGTAATCTTTTCGTTAAGATCAAGTAAATGGTTCGTGTACAGGGACAATCAAGAAAATTCTAATACATTACGTCTATGGGGGAAATTGCAGGAAAATAGAGTTTAACGTCTATAGACTGCACTAAACCAAATGAAACAAATATATATTTTTTGTAATAGAGACAGTTAACTGGGAAAATTTTTTTGTGTATGCAGGAGCCTCGCCTTACCCCCCCCCCCCCCTGATGTGGGAGTAAGTCCCCCCTCGAGGGGAGTAAATTTTAATGATGGGTATCTTTCAAAAGAGCTCTAAAGTACCTTTAAAACGAATGGTTGAACCATCTATCTGCGATAATTCGATTTTTTTTATTTTAACGAAAAAAAAAAAACTTAGAAAAAAAATCGTACTTTTTTTTTATATATATATATATATTGAGAATAAAATGGACTTTTTTTGGATATTTGGTGTTAAACTACTTCTCTAATATGGAAATCGTCTGCCTTATCATAAAAGATAATTTTTTTAAATAATAATTTTAATAAACTATTTTTTAAATAGAGAAATATTTTTTAATAACCGAATTAAATTCTATATAAATGTAGGTGCATTCATGGAACGGGGGGTTGAGGGGGCGGCAGCCCCCCTCACACAGAACTAATTATCATATAAAACTCTTCAGAAGCCTAATATGAATTGTTTAACATAGGTTTACATAACAGTACTCGTTATCTTACCTCTTAATCTCCAACCTGTATTTATAGTATTAAATTTCAGGGTAAGAGAAAGTCGTGTGAGTGACACACCAGATTATTTTTCTTAGTAATTCTCTCTACTATGTTTCAAAGTTTTATAAAAGTAAGAAATAGTTTGTGAACATATTGAAATTGTAAAAGCGGGTCCGTATCATATCTTGTCCGAGAAGAACTTAAAACTTTAAAAAATGAAGTGCTTAAAAAAATAAAGTTAAAATTTCCATGATGTTATTATGTTAGTTTAAAATATCATATTTAATTTTAATAAACTTATTTTATATCAATTAAAAAATCATTTGGACGCATGTGTTTTTAAAAGTATCAAGAAAAATAAAAGCATATAACACCATCGTATAACGTGTATTTTTTATTTTTATTTATTTATTTATTTATAATTTAAATTCTGTGCGTACGAAAAATACATCAATGATTCTTAAATAATAATTTAAAATACTCAAAAATATGGAAAAAAAAAAAAAAAAAAATTCCTTCTTCAAATTTGTGTTCTTCTATGAAGATGCATTTAATGGATGCACATCTGCAAAGTTGCACATTTACTGCATTTACATCGAATTTGAACGCAGAAAAAAGAGTAAAAAAAAACATAACTATTCTAATTACAAATATGTATATATATATATATATGTATATACATAAGGGGAAATTTATGTTTAATGAACTCGAGAGGACCTCTACTGGTGAAAATATTTTTGTCCCTGGGGAGGCGGGGGTAATGGGTCGCTATGGAAGCATACTTGCCAACACACTAATTAATATTATGTAGTATTGTTAGCCCCGCCTTCTTTTTCACTCCACTATCTTTTCAGAGTATCTTTACTTTCTCTTACCCATGAGGTCGAGAAAGTATTGTATTCGGGTCAAATTTTAGAAAGTGGGTTTTTGTTCGTTCCACGTTTTGAGTTCACCTGAATCCGAAAATCATGTTTTTAGCGGTTGATCTGCGTGTCGGTCTGTTATCTCTATATCTCAAGAAAAAATAGAAGTAGAAAGTCCAAACTTGACATTATAAATGTGTATGATATAAGGATGCTACACTAACTTTTCATTGAAATGAAGCAAAAGGTTCGTATACATGGACACCCAAGAGAATTAAAATGCATTACATTTATGGGGGAAATTGCAGGTAAGCAGAATTTAACATGTGTAGACTACACAAGACCAAATGAAATAAACATATATATATATATATATATTTATATGCATAAAAATATGTTTCATGTAGAATATGGTAGAGATATCATACACTGTTCATTTACAGGGCTGCACAATGGTATAGAATATGGTATAGAAATCATTTACTGCTTGTTATACATTTACAGGGCTGCACAAATAAACTAGATTATAGTGCGACAGTAGCTGAAAATTGATGGAAGTGTATTTCAGGCATTGCCGTGTATTATTATTATAGTATTACATTTAGATGCACCATGTGATCTGTACATAATCTTCAAAAGATATACAGGGCTGCTAATATTTACGCGATAACATTCTTTTTTATTGTTAATGGAAGTGCTTTACTATAATATTTTACCATGTCTAGTAAAGCTGCTCAGAAATTTAAATGAAGTCCTCATAGACATATGGTAAATAATGTACGATTTTAAGTTAAATATTCATTGCTTGTTTTTTGTATATTTACACGTTTTCAGGCTTCTTGATTACCAAAGTCAATTTTTTAAATGTTTGATCTATGTCTGTGTTTCTTAGATTATTTATAAACGAATAATTTCAGGGGATCCAAAAGTTGTATTTTCAAGTTAATGTAAGTTTGTTGGTGGAAGCTTTTGATCAAGACTGATAAGTTTCAAGGAATATTGAGTGTGAAAGTTGTCTGAATAATTTTAAGTGAAATTTCATTTTAATAACAGATTTAAATTATATATAAATTTAGGTAATGTACTGAGGGGAGCGGTAGCCCCCCTCACGCGAAACTAATTATTATATAAATTCTTCTAAAGCCTAATTCCAATTATTTTAACATAGGTTTACATAACAGTTCTCGTTATCTTACCTCTAAATCCCCAACCTGTTTTTATAGTATTAAATTTCAGAGTAAGAGAAGTCGTGTGAGTGATACACCAGATTATTTTCCTTATTTAATCGTAATTGCATTTGTAGAATATTATTCTAAAAGATTACTGGTGTGAAAAAAAAGGTCGGGGCTAACAACACATCTGAATATTGATTAGGATGTTGGCAAGTATGGGTAGGACAACTTTAAAATTTAAAATAGAAAAGTATATCTTGCGATAAATCTCTGGAAACGTCTCTTCAAGACAATGAATTTGATACAAATAGTGTTGTCCTGCGATATAACGAAAGAAGATACATGAGTATAAATCCAATGTTCAGAACTTTAATAACTCATGCATCTCTGTTAATAGCTATCATAGGAAAAAAAATTGTTGATATCTAATTCATTATCTTAAAGTGACGTAACCAGGGATGTATCACAAGACATACCTTCCCTTTTGAAACTTTGAAGTTGCCCTCTTTAACGTTTTCCCTAACCACTTCTCCGGGCCTGAAAATGTTTCACCAAAAAAAATTCCTTTTTGAACTCATTGAACATTTTTTCGTACAATTTTCAAAATTCTGACGCCTTTCCAAGATAGGAAGGGGGATTTCTCTCAGACCCTGTATATATCTAGAATTATATAATTTTTTTCCTTACGTTTATTTAAAAACTAATCAGCACAAATATACTTAGAGTCGTATCTAACAATAAGTCCTAATAAAAGTTCCGTAAATTTACAGTTGTTCAAACTATTGTCAAAATCATGTAATATGTTTAATATATTTAAAAGTAATGTTTTTCAGGTGTGGAAAACATGATTGTTCAAGCTTCACAGTTTAACACAGTGTGATATTTAGCATAAATATATCACTTTGCATGTGTGTAAAACGGTGCATTAAAACATTAACAGACGATCAATTTTGAATGTATAAACAGCAATTAAAAGAAAATTGTTTATGAAAGATACTATTATGCGAGTAATATCCCATCATTAAGACGAACTTGCCAACATCCTAATTAATATTCCGTAGTGTTGTTAGTCCCGCCCTCTTTTTCACACCAATGAATTTTTAGAGTAATACTCTCCAAATGCAATTACGATGAAATAAGAAAAAAAAAATATAAAAGATGCTGATGTGAAAAAGAAGGCGGGGCTAACAATACTAAGGGATATTATTTAATATGGTGGAAAGTATGTTAAGGGGGTCTTTCTAGGGTGTATTTTTGCGTAATCGTGTAAGTTTTGAAGAAAAGAACTGAAAACCCCTAATAGACTGGGCGACGTGCTTGATCTGGCTTTTAACGCGGTACATTCCTTATACCAGCATAGAGAGTGGAACCACTCAGCCATTTATGAGACCAACATGAATAGAATTGTATTAAACGATAGGAAGAACTTGATGGGGAGAATTACGCCTTAATTTTCAACTCCTTTTCAAAGTAGGAAAAAAAAAGTAATATTTATAATGTAATTTAATATCTAAAAATCGTTTTAATTTTACATCAACTCAAATGTTAACAAGTTAAAGGAAAAAAAAAAAAAAAAAAAAGTTGTTATTCATGTTTTATTGATTTGTAAATGCAATCTGGCTATGATTCTGCAATACAATTTTACTACAAATATTTATTTAAACTATTCGTTTTCGAAGGGTTATTTTTATTTTCTGTAACCGATGATTTTCTATATAATTTTCAGTGTCCATATGCTGCTAATAAAAAGTTTAAATTTCTGTGTCATTTTACTCCGTATAAATTACAATAATAATAAAAAAAAAATCTTAGAACTTTTATTGACTACAGTGTAATCGACTACAAAATCAAAAATTATGAATTAAAGAATTATATTTAAATCAATTCCCTTTTTTACTTCCATTACCCTACTACCGTAGGTAATGGAAGTATTGTATTCGGTCTGAAAATTCGATATCGGGTTTTCACCTGATTTACACGTTTTAAGGTCCCCTGAGTCCAAAAAAGTGGTTTTTGGCAATTGGTCAGTGTGTATGTATGTGTGTGTGTGTGTGTATGTATGTGGAGAATCTTCTGGCTATTATAGCTCAGAAACTAATAAAGATAGAGCTACGAAACTTTAGAATTGAAATACGTCTAGTCTACAGAAGAAATTTCCAAATTTTGGTGAAAATTGAAAAACCGGAAGTGGTACATCGGAAACCGGAAGTGGGACCGTAAGTCCGTATCTCAAAAACGGCTCTAACGATTTTCTTCAAACTTGCTATATAAACACTCTATTAGATGTCCTTTCGAATGATATAGTTGGTTAGTTGAGGAAAATTGATAGGCGTCCTATATAAATAGCTCAATTTCAGGCCTCGCAAAGGCGTTCCTTTAAAAACGGTTGTACGGATTTTTTTCAAACTCGCCATTTTAACTCACTTTTAAATATGCTTTTGTATGTAATTATTGTTTTCCTGTCAATAATCGAGTTTAACCGGAAGTGGGAGATCGTAAACCGGAAGTGGGACCGTAAGTTCGTATCTCAAAAACGGCTCTAACGATTTTCTTCAAATTTGCTATATAAACACTCTATTAGATGTCCTTTCGAATGATATAGTTGGTTAGTTCAGGAAAATTGATAGGCGTCCTTTATAAATAGCTCAATTTCAGGTCCGCCCATTATTATTTTTCTAATTATTATTTTAAATAACTTATTTGACGGATAGAGCAATTTTGTTACTTATTTAAATAAAAAATGTATATAAAATGTTTATAATGTGTGTAGTACTGGGTAATGGAAGTCGTGTGGCTGTTACACACCAGATTTTTTGATTACAATTTACATAAATTTTATTACAGGAGTGAGATCTTTATATTTAATGGTATCGTTTTTAACAGTTTCTTGTGTCATAGAAATACATTGCAACTGGAACAGCGCACTTTACTCAGTTCATTACGCTTTAGAGTTCTGAAATTATCCCTATGAATTTTATTGTTGAATATTTTAAGCGTATTCTTCACATTTTTCGTTCTTGTGGAATTGTATTGCAAAAAAGAAGTCCGAAAGAAGATGGTTCGTAAGTTCAAAAATTTTGTTAGATGGTAAGCACCCCTCCCCCCCCCCAAAAAAAATAAATAAATAAATAAATAAATAAATAAATAAAAAATAAAAAAAAATAAATAAGTAAATAAAAAAGTAATGTATTTAAATAAAAATATATATCATATACTAATAACGTGAAAACCAAAGCTTAGGATTAATTTAATTAAGTAAAATTATGTACCATACTGTTTATTTACCATACTTGTTATAAATAGAGGATAGAAAAATAGTTTTAAAGGTCAAAGCAAAAGAATGATTCATAGCTTTTGGAACAAAATGTATCTTGTGTAATACTAAAATAATATTTGCCGTTTTTATATTTACTATTCCATAAGTGTATGCTATTTGTCACGAATTAAAACCTGTAACTCTATACAACATGCTTTCCTATCCCTAAGTGGAATCTGTATTCTACAAATGAACTGCAATTTGTAAATAAATATTTATAAATCATTTACATGATCGATGAAAAGAACTCATATTTATAACAGGAAATGGCATCGCAAGACATTAAAAAGGACCTACGTGCCATCAATTAACAGACTTAAAAAAAAAAAAAGTTATACTTTTGACCAGCGTAAAATTGAGACAACTACACTTGAATTAGGGTTACTATATCAGAGCTGAAT
Source organism: Salticus scenicus (assembly GCA_963930645.1). Lineage (NCBI taxonomy): Eukaryota > Metazoa > Arthropoda > Arachnida > Araneae > Salticidae > Salticus > Salticus scenicus. The sequence goes on along the minus strand of OZ005659.1, from coordinate 207,785,482 downwards.
GTGAATGCGCGTGTTATCCAAGTAAAGTATACCTTTCGAAATACTAATAGTTTTATTATAAATTATATATAAAATTACTTTTTTTTTTTACGTGTGCTAGATAATGTATCATTAGGAGAAAGAAAAATTTAGCTGTAAGATATAAAAAAATTGATTAAATGAAAATACAAATTCAGGTAATAAGTATTACATGAAATAAAATTATTCCGTTAATACGAATAAGATTATTAATAAGTCTGTTTGTTGTAAGTTGTAAAATACAATAATCCAAAAAAATTTAATAAACACAATTTAAAACAAAAACGTAAATCTACATCTAGTAATTGAAAAATTTCAGAACTCTTTGGTCTGAGAAATCTTTTCAATAGATTTCGACATTTCAAAAGTACTTAACGTCATTCCCATTTAATTTCTTCACAGTATTTCTTTAGCAAAATATATTCTCCTGGCAGAATTTCCGATTAAATATAGTATTTTATATTCACCATTTATAAAATAAAATAAAATGGCAATATCTAACTTGATTTAATTTAATACATAATAAATTTTCAATTGGTTTGAAATTCAATTTTAGCAATCCTTGGAATGGTTTGTCGTTGAGACAATACATTATAAAAAGTAATTCAAATACATTTATTTAACCGTCTGTATAAAAAGTACTTTTGAAAAACCAACAATTTATTTATTTATTTATTTTTATTTATATTTCTTAAATACATATTTCCGTAATAAGAAAATATTCTAATTAGTTTTGATTTGAATAATATATTATAAAATACAGTGATTATGCCTATAAAGAAATGTTAAATAAAAGTTTATTTTGTTAATATATATATATATATAGATGTCTGTGTATTTATATCTATGAAATTTAATGAACTAACAATTGTTCTTCTATTACTGATATCCAATTTATTAACACTTTTGAACTGAGTACTATAAAATTATTTTAGGAAGACGAAAAATGAGAAATGTTTTATAACAGGGACGTTTATTATGCTGTAATTCGTAAACATACAGTAACAAAAGTCTCCGAACACTAGCAAAAATTCCTATATAAGAAAAGTACACTTAATACAGTTTTGTTAAATAAATCCTTATCGAATCCTGTTCTTAGTAAGTCTAAAAACAGGATTCGACAAGGATTTATTTAACAAAACTGTATTAAGTGTACATTTTTTATATAGGAATTTTTGCTAGTGTTCGGAGACTTTTGTTACCGACTGTACTTAAATATACGAAACCGTCGAAATATATAGTAAATTTGCATAATCACTTATTATTCTGTACGTGCTTAAGTACATTGACGTGTTATCAGTGTACGCCACGTTTCTTAAAATTATGATTGTGTTATCTTAATTCCTAAATTTCAGTTTATACCCCATAGCAAAGAACTGTTTTTTTTTTTTTTTTTTTTTTTTTTTAATTGTTGACAGTAAGAAAGCTATCACAGTTTGGATCATAGGATTGTTATAACATCTATATACCAAACAAATATGTTATGATAGATGAGTAATATAGGGTTGTATGCATTTTTTTAAGTTTTATATTTTAATGTATAAAATTCTTGTATGGACTGATGACAAAAAACTTTTTCACTTTTAAAAAGGTATGATTTTACTCTCTTCTATATTCAGTAGAAGAAAGTATTGGATTCATAGAAATTTTCGACCTTCAGTTTTTGAAGGAGGTTTAAGAGATCTAGAACACGATTTGCCCATTTTTAGAAAATGTCAGTTTGTCCCTCGGTCTGTGTGTGGTTGTGTGTATGTGACAAAAATTTTGTGGTGACTGTATTTCCAAATCTACTGTTCAGGAATGTATATAGATTTTGATAGAGATGCATCTTCGCCTAAGTTAGAGACTATCAACTTTAGGTGTGAACCTCTCAACAGGTAGCGCTGCTCTACAGCGATTTCTGCAATTCAAGGGGAGGCTTTATATTAGGTTCTATTGCGTATAATCAATCAAAACTTGATATGTAATAAAGCCATAATGAGATATTATGATGATTCAATTTTAATGCTTATTGGCCAACACGTGCTTATTGGCCAGACAGGGAGGATATGTATCAGGTTCTGTTGCATGTAATAAATCAAGACTTGATATGTGAGAAAATCATAATGAGACATTACACAGATTCAATTTGAATTCTTATCGGCCAACAGGTGGCGCTTCTATACAGCAATTTCCGCAGTGGAAGGTATGGCTATATCGCAATAATTACTGCACATAATAGCACGTAAATTTTAATGTAGATACACCTTGATATAAATAAGGGCCTGTCAACTTTTGATGTCTACTGCTCAACAGGTGGCGCTGCTACACAGCCATCTCCGAAATTTAAGGGAATGTTTTATCTAATGTTCTATTTTGCGTATCACCAAACTTGATATGGGAGAAAGCCATTATCAGTCAATATGCTGATTCAATTTGGATGCTTATCGGGCAATAGGGGACGCTTCTATACTGCAAATTTCATCGATAACAGGAAGGCTATATCTCAACTTCTATGGAATATTACAGTACGAAACATGATATGTGAGCTAACCATTATAAAAACGCATATTTTAAGATGTAATTTATTGACAATAAAACTGTCTGTCTTTGGATGTTTACTGTTAGTTCTTTCTAAGATGAAGATCATTTGCAATCATCATGTTTAGATAATTTTAATAGTTAGATAAGTTTATCGCGTTAGATAATTTTAATAAAAATTAGTTTTAATAAATTATTTACACTTAGTGGATTTGCATAAGAAAGTATAGAAGAAAGTCTTGTGGTGGTAACATACTAGTTTTATTTTCTAAATACAAAAATAAAATACATGGAATATATAACATGATTTAAAATTATTTCCACTGCATAAAATGCCGAAATATAAAATTTAGAAACGAAAAATTTATTTTGAACTATTACATAAAAGCCTAACAAATAATCTAAATGCAATATTTTATATCATACATTTAATATAAAGGGTAAATACTTCTCCATAAAAGAAAAAAAGAAATGTAACTTTCTTTTATTGTGCAAAATTTTAAGACACCTTTAGATAATGCTTGTGCATCTTTTATTGAAAAGGAAAATCGAAAAAAAAAAAAAAAAAAAAAAAAAAATGGTTCTGCCATATTTTCTTACCTTATGACGACTATAAACACCTTCCTACACCTCAAAGATATTACGTAAAATGCCTTAAATAACGTAGTTACATAAAAGATTTCGAGAAAATAAGATTGAAATATAATTTTTATAAGGTACACACGAAATGTTTTTAAAGATAAATTTTCCTTTTATTGTAATAGCAAAAAACATTTAGCGGATTCGAGGAAATTTGAAAGATAGAAAGTGGGCTTTTAAATGTATCATTTTCACATTCAAGGATGAAAAATATCTTAAATTGTGTTGCAAATAAATGGAGGATAATGATTTTAATATCAGTACAAAAGATAGTATCCATGAAAATCGAAACATTCATACTTAATAAATATCAAATTTTGGTTTTAGTAGAGCACATATTTGGGACGTATTTTATATCATAATTTTGGTTGTTCTAATTCTTTTAAAAAGGACTACCTAACCTAACAGACATGGCAAGCCGTGATACGTATTGAGTCTCACGAATTTAAACTTATACTTCTCAGTGAATTTTTTTTTTTTTTTTTTTTCATTTTGTCGACAGTAAGACAGCTATCACAGTTTGAATCATAGAAATGTCATAACATGTATAAAACGAACAAATACGTTATGATACTATATATGTGCTATATATAGTTGAATGCATCCTTTAAAGTTTTATATTTAAATGTATAAAATACAGGGAATTTCTGTCAATTTCAATAAGAAAAGTGACACCGTAATTTTTTGGTTAACAATATTCAAAGGATAATTGACTAAATTCGGTCTCCCGAGGTGTTATGCACAGCAGTATACTTGAAAACTTACTAATTAATATTCCGTAGTATTGTTAGCCCCGCCTTCTTTTACACACCTGTATCTTTCTACAGTATTTTAATACTTATTTAATCGTAATTGCATTTAGAGAATGTTACTCTGAAAATTTACTAGAAGAAAAAAAAGGGCGGGACTAAAAATACTATGTAATAATAATTAGAATGCTAGCAAGTATGCAGTAGACTCCCGTACAGAGTTCCCAACTTTTACAATTTATTCACGAGCATTTTTGACCCGCCTTTTTTTCGCACCCGAAATTTTGTAGATTATTTCTCTTTAATATGTGACAACGATTAAATAATATGAAAATCATTTTTCAAAATTTTCGGTATGAAAAAGAGGCGGGGCTAAAAATGCTCGTTAATAAATTATAAAAGTTGAGAACTCTGCTCCCGTACTATACTGAGAGAATGTCGCCAGATAAATACAACAATTGAAACTTTTAATATCATTAATTTTATATAAAATCAATCGCTTTCCATAAAACCTAAATCGGATGTAATTGATCTATTAAATTAATAATCTAAAAATTTAGCGGTGTTAAATATATATATATATATATATATATATATATATATATATATTATTTGTCAACCCTGTCCCAACGTTGTACGAAAATATAGTGTAAATAGTATACAATACAATTGCCCGATGTCTATTGTTTCTTTCAAAAAGAGAGAAAATTTCAGTTAATTCGCATTGTTAGGCATGAAAAATAATTTTAATTTTTATAATAGTTAGGCATATTTTATAATTGTAAGACATGAAAAATATATTCTCTCGTTGAGTAATAATAAAATAAAATTAAGTGGTAATTCATAAAATTATATTAGATTAAAATATTCCAATTTATTAAAAATAATTTTTATTGAAAGTTTTTAAATTATAGAATACACCTGTTGTTTATTTATTTATTTTTAAGTGACAATATTTGAACATTATTATTTTTGTTTTCTAAATGCAGAAACAAAAAATAAACAGCCTGAAGCATATAACAAAAATGTAGACTTTGTAACATCAAAACCTTTTTAATTTATTAAAAAATAACTTTTGTTTAGCCATTTTTAATTAATATGTAAAATAATAGTTATTCTTTTTCCTTATATATATACATACACATGCATATATACATATATACGTTTATAAATATTTCTTTCTAAAATAAATAAATAAATAAATCATATTAAGAATTATATGGCATATAGCATAGTGAATTGAGTTTTATAAAATATATCCAGTAAATAACATGCAAAAACATAAAATAATTTTGAAGTATACAAACAAAAAATAAATCTAAATGCAAGATTTTGTATTACATACTCAATATAAAAAGTAAATATTTTTCCATATAAGAACGAAGTTATTTGACTTTCTTTTATTGTTTAGAATGTTGTGAAATATATATATATATATATATATATTTGTTTATAATAAAAATCGAAAAGAATATTTGTTTCTACTATATTATCTTACCTTATGATGACAAAAAGCATCTCCGGATACCTCACATAGTTTAGATGAAATAGTTTCAATCTTACAGATACATAAGAGTTGATCCAAATATGATGGAAATATAATCTTCAAAAAAGTATGCAAAAATGCTTTTAAAAATAAATTATTTTTCTATATTGTAGTAGCAAAAAATAGTTTTTAGTTGAAATTCAAAACTATGAGCTATAAACTCTGTGCATTCAACTATAATATTTCTATAGTTTTAATAAAAATGAAGTTTTTTAAAGGAAAAAAAAATAAAGAATGGGTAGTTAATCCAGTAAAAAAAAAGTATTTTATAATCTCAAAATATTTCTCTATATATTAAAAAAAGTTACTGTCGCTCGTGTCAATTTTTTTTGTCTGCGACAACATCTTCCCTCGCAGGGCAGTGTCCTTTGCGTCATGAGAGGTATCAATGTGTTCCGAAAACTCCAAGGAAGACCTTTCAGCTGCTTAGAAATTTCTATATTTTTAATTAAAGAAGTTATTAATTGAAAACGATGGGTTTATGAAGGTACTCTATTTGCCACCTTGAAAAAAGTTTCTCCCAGTGACGTCGTTCTTCTGTCATGAAGTCATTTTACACCGGAAAATTTAAATATGATCCATGGTTGTAGGTAGGTAGGAAGGTTGGTTGGGTTTAATGTCGCACCAGTACTGGGCTATGGGTAATTGGCGATGGTCTGAGACGCATCCTTAGATATTCCGGTGATATGCTACCAGCAATTTGATCCTCCACGGAGGGGATGGCTCCCCCGCTCTGGTGATTCCAAGATGTATAGTTTTGATGGAAACATGGTGGATTTTGCGACCACGGCGGATTTTATGTGCACAACGGCCTGGATCCATGATTGTTAAAAGAGTCATATACTAAAGCTGTATGACAAAATGATCTACATATTACAAATTTCTTTATATTAATTAAAAAAAAAAAAAAAAAAAAAAAAAAAAAACTGATTTTCAGCATAATTTTCATAATAATAAATAAAAGTAAATAATGTGGTATTAAATGTTATGTTTTTCAATTTAACATTGAATATGGAGATTTTTATTTTATTTTTCGGATTTTGTCTTGTATTATGCACTATTAATATTCCTATTTAATGCAAAACAAAGCAGCGAAAACGCAGGCAGAGCTCTCCATGGGTTAATAAGTAAAGTGAGTCGGGGGAAGGTGAAGCCTCTCTCGGGGGTTGGTGAGCGGAGCGAGCAGGGGGCAGAGCCCCCTAGTATATACATAAAAATAAATGCCTTCCAATTTAAATTATTCTTTCAGATAGTTGTATATACGTAAATGTACAACTAATGTGAGGCGTATTTGAGTACATAGTATAATAAAAAAATGTATTGTTCAATGATTTGTACTTATTTGCTACATAAAATTAAATGATAGAGATTGAATTTAAGTAGTTTTCCGTATTAGAATAATGAATTTAATAAAAATGCAACTATGAAATTTCGTAAATAACATATTAATTTAATAAAAATAATATTTATTAATAATTTTTATTTATTATATATATTTTTTTCTTTACTTTTCTTATATACAAACAAAAGCCATTGTTCCTTTGAAAATATATCTTTTTTTATATCTTCTAAATGAACAAATAAAATGCATTGAACATATAGCATAACAGTATGTAATTTGTAATTATTTCCACAGCATAAAATGTCAAAACACAAAGTTCAGAAAACAGAAAGTCATTTTAAACAACTACACAAAAGCCTAACAAATAATATAAATTCAAGACATTATATTATATATTCAGTATAAAGAGTAAATATTTTTCCAAAAAAAAAAAAACAATTTTCTTTTATTGTACAAAATGTTAAGAAATCTTTAGATAATGCTTGTGCATCTTTTATTGAAAAGGAAAATCGCAAAAAAAAAAAAAAAAAAAAAAATTGGTTTTGCCATATTTTCTTACATTATGACAACAATAAACATCTTCATGTACCTCAAGGATATTATGTGAAGTATTTTAAATCATGTCGTTATATAAAAAAGTTGGAGCAAATAAGACAGAAATATAATCTTGAAAATTTATACAGGACTACAGGATTTTATTTATTTATTTTTAAGATAAATAACCCTTTTATTGTAGCAGCAAAATATAGAACTTTTAGTAGATTGCCGAAAATTTGATATAGTATAAAAAGTGTATTTTTAAACGTTTGGTTTTCACACTGAAGGAAAAAAAATCCCCAATATCGTTGTAAAAATAAATAAAGAATGGAGATTTAAATTAGTATAAAAATGTTATCAGCAAATCTCAAACACATTATACTTAGATTTTTTTTTTTTTTTTTTTAGTAAAACGTATATTGTAACACATACGTAATTTATATTATAATTTTTAACCTGTCAAATATTTTATACAGGGTTGTTCAACCATAGCATCCTAAACTAGATGTCTTCCGCGTGGCTAGGGAGCTTGGCAATAGTTGAAGCGGTAGACCCTACCTGGTACAGATTGCGCGACATTTATTCAACAGCCACCAAAAATTTTTAAATGTGGGATTTAATATACATAAAAGGCGATAAAAATCGTAGAAACGTCGGTTATATACTCACATATCACTTCTTAAAATTGTTGGAGACAGTTGAATAAAAATGTCGCGCAATATGTAACAGGTGGCGCTGTCTACCGCTTGAATCGATGCCATGTTTTAAAGCCACGCGGAAGGCATCTAGTTTAGGAGGCTGTGGTTAAAAAAAAAAAAAAAAAAAAAAAACTTGGTGAACCGCATGTGTATATATGTTTAACTTTATATAGAGTATAAATGATTGGAATGTGGCATGTGAGACGGATATATTGAAAAAGAATGTCGATTTATTTTGGGTGAATATTGCTCAACAAGTAGTTTTGCAATGATTCATTTTTTTTTTTTTCTATTAACGAGAAAAATGTGTCATAGTTCTTATTAAGTATAATGGTGTAAAACATCACATGTGAAAGGTCAATTACCAAACATCATGCTCATTCAATTTGGATGCATGTTTGTTGAAAAGTAGCTCTGTTCTGTAACAAATTTCCCTGAGTATGGAATAACTATATGCGAATATCTACAGCATAACAATGTATTATAAATTTAATATATGAGATTTCGAATATAGATACATGCATACATATATATATATATATATATATATATATATATATATATATACTGTCGGCAGCAAAAGTATTCGAGCACTAGCCAATAATTCCGATGTGAAAATATTGCACTTAAAATTGTTTTGTTAAATAAATCCTTGTCGAATCATGTTCTTAGACTGACTAAGACCACGACTCGACAAGGATTTATTTAACAAAGTTGTATTAAGTGTACCTTTTTTAAACAGGGATTATTGCTAGTGCTCGGATACTTTTGTTGCCGACTGTACTTATAAGATGTTTGGATTTGGCATATATAGGCAGAGAGTTTATGCTACTCATATTCACTTTCTGAGACTATCCATAAGAATGCATCCCATTATTTGATGATTGAAATTGTACCAAACGGTATTTGTGGATTTTTATTGACAGAAACTGTAACTAAAAATAAAAAAATAAATAAGTAATAAAATAAAATAAAAAATGTTTACAGCGTGATACATTGTTATACACAATGATATAGAGCGCGTTTTGTGTCGGTCATCCTCTTCTATATTCACAAATGAAAAAATGTATTCGTAAACATTTTTGACTTCAGAGCTTCGATAGATCTACACGTTTTGAATTACCCTAAACATGACTTGATCCTTTTTAGAAATATCCTATGTCGGTGTATTTTTTTTTTTTTTTTTTTTTTTTTTTTTATGACAATTGAAGCACAAAAACGTCCAATAAAATTTATATCTATATCTATATTTATCTTAATATAAATTGGTAACTACAGTCGTACCCACTTAATCGGGTAACGGATAATCGAATACCCCGCTTATAAGAGCATGAAGTTATAGAACCAATTTTTTTGCCATAGAAGTAATGTTAAATTTCCTTGTTTAAAGGAATATTTTTTACAACGCGACCCCGCTTAATCGCATAAACACTCAAAGTTTCTTAAATAAAATTCCTCTATTTATGGGCAAATGTTTCCCCTCATTCTCAAAAAAAAAAAAAAAAAAAAAAAAAAATCCGATCTTCTTTTAAAAATCTTACATAACTAAGGCATGCTCTTTAAACATGAGACGGTATTCCTGCCGAGGTGATAAAAAGTTTTTGCAAAAGCCAAATTTATAAAATCAGCAACTGGTGAGAAAATTAGAAATCAAAATACAAATTATCTCCAGGAATTAGAAATCACAAATTTCGAAAGTTTTCAGATGATTCAAAAAGAACTTTGTGTACTCATAGATGTGGATAAAGATGGAGAAACAGAAAGAGATGAAGAGTTTAATCTTCCATTAAAACCTTTAAATGAAAGTGATAAAGAAGTGCAAGCGAACGATAAATGAAGTTGCAAAATCCTTTAACATTATTCATCATCATTTTGAGTCTCATAGAAGCGATTATAATCTATTTATGTGCTTTAGAAAAAGAAATCGAAAAATGTTTAGTTAAGTCTAGGTTAAAGTAATCAATCATAACTCTTTTTTTTGTTGTTGCTGTTATTGTTGTTAAAGTAAAATAGTGAGTACACATTAACTGCATCCAGCATTAATTGCATTTATAAATTACTATAATATTTTAACTTAGTAAATTTTTTATTAAATATTTAAATAAGGAAGAGGTATCGATCATTTATCTTTTCATGTAAGCGTAAAACCATTGTAGTTATACATGCAATTGCGTGTCTAGTATTCCCCGCATAATGAAATACCCCACTTAATCGAATTAATATAGTTGTGTTGCGTACTTGGGGGGTTCGTGAGTTGTCTGAGAATAAAAGGCCAAACGTACAAAAATTCAGTAATTTATTCACAGAAAATTCCAGAAAAATGCAGGTCTATAACCCAAGTATCAGCTTCAATTCAAACAGTAAACACAGCTTAAACAACAGCTGTCAATAGCAAATCCACAGTACAAACTGTATAGCAATAACACATAAAGCAAGTCTCTTCCAAAGAGGCTCAAGAGCAATGCAAGCACTAGCGAAGCTGGCTGAAAACTGAACTGAACTGACTCTCTGCCTTGGCGAGAAGCGCTCTTTATCTATTGTTCCATGGAACCCAGATTTTTCGAGAAAACTCTAGAAAGTGGTCAACCAATCAACTTACAGCTTCCATATTTGGTATATCCCATATAAGGATTTTCTCGCCAAGGTCGCCAAAAAATCGCCAAGGTGGGAAAAAGTCGCCAAATTTGGCGCCAAATCCATTACCTGCCTTATTGGGGCTTTTTAATGCGTTTTTAAGGGAAAATAAGGCTATTTCAACGCTAAAACGACTAGAAATGCACAAAATTATCACTTTATCAACTTACTGAGCCTCTTTGAAAGAATTTATACAAAAATAAACACAATTATTTACAATTTTGTAACACTGCCCCCCTCCCAAGGACTGCACGTCCCGGGCAGTGCAACCCTTGGTCAAGAGGCGAGACTAAACAAATTTACACAATCTAAAACACAAAAACTAAGTTGCACATAAAGATAACATAGAAATATAAATTAAGTGAGAAATATTTACAAAATTCACAAATATGTACAAATATTTATATACAAATATTTACAGTGCGCATGCGCAAATTTTACCAGTATTTACATTTTAAATTTTAATATTACCGTTAATTGTGGTACTTGGCTAGCCTGTTATAGTGCACCACCTTCGGTTTTGATGAAGGTGTTTTAGTGATCCGCACCACTACATCATTCAGCCTTTTTAAGACTGTGTATGGTCCGTCCCAGTTGCACTGTAGCTTGGGAGAGAGTCCTTTGCGTCGAACAGGATTCCACAACCAGACCTTCTCTCCTTCCTGGAACTCATGTTGTGTAGCCTTTAGATCGTACCTTGTCTTCATTTTCTCCGTTGCCATGGTAATCCGCTCCCGAGCAAAGTTGTGTACGTCCTCAACTCGTGCCTGGATATCTTGGATGTACTCCTCGGGCGATGAAGGCGCATCGGGTGGACAACCAAACCGGAGATCACAAGGGAGACGAAGTTCACGTCCAAACAGCATCTGGGCTGGAGTATAGCCGGTGGTTTCATGGACAGTACTTCGATAAGCCAGCAGGAACAATGGCAACTTCAAGTCCCAATCTTGCTGGTTCCTTGATACTAGAAGAGAGAGGTTATTCAGGATGGTACGATTGAACCTCTCGACCATGCCGTCCGACTGGGGATGTAAGGGTGTTGTCCGGTTTTGTCTATGCCGAGTAGTTGACACAGTCCTTTGAAAACATCAGAGGTAAAGTTCCTACCTTGGTCGGTATGAAGTTGTAGGGGCGTGCCGTACCTTGACACCCATTGCTGCACTAGGACTTCTGCAACTGTGCATGCCTCTTGATTGGGAATGGGATATGCCTCAGGCCACTTGGTGAAATAGTCCATCACGACGAGGATGTATTTATTTCCACTGGAGGTCCGTGGCAAAGGACCCAAGATGTCGATTGCAGTCCGTTCAAATGGTGCTCCTACGTTATACCGTTGCAGTCTTCCTCGACTTCGTTTCTGCGGGCCTTTACGTGCCGCACAAGCATCACAGGATTTACACCATTTCTCCACATCCTCCTTTGCCTTGCACCAGTAGAAGCGTTCCCGAACTTTCTGCAGAGTCTTCATTACCCCAAAATGGCCTCCAGTAGATCTACTATGCAGTTGTTCTAAAACAGCTGGAATTTTTCATCTTGGTACTAAAATCGGCCATCTGAAGCTTTTCCCATCATCAGATTCCCACTTTCTGTATAATACGCCGTTTCTGATATGAAGAGAGTCCCAAAGTGCCCAATAACTTTTCGTAATGGGACTGAATCTGGAAATGTCCTGCCAGGTAGATCTGTTGCTGGTCGTCTCCTTCAGTTGTAATATAGGCTTTACGTCAGGATCTTCCATCTGGGCTTTTCTAAATTCTTCGTCACGCCATGGGTCGGGATCTTGTTCTGATGGTGTTGCGACAGTAACTTGGCGAACAACTGGCTTTATTATTTGGTGTTTATCCTCGGCTTTAGAGATGTATTTATGATCTTCAGATGGGGGCATCCGCAAGAATGCATCTGAATTTTCCCGAAGAGCTCCTTCTGGGTGGCATACTTCAGAGACATTCTTGGTTGCTTCTCTAGGTGTTCTTACTGGGCAGCTTCGTTTGATATGCCCGTCTTTTCCACAGCCCCAGCATTTAGTTGTTGAAGTCTTCCCTTCTTTCCTACTCTCAAGAATGCGTAGTCTTCTATTAATTTCTTCAATCATTTCCTGAATCTCTTTAAGATCATCTTCAGAGCCGTTCACTTTGTCTGCTGTGTTGTTCTGGCGATGTTTATAGGAGGCTTGTTGGGTTGTCTCGAGCTTTAGGGCATACACCAAGGCTGACTCCACATCCTTCACGCCGGAGAGTCTGAGGGCTTTTTGAATATCTGGATCTCCGACAGCATCAATGAAATATTCTAGAGCCAGATCATTACGTGTTTCAGGATGACAGTCTGAGAAAGCCAAATGTGAAAGCCTCTGGATGTTTGATGCCAGTTCTTGTAAGCTTTCCCCTGGTCTCTGACGACGGGACCTTAGCTGGAGTCGACTATATTCTTTGGACCATTTCGCTCCAAAACGTAGCTCTAGTGCTCGGGTTACAGCTTCGAAGTCATATCGCTGTTCCTTCGAAAGGGTCTCCAGAATATATGCGGCGTCGCTCCGCAACGACCCTACCAGATGAGCCGTCTTTGCAACAGAGTCCCAGCCGTTAGCTTCAGCTACGATGGAAAACTGCGTTTTATATACATGACAGGAGGAACTGCCGTCGTAGGTGGATAGCTTAATAAATTCCTGATTCTGGATTCTTCTCTCTTCCTTTTCAGTTTCCTGAGGCATGGATTCTAACTTTTCTTCGAGATTCCGAATCTTGCTCTGCAGTTCATTCCCTATTACTTCTCCGCTCCACTCTTCCTTCATTTTCCTCTCAAGATCTTCCTCCATTCTCTTAAACTTGCTTTCTATCTCTGAAATCCTTCCTTTCAGCTCTTGATCAAAGTTTTCTTTAAATTTCTCCTCAAAATTCTCTTCTATCTTCATAAATCTCTCTTCAAAATTCTTTTCTACTTTCATTATTTTTTCCTCTATCTTCATAGCTTTCTCTTCAAAACTCTCTTCTATCTTTAGAACTTTCTCTTCTATTCCATCCATTCTATTTTCCATCACCGTTAATTTACCCTCTATCGATTCTTTTGCCACTGAAAGCTCTCTCTTCATCTCATCTTGATTAGATTTAATTTCTTCGGTCAAACTGGCTTCCATCTTTTCCTGAGCTGCTTTCATTTCCCTTTGTCCTGTTTCTATTTTCTCTTGTGCTGCCTTCATTTCTTTCATCTCTTGACTCAGGCTATCTTTCATCTCTCTTTGCGATGCTTCCATACTTTCTTTCATCTCTCTTTGTCCTTCCTTCATTTCTCTTTGCCCTTCTTTCATTTCATTCATCTGGGTAGCTAAGCTTTCTAGAAGTTCCTTCACCTGTTCCTCCATAGCTCTAAATATAACCATCCACAGACAATTCCCGCTTCTGACACCAGAAATGTTGCGTACTTGGGGGGTTCGTGAGTTGTCTGAGAATAAAAGGCCAAACATACAAAAATTCAGTAATTTATTCACAGAAAATTCCAGAAAAATGCAGGTCTATAACCCAAGTATCAGCTTCAATTCAAACAGTAAACACAGCTTAAACAACAGCTGTCAATAGCAAATCCACAGTACAAACTGTATAGCAATAACACATAAAGCAAGTCTCTTCCAAAGAGGCTCAAGAGCAATGCAAGCACTAGCGAAGCTGGCTGAAAACTGAACTGAACTGACTCTCTGCCTTGGCGATAAGCGCTCCTTATATATTATTCCATGGAACCCAGATTTTTCGAGAAAACTCTAGAAAGTGGTCAACCAATCAACTTACAGCTTCCATATTTGGTATATCCCATATAAGGATTTTCTCGCCAAGGTCGCCAAAAAATCGCCAAGGTGGGAAAAAGTCGCCAAATTTGGCGCCAAATCCATTACCTGCCTTATTGGGGCTTTTTAATGCGTTTTTAAGGGAAAATAAGGCTATTTCAACGCTAAAACGACTAGAAATGCACAAAATTATCACTTTATCAACTTACTGAGACTCTTTGAAAGAATTTATACAAAAATAAACACAATTATTTACAATTTTGTAATAGTTGGAACGGTAGATGATCGTGTAAGCGGGGCCGACTGTATCAACTTTTGTTTTAAATCGTCTAACATATGGCACTTTTATGATACGATTTAAAAAAAAAAAATACAGAATCGCTATATTTTAGCTTATACTCTATGTAATTCAGAAAAAAAATGACATTTGAGAAGGTTATTTTAAAATAATGCTGCTTCACTTGAAGTACGTATCGACCAACAGGTGGCGCTTCTGTGCTTTTTAAAAGAAGTTTACAAAAATAAATACATATAAGTGTGATTTACATGAAAATTAGAATTGAATAATTCTATCCTGTAAAATTTGATACAGTACTCTGAAATAATAATAATAATAATAATAATGTTTAAATTTTGTAACGGAATTCGAGGGAAACTTCTGTAAATTTCATCAAATTAAGAGTTAATGAAAACTAAGCTAGACGTTTCACTGAACAACAGAAATTAAAATATGAATATTTTGTTTTGCACAGATAAAAAACACATATTTAAAAAATTTCGAAAAAAAAAAAAAATGTATTCTGAAGATTTCACACAAAATTTTTTTTATTTGTTGTTGCGGATTTAGATAACAAATCATAAAATTAAGTACTCAGCTGTTTATATATTATTATCTATATAGTGCTTAGGTAATTTTAATAACTGCTATTTCCAATGCATAAAACATATTTTACTAAGGAAAAAAAAATAATGATAATAAATGAATAAACAAAAATCCCACTTATTCTAAAAACTAAATAAAAATTTTATCCTAAGAATATTTCTAAAATTTAGTATATTTCAATGCAAATAGAGTTTTAAAAGTTAAGCATATGATCTTAAAATAATATATATATATATATATATATATATATATATATATATATATATATATACATGCGTTAAACTGATACATTCAGATACATGCACATTTCATTCCATTGAGGGGTAAAGCAATTCACGCTTAATTACTTATTAATGCACCAGAAATGTCAAACAAAGTTAAAAGAAGAAATTCAGCAATATTTTCACGTTAAATAGTAAAAATCAAATTGTGGTAAAAAAAAAAAAAAAAAAAAATCCGGGAGAAATTTTTGCGGTATTATTTATGCATAATTAATTTTGAAAATATGAAATATTTTACTTAAACCGAGTAGTGATAGTCTGAGTGGAGTTCGTACTTGTTATCGGGGGATTAGCACGTCTGATACTCCTGCAGCCGTACAAAATAATGGCAGTTGTACACGCAAAATACGTCGTGGTTGCAATATCCACACGTTGTGTAAAATTACCTGTGCAGAACTGCCAACCTAATCTGGGGGTTTGTTTGTACTGGTCCCTCCACCACCACTTAATTTTTACAGTAATTCTCTTCAAGTGTATTTACCATGATTTAAGAAGAAAAATGTTCTAAAAAATACTGGTGTGAAAAAAGAGGCTAACAACCCTCCTTATTAGGTTGGCGTCTCTGCCTTTGGTTTTCAGAGAAACGAGGAGACATACTCTTCCTGAAAAATTAGAAGCCAAAATTATTCTGGCACGTATTCAGATCACCCCTAAAGGTGAATCTGAGCGTATTTTCAATTGCTAATTGCGTAGTTGTAGTCCATCGTGAAATCCTTACCCCAAATATAATCTATAAACTAATTAATTTAATATCGTTGTTTTGTAATTATATATATATGTGTGTGTGTATATCTTCTATCCAGTAACTTTGATGCCTTACGAAAATGTAAAACAATAACAAAAACTAAACTTACAGATATCATTCAACAAATTTATGATATTTCTTTTAGTATGTCGTATATCCTTCAGCTCTAAAGCAATGCAAAAATGTTTCTTATTTGATTGACATACCTGCATATATGTACCTAATTAAGAAACTTTCAGACAATAGCATTCATGTATGATAGTCTGCTTTCTCGACACAAAATTTTTGGATTGCATGGGTAGGATTTGGATTTGGATTATAATTTTTAGATAACAACACTGAACATCATTTGTTTCTAGATAATCGAATTGCAATGCAATATTAGTTGATAATTAGTTTATAAAATTCATTAAAGTATCTAATTACATTATATGCAATTTTAATTGAATTTGCTTGTCTTTGTTTACGTAACTATTTTATAAAAAATTGTAAAACAAATAAAAAAAAAGGTCTTAGTACCATTCAGTGATTAACAATTAAATTCGTCCATAAATTTGGCCATAGTGCAAGTTCCTATGTATAATGAAAATTCACATATTAATATTACAGGGGAATGTCTTAATTTATTATTTTCAAAATTTGTTTCTATATTTCAGAATATCCAACATATTACTGAATCTAATTACAATTTATTGAAAAACAAAATGATGTTTTAATTACCAATAGGAAATTGTGCCATATATTGTTTTTTATACTTAACATCTTCCGCCTTCAATGAGTGAAAATGCCATTAATAGATTTTTCTTTATAAAATATAAAATATAAATAATAGATAAAATAAAAATCTCTTAAACTATCTCGAAGAAAACCGGTCTACATGTTTATATGAAAAATTGAACATGTTTGTTTTATAAAAATGATGTAAAATGTTATTTTACTTTCTCTATATAACAATTTGAAAATATTTAGATAATGCTTACATATCTGCTACTAAAAATAAAATAAAATAAAAACTGTAAAGAAATATTTCTCCATCATTTTTTGTTCCTGTATTATGACAAAAAATATTTCTTTAAACCCACATGGGTGATTTAAAAGAAAATTGAAATTTATTGTTTCGCAAAAGAAAAAATATATATAGTATTAAAGAATGAAATCTCTAGAAATAAAAAGTAAAATTTCTGCATGTTTTTTTTTTTTTTTTTTTTTTTGAGATGAAATCTCTACAAAGAACAAAAAAAAATAAAAAATAAAAAATAAAAAATAAAATAAAATAAAATAAAATAAAATAGTAATAGTAATAAAGTTATAGACTGGGTATACAAAATAGCATGATTGTAAAAATAATTTACATAATATGATATTAGTAAACGTTGTTTTAAAAATTAAATCGCTACTAAAGTTATTCTGAAACACAGAAAGAAATTAAATTAAGGTACTTAAACTATTATTAATTCAAAATTTTGTTATATACAATAATTAAACTGAAAAAATATATAATTTTAAAACTGAAGTACGCGTATTTAATTAAATTACATTAAAGAATATACCATAAATAATTTTTAATTAGTTATTAATTTAATTTAAAAGAACAATTCAGTACCTGATATGTAAGATTGTAAGGAGTTTACGTTTAAACGAATGTTAGTTAACTGTTATGTGATTAACCCTTTGCGGCGCAAGACAATTTGAAACATTTAAATTATACTGCCACCGGAATTCATGAACCAAATTAAACGAAAAGAAATTTTAAATTTTAAGGTTTAAAAAACCGGCCTTTTCTGATATGTTATAAACGTGAATTTTTGCTAAAATATTTTCGGGATGAATTTTTGCAGCTGGATCTTAAATTTTGCGTCCTCGTGGCGAGGACACCGCGCGTTAAGGGGTTAAAAGATACACTTCGGACTTTGCAAGGTTTTATAAGCATACTTGCCAACCATCTCAGTGTGAACTGTACAATTTTTAATACCCGCCTTATTTTTCACACCAGTCATATTTTAGAGTAATTTTATACTTCTTTAATCGTAACAGCATTTGGAGAGAACTATTCTAAAAATAAAGGGGTGTGAGAAAAGGGGCGTTTTTTCAAGGGGCGTTAACAATTGTACGGTTGTTAATGAGATGGTCGGCAAATATGGATAATCGGCATTTGGATAAGTTTCTTGAGAAAAATAGATGAAATAAAAATTAAAAAAAATTGACTAGCATATAAAAGGAACATTATGATCATGCCCAAGGTTTATGAATAGGTCTTTGCCAAGTTCTGAAGTGAATAAGTTCTGATTTATGAGTATTTTAGTAAGGGGATACCAAGAATGGGTAATATTAAATCAGTTATTATTTTATAGTTAAGTGAAATTTCCGACTGACTTTTATTAGGCTGCGATAGAATGAGATCATTTATTGATTATAATAAAAAATATAGGCCATGTCTACTTTATGAGACGTGTAAGAAAATATTTCTTTTTATCCCTTAATTAAGAGTTTCAATTAAAGTGTTTCTGTAAAGTTTTAAAATTGTCTCTGTGTTTTACTGATTGATCACACAGAGGTAAGAAGAGTAGTAAATAAGATGAATACTCATATTGGCGCCCAAGATATTTCGATATCCCTCCTTCGAAAGTATACTTTACTGATTCTAGTAAGATACA
This sequence comes from Salticus scenicus, assembly GCA_963930645.1. NCBI lineage: Eukaryota > Metazoa > Arthropoda > Arachnida > Araneae > Salticidae > Salticus > Salticus scenicus. Next base: position 207,766,464 of record OZ005659.1, on the reverse strand, counting down.
TGATTTTTTTTACCAGTTACATGAATACATTGTTGTAAATAAAAATGAAGATGCAGATTTAATTTAACGTATCAAAATATTGTCTTAGATGCAAAAATTTGAAGCGAAACTGTGGTTTCTCTCAGTTAAGGAGAAGACACACATTCCCTGATTTTGAACGTATAATTAAAAATACATTTTTATATGACATAAATAGATAAAGAGAAACGACGTCAGGAATTGTACAGAGGTACTATGTGTCTTTTTAATAAGCCAACTACATTTCTAATACTTAAACTTAAGAATATAAAATAGTTAAATCTGCCACTAACATTTAGTGCAGTTTTAGATATAATATATCTACTTTTTTTATAATACATCTGCAAGATTTTCTTAATATGCAAATTCTAAATTCTTATGAAGCACTAATTATAATATTGAACAAATATGAGTAACGTCATTTTTCTGCAGCCCAAAGTGGAAACAGAATAAATTATGAACATGATCGGAAATCATCCCCCCCCCCCCCCATGAATTTTAACAAGATTCAAATTTTAACCACATTAAATTATAAATATTAACCATGAACTACGAAACTGGAATTTTTGACGGATTTAAAAATGTGCAGCATCCTGGAATTTTTCAATGTATTTTTTTTTTCAAAATGGTTTTCAGCGTAATGATGGATGTCAGCTTAACTTACCCAGGAATAAATACAGACAAATTAGGCCGCAACAGACAGTGCGATCTAGAAATCACTTTGAAAATCCGCACAGTATACCGCACAGTCCGATGGACTCTTCCTCAACTGACTGTCCCCCTTTATAACTCCAATTTCATTTTTAATAAGGAATATTTCATAAAAATCTAATGTAGTTAAAAAAAATATATAATAATAGAAAAAAAAAAAAAAAAAAAAAAAAAAAAAAAACTAAAGTGTGTTTTTATATTTGGTGATGAATAAGAATAGATTTAAAAATGCAGTGTCACTTAATCTGCAATTAAGCTAAAAAACAAAATTAAAGAAGTTAAAACATTAAAACCAAAGTAACATTTAACCCAAGAGTAGTCGCGTCATTTTTTGTAACGCTATAGTGGTCGCGTCTCGGTCTATTCTCCGTTGTTTGTAGTGTTGGGGGAAAGCCGAAAGAAAGCTCGTAGAGAAATTGCATCTATTTCAGGCGAAGTTTTCCCCGCAAAACTCTGACCTGTTTGAAAACCGAAAGAGAGAGGAAAAATGATCCAATGTTACTGGTCGCGTCGCGGCCAAATAGACCGATTTTAGAAGTAAAAGGTTATTAACTGCTCCAAAAATAAAACAAGCTATGTTAGAGGACACCCACTCAAGGTCAATTACACAGAGTTTCCCCACTTTACCTTTAAGGGGTGATCCGTAGGAAGAATTGATAAGTGGTGGGCGGCGAAAAGACCAATACGCGACAACTGACGGGTTAAAATGAGATAAAGAATATTAAAATTTTTAAATTTTTAAAAATACATTTTAATTAAAAAACATTAAAATACAAGACAGACGTTTCGGCTAAACACTAGCCCTCCTCAGTGTCAAACATATAAAGCACAGCATTTACAAAAAAAAAAAAAAAAAAAAAAAAAAAAAATCGTAATACATCAGAACAAGATTATACATTCCGGAGGAATAGCTTTAGTCTCGTTCAAGGCAGAATGTTGTAATTTAGTAAACGCGCCCACTAAAAAATTACGGGATTCATATATAATTACATTTGAAGCTAAAATTTTAAAGTTGTCAAAATCAGGAATATTATCACTATTTTAACGTTTTTTAATTAAAATGTATTTTTTTTTAATGTTAAAATGTTAGTATTCTTTATCTTATTTTAAATGTTACTTTGGTTTTAAGATATTAATGATATATATGGATTATGTTTATTTTATTAAGTTAAAAAATGTTAATAAATTTTTAATAAAAAATAATAAAAAAAAAATAGTTGATATTTTTTAAAAATAACATTGATCACGCCATAAATCATGGAGTTTAAAAAAGAACCATGTTGTTAACATAAATGAAATTTATAATAAAATAAAATAAAGTAAGTTCTTAAAAAAAAAAAAAAAAAAAAAAAAAAAAGCGAAAGCAAAACAGAAAATAATAAATAGAAAAACAGAAAATAGAAAATAAAAAATAAAACACTATTTTAAACACAATAAAATGGAAACGCAACGCAAGGATGCATTCATCCGTTGAAAGTTTTCAGAAAGCTTTGATCTAAACAATCTTTTCAATAGATTCTGACATTTGAAAAGAATTTAATGTCGTTCAAATTCACTTACGTCACAGTAATTCTTTTGCCAGATGTAGTATTTCTTAGCCTATTTCTCTATTTTTTAAACCATTTGACATTAATAAAGGAAAGTAAAAGTGCTGTAATCAAATTTCATTTATTTATTAAAATTCAAAATTATATATGGTTTCCAATGTAATTGTAGAATTCTTTCTCTGAATTTTTCTACAACAACATTTTTTTTTTTCAAGTTAATAAAAAGAATTTTATTAAGATAACAAATAGTTTACAATTGCTGAGAATGATATCATGTATATTTTGTATTATTCTTTTTCCTCCTGACACGCATTTACTTGATATTACTACATTAAACGTATAATGATATTTTTCAGAGATTTCATTTTGAGTATGAAATTTTTCTTCCTGTTCAATTAAGCTATAAATAATTAATGTAATACTAACACCTCCCGAAAATGAATATCTATTTATTTTATATTTATATATTTTTTAATTTCTTTTGGAAGCCGTAGTCATCAATGATTTATCAAAATCACTTTCAATCCTCATATGTCTATGAAAATAAAATGGACATGACATATATATATATATATATATATATATATATATATATATTGTTACAAAATTGTAAATAATTGTGTTTATTTTTGTATAAATTCTCTCAAAGAGGCTCAGTAAATTGATAAAGTGATAATTTTGTGCATTTCTAGTCGTTTTAGCGTTGAAATAGCCTTATTTTCCCTTGAAAACGCATTAAAAAGCCCCAATAAATCGGGTGATGGATTTGGCGCCAAATTTGGCGACTTTTTCCCACCTTGGCGATTTTTTGGCGACCTTGGCGAGAAAATCCTTATATGGGATATACCAAATATGGAAGCTGTAAGTTGACTGGTTGACCACTTTCTAGAGTTTTCTCGAAAAATCTGGGTTCCATGGAACAGTATATAAGAAGCGCTCTCTCGCCAAGGCAATTAGTTCAGTTCAGTTTCCAGCCAGCTTCGCTAGTGCTTGCATTGCTCTTGAGCCTCTTTGGAAGAGACTTGCTTTATGTGTTATTGCTATACAGTTTGTACTGTGGATTTGCTATTGACAGCTGTTGTTTAAGCTGTGAATTGAAGCTGATACTTGGTTTATAGACCTGCATTTTTCTGGAATTTTCTGTGAATAAATTACTGAATTTTTGTACGTTTGGCCTTTCATTCTCAGACAACTCACGAATCCCCAAGTACGTAACAATATATATATATATATATATATATATATATATATATATACAGGGTGATTATAATTAAAGTTACAATTTCAAAACGCTATAATTTTAAAACTAACGGTCAAAATGACTTGATATTTTACCAGAACAATCATGAGGCAATGGAATTTTGTTTGACGAAGAAAAAAGGTATTTATAAAACGCGCCTATAGATGGCGCTGTCAAGGTAATCTCAAAAGAAATGTCTAAACAGATTCGTTAGACACAGGAATGTAGTTAGAAATAGAATAGTACAGCAGGAAACACTAGACATTAAGTGTTTACGACAACTTTTTTAGCAAAAAGACAAGAATACGTGTTTACAGTGGAAAGAGTGATAGCGACCAGAGAAAAAGGGTACATTTTAGAACTTCTTTTTTTTTCCTTTACCTAACAATTGTTCTGGTAAAATATTGGTAGTCATTCTCAACAGTAGTTTTAAAATTATAGCGTTTTGAAATGACAAATTTAATTAATATTACCCTATATACATATACATACATAAATATCAGAATGTGTCAAAAGAAAAAACAACTACAGAATCAATGATACTTTTTCAGTGTACTCTGAGGATGTGAAGCCATGCCGACACTAGTATCATATCCACCTATAGAATGTTGCTCATTTAATATCAACAAAAAGAGCAATGCAATTGAGGTTGGGTTTGTATTTAGGTCGTATCCAGGAGAATACGGTAACCTAGTCTTGGTGTTCTATAAAATATGCACGTACACTGTAATCTGTATGGTGCGTCTTGTTGGTAGATGTCAGCATGCTGTGAAATGATAATCTTCATGTAAAAATGAACATAATCTGAAAGGAAAAGAAAGAAACAGTACTTTGTAACATACAAACATTTGTCTGAGCCCATTCATATATCACTTGATGACGAAAATAAGATTTATGCATATTGATCTGCTAAAATAAATATTCAAGTTTGCAACCATGGCAAATGGCGTAATGCAAACATGGAAAATTTTGGTATTCCTCTTTTGTGAAAAGGCGTTTCTTTTCTGTGCACCAAGTCGCCAAGTTTGGTATTGAAATAAAAATAATAGAAAGATATATCAAAATAATACATACTAGCTGGAACCCGTCGAATTCGACGATCATTTTATTGACCGTAATGTTTCAAAAAACGTCGCATCATTATTTAACAATATTTCAAGTTAAAACATCTAATATAATTTACGACATTTCACTTTAAAAAAAGAAACTCAGAAAAATGCTTATAAATAGAAATACTATATACGACATTACTTTCTACAAAGTACAGTCAATGTGACGTCAAACTCACTCCAAATAAACAGTTCCTATCTTTCATTTTCTATTTCGTTTAATACTAAGACTACATGTTACCTGACCCGTCCGCCGTTTCCCGGGCCCATGGTAATAACCTTAAATGTACCTTAAATTTGTATGCTTTTACATCTTTAACTCGTTTTTGTTTGAAATTCTATTTTTAAATAAAAGCATCGGGAAAAAATAATCAGCTGTAACAAAAACATTACCTCGAACCGAACGAAACTCTGCCTTGTGACCCTGGTGCTTTCGGCAGCGCATATGCCGGCCGCTAATAACATAAAAATATCCCCCAAAATTAACCTGGAACCGAACGAACCCGCCCGGAGTTGCCCGGGCCCATGATGCCTTAAATGAACCTTAAATTTGTATGATTTTATACCTTTAACTCGATTTTGTTTAAATTTCTGTTTTTAAATAAAAGCATCACGGAAAAAATAATCAGCTGTAACAAAACAATTACCTAGAACCGAACGAAACTCTGCCTTGTGACCCCGGTGCCTGCTGCAGCGCATGCGCGAGCCGCTAATAACATAAAAAAATTCCAAAAAATTAACCTGGATCCAAACGAACCCGCCCGGCAATGCCCGGACCCATGATAATAACCTTAAATGAACCTTAAATTTGTATGGTTTTATATCTTTAACTCGATTTTGTTTGAATTTTTATTTTTTAATGAAAGCATCACAAAAAAAAAAAAAAAAAAAAAACCTCAACTAGAACGGAACTCGAGCTTGTGACCCGGTGCCTGCGGCAGCGTATATACAGGCCGCTAATAATATAAAAAAATTCTCAAAAATTAACCGTGAACCGAGCGAAACTCTGACTCGTGTTACCTCTGCCTGTAGCTGCTGCAGTGTATAGCAGGCATGCATGCTACGCACGCGTTGCAAAATCCACTTTCCTCCACCAGGGGGTGTAGTATGTTGTATACGAACATCACCAGTCGCCTTGAATTTCCAAGACTTTTCAAATAAGGTGTCACATGGTGGTGTCAACTTCAAAATCCTTTAGTTGCACTTTCCACCGCCAGGGGGCGCAGCGTGTTCTATACGAACAACACCAACGATAAGGAAATACCAAGAACTTTAAAATAAGGTGTAACATGATAGGGTCTACTGCAAAATCACCTAGTTCCATTTTTAACCACCAGGGGGCGCACTATATTGTATACAAACATCCCCAATCAACATGAAATTTCAAGACCTCTATCAACAATCGCCTTGAATTTCCAAGACCTTTCAAATAAAGTGTCACATGGTGTTGTCAACTGCAAAATCCTTTAGTTGCACTTTCCACCACCAGGGGGCACAGTGTTTTCTGTACGAAGATCACCAACTGTCAGGAAATACCAAGACCTTTAAAATAAGGTGCAACATGATAGGGTCTACAGCAAAATCACTTAGTTCCATTTTTACCACCAGGGGTCGCACTATGCTGTATACAAACATCCACAATCGACATGAAATTTCCAGACCTTTAAAATGAGGTGCTACATGTGTGGGTCTAGAACGGATTTCTCTCTCAAACTAATTTCCCCCCTTCCCCCCCCCTCCAAATCTACTTTCCCCCTTTTTCCCCCCTTTAAAATCGAAAATTCCAAATTCGCAGATATTGATTTTTTAGTACTCGACTCTAGTCCCCATATGTACAATTTCTTCACCGTGAAGTAATTCGAAGCTTAGTTAAGCTCGTAAACGTGTTTTTAACCCAAACGGGTGGGAAACGGTTTCCCACCCGTTTCCGCCGGGGGAGAAACGGTTTCCCCCCGGAGCGGGGAAACCGTTCGACTTTTTTTTATTTTTCTCTTCTCATAGCACATCTACAGACCAAGACCTTTCTTTAGACACCTCGACCAAATTTTTACACCGAGTAGTTCTCTCAATATAGTGGAGACAGGCAAAAACATGTTTCAAATTAATATATAGACTAGTTGGAAACCGTCGAATTCAACGATCACTTTATTGACCGTAATGTTTCAAACACCGTCGCATCATTATTTAAATGTGTTTCATGATAAAACATCTAATATAATTTACGACATTTCACTTAAAAAAAGAAAGTCGGAAAAATGCTTACAAAAAGAAATACTGTATATGACATCACTTTCTACAAAGTACTGTCAATGTGACGTCAAACAGACTTCAAATAAACAGATGCTATCTTTTATTTTCTATTTCGTTTAATACTAAGACTATATGTTAGCTGATCCGTCCGGCGTAGCCAGGGCCCATGATACCTTAAATGAACCTTAAATTTGTATTATTTTATACCTTTAACTCGATTTTGTTTGAATTTCTGTTTTAAAATGAAAACATCACGAAAAAAATAATCATTTGTAAAAAAAAAAAAAAAAAAAAAAATACCTTAACCAGAACGGAACTTGGGTTCGTGACCCAGTGCCTGCGGCACGTACATGCAAGCCGCTAATACCATGAAAAAATTCTCAAAAATTAACCTTGAACCGAACGAACCTCTGACTCGTGTTACCGCTGCCTGTGGCTGCGGCACCGTATAGCAGGTATGCTACGCAGGCGCTGCAAAATCTACTTTCCTCCACCAGGGAGCGTAGTATGTTGTATACGAACATCACCAATCTCCTTGTATTTCCAAGACCTTTCAAATAAGGTGTCACATGGTGGTGTCAACTGCAAAATCCTTTAGTTGCACTTTCCACCACCAGGGGGCACAGTGTGATCTATAGGAACATCACCAACGGTCAAGAAATACCAAGGCCTTTAAAACTAGTATGTTGTGGCCACCACAAGACCTTCTTCTATATTTTCCTATACAAATTCACGCAGTAAGAACTTTGAAAAAAATCGTTTTTTTTTTTTTTTTTTTTTTTTTTTATTTAAGTTTTTTTTATTTTTTTTTTTTTTTGTGAAAAGTAAAAAAAACCGATAACTTTGTTTTAAATTACCACATATTTATAGTTCAACCATTCGTTTTAAAGGTATTGACCAGACCTTTCGAAAGATACCGATCTTGAAAATTTACCCCCCCCCCCCACTGCCATGTTAAAGTTTAGAAAAAATACGATCATAGCGCCACCTGTTGAGCGATTGATCCCCAAATCTAATCAGCCTCAGTTTATGTCAGGGGCCAACTAAATACCAAGTCTGGTTAAATTTCTTTAAAAAAAAAAAAAAAAAAAGATTTTTTTTTTTTTTTTTTTTTTTTTTTTGTTAAAAGTAAAAAAAATCGATAACTTTGTTTTAAATTATCACAGATTTATAGTTCAACCATTCGTTTTAAAGGTATTGACGAGACCTTTCGAAAGATACCCATCTTGAAAATTTACTCCCCTCGAGGGGGGACTTCCCCCCCAGGGGGGGTGGCGAGGTTCCTACGCATACAAAATTTTTTTCCCAGTTGACTGTCTCTATTATAAATAATTCTTGTAAATTTCATAATGATTACTAAAAAATAATTCTCTTTATGCACATTTATACAAAATTTTGTCCTATATCACCATGTTAAAATTTTAGAAAAAGCGGGATGGCAACGCAACCTGTAAGACAATTTTTACCAAAAGTTGATAGGCACTAATTTATGTCAAGGTGCAACTACATACAAATTTGTATGAAATTCTGTGCAGTAGTTCTTGAGATACAATTGCCACAAAATTTTGTCACACACACACACACAGACAGACAGACAGACAGACATTTTCTAAAAATGGTCAAATCGTGTTCTACAGCTCTCAAAACGTGTAAATTCATCAAAAACCCGAGGTCGAAAATTTTTACGAATCCAATACTTTCTCTATATTACATATAGAAGAAAGTAATAAGGTGCAACATGATAGGGCCCACTACAAAATCACTTAATTCCACTTTTCACCACCAGGGGGCGCCCTATATTATATACAAACATCCCCAATCAACATGAAATTTCAAGACCTTTATCAACAACCGCCTTGAATTTCCAAGACCTTTTATATAAGGTGTCACATGGTGGTGTCAGCTGCAAAATCCTTTAGTTGCACTTTCCACCGCCAGGGGGCGCAGTGTGTTCTGTACGAACATCACCAACGGTCAGGAAATACCAAGACCTTTAAAATAAGATGTAACATGATAGGGTCTGCAGCAAAATCACCTAGTTCCATTTTTCACCACCAGGGGTCGCACTATATTGTATGCAACAGAAAGTGATTTTTTAGTATTCGGCTCTAGTCCCCATACGTACAATTTCTTCACCGTGAAGTAATTTGAAGCTTAGTTAAGCTCGTAAACGGGTTTTTAACCCTTTTTATTTTTCTCTTTTCATAGCACATCTACAGACCAAGACCTTTTTTTAGACAACTCAACCAAATGTTTACACCAAGTAGTTCTCTCAATATAGTGGAGACAGACAAAAACATGTTTCAAATTAATATATAGATATTTAAATGAGGCACTTTCAAACTTTAATTAAAAAAAAAAAAAAAAAAAAAAAAAAAAAAAAAAAAAAGTAGTCAAAGAAAAAGAAAAAAAAGTCTTGCCTCATGCTTGGCCATAATTTTATCTGCTGGGCACCCAGCTCTCGTCGGCGGTAACTTCTTCTGTTCTGGAGTCTTTTCTGGAAAAGTGGTGTTTCTGGGTAGCTTTCACCATAAGGTGGATCATCACCTTACGCTGAGCTTTTACTATAAGGGGGGGGGGGATCACCAAATGTTAAGGCCAAGCATGAGGTATTTCTAATAAAGTTTTTTTTGAATTAAAGATATATTGAATTTTATGGTAATAAAGAACTTGTAGCAGTTGGATCCTGATCAGATGGCTCATATATTATCTGCATGAGAGTTGTTATTCCAGCAAGTTCAGATAAAATAAAGAAGGCTACAAAATATAAATATTTGCAGTTATGGCATGAATGGTTTGGTCATCAAAACAAACGACATGTTCGTCAGTTGCTAAACTGATACAAGCATATATGTAAATCCTGCAATGACAATTTTATTCTGTAATGGATGTGTTTTTGGAAATGCTCACATAAAACCCTTTAAATTACGTCCTTCTAGAGCCATATTGAAACAGCCATACAGAACTGTTGAAATAGGGCCATACAGAAATTTTGAAATCATCATTTCTGGTGTAAATGGTCCCATGTCTGTAGATACTTTTACTGATGCTCGATATTATGTTTGTATTGTGTTTGTAAAATACTCTTCTTGAAAAAGAAAATTGATGTTAGTTTTCTTTATCCATCGTCTTTTCCAAAATGATTGGACCAAGGGGGTCACACGAAAACATCCCAAAGACTATAATGTTCCCTCCTCTAATTTCGAGCATTTTAGAAAATATTGTAGTTTAGTTGCTCTCAGAGTATAGTTCACAGTATACCTCATACATTTGTCTAATGCAGCATAAATTACGATTTGCCCTATGCAGAGTAATTCATCAGAAAAACCACCTGTTACCACTTATCTTTCCCAGACGTCCAAATGCAGTAAAGGCATGCAAATTTTATCTACACGTATTAGAGGTCTGCACTGGCCGGAATTTTGAGACCCGGGCCGACTCGGCCCGACTATTTTATGTCAGTGTATGGCCCGGCCCGGTCAATATACGCTAAACTCAGGCCCGACCCAGCCCGGCCCGAAAAAAAATGCCTATGAAAAAGTCTTTCTATAAAAAAGATTTTTAGTATGTATTTAGCAGAGGTATTATATAGCGGAGCAATAAAATCTTCTTTAAGAAAACAGCCGAACTTTTACAAGATAATTATGTATAATCAAAAATTCATTATTACAGAAGTACAGAAAGCACAAAGACAGAAATTCAAATCGAAAATATTAGCACCCATCAAACAATACAGGACGGTATTTAAAATGGTTATCACTACTAAAAATGCACTTTCAACCATCTCCTCTTATCTGTAATGCATCCCAATTTTCATGTGATCCGGTAAACAAAATTCTAATGGTAATGCAACCATATTTAATAGAACAGAGGCTTTTGCACATGCTAAAATGATGCTACTTTCATTCAGTGCACTGCAAATAAGAAAAAGGAGTCTTAGAATAAAAGTTACAGCGGAAGGATTGTTATAGCCCTAATACGAACTTTACAGACAATAGGACACAAAGTGTTATACACAGTAACTTATGTAATTTCTGTTGTTTGAACATGTGCGCAAACTAGTAGTGACATGCGTACTATTTAGAATAGGAAACCATTTTATATTACTTGAAATAAAATATATTAATTTCGAGACATGCTAAAAATATATGCGGAAAATCAGATCGCGAACAGACAGACTGACTAGCAATAAAATTGAAGTTACAGACATTTTTTAATAAAAAAAAATCCTATGTGACATACCAGCAAGTAAAATTATGTAAAATAAAGGATTAAATAATTATTTTATCATTTTCCTTTTTCATTGATTAACGAGGTAATCAGAAAAAGATTCGGGCCGACGCGACCTGGAAAAAAATTCATCCAGGTCCGGCCCGGTCTAAGTATACACAAAACAAGTGAGCTCGAGCCCGGCCTGGCCCGAGCCTGCAAAAAAAATTAAGCCCGGGCCCGACCCGGCCCGAGAACAAGTTCAAAAATTCTTCCCGAACCCGGCCCGTGCAGATCTTTGACACGTATGCTACTTTAATTAAACCTCGTATTTTATTCACAACTAGCTTATAACGCCCAGGGCATCTGAGTAATATTAACTAGATATTATTTTTAAAATAATATTACATACTTAAAAATCCCATACATAAATTTACTGGAAAATTTCAGTTAAAACGCAGTTTTCAACCATCACATTTTCTATGATACCTACAGATGAAAAAGATTTTGTTCGAGAAGTTGAACTCGACTAAAAAAAGGCTTCGGTAAAAACACGTAATTTTGTCAAAAGTGTGACCTTCGAATTTGTTACTTGTTATAGAAAATTCCAATCGTAGAGTTTATGCAGTAGGCTTAAATTCAAACGGCATATAAATCGAAGGTAAGAGATATATTCGAGGTATTAAAATGGCTTAACTGTTATTTAAATCAGAAAGAATTTTTGCTTCAATAATACTTTTAAGCGGTATTCTATCCTAAGCAAATTAAATTTTAAAAATGTGTCAAAAAAATATAGTGTTAAAAAATAAACAAACAAAGCTTAATGAGTAAATGAAGAATTTTTATTTTATTTATTTATTTATTTGAAATTCATATGGTAGATCCGTGGATTTTTCTTTGACGACAGTTTTTGTAGAATTACTTTTCGTAAGCGGTTTACATTATTTTAAATAAATCGAAAATTTAAAATCAATAATTAAAATATTCTATATTATTATCCACAATGTTTTTTCTCTTTTTTTATTTAGTGTACATAATAAATTTAAGAAATTTTGTTCTCCCATGACATCGCTTTTGCACCATTTCGATAAAATTTATCCGTAGCTAGTCCACATTAAAAAAAAATTATTTATATAAATATTTTATTTTTATTTTTCCTTAAACTGCATATTATATAATACGGTTTTGAAATCTTTAAAAGTCTTGTATCAACTATTTAATTTAAAGTAAGTTTTAAAAAATCTATAATAATAAAATAATTTCATCAACAATAATTAAATAAAGAAAAATAGTTTTAATTCACGATAAGAATACAAATATTGTTTAAAATGCAGCAAAATTTACTTTGTTTAGAAAGCAAAAAGAAATTTAAAAATGTTTCAGATCTTTAAATAAGATGTTATTAAAAAAAAAAAAAGTTCAGAGTAAAATATTTAACATGAAATCATAGCTGCCAACCGTTACAATATTTTGATACCGGAATCTTTTATTTCATTTTATTTTAATACACATACTAGTTAATACCAGTCAAAATTTGACGGATGATGTGCAAATAAAATCGCTTCTCGCCATAACGTTTAAAACACCCTTGCTTTAATATTTCACATTGCTCTTAACTGGTTTAAAACCCCCTGCCCTATTTCCCATATTTGTAAAAACACTTGGATATAATCCAAAATATTAACTTTTTGTATTCTAAAAGTAAGCTGCAAATCGGAATAAAGTTAAAATTTGTTTAAACTGGAATAGTTTTATAACACTTTATTCTGTCAAAATAGTATATTTCAATAAAAGTATACTGTTAGAAATACATAAATAAAATTTTACTCGAATAAAATATCAATATTTTAATGTTACTCTTTTCAAATTATTTTTACTCTTATATAGTATCGAAATGAAATATCAGAAATTATAATAATTATATAAATAATAATTAATTAAATAAATAAAATAAAATAAAACCCCCTTTGATTTTAAATATTTATCTCCATCTTTTCTAAACAAAGTTTTCAACTAATGAAAGTTAACTTTTAAAAAACAATAAACTTTGATGATTTGTTAATTTTAAAAGATTTTTTCTTTCTTTCTTTTCTTTTTTTTTTCTTTTTTTTTTTTTTTTTTTCTTTTTTAAGAATGGAAAAAAATAATTTTAAGAATATGGTATAATATATTAGCATGGCAACAGATGGCGCCACATTCAGTGTACGGAAATTTTCGGCGAGCGAAAATGCATACGAAGTTGGAAGATAACCGATGCCGATACGTATTCGCGAATTGCTTTGTTTTTAATAGGTATACTTCCTTGGAAAATATGAATTAATCGTGTGAATTATTTTTATGATTGAGTCACGGAGTAATATACACTTTAATTAGGCGTTAATGAGCTTTAATTAGGCGTCTGCCATAGACATATCAATATTAATGTCGTCTGCTTGATCTATCATCGGTATTCTTTATAAAAAAGGTATATTCCCGTTCCCAATTGGTTCAAAATTTTCTCGCGCATGCCCAGATCGTACGATTTTAGTCTTACAGAATATGCTTTGTGTTTTAATATAATACATGTATATATATATATATATAATTTTGTAGCAGTTTTCTGAGAATTAATAAAGAGAAAATTCTGTAAAAAAATACCGGTGTCAAAAAGTCGTAAAGGTTGGTAGGTATAATAAAACAGAAACTTGGATTTAGAAACTACATGAAACAAAATAATAATAATAATAATAATAATAATAATAATTGCACAGTTTAAACAAAATCACGTTTATACTAGTCTGTAATAAATTGTAAAATAATAACAATAACATTTTTTTTTTAAGAAAAAAATATTTTAAATGCAGTAGACTCTCGGTTATCCGCGAAATTCATTCAAATATTTTCCTTGATATTCAGTCTTTAATTTTTATTTTATTTACACATTTAATTCCATATTTAATTGTATAAATTGCTATAGTTTAAAACCATTGGAATTTATAATAGCCAAAAACCAAGAATTATTGAAATCGCGGATAAACCGCTCAAGGATAATCGAGAGTTTAATGCACATGTAAAAATATAACTATATGAATGTAAAGCAAGCCCTTACTATGTTTCAGAATACTTCTGTTTAAAGAAACTTTCTAACAGATTTCGATAGCTGAAAAGAATTTGACTGTTGATCAAATTCAATTACCTCACATTATTTCTTCTTACGCAATACGTGTTTTCTGACATATTTTCTGATATTGTTTAACAATTGCTCATATATAAAGAATAAAATAGAATGGAACTGAATTTGGCGTATTTAATACAATTTCAACTTTTAATTGCTTTGAAATTTAATTTTAGATATACTTAAACGATTGTGTCGACAACATAATACATTCTAAAATGTTAAACATGTTATAAAAACAAAGAAAGGGGGGGGGGGAACGAAAATTGTTAGCAAAAAATAAAAAAATAAAAAATAAATAAATATATATATATATAGATATATAGATATAGATATAGATATAGATATATATATAGATATATAAATAATATATAAAAAAAATAAACAAATAAATAATAATAATACTGCTGCTAACGATTGTGCACTTTTTTTTTTTTTTTAATTTGGGGTAATACTCAGTATCGCATTTTTATATTTTATCAACTTAAATAAAAAAAAAAATAAAAAAAAAAAAAAAAAAAACAATCGAAGAAATTGTATAAACCTTAGCCATGCAACGTTCCGCAAACTTCTTTTAGCAACAGGGGATAAAAGGGTGTTCTCCTGGATCATGTGGCAAGCACCTGGATCAAAATAAAGATTTATTTTTATAATTATTCGTTGTAAATCTGCCTATTTTAAATCGAATTATGCATCAATATACGGATGCAATTGTAAATCGACCTATGCGTCATTATAAACCAACATTTTTTTTTTTTTTTTTTTTTAATGAAAGTTTTTAATGAATTATTACGAAATTAGCGTCACTAAAATAATTACAGGTTATTATCTATCTATATATATATATATAATCAATATTTTTCTTTTTATCAATTTCTTGCCATTGTTATTAAAAATAATATATGTATATACATGGTGCACCAGGAAATTTTTACTGGTTTTTGAAACTTGGCATTATTTTATATATTTGCCGTCCGTGCTCTTGTGAAACATATAAGCCAACAGTTGATTACTAACAAGTATACAAAAATTGATAAGTGTGTATACCATACAACGATGTATCCGTAAAATCTTTTGAGTCTTCATTGTAGACTTTTGCGTTGTGAGTTTATTAAAAGAAGTTTTAGCTAAACAGCTCTCAACAAGAACATTCAACGTACTTTAAAAAATGATCCAAGGTAAGTTGGATAAAATTAACATGACGGATAATTGCCAACCAGTGCTGTCAAATCTTGAGGATATTTTATTCAGTAATCACCAATAATTTTGAGAAGTGATATTTCATATACATAATAGACTATCAATCTTCGAAGTGATTAGGCAAACGTTACAATTAAAAAATATTAGTGATAGTTGAATAAAAAATCCGAGAGATCTGGCAACAGAAAACTGGATAGAAATTTTCATTTTATTTAATCATACTTCACTGGACAGACGGGGAAAAAAAAAAAAAAAGAGAGAGAGAGAGAGAGAGAGAGAGAAAAAAAAAAAAAAAAAAAAAAAAAAAAACGCAACACTCGCTGTAATTTCATTATTAATTCACGCAGAAAATTCTAATAGACACCATTCAAGAGGAAATTAACTGTACAAGTTTTGAATTTGGGGTCATCTATATATTGAAATGAGCGCCAACTTTGCTTTTTTTTTTTCAATAGGAACATCCAATTTTCACTTCATAATTGAATTCCTGAAAGTCTGACAGTGCGGAAAAGTATGCAATTTGTATATTTTATTTTAATATTCATGGAGTCATAGCCTCCTAAACTAGATGACTGTCGCGTGCGTCAGAAACTTGGCAACAGTTGAAGCGGTAGACAGCGCCACTGCGCGACTTTTTTATTGAACTTTCACCAATAATTTTAAGAAGTGATATATCATATATATAATCGATATTTCTTCCATTCTATTTGCCTTTTATGTATATCATATCCCACATTTAAAATTTTTTTAAGGCTGTTGAATAAAAAAGTCGTGCATGTTGTACCAGGTGGCGCTGTTTACCGCTACAACTGTTGCCAAGTTTCCTAGCAACGCGACAGGCATCTAGTTTAGGAGACTATGATGGAGTTATAACCAATTATGTGTTAGGAGTTTATTTGTAAATTAAGAAAAATAGAATCACACCGGAATTTTTTTAAGAAACAAAGAATTATAAAAATCATAATGGTGAAACATTTTGGTTATCCTTGTTTTCGGTTTCACATCGGAATTTTTTTAAGAAACAAAGTATCATGAAAAATAATAATGGTGAAACGCTATCATTTTTACAGCCATTTTGGTTATCCCTGATTTCGGTTTTTTAAATATGCATACACTTAAATAGTTCATTAAAGAATGCATTTTAGATTAATCAGGCAGCGTTCTTTGAAAAATGTACGATATTTTTCAATTCAAAAGTGTCATCGTGGCTATAGTGATCACCAATAAAACTTGAATTTTCCTTCACATTATTTTGTAGAAGTTACATAATATATACACATAACGATGCATAAACTAAATCTTATCCGATAAAATATTGTAAAGTATCATAAAACAATTTTAATCGTACTTACCAGTTTTGGTCAATTTAACTCTTTCAAACTGTACAACTTGTTCAGTAATTTCTATGAAAATATAGTTTCTTAATTAAAATATATTTGAAAAAGTAATTTTTAAAAACTGAAGTAACCTTAAAATAATAATCCCCTCACCACCAAAAAAAAAAAAAAAATCAATATATGAACTAAATGATTAACCTTTTGACTATGTCAGTAGTTAAGAAGCGATTTTACAAGTCTGCATTGCATTTCAACACCATTCTTTTTTTTTTTTTTTTCTTTTTTTTTTCGTAATTTTTACGTCCCACCTATTTCTCTATTTTAAATGGTAAGCCCCGCCTATTTAGTTGATTTTTTTCTTTCTAGTGTTTGTTTAAAGGATTCAAACTTTATCACCAGTAATTGATGACGCAAATGCTACTTGTACATAAATTTGCAAGCATAAAAAAAGGGGTTTAATACGAATATTCTATATTATTTTGCTTTAGAAGAACGATGATAGGCGGGGCTTTACAAAACAAGAATTTGTTTGCTAATATAAATGTCTAAAAATCATATTTTTTTTTTTTTTTTTTTCGTCGCGTTTGACGTTGTTATTATACAGTTTGACCCGTAAAAAAAAAATTAAAAGCATTTTGTTTAATTTTTTCGGTTAATTTTTAAGATTTTCTTCGTTATCTCATACAAAACTTCATAAGAAACGGCCCCCTAAGCTACTCCAAAGTAAAGATTTATTTATATCTTGAAAACTAATAGATGCAATGAGTTGCAAATTTTTTAGCACTAGGTTTCCTTTTATGTAAAAATTAATATAGGTCATAATTTATAATTCTTTTTAAGAATTTATTAATATTTTTCAGAATCAAAAGTGATAATGGATTATGTTTGGGTTTCATCATTGTATCTAGTAGAAAAAAAAGTATATATTGATCAAATTATTTTTTATGAAGATATTAATAAATGTTTGAAATATGAATTTAACATTAATACCTTCAAACTTTGAACGCTTATAAGTCTATAAAAAAATAACTAAGGTATACAACCAACATACTTTTTCGCATCGTCGTGACCCCATAAATTCAAATATGAATTTAACATTAGTACCTTCAAACTTTGAACGCTTATAAGTCTATAAAAAAATAACTAAGGTATACAACCAACATACTTTTTCGCATCGTCATGACCCCATAAATTCAAATGTAAAATAAAAATAGGGTATTAGTGTTGAAAAAAGAATCAAATTTGGTGCACGTTTTAATATGTAGACGACCCCTAATTCAAAATTTCATTTATTTCCTAAAAGTACTAACAATTCCCAGTCCAATGATAACATTTTTGTGCATCGATTAACAACAAAGTTACATCGAGTGTTGCTTTTTTTTTTTTTTTTTTTCCCCGAATGTACATAAAAATATAATAACAATAACCCTCAACATCGTTTCCATAAAGTTCGATCATTACTTCTGTTATATAGACTTATAGAGCATTTTAGAGCACGAAGATTTCATGCAACAATATTGGCTTGCAGTCTTCAGCATAAGTACTAGATCAGGGAAAACTTTATTTATTTATTTTTTTTTTTTAACCCATTTTATCCCAATTTATTTATTTTGCTCAAATTTGTGAAAAATTATGTTTTTTAAGGTTAATTAAACCTAAATAAACTTAATACAACAAAATTTGAAATATATATCTATATATATATATTCTGTATAAGAATTCTTATCCACCTTGTACGCAGGACGTTGAAATAAAGAGAATGAAATTTGCACTTATATGTTTTAGGGTTCTCTTCAATAGTGAAAAGTGCTTTTCGAGTATAAAGTTTTGCTTTATGTGTATAATACTTTCCTTTTTACATGATAGTTCTCCAGAAATAAGTTTCAACCGCAAAGAGAACATAAACCACGCCCCCTAATGTAATGATTAAACAAAGATTGCAGATGGGGGAGGAGGAGGAAGATGTGAGATACCCCTAACAGCATAAAATGTTCCAGAAACGAAACAATCATATAACACTGAAACATTATAAACATTACAGAAACGTTTAAAATCGTTCAGATTACTTTCCGATTAGTTTCAAAAACGTAGAAATGTCTGCGATCGTAACTAAAAATCAGATACGTAATAGAGACGTTACAATCACTTAACAGATAGAAAATCAATAAAGGCGAATATTTTAGAAAGGTATCGGCAGAGCCTGATTAAGGGGGAAGCACACATTATTTATACTTACACCGTTATTTTTCAACAAATACTTTCCTCCTATAATAAACAGAAAATTCTCATTAAAAATTGTTTTAAAAGAATTCTGGTGTCTAATAACGGTGAGTAAATTGGATTGTTTCACACCGTTCATTTTTTATAAAAAATATTTCCTCGTCAAAGCGTGGAATTTTTATGACATGAAGTAAAAAATAATTGTAAAATATTCCGCTGAGAGCGGAGATAATGTGTGCTTCCCCCTTAATCAGGCTCTGGGTATCGGAGAGCATACTTAAATATGTTACGTTTCTGAAAGATTGTAAGCTTTTTGCAACATAACTGAAACATTCTGTGCTCTATGGGACATAACACACTAGCAGAAGCTTATGTATACCATTATATATCCCAGCTGACAAAATATTCGCACCAAGTAAATTCTGATTTCTATATTCTATTTTTCAGCTGTCCTTTAAATAGGACAATGGGATAAAATGGTTTAATTGGAGTTTTATAAGTAATCAAAAATGCATAGGTAATGTCAGTAACAGAGAAGTCTGGTATTGCTGATTTTTGTTCTGTCTCCATAACCATTCAAATTTTATTTTCTCTTATTTGTGAAACAGAGATTTATGATTCATCAGGATTGTGATTACTATTATAAAACTGTAGTGGAAAGTGAAATATTCTTATGTATCTAAGTTATATTACAATTTCAAAGGCATTCATTTAGTACTTGGTAAAAAACTAATGAAATTGGAAACTAATTGCATTATCTTGCAGAAAAATTGCCTGTTAAAGACTATTGAGAAAAGGTCCCAGGTGGGGTCGAAGAATGTTGGCATCATAACACTGGCCAGTTAAGGTTCCACGTATGACAATTAGAGAGAATTAGTGATCATAATCTATGCCCCCCCCAGACCATTTCATCTGCTGCGCGTGCAGTGTGTCGCACGACAGTGAGGGGGGGATTGTACTGTTCACCAGGATGTCTCCATACCCGCACGCGGTTATCATTTGTCCCCAAAACAAATTGGGTTTCATCACTAAACACAATATTTGCCCGTCTGTAACATACCACATCGCTGTGGCTTGGCACCGCTGTAGCCGAAGCCGCTAATGTTCTGGTGTTAAAAGCAGTACATGAAAAGGACGTTTGGAGTCCAGATTAGCTTCTGCAAGCCGTTTGGAAATGGTTTTTGGAATAACTGTTACTCCTACATTTGATTGTATCGTGTATCGAGTCACTGTGGAGTCCACCAGCTCTTGTCTCACGATCCTTCGATCCTCTCGCTTTGTCGTCTTCTTGATAGTTCTAGATCCCTTTTACAGCACGTGGATACCATCTCTTGTCCACTGCTCCCAGCATGTTCTGTGGGCACACTCAGAACGAAAGACGTGGCCAGCAACACGGCGCGTCGACCAGCCTGCAGTTTTCAAGCCAATGACCAGGCGCTTCTCAAACCACTTAACTGTGAAAAATGTTTTCTCACACGTCTACCTGGTATTTTTCGCTTACTAAAGTCCCTCTAGAGTCGAAATGAGATCGTCACGTTTATGAATCTTTCACTATGCGTCGGTTTATGTAAAGAACACTTACTGATTGCAGCGTCACTGCAGTGTGTGTGACCATGCACATTGGCACCAAATTGGATCATTTGCATATCGAATCTAACTGCACGTACTTGCAAAGTTTTTCCCTTCTTGGTGCGCTGTTTTCAATGTCCCTGAGTGTCGAAAAAAATACATATTGTATAGACAGCTTTTTTAAATAATGAAAACATTTCTTATATAAAAGGAAAATAATATAATTTTTTATAAAATATTTCCTACATAGGTTTTTAAATAGATTTTTATGCATCCAAAGAAATTTATAAAGTAATAAAAAACTTCTAAAAGAAGAAAGAAAGTAAAGAATTGTCAGTGAAAATAGTGATAATAAATGTCATTTTATCATTGAAAAAATATAATACTAAGAAAAAACAGATTTTAGTTTCTATTATTATATGCAGTCTTTTTATATAAAATATTTTTTATCATAGAAATGAAATGTTTTATTATAAAACACTAAGTTTTTAGATTTATCTCATTCAATAAGAACATAAACAGAAAAAAAAAAAAGAAAACACTTTTAACTATCCTATAAAAATAACATAAAATTTAGGAGTACTTACAGACAAATTGACATCATTTTTGTTTGATCAAATCCATAAAATCTTTTAAGAAATTTTCAGAATTTATAAAAAAAAATAAAAATAAAAATAAACAATGGCTTTCAGTTCAAATTGGATTTTAAGACTTTTGCCCTGGAGCATTTCTTATGAAGTATAATATGTTTTCCATTTAAGTGAACAAAACAAAAGTACCTTTCTATTCCATGATGAAATATATCAAAATTCTCTTTATGATCGTTTTATGTAATGCTTAATAATAATAATAATAATAATAATAATAATAATAACGGTTTTCTTTCTTCTTTATTTAAGTATTTATTTAACGTACTAAAGGAGTTTTGTTAAGATGCTTCTTACATTGAATTAATTTTAGAAGTATGTAGATAACTACCTACTTCTAAATATATAAATAAGTTGTATTATATATATACAATCTGGAGTGACTCCACACGACTTTCCGAACATTGAGAAATTAACTGTTTTGTAGATAATAAAGTGAAATAAGAGGACTTGTTACATAAATAAAAGAAAATTATAATAGAGTGTTTTAGTATTTTTCTCCGTATAATACACGATATTTAATTTAACGCTATTGTACCTTGTTCATATACATCATAATGATAAAGCATTTTTGTTGAGTCCATGTAAAAACCTATTAATGCTAGATTCACCGAAATGCTTATGGTTAGTGCAAGAGTGACTTATAATATTTATAAAAATTTTCAGCTCCATCGGATAAGGCATTTAGATGCTACTTTGATTTCTCCTAATCTAAATTAAATTTGGAGAAAATTGCTCAACAAAAACGTGTTGTGAGAAACAGCGGTACAAAAAAAGCTGCGGAATATTAATTAGAATGATGGCAGGTAAGATATTAACGTTCTATTTTGACTACGTATTAAAATTTTCGAAATCAATGTAGTTCAAAAAATAGTACATTTTGTATATTTTTACGTAATTCTTGATCGAGTTATAAGCGAAAATTTATTAGACAATTATTCATTAATTTACAAAAAAGTTAAATTAATTTTTCAAAAATAATTTATAATCGTAAACATCAGAGCGTTGCTTAGAAAATAATAATAATCACGAAAGAGATAGTTAAAAAAAACGTTTGCGACAAATTCTTGATTATTTAATACATAAAATATAAAGGATAACATATATGACGGTTTTCTATTCTCAATAAGAAATGAAATATCACTACAACTCAAACATTAATGATAGAGGTGTTCGAAATCCCCGCCTTTTTTTAGGACACATGCAAAGATGCGAAATTTCCTCCACTTATTTCTTACATAACTTTTTATTATATTTTAAAGTAATATTTCGTGATTATTGCCGAAGCCTCAGTGGAGACCCTCTGTTGAGACTCAAAGTGATTTTGTGTTCCGTCTGTATGTTTGTTTGCTTGTCTGTCTGTCGCGCGATAGAGGCCGCAAAAATCCCGCTATTGACTTGAAATTTGGTACACATGTCCATGAGCCCCACTGTAAAAAATATGTCCTATTTGCTGCCAGAAATTCTCTGTAATTTGGGAAAATACGCGTAATTTACGAAAAAATTACGTTGTAAGGACGTATTTTCTCAAATTACAGAGAATTTCTGGCAGCAAATAGGATATATTTTTTACAGTGTAGCTCTATAGTTTTGGGTGTGTATTCCATTTGTAGTTCGTGTACAGGGACACACCAAAGGTTTTCATATCCTTACGACCTATGGGAAGAATTTGTATGTATCGCGATAGCATACATACAAATACAATGCCGGCATACATATCGACCAGCACCAGCCGCTTATTTATAGAATGATTAGTTGACAAAATATTTGGAAGGGGAGGGTCTTAATAAAATATATTATAGTACTATAATCATAAATGGAAAACTGAAAACTGAAAATATAAATACAGGTTTATTTGTAACAGTGTACGGAGGGGAGGTAGAGAGCTTATAGATGAAAACTTACTACGGAAATCACGTTCAGAAATAAGTAGTTACTTGACATTTTAAAGCGTTTTTGAGTATTATTTCTATAGCACGTTAAACCTTTTACTGTTTGCATTAATTACAGTTTATTGGTTCGTTTTAACCACTTATCTTACTATGGTGCTTATGTTTGGCAATGACATTTACCATATGGTTTACTGAGGATAAAATTTAAATGATATAAACAAGGATACATAAAATATTTTTTTTTCAATATTTTTTTTTTTCATAAAATATTTTTTTTCAAAACAATGTTTTCAAAGAATGTCGAAAATGTTTTTTAGAGAATGACAATTTTATAGAAATGTAGAAAGACGCAATCCTACTATTCAAAAATGAAAATTCCCCAATGTCAACAATTATTTTTACAAGTTCCGTAAATTGCAGGTATGCCATATTTTTTTTTCTATGGAACATTAATAGTTTATTTTCAACACCACATTCTTTGTACATTAGTTTTCTCCAATATGTATTTATGATTGAGTAAGACTACGTTTGCTGTAAAATTTTGTGTCGAAGCAGGAGTGTTGTTAAAAAATGAAAATGCTGCCATATTTTAAATTTTGATTTATAAGTTTTAAATCTCAGATTCTTAACTATATTTTCTACGTTTTCTTCAAATTTGTACATAGATTTCCAAATCACTTCACCTTCATCCCACATTTAAATATACATACATATGTGTATGCATACATATATATATATATATATACATACAGAGAAAGAATAAGAAGAAAGAGAGAGAAAAAATAGTATATATATATAGAAATGGTAAATCTTATTATAGCGCATGAAAAAAAAATATTGTAAAAATAAAGGTAAAATCTAACTCTGTTTCGTAATATAATTATGTCATGGTATTTATTCGTAATATTGTAATAAGAAGCAAATATTTGTACGTATTGCAACAATAATTTGAACACTAAATTTTTAATTATTATTTGCTGTTCCTGAATATAATTTCAATACTTTTTCTAAAAACAGGTAATTTGCTTCGCGATTTTTTTATATATGAACAACATTAAAATTTTAATATAGTACATACAAATAAAATGTATAAATAATACTTTTAATACAAACTGAACCATTAAATTTTATATAATAAATTTCAAATTTTAATTAATATTTAAGGAACAAGAATACATATAGAAAGTAACATGTGATTTAGGGAATCTATGCTAGCAAATAAGCACCATCTTTGTTTGCTGAAATACAAGAAGCGTTTTTAGACATTTTCAGAACTTATCAAAGGGAATAATGGATTTCATTTCAAGTCGAACTCTAATCTTTAATATAAAGAATAATATGTTTTCCATTTGATTGAACAAAAGAGAAAACCTCTCGATTCTATTATAAAAGATATACAATTTCTTTTTATGATCATTTGATTTAATTCTACAGATAGAAAAATGTAATAACGATACAATACTTTGTTTATATATCTTTTTATGATATTCTGAAAGTATTAAAAGATTTTTATAAAAAACATGGTTTTATTTCCAATTATTGATAAAAGCATATATAAATAAATATATAGTTAAGTTATAATTTACTATTAAATTAAGTATAGTAAATTCTATGTTTTAATCTTCATTTTTGAACCATGTATTTTCCTCTTGAAAGTGTTTTTCTTTCTTTCGCCCTTAACTTTATTTTTAAAGATCTACACATGAAGAACCTTTGTGTTTATAACTGTGTTTTTGTTTACCTCTGTGTTTCCGTATTTCTATAAATATTTGTATTATATACTTCTGAAGTTTTAAAACATTTATTCAGTACCAAAATTGGAACGAATGAAATTAAATAACATAATATTAAGTAACAGTTGAAAATGTAAAACATATAACCATACACATTTTTTTAAAATTCAGAATCAACATATAAACGATGAAAGGATAGAAAGAATTAGGATCAACATATAAACCATATGAAAGGATAGAAAGAATTAAGATTTAAATAGTTATTTATTTCAATAGATTACTTTTTAATTCTCGTAATGTAAATTTATATGAAATTTTGTCCTATCCAGGAAAACATTAAATGACAGTGCCACCCGTTGAGCGGTTGATCCCCAAATATATTGAGCAACAATTTAAATCAAAATCTAACTTTATAAATAATATGGTTAACATAATCTCTTTGGTTAACTTCTTTTTGGCTATCATTTGTTAGTCTGCTATGGTCTCAAACATTTTTCTTTAGATTATCTTATAGAATTTCCCGCAGGAAAAAATATTATTTATTAAAAATATTTTCCATGATGAATATAGATGCTTTTTATCTCAAAGAAAAAAGTCACAAATTATCGAAAGGAAGCCAATTATGGGCCAACATCTGAAAAAAAAAAAAATCTTTTTTTTTTTTTTTTTTTTTTTTTTTTTTTAATTGAAAAAATATTCAAGAAATTTGTTTTAAAATAATACACATCTCTGAAGTAACACATATATTGAACAAAAGTATAAAATATAAAATAAATAACCAAATATCTTTCTATTTATTCAGGATCATCATATGTATATTTATACAAAAGATAAAAAGATTTAACATTTCAAATTATGATTCATTTCAATAAAGCACTTTTTAATGATACAAAGCAAAGATAGATAATGTATTTCACCATGTGATGATATAAACATAAACATAAAAAAAAAACAAAAAAAAAAAAAAAACAGTCTAAATGATTATCTTTAATGTCTGGGACAAAAATAACCCATATCTGCATAACCGGTCATCTGCAAAACTGAGCTGAAACAAACCAGTGAATGTTCTGAACAAGGACAGAAAGGGGGCAAAAACTAGAAATGGGGTTAATCTGGTACCTAACAACATGAATTTCCAAAAAATCCTGAGCTTCAGTCCGGTAATTTTTTTTAAGAGATTTTAAAAATAAAATTTCCTAAATAATTTCCTCTATTAACGTGATTAATTAAAAAAACTTCCAAATATTCCATATGGCAAAAGCATAATGGTGTAATGAGCAATGTTTGCAGAGATAAATGTTTAAAGATTTATAATAGAAAATAAATTGTTGAAAAAAAATTGTTTTTAAATTAATTAAGTCCAAATTCAGAACTCAAATGTTATATATGCTGCTACAGATATGTTGCTATAATGTATATCTATGTTGCTACGGA
Organism: Salticus scenicus; assembly: GCA_963930645.1. Taxonomy (NCBI): domain Eukaryota; kingdom Metazoa; phylum Arthropoda; class Arachnida; order Araneae; family Salticidae; genus Salticus; species Salticus scenicus. The sequence goes on along the minus strand of OZ005659.1, from coordinate 207,740,194 downwards.
TTTAAAAATATCAGTAGGTACTTTTATGTAAATTCATTCAAAAAGGCTTATTCAGGTTATAAAATGTTAATTTTCTAGATTTCTAGCTTGTTTTCGAATTAAAATATCTTATTTAAAAACCGAGTTCTTTTTTAACCCAGAGTTCTATAGTTTTCCAGAAAAAAATCATTGCTTTATACCGCAGGACTAAATTCTTCGAAAGTTCTATAAATGACTCGCAAGCCCTATATAAATAAATAAAGAAATAAATAAATACTGATTGTAGGCTAGAACTTGCCTATATCTTTATGTTCTATATGCAGTAAAAGTGGAAACAGATGAAAGCTTTTTCATTTCTACGAAGGTGGGCATTGGCTTAATCTCAAATTAGGCATTCAAATATGGCGAAAAGGGGTAGTACAGGATTCACAAAATTTGGAAACTCTAACTCTCTAATTTTGGACATTTTGTAATTATACATTGGTTTATTGCGCAGAATTATCTTGTAAATTCCACAAACTACTGGCATTACTCTCGGTGAATTCAAATTTCATCCAGACTTCGAAACATTTGGTTGTTCCTGATTTTGCGAAATTTAATCTCTGTAGTGTATCTAACAATGTTTTTTTTTTTTTTTTTTTTTTTTTTTTTTTGTAAAAATTAACATTTCGTTGGATTGTTTCAAGATTATTAATTGATTTTGGAGTTTTGAAGAAAAAAAAAGAGATTTCTTCAACTGTTAACGGAATATTAGTTAAATAAAGTGAATTCGTCGACTAGAGCTTGCTTATGTGTTTAAGAATTACTTTCTACATGCTAACATATGCATATCCACAACTTTTGTTTATCATTATCATTACAAATGATAAAGAAGGAGTTCGCACATGACTTATCGACATACAGGATAAATTTAGTTGTAAAATAAGATGGTGTGTACTTGGATACCGCGATAGCAACGCTACAGCAAGAACCGTATTACTAAACTAAAATATTTGGATTGTTTACTATAAACAGACCATAAAATGCAACAGAGTATTTCTATCTAACCTTGTCAGTCATTCACCACGATTTGCAATCCTCAAATAAATTGGAAACACAAAACATTTCACTGTTTTTTATTTCGATAGTTAAAATAATCTGGTGTGTCATTCACACGACTTTCTCTTACCCTGAAATTTAGTACTATAATTACAGGTTAGAGATGAAGAGGTAAGATAACGATTACTCTTATGTAAACTTATGTTAAAACAATTCAAATTAGACTTCGGCATCGTTTCATATGATAATTAGTTCTGTGTGAGGGACCCAACCACCCCTTCAACCCCCCGTTTCATTCCTGCACCTACATTTATACAGAATTTAAATATGTTATTAAAATTATAAGTTCACTGAAAATTATTCAGGAAACTTTCACGCAACATTCCTTGAAACTTATCAGTCTTGATTAAAATTTTCCAACGACAAACTTATATTAACTTGAAAATACAACTTTTGGATCTCCTGAAATTATTCGTTTTTAAGTTACTCCAAGAGACAGAGACAAAGATCAAACGTTAAAAAACTTGAATTCAGTAACCAAGAAGCCTCAAAACGTGTAAGTATAAAAAAACAAGTAATGAATAATTAGCTTAAAAACCTACATTATTTACCATATGTTTATGAGAAATTAGTTTCAATTCCTGAGCAGATTTCACGGACATGGTAAAATATTATTTTAAAGCACTTCCACTATCAATAAAAAAGGATGTTATCGCTTATATATTTGCTGTCCTGTGTATCTTTTGAATATTATGTACAGACCACAAGGTACACCTAAATATAATCCTATAGTATTAATAAATGGCACAACCTAAAATACACTTCCATCAAATTTCAGCTATTGCCGCACTATAAGCTACTTCTTTTTTGTAGCCCTGTAAATAAACAGTGAATGATTTCCCTACCATATTTTACATGAAACATGTTTTTATACATATAAAAAATATACATTCATTGCATTTAGTTTAGTGCAGTCTATTTATGTTAAACTCTACATACCTGCAATTTTCTCCCATAGACGTAATGTATTTGAATTACTATGAGTGTCCCTGTACACGAAATATTTGCTTCATCTCAACGAAAATCTTAGTGTAGCATTCCTATATCACACACATTTAGAATACCAAGTGTGAACTTTTTGCTTCCATTTGTTCTTGAGATATGCTGATAGCAGACAGACACACACACCAACCGCTAAAAACATGATTTTCGGATTCAAGGGACCTCAAAGCATGTAAATATAACAAAAACTCACTTTCAGAAATTTGACCCTAAAACAATACTTTTCTAACTTATGAGTAAGAGAAAGCAAAATAATCTTATGTAGTGTAAGATGTATTTTTATTTTCTTTTATATTCAATAGAAGTACTGGATTCGTAAAAAATTTCGATTAACGGTTTTTCACGAATTTATAAGTTTTGAGAGGTATAGAACACGATTTCACAATTTCTAGAAAATGCCTTTTTGTCTTTCTGTCTGTTTGTGTGTGTGTGTGAGACAAATATTTTGTGGCAACTGTATCTCCGGACCTACTGCTCAGAATTGTACATAAATTTATATATAGGTGCACCTTGATATAAATTACCGCCTGTCAACTTTTGGTGTTAACCGTTCAACAGGTGGCGCTGCTATACTGTAATTTCCGTGGAGGCTATTTAAGTGGAGGCTATATCTCAGATTCTGTAGCGTATAATCAAACAAAACTTGATATGTAAGAAGGCCATTATGAGACATTATTCTGATTCAATTTGAACGCTTATCGGACAACAGGTAGCGTTACTATACAGCAATTTCCGCAATTAAAGGGAAGGCTATATCTCAGGAACTACTCCACAGAGTTGCACATAAATTTACGTATAGTTGCACATTGATATAAATTAGTACCTGCCAACTTTTTGTGTCAACCGCTCAACCGGCGGAGCTCCTACACAGCGGTTTATGCAATTTGCGGAAAGACTATACCTTAGGTTCTATTGTGTAGAATCAAGCGAAACTTGATAAGTGAGAAGGCTATTATGATCTATTACGCTGATTCAAGTTGGATGCATATAAGCCAATAGATGGCACTGCTATACTGGAAATTTTCTCGATAACGGGAAGGCTATATCTCAACTTGTATAGCGTATAACTGTACGAAACTTTGTATGTGAGATAACTATCATAAAAACGCATTTTTTTTTAGATGCTATTTATAGACAATAAAACTGTCTTTCTTCGGATATTTAGAGTTGATTTTCTCTAAGATAAAAATCATTTGCATCCATCATATTAGATAATTTTAATAAATATTAGTTTTAATAAATTATTTGCCCTTAGTGAATTTGTATAAGAAAATATAGAATAAACTTTTGTGGTGGCTACAACATACTAGTACAACATACATTCTTATATTAATGATGTCTAAGCCGAATTTTTTTAAAGGAAATATCACATCTCATAAAATAAAAACTAGTATGTTGTGGCCACCACAAGACTTTCTTCTACATTTTCCTATACATATTCAATCAGTAACAATATATATATAAAAAAAAAATACGATTTTTTTTTCTATTTTTTTTTTTTTTTTTTTTTTTTTTTGTTAAAAGTAATACATATTCAATCCGTAACAATATTAAAAAAAAAAAATACGAATTTTTTTCTAATTTTTTTTTGTTAAAAGTAAAATCGATAACTTTGTTTTAAATTATTACAGATTTATAGTTCAGCCATTCGTTTTAAAGGTATTGACTAGATCTTTCGAATGATACCCAACTTCAAAATTTACCATCCTCGGGGGGGGGGAAGCGATGCCCCCCCATGGACAAAAATTTTTCCCTAGTTACGTACTACTATTATCAATAATTCATATTAATTTTAAAATTTACAAGTGTAAAATAACTCTTATTATGCACATTTATACGAATTTTTGTCCTATACTGCCATGTTAAAAATTTAGATTAAATGCTATCACAGCGCCACCTGTTGAGCTATTGATCCCAAAATATAATCAGCACCAGTTTTTGTCGGGGACCAACTAAATACCAAGTTTGGTAAAATTTCGTTAAAAAAAAAATCGATTTTTTTTTCTAAGCTTTTTTTCGTTAAAAGTAAAAAAAATCGATAACTTTGTTTTAAATTATCACAGATTTATGGTTCAACCATTCGTTTTAATGGTATTGACGAGACCTTTCGAAAGATACCCATCTTGAAACTTTGCCCCCCCCCCGGATGGGTACTTCCCCACAGTGGTGGGGGAACCGATGCTCCCACATGCACAAAAATTTTTTCCCAGTTAACTATTACTATTATCAACGAGACCTTTCGAAAGATACCCAGAAAATTTACTTCCCGGGAGTTACTTCCCCCCCAGGGGGGGACCGATGCCCCCACATGCACAATTTTTTTTTCCTAGTTAACTACTACTATTATCAATAATTGATATTAATTTTACAATCACAAGTTTAAAATAACTCTCATTATGCCCATTTATACGGAATTTTGTCCTATGCTGCCATGTTAAAAATTTGCATAAAATGCGATCACAGCGCCACCTGTTGAGCTATTGATCCCCAAATCTAATCAGCACCAGTTCATGTCAGGGTGCAACTAAATACCAAGTTTGATTAAATTTCATTCATTGGTTCGTGAGATACAGCGTCCACAAAAAAATGATACAGACAGACAGACAGACATTTTCTAAAAACTATTAATTCATAATCTAGACATTTCAAAACATGTAAGTCCATCAAAAAATGGACTTCGAAAATTTTCGCGAATCCAATACTTTCTCTATATTACATATAGAAGAAAGTAATAAAAACTGGTATGCAGACGGTTTCTCAAATTCATTTCAAACGCAAAGAAGGAAATCATAACAGATCTTACATCAATTACAACTAGTATGTTGTGGCCACCACAAGACTTTTATCTATATTTTACTATACATATTCAATCAGTAACAATATTAAAAAAAAAAAAAAAAAATCGATAACTTTGTTTAAAATTATCACAGATTTATAGTTCAACCATTCGTTTTAAAGGTATTGACGAGATCTTTCGAATGATACCCATCTTCAAAATTTACCCCCTACATATTACGCTTCCCCCCCAGGGGGGGAAGCGATGACCCCCATGCACAAAAATTTTTTCCTAGTTACGTACTACTATTATCAATAATTCATATTAATTTTACAATCACAAGTGTAAAATAACTCTTATTCACATTTATACTAATTTTTGTCCTATACTGCCATGTTAAAAATTTAGATAAAATGCTATCACAGCGCCACCTGTTGAGCTATTGATCCCCAAATATAATCAGCACCAGTTTATGTCGGGGACCAACTAAATACCAAGTTTGATAAAAATTCGTTAAAAGTTTTTTTTTCGTTAAAAGTAAAAAAAATCGATAACTTTGTTTTAAATTATCACAGATTTATGGTTCAACCATTCGTTTTAAAGGTATTGACGAGACCTTTCGATAGATACCCATCTTGAAACTTTGCCCCCCCCCCCCTCCCGGTGGGGGGGGGCAACCGATGCCCCCACATGCAGAATTTTTTTTTCCTAGTTAACTACTACTATTATCAATAATTCATATTAATTTTACAATCACAAGTTTAAAATAACTCTCATTATGCCCATTTATACGGAATTTTGTCCTATGCTACCATGTTAAAAATTTGCATAAAATGCGATCACAGCGCCACCTGTTGAGCTATTGATCCCCAAATCTACTCAGCACCAGTTCATGTCAGGGTGAACTAAATACCAAGTTTGGTTACATTTCATTCATTGGTTCGTGAGATACAGCGTCCACAAAAAAATGATACAGACAGACAGACAGATATTTTCTAAAAACTATTAATTCGTAATCTAGACATTTCAAAACATGTAAATCCATCAAAAAATGGACTTCGAAAATTTTCGCGAATCCAATAATTTCTCTATATTACATATAGAAGAAAGTAAAAATGATACATTTTAGAACTGAGAAACTGACTAGATGATCGATCGTTAAAAACTTAATTTGTACACTCAATTTTTTAATGGAGAAAAAATAAATAAAATGTATTTCTTCTAGATTTTGTCCCATCATTTCCGCAGCAATTTATTTCCCCCTAAAAATCATGAAACATTTCCCAATCTGACAACCCTGGTGAAAGAAGACTTATTTACCTCCAGTAACACTGATGCTTAACAATATTGTTTTATATATAAATTATTTTAAATGTAAAATGTGGTGGCAATAAAAATTAAGAATTTTTATTTTATTTTATTTTATTTTTTTCCGAATGTAAATTATGCAAGGATTGTATTGTAATCATGAAAGAATTTGACTCTGATATTTTGTTGTATTTATAAATTTTTCTTTAATTTACATAACAATTTATTACATAGTTATGCGTTTCGGAGAGTTTATATATTTTCCTCAGTCCATTTTTGCTATTTTTACGGTGACGTATGTATGTGTGGTGAGTGAACACTATAATATTTAAAAGCTTCGATGAATTGAGCTCAAAGTTATAGGTATGTTATAGGTCACAGTCCAACAAGCTGTTTAGATTTTGACACTTATAGTATGTTTACTGGGATAAAAAGACCAATTCTTTATAATTATAGCTTGTGGACTGAAATTGTTTAAAGTGTGATAATATCTAACAATCTTATTCAATTCAGCTAAAAATTTCTAGCCCCCGTTACGCAAATTGTGTAGATTTACATACACTTAGAAATTTAAGGGTTTTTTTTTCTTTCCTTTTTTTTTTTTTTTTCTTTCCTTTTTTTAATAGAAAAGAAAATAATCTGGTGTGTCACTTACACGACTTTCTCTTACCCTAAAATTTAATACTATAAATACAGGTTGGAGATTAAGAAGTAACATAATGAGTACTATTATGTAAACCTATGTTAAAACAATTCAAATTAGGCTTCGGAAGAGTTTTATATGATAATTAGTTCTGTGTGAGGGTTGCTACCGCCCCCCTCAACCCCTCCTTTCATTACTGCACCTATATTTATATAGAATTAAAATTTGTCATTAAAATTAAAAGTTCACTTAAAATTATTCAGACAACATTCATACGCAGGATTCCTCGAATCTTATAAGTCTTGATCAAACTTTTCCAGCAACAAATTTATATTAATTTGAAAATAGAACTTTAGGATCTCCTGAAATTATTCGTTTTTAAGTTCCTCTAAGATAAAGATCAAACTTTAAAAGACTTGACTTTGGTAATCAGGAAGCCTCAAAACGTGTAAATACACAAAAAACAACCGATGAATATTTAGCTTAAAAACATACATCATTTATCATGTGTCTATGAGGAATTCATTTCCATTCCTGAGCAGATTTCATGGACATGGTAAAATATTATTTTAAAGCACTTCCACTAACAATAAAAAAAAAATTATCGCTTAAATATTTGCAACTCTGTATACCTTTCAGGGATGGAACACGGGCGCAGAATTCATACCGGAATCTGTTTAAGAAATTTCACTACTTATATTATCGTTGATTTAAGAAGTAGAAAATTTTCTTACATTGATAGTGGTATGAATTCTGCGCCCGTGTTCCATCCATGACCTTTTGAAGAATATGTACAAACCACTTAAATATAATCCTATAGTAATAATATACGGCACAACCTGAAATGCACTTGCATCAATTTTCATCTATTGTCGCACTACAATCTAGTTCTTTTGTGTAGCCCTCTAAATAAACAGTGAATGATTTCCCTGTCATATTCTACATGAAGCATGTTTTTACGCATACGAAATATATATATTCATTTTATTTGGTTTAGTGCAGTCTATAGATGTTAAATTCTACTTACCTGTTATTTTTCCCGCATAAACGTAATGTATTTTGCATACTCTAGAGTGTCCCTGTACACGAACCATTTGCTTCATTTCAACGAAAAGCTTAGTATAGCATCCCTATATGATACACTTTTAGAATGCCAAGTTTGGAATCTATGCTGCTATTTTTTCTTGAGATATGCTGATAACAGACACACACAAAGAACATCCGCTAAAAACACGATTTTCGTATTCAGGGGACCTCAAAACGTGTAAATATAACAAAAACTCACTTTCGAAAATTTGACCCAAAAACAATCCTTTTCTTGCCTTTCGGGTAAGAGATAGTGAAAAATGATCACTTTATTTTAAATTATTTCGAATCTATATTAAAAAATATATAAATAAATACTGTTAATTGCCATCATTATAAATAATTCTTCCTAATTTCATAACGATTCTTAAAAAAACACTCCACTTTATGCATATTTATACAAAATTTTGTCCTATACCACCATGTCAAAAATTAGAAAACGCGGAATGGCAACGCCACCAGTTTAATAATTTTGACCAAAAGTTTCATCAAGTTACGCATTAATTTTTCTCAACTACATATGACTTTATATTAAATTTTGGGCAACAGCTCCCGAGATATAATTGCCACAAAATTTTGTCACACACACAGACAGACATTTTCTGAAAAGACTATAGTCTGACTCTCAAAACATTTAAATCCATCAAAAATCCAAAGTCGAAAATTTTTACGAATCATATATTTTCTTCTAGTGAATGTAGAGGAAAGTAAAAATTGAAGGCAGTGCGTGTATAAATACCTAAATTTTGAAATACATTGGCGTAGTTACACGATTTCAGTAAGGCAGGTAACCTATGGCGTGAGCGATCGAAGTCAGGTTGGGAGATGCTGTTGCACTTCCAAAGCCGTATATTGTATCGTTTAATTTAATCACAGAACTTGCTGTGGCTTCTAGAGAGTTTAGGATAACTACTCACCAAATATAGATAAGATTAAACAATATTTTTTAATATATAAAATATTTCGAATGTACAATGTGGTGGCAAATTAGTTTTTTTTTTTTTTTTTTTTTTTTTTTTTTTTTTATTAATATAATAAATATCCGCAAATATTTAGCCATTAGCTTGAAATTTGGTACACCTGTTTATGAGCCCCACAAAATCATCTGTACAATTTTGGGTGCACATTCTATTTGTAGTTCGTGTATAGAGACATGCCAAAGTTTTTCTTATCATTACGGCCTATGGGAAAAATTCGTATGTACCGCGATAGCGTCCGCAAAATTTACTCTGTTGACTTGTAATTTAGCACACGGGTTTATGCGCCACACAGAACCAGCTGTATTTGTTTGGGGGGGGGGGTACTTCATTTCCAGTTCGTGTACAGGGATACACTAATTTTTTTTTTATCAATACGGCATATGGGCAGAATTTGTATGTAACGCAATAGCGGCCGCAACTGACTTGCAAATCTCCCCAATTGACTTGCATAATTGGCACACACTTTCAGGTTTTATATAGAAATATCTGTATAATTTTTTACATCTACTTTGTTTATGAATTTTGTACATAGACACGCCAAAATTCTTATCATTGCGGCATATGGGTTTAAATTTCGTTTAAAAGCATTTTAAAATCATTACTTTCCAGTCAGCAAAATGAAACTGGCGTAAATTAGTGAGATGCATAAACTTATGTTTTGTGCACAAAATATGTGCTCTTAGGTTTCCTAATATTTTAAAGTTCTTTTATATTATCGAAAGTTTTCACCAGATTTACACGTTTTGAGGTTTCCTGATTAGGTTTTCTTTTGTATCTCAGCTACTAATTAAAATAATGTCATACGTAATACATCATTAGAAAGCTTTGTTGATTTGGAATCAAACAGTACATTACAGAAACTTCTACAGCCAGATGGCGCTGTAATATTTCAAATTTCAATATTTCAATTTCTAATTATGATTCAATTAATTTTAATACATCATACGAAAGATATTTTAAAGTTCTTTTATATTATCGAAAGATTTCACCAGATTTACACGTTTTTGAGGTGTCCTGATTAGGTTTTCTTTTGCATCTCAGCTAATTGAGTTAGACCGTTCAAAATTGGTATACGTAGGTTAATTAGGAAGGGCTGAAAGGGTGGGGAAGAAATAGGTGTGCACCGCGCGCGAATCCCCTGACTTATGCGCACGGGACCGCGCGGCCGAAAGCAGTGGGAACCAGGTCCGACTTTTTAACCAATGAGAAATGGTTGTTTTGATTTTCTTTTCTAAAGAATGAAAATTTGATTTAAGAAGGAATACGTGCGCTGCGCGCACGTATTGCCGAAGGCAGTGGGGACCCGGTGTGAGTTTTTACCCGATCAGAAATGTGTTTTTTTAGGGGGCACGAAGTGTCAGTATTTAAACGTATTTCAACGTTATATAAATATAGTATTTAAACGTTATATAAATAAATACTGTTAATTGCCATCATTATAAATATTTCTTCCTAATTTCATAACGATTCTTAAAAAAACACTCCTCTTTATGCATATTTATACGAAATTTTGGTCCTATACCACCATGTCAAAAATTTAGAAAACGCGGTATGGCAACGCCACCAGTTTAATAAGTTTAACCAAAAGTTTCATCAAGTTACGCATTTATTTTTCTCAACTACATATAACTTTATATTAAATTTTGGGCAACAGCTCCCGAGATATAATTGCCACAAAATTTTGTCACACACACAGACAGACATTTTCTGAAAAGACTATAGTCTGACTCTCAAAACATTTAAATCCATCAAAAATCCAAAGTCGAAAATTTTTACGAATCATATATTTTCTTCTAGTGAATATAGAAGAGAATAAAAATTGAAGGCAGTGCGTGTATAAATACCTAAATTTTGAAATACATTGGCGTAGTTACACGATTTCAGTAAGGCAGGTAACCTATAGCGTGAGCGTTCGAAGTCAGGTTGGGAGATGCTGTTACACTTCCAAAGCCGTATATTGCATCGTTTAATTTAATCACAGAACTTGCTGTGACTTCTAGAGAGGTTTGCATAACTAGTTAGCTAATGTAGATAAGATTAAACAATGTTTTTTAATATATAAAATATTTCGAATGTACAATGTGGTGGCAAATTAGTTTTTTTTTTTTTTTTTATTAATATAATAAATATCCGCAAATATTTAGCCATTAGCTTGAAATTTGGTACACCTGTTTATGAGCCCCACAAAATCATCTGTACAATTTTGGGTGCACATTCTATTTGTAGTTCGTTTATAGAGACATGCCAAAGTTTTTCTTATCATTACGGCCTATGGGAAAAATTTGTATGTACCGCGATAGCGTCCGCAAAATTTACTCTGTTGACTTGGAATTTAGCACACAGGTTTATGCGCCACACAGAATCAGCTGTATTTTTTGGGGGGGTGTACTTCATTTCCAGTTCATGTACAGGGATCCACTAATTTTTTTTTTTTTTTTTTTTTTTTTTTTATCAATACGGCATACGGACAGAATTTGTATGTAACCCAATAGCGGCCGCAACTGACTTGCAATTCTCCCAAATTGACTTGCATAATTGGCACACACTTTCAGGTTTTATATAGAAATATCTGTATAATTTTTTACATCTACTTTGTTTATGAATTTTGTACATAGACACGCCAAAATTCTTATCATTGCGGCATATGGGTTTAAATTTCGTTTAAAAGCATTTTAAAATCATTACTTTCCAGTCAGCAAAATGAAACTGGCGTAAATTAGTGAGATGCATAAACTTATGTTTTGTGCACAAAATATGTGCACTTAGGTTTCCTAATATTTTAAAGTTCTTTTATATTATCGAAAGTTTTCACCAGATTTACACGTTTTAAGGTTTCCTGATTAGGTTTTCTTTTGTATCTCATCTACTAATTAAAATAATTTCATAAGTAATACATCATTAGAAAGCTTTGTTGATTTGGAATCAAACCGTACATTACAGAAACTTCTACAGCCAGATGGCGCTGTAATATTTCAAATTTCAATATTTCAATTTCTAATTATAATTAAATTATTTTTAATACATCATACGAAAGATATTTTAAAGTTCTTTTATATTATCGAAAGTTTTCATTAGATTTACACCTTTTGAGGTGTCCTGATTAGGTTTTCTTTTGCATCTCAGCTAATTGAGTTAGACCGTTCAAAATTGGTATACGTAGGTTAATTACGAATGGCTGAAAGGGTGGGGAAGAAATAGGTGTGCACCGCGCGCGTATCCCCTGACTTGTGCGCGCGCAGCGCGCACGGGACCGCGCGTCTGAAGGAGTGGGAACCCGGTCCGACTTTTTAACCGATGAGAAATGTTTTTTTTTTGATTTTCTTTTCTAAAGAATGAAAATTTGATCTGAGAAGGAATACGTGCGCGCAGCGCACGTATTGCCGAAGGCAGTAGGGACCCGGTGTGAGTTTTTACCCGATCAGAAATGAATTTTTAGGGGGCACGAAGGGTCAGGGAATCAATACGCGCGCGCAGCGCGCACGGGTCTGCGTTGCCGAAGGCAGTGGGGTCGCGGTGTAAGTTTTTACCCGATCAGAAATGTTTTTTTTTTTTTTTTTAGGGGGCACGAAGGGTCAGGGAAGGAATACGCGCGCGCAGCGCGTGTATCGCTGCCGAAGACAGTGGGGAGCCGGGCCGACTTTTTAACCAATCAGAAATGTTTTTTTTTTTTTTTTTTTTTTTTTATAACACTAAAAGTTACTGTTAGTGATTCATTAATTTTAATGATTCATTTGAAAATATTGACCCGCTGCGGACGAAGCTAGCAGGGATGGAACACGGGCGCAGAATTCATACCGGAATCCGTTTAAGAAATTTCTCTACCTATAATATCGTTGATTTAAGAAGTAGAAAATTTTCTTACATTGAGAGTGGTATGAATTCTGCGCCTGTGTTCCATCCCTGAGCTAGTAAATATATTAATAGCGGTTAAAAAAAAAGAAAGTGTTTAATATTTAAGAAAAAGAATTATCTACTTCTTGTTAGGTATATTTTTATTTTATACAGTAAGCCCTCATGAAAGTGTTACTATAAAGTTTTAGATTTAATTTTAGGCGTACAATCCAACAATAGATAATATACAAAAATATAAATAACAAGATTTTAACTAAAATCTGAGAAAGGATATTTAACATTTTTGCTATTGCTGACGTAGTTTCACGTCATTTGGAAATCTGTAACTCCTCCAGTGGCGTTTCATTCACAATTCGTGTTTTACGATATTTCTTAAGTATATTCCTTACATTCATATTTATATAAGCAAAGTAGTATGAATATAAATACTTTCACTAGAAAGAGTATAATTATTATGTATATTCATATGAAAATAAATATGGATATAGAAAAAACAGCATCCTATTGCCTAGAACGAATATTTCCCCTTCTGCAGTCGCCTACTGTACTTGAATTCTTAATTTTAAATGTGTAAAATATATATCTTTAAAAGTAATAAGATATATTAGTTTGTTTTAAATTCGTTTTCCGTGATAAATGTGACGCCAGTTTTACGCCGTGATTAGAATATTCGAAAATAAATAATATTGCGCTTTGTTTCAATAATAGATTTTAAAAACTAAAAAAAAAAAAAAAAATTAAAAAAAAAATAATTCCACTATATTATTCAGTATTTAAAAAACATTTAATAAAAATTTTATATTTTATTATGATACGTCATGCGATAAAATTTAAATAGCATAAACGGTAGGGTAAACGAATGCGAAAATGTCAAAACAACATTAAAACAGAAAATTTGTTTTAAAAAATCTGATAAAAATTAATAAAAATTAATAATATTAATTTAAAAACAAGGAAAAAACAGAAGTATTGTTCACTGCGTATTGCTCTTTCAAATAATAATTCTCGTTTTACCGCGTTTTCTAAATCATAATATTTAACTTGAGGTGCACGAATCCTAGAATATTCAAGTTAAAAACAAAAGACAAAAGGGATAAAATAGAATTTTAGCAGTGAGAAACTAGGAAAAGTTATGTAATATTTAAGAACAAAGACTTAACATTTCATAATCGAGTACGCACCTCTTTGCAACAGAAGCCACGCCTTCACACAATTTTTCTAAAACTTTACATTATAAAACAAAATTATTTTGCATACTTCCAATTAAATCATTTAAATTTTGTCTTCAGCATTCGATGTAGTAAATGCCATTTATATTTATGCATACCAGCGTCACATAGAGAGTCATCTACGAATATAGAAACTGTTTTTTTTTTTAAATATTGCTACCGCCTACCGCAATATAGAGGCTGGGCTTCATTTCTTTTGGAATTTTTTCACAATCTCTCTCTTGCATTGCGATAATTTTATAAAAAATAATCCAATTTGTATCATAAACATCGAAATGTTGCTTAGAAAACAATTAGAATAAAATTAAGTAAATTAAAATAGCTTTTCGTCAAAATATATACAGATATTTACTCACAGAGAATACAAATTATTGAAAGTGACGGCCTCCTAACGCTAGTAAAAAATGAAATATCACTGTAACTCGAAAAATAATGTTAAGAACGAGCTGTAAATTTCGAAACCCATGTTTTTGATGATGCCCGTTCTGTTCATGCTAAAATTAACATAGGTCATAATTCATAATTTTTTTAAATATGAAATTATTAATAATTTTCATAATTCAAAAAATATTTTTTAACAAAAATATGCATAGAATATGTTTGGGTTACTTAATTCTATCATATGAGAAAAAAAAAAAACTGAATTTGAATATCATAATTATTTTGGAAGATATGAATTAATGTTTGTCACATTCATTTAACATTAGCACCCTCATTTTTTGACAGCTTATAACTCTGGGAAAAATTGAGCAAAATATATAAACTATGGCATTTTCCACAATGATTTGATCCATAGAAATCAAATAAATTATAAAAAATGGGGATTATTATTGAAAAAAATGAAGTTGATGGCAGTTTTAATATGTAGACGACCCCTTAAGTAAAATCTAACTGTACCATTATAAACTACACGTTATTACAAATCGATTAATATCAAATACATGTTTCTACGACAACTTATGGCGAAATTAGATGGGGGGGGGGGCGTTTTTTTTGGGGGGGTGGCTGTTCATAACCTTGGAATGTGCGAATTTGGCGATCAGTACTTCAATCAGCTTTCAACACCGGTTGTCTATATATTTTTGGGACAACATTATTTTCGTTTTATATTTTTATATTAAATTTATATGCGTTTAAAATTCTTTAAGTATTTCATTATTTGTATTACGTCAATACATATTTACATAATTTATTTCGTCATTCTTACTCGTTTAATTAGCTCTTAAATCAAAAAAAAAAAAAAAAAAAAGATAGGCAAAAAATGTTTGGGACGCACTGTAATTACCTTGTGTGTTCACTGGACAACTTGTCGCGACATCTTGTTTCCAAGTTGTTTCCACTTGAAGTCACGCTGCCACTTGAAAATGGTCCATCACGATGACTTTTAAAAAACTAAACTGATTGAAACAAAAGTTGGATAGGGAATTTATGTATCAAATACCTTGGATACGTTCACTTGGTGACTTAATCTGCAATTTTATTTCCAAGTGGTGGCCACTTGAAAATTTTTCATTATGATAACTTTTGTAATACTGAACCAATTCGCACCAAATTTGGGTAGTGGATTTATCATTTAAACAACTATGATTTCGGCGGGAAGTTTCTTGGCAATTTCGTTTCCAAGTTGTTTCACTTGAACGTTGCCACTTGCAACTTTGTTATGATAATAGCGTTTACAATACAGACTTTATTCGAACCAAAGTTGGACAGTGGAGTTATCTTAGATATATCTTGGATTATTTCACAGTACAACTTGCTTTGTCATTTTGATCCAAGTGACAGCCATTTATATTTTCAACACGATGACTTTTGAGATTCTGAATTAATTCGAACTAAATTTGTACAGTAGAATTATCTCACAAATGCATTTGATACATTTGTTTGACAACTTGTCCCGCCATCTTTTTTCCAAACCCTGATCACTTGAAAATTTTAAATTAGCATAAAAATGTATTTATGAACCGATTTGCTTAAAACTACATATCTACATAGCCTATAACGATATATCTACCAAGTCCATTAATAATTTGTAGCTGCCATTTTGAAACTAAATGACGGCTACTTGATAAGTAAAAAGAAATCAACCTACCCTTCAAAATGAGCCGGAAAGACTTTTTTTCTTTTTTTTTCTTTTCTTTGTCCAGTAGTTTATTTTGATTTTAATTAAATTTCCATATTTGTTATACTTATGGAATATTGAAAAAGAATGTCGCAAATGCATTATCAAATATGAGCCACACCATTGGGGAATTCATGTGAATAAAATTTAAATTTCAAGATTAATAGTAATATAGTAAGTGACACCACTATAGATATCCAAAATTTGTTTTATATCATAAATTAGTTTCATCGCTTAGCAGTTTTTTTCTGATATATTGTCCTTCCTATCAAGAAAGGCAGAACCATCTGCTGTTTGTAAAAAAATGAGTTCGTTTGGAAAACTCGCCCTAGAAATGTTTTGAATCAGTTTATTATATCGTTTAGCGTTGCAAGACTGATTTCTGAATCAAAGCTGATTGACGATAGCTTGCAATGTTATTTCTGTACTGATAAGTATAAAGGATTTAAGTCCATATTCTTGATTTTTCAGGAGACCAAAAATAAAGTTTAAAAAATTCTGTATAAAAACTTATCCGTTCAATACAGTTTTAACCAGGGTATTATCATAATATATAATTTTGTGAATAAATTTCATACATTTAATTTTGAAGTTTGTTTATTTCTAACATATTTATATAGTTTTGTAAAAATTCACTGCAGGACTTAAATCCTTTGTATCACTCAACCCAGGACTTAACTCCTTTTTACCACTTTGACTTGTACATTCATTTAACAATTTGATTATGCTGACAGTCCAAATACATCAAGAAATACTGGATTTATGAGCTCAGTGGATGATCGAAAGATTTTGAACCTAATAAAAAAAAAGTCTTACCAATTCTAACTTCCGTATGATTAACTTTCAGATTTACAGGGCTACAGTAAAATATTCAGAGAGATTAAAAGCTGTAATTATAATATAACAGCTGCATTTTATTTTGCGTTAAGCTTTTTTAACACTTTCAAAAATGCCTAAGAGTAATTTTAAAATCAATTAGTCTATCTAAATGTTTTTCAGTCCTTATGTCAGTTGTGTGATAACGTAGGCAAAGAATATTAGACGTTATTCGATACAACAATTGCGTACAGTTGGAAAATGTTACTAATCAATGCGTACTGCATGATTTTTCTTTCTTGTCATAAAAAAATATGAATAAAATAGAAAACAAAGAATTAGACAGAATACAAATGAAAAAAAGAAAATTAAAAAAGAAATGTTTTATTTTTTTTCCAAAGGTTTCTGGAAAATAATAATGTTTGAAAAAAAAACCTCTAAAAAAATAATTTATTTGAAAAATAGCTTTATAGAGATTAGTAAAAAACTGTACTTCAAAATATATTGATAGTTGAAACGTGCTAGGTTTTACGTTTTTACTTTCTTCTATATTAAATAGAAGAAAGTATTGGACTTGTAAAAATTTTCGACTTCTGGTTTTCGACGGATTTACACGTTTTGAGAAGTCCAGAATACGATTTGACCCTTTTTAGAAAATGTCTGTATGTCTGTGCATGTCTGCGCATGTGATAAAATTTTGAGGCAACTGTATCTCCGGAACTACCGCTCAGAATTCCTTTTAAATTTATATGTAGATACAGCATAGCGTATATGAGTGTCTATCATTTTTGGTTTAAACAACTCCACAGGTGGCGCTGCTGTACAGTAATATCCATAATTTAAAGTTAAGCTACATCTAAGGAACTACTGCTTAGAATTGTATATAAATTTATACGTCGATGCACCTTGACCTGAATTAGTGTCTGTCAGCTTTTGGTGTCAACTGCTCTACAGGTGGCGCTGCTATGCAGTGATTTTCACATTTTTATTTAAGGCTATATCTCAACAACTGCTGCACAAAAATACATATAAATTCATATATACATGCAACATGATATATGTTAGTGCCTGTCAACTTTTGGTGTCAAATGCACAACAGGTAGCACTGGTATGATTTCCACAGTTTAAGGAGAAGCTATATCTGAGGAACTACTGCATAAAAATGCATATAAATTTATATGCCGATGCATCTTGACATATATTAGAGACAATAAATGTTTTGTTCAACTGCTGAACAAGTAGCGCCGCTGTGCAGCGATTTTCATAATATAAGGAGCGGTTATATCTAAAGAACTACTGCGTAAAATTGCATAAAAATTTATGTAGATGCACCTTGACATAAGTTACTGCGAATCAACTTTTGGTGCTTGTTCCTTCCATACAGTGATATCCTCAGTTTAAGGGAAGAGTATATTTCAGTTTCTGATGCGTATAACCAAACAACACTTGATATGTAAGACAGCTATTATGAGACATCATACTGATTGAATTTAGATGTATATTTATCAATAGGTTGCGCTGATATAGTGCAATTTTTCCCGACAATGGAAACGCTATATTTCAACTTCTATGGCATTTAACTGTACGAAACATGATATATGAGATACCCATTATGGAAATGCATTTTTTAAGATGTTAGTTAAACTGTGTTTCTTTTTGTTAATTTCCTCTAAGGTGAACATCGTCGGCATTCATCATGGTAAATAATTTTAATAAAGAATAGTTTTTGTAAATTATTTGAACTGAGTGAATTTACACTGCTCGACATTTAAAATGCAACACCCAGAAGGTATGATAATAACGGAATAAAATTTGTTGGACACATACATTATAGTAGCGAGAACAATTGATTAAAATTTCAGGAAATTTGCAGTAATGTGTACTGAGAAAACAATACATAAAGCAGCGACCTCTGTGAGCAATAACAGCACATGTCTGCCTAGGCATTGAATCGAACAGCGATTGGATGACATGTACGGGTAGAGCACTTTATGAAGCTTCAACACGATGCGCCAATTCCTCGATCGAAGTTACTGATGAGTGGCGGGGTGCCAGTCGTAATTCAATGAATAAACAGTCATATTCATTGGTGCGAGATCAGGAGAACGCGTTGGCCAGAGCTTCAGTCGAACACATTCGGCATCAATGAAGGTCCAGATAATATGGAAAACTTGCGGTTGTGCATTGTCCTGCTTAAATGTTGCGCTTCGGAGGCCTTGAACATAGGGCAGAGCTATGGGCCTTAACTCGTCAGAAATGTAATGGTTGGTATTCAGAGTAGCGGGAATGAAAACAAGAGGTTACCGGGACGTGTATCCAATGGTACAACATACCATCAATCTAGGTGGTGACTCAGTATGCGGCTACCAAAATTCTGATTACCCTCAAAACTGCATCACTGATATGGGCGCCATTAATGTGTGATCAACGATGAACCTGGACGCATGAATGGCGTGAAGTCACTTTTCAGACAAATCACATTCCTGTTTACAGCATCAAGATTGCCTTATCCGTATTTAACGGCATTATGAATAATGCACATTGCCAGCTGGGATTCGACATCATCATACTGTCCGTCATTTGCAATAATGTTATGGGTTCCCATTGGATACACGTCACGATTACTTCATGTTCGTATTCCTGGCACTCTGAACAGCGGCCATTAAATTTCTGATCAGTTAAGGCCCGCCTCTTTGCCCTGTATTCGAGGCCTCCATAGCGCAAAATTTAAGCATTATAATGCACGACCGCAAGTTGTTTGTATTGTCCGGACCTTCTTTGATACAGAATGTGTTCGATGGTTGCTCTGTCCATCGCGTTCTCCTGATCTCTCACCAATGAAAATGACTGTTTACACGTTGAAAAGCAACTGCCCCCCCCCCACCACTCACCAGTAACTTCGATCGATGAATTGTGCCATCGTGTTGAAGCTTCATGAAGTGCTCTACCCGTACATGTCATCCAATCGCTGTTCGATTCAATGCCTAGGCAGATATGTGCTATTATTGCTCAAAGAGGTCGCTACTTTATGTACTGCTTTCAGAGTACATATTACTCCAAATTTCCTGAAATTTTAATCAATTATTCTTCCTACTATAATGTATGTGTCCAATAAATTTCATTCCGTTATTATCATTCCTTATTGGTGTTGCATTTTCAATGTCGAGCAGTGTATATAGGGAAAAATAGAAGAAAGTCTTGTGGTGGCCACAGCATACTAGTTTAAATTGTTGCTTTTTTATAAATGCTTTTTTATATTCTTTTTAGAGAAGTGTTTTGTTTTTGTGGATAATATTATTTTTAGAAATAAAGATTAAAAATTGATAAACAGCAGTTTGATTATCTAAGAAGCTATTACTTTCTCTTATCCATATATATATATATATAATAGAGAGAGTATTATTTTAGAACCAAATTTTGAAAATTGGTTTTGTTATATTTACACTTTTTGAGGTGCTCTATATTCGAAAATCATATTTTTGGCGAATGTTTTGGGTGTATATCTATCCGTGTGTGTTTCTGTTATCAACATATCTCACGAACAAGTAGATGTATGAAGTCCAAACTAGGTATTCTAAATTTTTGTTATGTAGCGATATCACACTAAATTTTCATTGAGATCAAGCAAATAGTTCTTATACAGGGACATCCAAAACAATTAAAATACAATGCGTCTATTGCACGAATTCCTGATAAGTAACATCTATAGGCTGTCCTAAAAAAAATGGATTTTATGTAGTAAATTAAAAAAAAGAGTCGTTTGAGATATTTTTTATGATTCATATTTCCAAAATCTAAAACTAAACTGTTTAATTCCGATGCCCATCAATTTCATTATAATAGCCAACTAAAGAATAAAAATAGACCATTTTTGTCTTGCCATAGTTAGAAATATGAAATGTGTCCCACAAACTTCTAATTCTGTTATGTTAAAACATTATCAGTGTGAAATTACAAGATTTGTAAATCAGTTTGATTTTGACTCTATTCGGAACTTGCATGTTGGTTTACAACTCTATTTGGCGATTTTCTTTTGGTGATTACGGCGAAATACGATTTTCGGAAGTGATTGCCATGGGTTCCAAACGTAAACAAAGAGAAAACGCGTTTTTTAAAATGCGCCTGTTTTGTAATGTACAGTCACCCAAAAAAAAAACGCCACCCCCCCACCTAATTTCGCCGTAAATTATCGTAGAAACATTTGACTGGTACCGATCGATCTGTAATAACGTCTAGTTTATAACGGTATAGTTAAATTTTGCCTAAGGGGTCGTCTACATATTAAAACTGGCATTAACTTCATTTTCTTCAATGGCAACCCCTATTTTTGACTTCATATTCAGATTTCTGAGATCAAGGCGGTTCGAAAAACATACCTATTTATATACCTTAAATCAATTTTAAATAGAGTTACACGTGAAAATGTATTAGGGGTCCGTCTATACATTTAGAAAATATAAATCACGATCTACCACCCAGTATACATTATTTATTAAGTTTCACACCGGAAAAAATTTTCAGAAATGTTAATTATAAAATAAAAAAAATGACTAATTCACAGAACTTTTTGAGTTAGTTTATGAATTAAAAGATTTTTATTGGTTTCTATTGATTAAACATCAGACAGTTCACTTCATACGAAGAAAATTAAATAGCTTGAATAGATATTAAAATACCTATCAAAAGAAAAAAAAAAAAGATGAATGTTTTAAATTTGTTTGAAAATTCAAAATTATTTTAACTCAAGCTGCCGTATAATTGTCTGAAAAGGCGGCACTCAACCTGGCTCCCACGGCCGTTTCACAGTGACAATGGGAGTTTGTTCTGATACTGCAGTACTTTCATTTTCTTTAATTGACTTTTTTAAAATATTAAAACAGATTTTTTTATTTTTATTTATTTATTTTTTTAATTAATTATTATTATTATTATTTTTCATGACATTATTAAAAACTTTTACATAAATCTCCACGATATTCTTTTGCTTTTATATTTTATAATGTGTAACAAATTAATATGCAAAATAATAAATCCTACTACTTAATGGGATGTTCTAAAATTCTACACTTTAACACAGATACCGAAGTGGACAGTGGGTGTCGAAAGGCTGACTACCCTTAATCTAAATCTTCACTTGAAAAGGTCAAAATGTTACATAAGTCTTTTTTTTTTTTTTTTTTTTTTTTTTTTTTTTAAGGAAAAAAGAAGAAGATAAGGAGGAGAAGGAAAGATCAAAACGAATATAAAGCATATTAAACGTTAATACCCTTTAAACACTGGAAAAAGGCGGGGTTTTGTGTTGTGTGTCATTTGGGAGCTGTAGAGTGCCAGAAAATTACTTTATGTAATAAAACTTTTCATTTAAAGGGTATTTAAAGCAGCATTATATTTATTACATAGACTATTCAGAAAAAAAGTACCATTCATCTGGTTCATGAAAAATAAAGAACATTTTCTGGCATTGCTCTACGTATATACATTCTTGTCAACCTATCCCGGAAGATTACTGGTCCCGCCCCTTTCCGTACATTTTTTTCACATCAGTCTTTTTAGAGCCGTGTCAGCGTGGCTGACACTGATCTTTCCATTTAGGCTAAGTCAGCCGGCAGTGTAAAATATGATATAAAACTACAGAACTTACATAGTTTTAAGTAATTACTGACAATTTATTTAAAATTTACTTCTTTTTTTTTTTTTTTTTTTTTTTTTTTTTTTTTAATAGGATTTTTATAGGATTATATCGTTAAGGCCTAATGGGGTTTATTGAAACTCGATAAACATAACACGCTTCTAAGCAGCACGTGTGGCCTGAATGGGATTTCCATAAGAAATCGCGTGGCGCTCAATGAGTTAATCGTAAATGTATTTGAAGTTAATTACTCTAAAAATTAAATTGTGTACACACAGGGGCGGGAACTAACAATGTTACGGGTTAGGTTGGCAAGTATGCATATATATTTTGCTTGATTTATAAAAATTTATAACACATTTTCTTCTTTTTTTTTAGTATTTTGTGTTTCGATCTCTCGTTAAAAATAAATACAATATTCATATATAAACATTTCCATACAGTAATGTATATAAACATATTGATTAAAGAAGATTTGTTGATATTATATAATTATTCTTCTATCTGTATAGTATATTAACACAAATATATTTTGTAAATTTCGCAGTATCGAAAAACAGCAACATAGCTTCCATATCAAGGCTTAATATAAATAGCCACGCCTTTTCACAAATTTTCTAAAACTTTATAATATAAAGCAAAATAATATTGCATATTTGTAATTAAATCATTTAAGTTTTGTCTTCAATAATCGATGTAGTAAATACCATTGTGATTTATGCATACCAGCGTCACATGTAGAGTCAAATAGGAATATGCAAATTTGTCTTTTTTTTAAAATAGTGTTTCAGCGAATCAGAGGCGGAGCTTCTTTTCTTTTGAAATTCTTTCACAATTCCTCGCCTACATTGTGATAACTTTACAAAAATATGCCAATTTGTATAATAAACATCGAAATATTGCTTAGGAAACAATAAAAATAACATAAAGGTAAATTAAAATAGTTTTCCGTCAAATTATATACAAACATTTACTTATCGAGGATACAGATTATAACAAGTGACGGCCCCCTAACAGGAATAAAAAGTGAAATATCACTGTAACTCAAAAAATAATGTTAGGAACGAGCTGTAAATTTAGAAACCTATGTTTTTGATGATGCCCGTTCTATTCGTGCAAAAATTAACATAGGTCATAATTCATAATTTTTTCAAATATGAATTTATTAATAATTTTCATAATTCAAAAAATGTTTTTTTTTCAAAAATTTGCATGGAATATGTTTGGGTTACTTCATTCTAACGAATAAAAAAAACAGAATTTAAATATCATAATTATTTCGGAAGATATGATTTAATGTTTGTCACATTCATTTAACATTAGCACCCCCAAACTTTGACAGCTTATAACTCTATGAAAAATTCAGCGAAATATATAAACTATACCATTTTCCGTGATGATTTGATCCAAAGAATTCAAATAAATTACAAAAAATGGGGGTTACCATTGAAAAAAATGAAGTTGATGTCAGTTTTAATATGTAGACACCCCCCTAAGTAAAATCTAACTATAACATTATAAACTAGACGTTATTACAAACTGATTGGTACCAGTCGCATGTTTCTACGATAATTTACGGCAAAATTAGGTGGGGGGGTGGCGTTTTTTTTTTGGGTGACTGTACATAAATAAATTAAGCGTATTTTTAATATTAATGAAGTAAATATAAAAAACTGAAACTATAATATAGTATTGGTCCATAAGAGCATTTGGCGATTTTTCTTTGGTGATTATGACGAGATGCCGTTTTCCCAAATGGTTGCTATGGATTCCAAGCGTAAACAAAAGCAAAATGTGTTTTTCAAAATGGCGTCATCATTAATATATAAAATTAAGTAAGCTTATTTTTAATTATTTATGCCGTTATCATTCAAAACGGCGCCAAAGAAAAATCAATAAATTCAGTTGTGGACCAACGCTATATTTAAGCCCCACATTTTTTTCAAAAATTTCAAAAACATTTCTCTCTCTCTAAACAAATCGCTTAAAAAAATTCTAATATATTCACCTTCTTTTCTGAAAACAGGCCTATCTTTCGCTAACTAAAATGTCAAAAATAGAATAGAATACTGAATATTAAATGTCTTTATTATTTTTTTTAAAATAAAACAAGTTTAATAAAAAAAAAAGATATACTTTAAAGACAAAAAGAAATGGTGCTCACAACGATGATAATTTAAAACTAGTATGTTGTGGCCACCACAATACATTCTTCTGTATTTTCCTACACAAATTCACTCAATAACAATTAAAAAAAAAAAAAAATACATATGATTTTTTTCCAAGTTTTTTTTTTTTCGTTAAAAGTCAAAAAAATCGATAACTTTGTTTTAAATTATCACATATTACATATTACATTATATATTACATATTACATTTATAGTTCAACCATTCGTTTTAAAGGAATTGACGAGACCTTTCTAAAGATACCCATCTTGAAAATTTACTCCCCTCGAGGGGTGACTTCCCCCAGGGGGGAAGGGATGCCCCCACCTTCACAAAATTGTGTTACTAATTAACTACTAATATTATCAATAATTCATATTAATTTTACAATTACAGGTTAAGAATAACTCTCATTATGTACATTTATATGGAATTTTGTCCTATACTGCCATGTTAAATATTTAGAAAAAATGCGATCACAGCGCCACCTTTTGAGCGATTGATCCCCAAATTTAATCAGCACTAGTTTATGTCAGGAGACAACTAAATACCGAATTTGGTTAAATTTCGAAAAAAAAAAAAAAAAAAAAAAAAAAAACGATATTTTTTTCGTTAAAAGTAAAAAAAAATCGATAACTATGTTTTAAATTATAACATATTTATAGTTCAACCATTCGTTTTAAAGGTATTGACGAGACCTTTCGAAAGATACCCATCTTGAAAATTTACTCCCCTCGAAGGGGGACTTCCCCCCAAGGGCGGTGGCGAGGCTCCTACACATATAAAAAAAATTTCCCAGTTGACTATCTCTATTTTAAATAATTCTTGTAAATTTCATAATGATTACTAAAAAATAATTCTCTTTATGCAGATTTATACAAAATTTTGTCCTATATCACCATGTTAAAAATTTAGAAAAAGCGGGATGGCAACGTAAACTTTAAGACAATTTTTACCAAAAGTTGATAGGCACTAATTTATGTCAAGGTGCAACTACATACCAACTTGTATGAAATTCTGTGCAGTAGTTCCTGAGATACAGTTGCCAAAACATTTTGTCACACACACACACACAGACTGACAGACAGACAGACAGACAGACAGACATTTTCTAAAAATGATCAAATCGTGTTCTACAGCTCACAAAACGTAAAAATCCATCAAAAACCCGAGGTCGAAAATTTTTACGAATCCAATACTTTCTTCTATTGAATATAGAAGAAAGTAATAATTAAACAGATAATTTTATTTAAGAAATAAAGTTATTCAAAATTCCTTAAAATGAATCATTTTTCAAATATTAAAGTGCATTTTAAGAGATTTGTTTTTCTTTTAACCTTCTGCTCCTTTATTGCTTTGCTTAACACTCTAATGTTCTACAAATGTTTCTAAAGAAATTACAGAAAACTAAAACATTTGAAATCTTTGCTTGAAACGGACCATGAAGAGCCTCTGAGATTTTCTAGCTAATCTTATCAGTTACTCACCACGCTTCACATTCTTAAAACGAGTTGGAAACGCTTAATACTTCATTTTTTTTTTAATAGTTTAAACAACTAGGGGGCTCTGCCCCCTGCTCGTTCCGCTCACCAACCCCCGAGGAAGGCTTCGCCTCCCCCCGACTCACTTCGCTCATTAATCCCTGTGGGATTCTACCCGACTATTCGCAACTTTGCCTTTCATTGAATTGGATATTAATAATACACAACACAAGAGAGTTGAACAATATTATAGAAATCCACCATATTTGGTATCGCATTGAAATACACAATATTTAATATTATATAGTTTATATAATATGTCAAAAATCTGCTATAATGTTCGACAATTTAATAACAATTTGCCATTATTTTGAAAGTGAACATAAAATAAACAACCATAGCACTAATTATTAGAACAGAGAGGAATTCTTGACATCTAAATCATTTAGCGTTACATCTTTAGTATATGATCGACTTGTTAAATTTTTGTCACTGTTTGACGATGAATTTTTTGGGTGTTATTGCTTGATTAAAAAAATTATGAACTTATTTTTTCTAATGCCTATATTTTTTTTACTATTGAATTTTTTTAGTTAATTTAAGACAAGATGTAATACTCTGCATTTATTTCCAGCGTACAGCAAGGTTTAAAATGGTGCTTCCAACACTAAAGATGCAACTTTTTAAAGTGCATTTTTTCTAGAATATGATTTAGTCAGGTTAAAGATAAATATCTTATGCGATTATTGCAATTATTTTAAAAGTTTCATTAGTAGTAGTAGTACGACAGGACAATTTCTTTCAGATAGCGATTTTGCATTGTCGCCACTTATTGTATTACACCATGAATTTGCCAAGATGCCTGTCAATATCTGATTTTACTATTTAATTTCTTAAGCTGTATTAAATACTAAGGAACAACTTTAGCATATCCCCACAACGATATTTGGCGATTTTTTGTAGGCGATTATGGCTAAATCATAAATGATACAATCATAATCTAAATTATAAATTATAAAACATAGGTACAACTATAGTATTTCCCCTCAGCAGAATTTGGCGATTTTTCTTTGGCGCCGATTTGAACGATAACGATGTCGTTCTGGATTGTTTGCGATATAATATGGCAGCCTGCATGCTATTTATTTTGGATTTATGATTTATAATTTAGCTTACGATTTTATCATTTATGCTATATGATTTATGATTTTTAGATTTATGATTTAGCCATAATCGCCAACGAAAAATCGCCAAATCTATCTGAGGGGAAATACTATAGTTGTTCCAAAACATAAAATCGTAAATCCAAAATAAACAACATATAGGCTGCCATATTATATCGCAAACAGTCGAGAACGACATCGTCATCGTTCAAAACGATGCCAAAGAAAAATTGCCAAATTCAGTTGTAGGGACATACTAAAGTTATATCAATACTAAGTTAAATCGAAAAAAAAAAAAAAAAAAAAAAAAAAAAAAAAAAACATTTTTCGAAATCTACTGATAAGAGAAAAATTCATCCTTGATTGTATTGTAAAAACGAATTGCCGGTTTGAAGTATTCGAGATAGACCATCACCATTCATAAATTGAATGGCTTTTGAATATTTGTTGACAATATTTTCTGAATAAGTGTTCATGATGGCTCCTGAATACTTGTTGGCGGTATCTGCTGAGTTGGCGATATCTACTGGATATATATTGATCATGACATCTTAATAGTTGTTAGCGATATCTCCTGAACTTCTGTTGATTTTGGTCTAAATATTTGTTGGCTACATCTTCTGGATATGTACTGATTACACCTTGATTTTTTTTATTTATTTATTTATTTATTTTTATTTATTTTTTATTTTTTACATATATATTATGTAATATTAAATTTAGAAAATAAAAAATGAGCGTGGAGAAGGAAATTTAATGATACTGGATAATTAAATTAAATTAAATTAAATTTATAAAGACATCAATGGTACAGGAAAACCTACTTCATCCATTTTCTTTCTAATAATGAACAGAACGAAAAACGGATATTTTACCTGGAGATATTTCGTACATTTAGACCAAATAAAAAAAAATTCTTCTTTTTTTCCCTCGTGAATTAAGTTGAAAAATATTTAAAATAAAATTGAAAAAAGTCGTTCTAAAACAATGGGTACAGTTTAACCTCTTGGCGAAATTTTAAATTTGGCACCGAAGTAGCTTAGACGTTTCTCGCGAAAATCTTGACATGCATAATTGCTATATATAATTCAAGTCATCTTCAAAATAAATGAAAAATTTTAAATCAGCCAATAAGGTCCTGTATTAGCTGTAACTACAATATTTTAGCAATGCATTTACTACATTCCTTTATATATATATATATATATATAAATGTCCTGTTGTATTAAATTCTGTTTTCTGCAAAGTTTTATATCAATGCCTAAAAAACAAAAATAGGTTTCGGATTTTATTATTATTACCATTATTATTGCATCATTTTATAATTTATATCTATAGAAAGGCATGGCTAGAGTTAAAATGGCTATTGTGGTTGCGTAAATGAATTCCTTGGCGAAAAACGTACGAGTTTCATTTCTAAATTTTAAAAATCGCTAAATTGGTCATAGTAAAGATCTATCCTATTAAATATGTTTTGAGTTAAAAAACTAAATCTTTATATAAACTAATATAAATTTTTATCTCATAAATTCTATTTAAAAAATGTCTGCGCTTAATCTCTAACTCTATACCAATAATTGTTTTTCGCCTAACGTTAAAATAAAGGAACAACTTCAGTATATCCCCACATCGATATATGGCGATTTTTTGTTGGTGATTATGGTTAAATCATAAATCTAAAAATCATAAATCATAAAATCATAATCTAAAAAATAAAATCATAATCTAAATCATAAAACATAAAAATCATAAATCCAAAATAAACAACATATTGGCTGCCATATTATATCGCAAACAGTACAAAACGACATCGTTATCGTTCAAAACGGCGCCAAAGAAAAATCGCTAAATTCAGCTGTGGGGATATACTGAAGTTATACCATAATATAAACTAAAATAAAAATATAAACTAATTTTCGTTTCATCTTTATTAAATTTTTACGTAATATTTTTATAATATCGGTTCTTTTCAAATGTTTCGCTATTCTAAATATTTTTTTCTTCTCTCGAACATCTCAAAGATGCCAATTATTCAATTTTTCTTATTTAAACCATTGATCACATTTTAATGTTCCTGATGAAAGTGACGTCAGAGACACAGAAAAAAACGTCATAAGAGAAACTTTTCCCCCCGGTGGCAAATAGAGTACCTTCATAAACCCGCGTTTTTACTTAATAACTTAGTTAATTAAAATGATAGAAATTTCTAAGCAGCTGAAATGCCTTCCTTAAAGCAGTCGGAATACACTGATATATCTCATGACGCGGAGAACCCTGCCCTCCGCGAGAAGTTGCTGTCGCAGACAAAAAAAATTGACGCCAGCGACAGTTACTTTTTTTTAATATATATAGAAAATATTATTCTATATTCATAAATGCTTTGACAAAATTTTGTAATAGATGTATATACATAATACTTATTTTATAATGTTTAAAGCGTATTTTTAGGGAATACTGCATATTGCATCAAATACAGAATCATCTGGTGTGTCACTCACACGACTTTCTCTTACTCTGAAATTTAACACTATAAATACAGGTTGCAGATTAAAAGGTAAGATAAAGAGTACTGTTATGTAAACCTGTGTTAAACAATTCATATTAGGCTTCCGAAGAGTTTTATATGGTAATTAGTTCTGTGTGAGGGGGGCTACCGCCCCCCTCAACGCCCCTTTTCTAAGTTTTTTTTTTTTTTTTCGTTAAAAGTAAAAAAAAAATCGATAACTTCGTTTTAAATTATCGCAGATCGATGGTTCAACCATTCGTTTTAAAGGTATTGGCGAGCTCTTTTGAAAGATACCCATCATGAAAATTTACTCCAGGGGGGGGGAGGCGAGGCACCTACATACACAAAATTTTTTTCCCAGTTAACTATCTCTATTACAAAAAATATATATTCGTTTCATTTGGTTTAGTTCAGTCTATAGACGTTAAACTCTACTTTCCTGCAATTTTCCTGCAATTGACGTAATGTATTAGAATTCTCTTGATTGTCCCTGTACACGAACCATTTGCTTGATCTTAACGAAAAGCTTACTGTAGCATCCCTATATGATACACATTTAGAATGCCAAGTTTGAACTTTCTGCCATAATTTGTTTTTGAGATATGCTGATAACAGACAGACACACAGACAGACACACAGACCATTTGCTAAAAACATGATTTTCGTATTCAGGGGACCTCAAAACGTGTAAATATAATAAAATCTCGCGTTCGAAAATTTGACCCAAAAACAATACTTTCTCTACCTTATGGGCAGTGTTGTGCAAGTTCACGAAAAAAACGAACTAGTTCAAACTCAAGTTCATCGTGCAAAAAACGAGTTAGTTCGCGTTCAAACTCATGTCTGAAAAAATGAACGCGCTCAACTCAAGTTCATTTTTAAAAAGGAGCGAAACTCATTAGAAGTTCATTTTTAGGTGCTTTTTTTTTTGTCTTTTCTTTTCTAAATAGATCTCCTTCTGTGAACACTTTCATAGGTAATTTACATTTTTTTTTTTTATTACCAATTACCATGAAGATTATTTTTAATTTAATGCTTAATTAAATTTATAAACTTATAGTTCTTAATTATAAATTATTAATTTAAGTGTAGTAAAAATTATTTAGCGGACACTTCTGAATAGTGAACCCACTGTTTTTGCGTAGTTTTTATTCTCAAATTTCCAATACGTTTCATTATTCACATGAGAAAATTTATTAATAGGAGACAAATTCCATCATTTGCAGGTTCAGGTTCCGTTGTTTTGAAGTATTACACTATTTTTAAAATAGTGTAATACTTCAAATTACACTATTTTAAAAATAGTGTAATGGTTTGATTTAATTAATCTTTGTTTGATTGCGCCACAGTCAATGTCGGTTTTGAGTTCTTTGATAAATCATTAGAAAGTTTCGCTTGCTATTTAGCTTACTATGCAGGAATTAGCATGTGTGTCAACTCGTTAGTTTGCGTACAAATTGTCTCAAGAACAAATTATCTCAGAGGTCAATCCAGTTTTAAAAAATATCATTTATACATTTATGACTTAAAACTTGAAAAGGTAGTGAAATCTTATTTTCGAAAATTCAGCAAATAGCAATACTTTCTTTAGTATATAAGTTTAATGAAATTAAAAATAGAAATCTGAATTCGTATAAATTGTTTTATATATATTATATTTCTGAGTGACGGGATTTCCCCTCTTCCCCCCAATGCCCCATTCAATTATTTACATATTCATAAAAAAAAAAAAAAAACTTAAAGTTGTAAGGAAATTTTAAAATATGCATTTCAAGTTCTTCAGAGAACTTGTATCAGTAACTTACTGATCTTAGACAAAAATTTCAAGTAACATTTCCAGATAATCTTTAGCATTCTAAATTTAAATTTCTTCCATTTATTGCGATAATAGAACCATACAGGAGCTGTTAAAAGTTTTATTTCTATATTCAAGGCAACTCAAAATGCGAAATTATCCTATAAAGGCAACGTGAAGTATAGAACTCTAAACAAAGTTTTGTGTAACATAAAAGTAAGCGAAAATAATTATCATTCTCAAGCAATTTCCTTTCACAAGGTAAATTTTGGCAATTTCCTCAATTATATCCAATAAATAAATAAATAAATAAATAAATAAATAAAAGTGAGATCTTAACTGACTTCCATAGAATAATTTTTCGACAGAATAAATATATATATATTTTTGGCAAAATACTTATTTTAAAATTTCAAATATTATGATTACAGCTAGTGATAAACACAGAGCATTTTTAAAGTTTTTCTTTTTTTTTTTTTTTTTTTTTTTGGGGGGGGGGGGGGAGATTACGACATAGCTTTATTTATTATCTTCTAAATTTACATACATCATCATTACATTAAATCAATCAATGTCTTAGCGTGAGTTATTATTTTGCTCAGTTTTTAATTTTAAGGGGATGCTTTACCAATCGTCGCTGACAGCCAAACTCGTAATATCATTAAACTGATTTTTATTTTCCGAAAACGGATTTTTTAAATTTTTAACATTTTGTTTTGAAGCTGTAAAGGGCGAAAAATACTTTTAGTTAATTATGCGCATTTTAAACCTTTAAAACAAAACATTAAAAAAAAAAAAAAATCAATGTGTTGAAAGGATGAATTATTTTAACGATTGTGAAATATCTAAACATTATTTTAAAAAATACATTAGGTGATGGGTAATTTACATTACAGGTTTCCCCATATAATATCACGGGGTTTCGCTATCAGCGAACAGCGACAACAGTTGAAGAGCCCCCTCTTCCCTTTATTAGTATTGCTTAGAAAAAAAGAACATTTTTCTGTCCAATTCTTCTAAAATCTCGCTGTTCAAACTGTGAATGGTTCCTATCTTAATCTTCAGTAATTTTTATATAACGTTGTTTAACAAGATTTTGAATAATTTTTTTTACGATTAAATAGGGAAAAAATTCTATGTTCGGAAAAAGCCTTAAGACAGAGAATCATTGCCAACGTTGGATGAACATATTCTTGATTGAGAAATAAGTTTAATTTTCTAAATACAGATTTTTGGTATTCTGTAAGCTAAATCTGTACGGGACATATTAATCCGAATACGAATTAATTTTTCTCTTAACTACTACTTATTTGAATTACAGAATTAGATAATTTTTTAATACTATATTCATCAAAAATAATCAACTTTTTCCCTCTTAAAAATTAATGATAAACAACTTAATATTTTTTAATAAATATGCATTTTCTTATAATATTATAAGGGCCCACAAGCGGCTGAATGGTTCTGCGCTCAATGCTAGTAGATGGAAGGTGACGGGTTCGATTCCAGGTCGCGCTCATCGGCCTAGCCGTTCGGAATTTTCCGTGGTTTCCTCCGAAACTCGCATAAATATGGGCTAGGACCCCTTAGAAAGACTCTCACGGAGGGCATTTCCTCTATAGGCCTAGGACACATGCGGAGTCAATCGGCCTTAAATCTTCCAACTAAACTATATTATAAGTTAACAAGAAATCAAATCAGACTAAGAAAAATTCTTAAATGAAAATGAATAAGCTAAAAAAAAAAACAAGTGTTGAAGTGTATTTATATTGAAAAACAATTTTGAAAAAATCATTCTCAATTTTCCTTTTTTCTGGACATTTTTAGATTAGCTAGAATCACAAAATCATGAACACAATATTTCTATTCGGAAGTTTGGATTTTAAACTTTGTAAGTATAATAACAGCAATAATGATATTAATGTAAGTATATATATATGTTTATGGTTATCACGCACAAAATTTATTTTTTATTATTACGATTACTTCAGATAGTTTTGAAATTTATATATTAGGTTGGTTGTATAGCATAAGACCGATTGACTATACCAGGTCCTAGCTTATAGGTGGAATGCCCTCAACGGGCGTCTTTCTAAGGGTTTTAGTCCGTATTTACGCGAGTTTTGGAGAAAACCACAAAAAGCTCCGAACAGTTAGGTCGAAAAGCGCGACCTGAGTTCGAACCCAACACTTCTGTTTATCAGCTTTGATAATTTATATTTGAAATATTAAATATATATATATATATTTTAATTTTTAGAAATTTAACTAAAGGGACAGTCATTTTCTATTGCTCCTTAATGAAAGCATTAAAATGACAGGACATTTGATTTCAAGCATATATACTGAAGTTAAATCTCGGGTGCAAAGACAAATAAAAGTGATAGAATTTGCATTAATTCTCCGAATATATTGAATATGCAAATATTTATCATTACAATAATAAAAAAAATTAAAAATCTTTTCAAACATGAGTGAGTTTTAAAACAAGGCAATAATAATAATGTATAATATAATTCAAATATAAAATTAGTATTTACCTCTTAGTCTTGTTAATGTGTACATCAATATTTGAATTTCAGAAAATGAGATGTGGTGCGTCTTTCGCATGCAGTGAAACTGATTATAAATAATATAATGACTTCATCGTGTTTTGTGTGTGTGTGTTTTTTTTTCTCATTAATTCTGGAAAGACTTGGTGCCTGGTTGTCCAAATCTAAAAGCTTCTTTTTTTCCAAGGCCGCCTTAAAAGGATGCAATGTACACACAACAAGGGGGTGGTGCAAGGGCAGCAGATTGCAGAGATTTTGTTACCGAAACCGTTTTCTACAAATATAGGAGAACAACAACAACAAAAATAAAAACTTATACACCCGCGACGAATTGAACCACCCTCATAAAACTAATTTCCGAGCATTTCCTTTCATTGATAAAAGGATGAAGTGAGAAAACTGAAAGCCACACTGAAACTGCCCATAGTCCATCTTTTTCTTTAAAAGAATGGTACTTCCGCTATTCCCAAAAGCCATTTGCTTCGCTTGTAGGGTGGGCTGGGAGATGTGTGTGTGAGCCCTAAGGGGATAAGAGTAATTGTACAAAATTCTATCTGTGGATGTAGATGAAAGATCAAATATTTTAAATCAATTTATTTCAACCAATTTATTTTATTTGTTATTCACAGTAAGAATTTCAAAGATTTATATAATTATTTATAGATAGTATATAAATATTATAAATATTTTTAACGATATTTTCTTCATTTAGGACTAAAATTTTTACCAAGTTAGCCGGTTCTGGGGTGGGCTTCAGCCCGTCAAGACCCCCCCCCCGTGGGTGCGTCTCTGACTTATTTCTTTATTTGTCTTAAGAAATAACTATTGAAATGTATGAAAGCTGGAAATTTTTATCACCATTTTCATCTTGGAAAACTCCTAAAACTAAAATTAGAATTTTACAAAAATGATGATTATTCGACTAAACGCTGCCTTAAATATTTCAAAATTTATTTATATTATACAGTTATCGTTTCTCGTAACTAAAAGTTTACTGAATCTATATAAAACATTTTTAAAATCGTAAATATTTATTTAAAAAAAAAAAAAAAAAAAAAAAAAGCATCCCGTAAAATACAGACAATTTATAAATATTTCGTAAAATATACAATTAACGAGACTTTGCCATTCTTTGATAACATAATTTCCATAAAAACTTTTAATCTAATTAAATATCACTGTAATATTACATTCAAATTGCAAATTAATATATGCACAAATACCTTCAAAGCTGCTAGGCAGGAAGTGCTGGGGTGCTGGTTTCGATCTCCGATCTATGTTATTAAAAAAAATTTCCTCCCCCCCCCCCCCCCGCCTTCAGTCCCCGAAGTATGTGTGACACTGTAATTTTCTTTTTTTTTTTTTTCATAAAGAGCAAGTGAATATTAGACACAGTTTCATTAAAATCAAAAAGAAAGTGATATAAAAACAATTATTGTCTTTCAATCTGCTCCTAGACTCCCCATCCTCCAGGTATATAGTAAGAGAAAGTGGTACCAATTTAATTGATTTAAATTTCTAAAAATGTATTAAGAAAAATCATTCTTTAAATTCATTATTTGATGTTTATTGTATTTGAAAATTGCAAATTTCAAAAATGCCCTTTTTTCTCGGGTGCCCTTTTTTTTGGTGCCCTTTTTACCAGTGCCTTTTTTCCCAAGTGCCCTTTTCTTCCAAGCTCCCTTTTTTTCCGGGATCCATTTTGCGCAATTATTCTCTTTTCTGTTCTTTTCTTCTTCCACTTTCCTTTTCCTATTTCAGACAGAAATATTTAAAATGAGTTTGAGCTTGAATTGTTTTTTCACGCTCAAGTTCGTGTAAAAAACGAACTACGCTCAACTCAAGTTCATAATTTAAAAAACGAGCGAAGTTCAACTCAAAACTCAAAAATTTTGAGCTACGCTCATGAACGCGTTCAAATGAACGCGTTCGTGCACAACACTGCTTATGGGTAAGAGAAAGTAAAAATAATTGAACAATTAATTTTTATTCAATGTATAAATTTACCGGTAAGTGTTGTAGGTAAGTCTTTTTAAAACATTAAACAATATTTCCTTAGTTTATTTAAATTAAATCCTAGTGTATTTTTTTCCTCTCATGTCTTTTTCTTTCTTTTCTTTCTTTTTTTACTGGAATTATTCTACAAGCGTTTCTAAAGAACTGAAACAAAAACTAAAATATATGGGACATTTACTATAAACAGGCCGTAAAATACTCATGAGAATTTTTCTGTAGTTTTATTGGTCACTTACTATGGTTCATATTTATCAAACAATCTTTAAAAATAAGACACTACTCTGTTTTACAATTCGAAAGTTTAAAAATGTTTGTTTAGTAATAACTGTTGCTAATTTAATTCTATTTCCTTCAGATTGAAAAAATATATCCATTAATAATATTTATATAAAAAAAAAATGGCTATATTATTATATAGGCAAACAAATAACTTTTTGAATATATACAGCAGTTGTTATACTTTTCTTCAACAGTGCAATTTTTTACACTGTTCTTCAGCTTTTGAACCTTTAAACTAATTTAAAGACATTTGAAATAACGTAGGATTCAATTTTGAAACTTTAAAATATATTTTCATAGTTTATTCAGACATTTTAAATTCAGACAATATTATTTGATAAGAAATTCAATGTACATTTTTATAAACTAATATTTAATACAATTAATTAGTTTTACAATTATTTTTTTTTCTGACTTTTAAGAATTTTGCATCGAGGAAATATTTCTATAATTTTTGTTTAGTACTATGCATTTTATATTTATAAAGATCAGTGGTAGATCAGGCGTATTTTGACATCACTATTTTTAGATAAAGATCTTTTTAATTAATTTTCTTCAATTCATTAGGGGAATTATCCCTTGTAATAGTAATAGGGATATTTAGAGTAAAACTTTGAAACTGAAAACAATCACCATTCGCCCTTCGCAAAATCTCAGGAAAATGTTTGGACTGATACGTGGATACATATTTGCTGTCAAAAAGATTTAGTGTAAAGGTATAATATATATATATATATATATATATATATATATATATATATATATATAATTTCGTTAAGTTTTTGTTGACTTGTTTTATTCTTGAATTTTATGTTTAAATATGAGTTTGGAGTTAATTTTATTTTTCAATAGGACATTTAAATATATATATACAGGGTGTTTATAAAGTCCCGGACCCACTTTGATGTTTAATAACTCATAAAATAATAAAGATAGATTAAAATTAATAACATAAATGGTTAGATATACTATAAAATTTTCATGACCATTGTCAATGAACTTCCACGTGTGCCCCCTTCGTCGCACGGAGAATATCAAGTCGATAGTCAATTTCACGCCAGGTAGCGGCAAGCATGTCGGCATCCACACAGGCTATTGCCACAGAGGCTGTGCTTTCTCTTGTGGTGTATGCATTCTCCTTAATATCCGCTCGAATAAAACATATCATACAAAAGTACTACATAGAACAAACACATCAAAAGTAAACATAACATTGCAATAGTTGCCAAAAACAAAAGAGAGAAAAATGCAATTAATAAGCAGACGATATTTAGAAAAGTACGGATATTTAGACTTGAAAATGAAATTATCTGAAATTAACTACACGCGCAGACGACATTTACAAAAGTAAAGATATTCAAACCTGAAAAGAAAATATGTGATTTATTCCATCAATAAATGTCATAAATTTGTTTATATCTTCATATTTTATGAGTTATTAAACATCAAAAGGGGTCCGGGACTTTATAAACATCCTGTATAACAATGGAGAAGTTTAAAAAAAAATTTTAAAATAAGTCTGCATGGTTTGTTCAAATAAAATTCACTAGCAGGCTACGCCCGCTTCGCTGGCCACTATATTTAAATGAATCTCCAAAAGAATTGGATCATTATTTATCTTCCACATCACATTATAAATAAAAACTAAAATAATTACATTGGAATCGCTCTAGACCTCGCATCGGGTACTCGCTGAATACGGCAGCTCTTTCTCTGCCCGCACTGTATCGGGAGCAGTTTCCCACTGCCTGCAAAAATCTCTTTCCTATGTATTTCAATATGGGTATTTATTGACGATAGGTGGGTCTGCAATTATTTAAGAACTACGATTTTAAAGATAACTGTATCTCAGCGTCTATTAAATATTTTAGTTTTTGAACCAAGTATTTTATTGCTCATGCTATTTACACTGTGTTACAATATGATTCCGACCAATGTAATGAAATAAAATAAAAAGTAGATTTTCTTTGAGAAGGAATTAAATACATAAAAAACAAATAAATTCCAATCAGTGTAATCCTTTTTACTATATACTACCATTATTTCCTGACAAATACTATAAATTAGAAAAAACTTTTAAACAAATTAAATTAACAAATGAAAAATAATTGTTGTTATACTACAAAAATAATACATAAACATAACTGTTATAAATACGTTTTTAAATATTAAATTTAATATATTTAATTTTTTCTACTGCATTAGAATTTTATTTTCAATAAATATAATAAATTAAAAAGAGAAAAAAGATTCGCCCTCAAATAAATGTATTAAATAAAAAATAAATTGCATAATATAGCCGTTGCTAAGATAAGCAGACGATTACAATCGAAGAATAAATTCATGAAAAATGAAACATAAAAGCCAATGTTTAAAATCGAAAAAAACATTAATTTAAAAAATTCAGATTCGAAATTCTAAAAAATCTCGATGAGGTGCAAACCTGCAGGGTCCGAGGTACCTATATGCCAAATTTGAAGCTCTGCGATCAGTAGTGTGTAGTATTGTTCATGTTTAGATAAATGTATTTATTTTCCTGTTGGAAAAAAAAAATAATAATAAACTCGTTTTTTTTTTTTTTTTTTTTTTGCAACAATTAAATTACGGATTAAATTTAAATGGCTAATATTTTGCTATTATTAGCTTATTATTTTCATATTTTTATTGATAAAAAAAATTAACAGAAATTCGAAATTCTGACTTCGATGTGCACAATGATCCTTCGGGGGGCAGATATGTGTTAAATCTCGTGACTGTCCGAGCTACCGTTTTCGAGAACAGTGAAATATACATACAAATATTGCTCACTTAATAGTATAAGATATAACTCTGCTATTTCTCTCTTTCTCTCACTTTCACTCTCCCAATCTCTCTCTTCTCTCTCTCTCTCTTTTTTTTTTTTTTTTTTTTTTTTTCATTCGGTGTTTCATTTAATGCTGTGAATATTCAGCAAAAAATACTGCAAAAACTAAACTAAATTAAACGATTTAGATATTTTACTGTAAATGGACCATGAAATGCAACAGAAATTTTCTGTAAATTTTTGACATTTAATTACTGCAATTTGCATTACTTAAACAAATTGGAAATACTACACACATCGCTATTCTTCAATTCGTAGCTTAGGAAAAAAAAAAAAAAAAAAAAAAACCTATTCTCTACTATTACATTTATTTATATTTTTAATAATTTAAGATAAGAAATACGTTTCTTAATTTTAATTTTAACAATATTTAAAGATTAATTTTTTTCTCTCTTTTTTAAGGAAATATGATGTATTTTACATAAAATAATAATAATAATAATAATTGTAATAATAATTGGACAGATAATTTTTATTCAAGAAACAAAAAGTTATTTAAAATTGTTATAAGTGAAACATTGTTCAAACATTGAAACATAATTCCATATTTTATTCAAATAAAATTGAAATATATTTGTTTATTTTTATATCCTTCTGTCCTTTTGCTTAATACACTGGTATTCTGCACTTGTTTCTAGAGAAACACAGTAAACTAAAAGATTTGAAATCGTTACGACAAACGGACCATAAAACACGACAGGGATTTTCTGGCTAATCTTATCAGTTTCTCACCACGCTTCACATTCTTCAAACAAATTGGAAACACTAAACACTTCATTGTTTTTTATTTAGATAGTTTTAAAAAGATTATTCTGTAAGAATCCGTGTACTTTCAGTTATTTCAAATAGAAGTATATAGTTAATAGTTATTTTAAAGCGTATTTAAAGGGATATTGCAGAATATTTCATCAAATATAGGAAAATCTTTGTAGGTATAAATTATATTAAAAGTGTTATAATAGATAAGTCGTTTTCGAAACATAAAAACAGATTTCTTTAGTTTATACAAGTTAAATTGAAGTATAATTGTTCTTCTCCAATCTTTTTTTTTTTTTTTTTTTTTTTTTTTTTACTTTCTTCTATACTTAATACAAGAATGTATTAGATTTGTAAAAAATTCCATTTGCGGTTTTCGACGTATTTACACGTTTTGAGAGGTCTAGAACACGATTTGACTAATTTTAGAAAATGTCTGCCTGTCCATCTGTCTGTGCGTGTGTGTGACAAAAAATTTCTGGCGACTGTATCTCCGGAACTACTACTCAGAATTGTATACAAATTTATATGTAGAATGTAGAGGCACCTTGGCCTAAATTAGTGGCTATCAACTTTTGGTGTCAACCAATCAATAGTTATGCTGAAATACAGCAATTTTCAAAATTTCAGTGAAGTGTACATCTCATGTTCTATTACATATAATCAAACAAAACATCATGTATGAGAAGGCCATTATGAGACAATATGCTGGTTCAATTTTAATGCTTATCGGCTAACAGGTGGCTGCCTGTGCGTCAGTTTTTTCAGTTTAAGGGAAAGGCTATATCTCAGGAACTATTGCACAGAAATACATATAAATATATATGTGGATGCACTTTGACAAAAATTAATGCTTATCAACTTTTGTTGTCAACAGCTCAGCAGGTGGCGCTGCTACAAAGTGATTTCCGCAATTTAAGGGAAATGCTATATCTCCGGTTCTATTGCGTATCATCAAACAAAACTTGATATGTGAGAAGACTATTATGAGACATTATAGTGATTCAATTTGGATGTTTCTCGGCCAATTGG
The DNA here is from genome assembly GCA_963930645.1 of Salticus scenicus. Classification (NCBI taxonomy): domain Eukaryota; kingdom Metazoa; phylum Arthropoda; class Arachnida; order Araneae; family Salticidae; genus Salticus; species Salticus scenicus. Next base: position 207,699,068 of record OZ005659.1, on the reverse strand, counting down.
TGGCGCTACTATACTGCAACTTCCCTCGATAATGATAAGGCTATATCTCAACTTCTATGGAATATTACGGTACGAAACATGATATGTGAGATAACCATTATAAAAACGCACAGACAAAAAACTATTATAAGACAAACTATTTATAGGCAAAAAACTGTCTTTCATTGGATATATTAGTGTTAGTTTTTCTAAGATGAAAATCGTTTGCATTCATAATGTTAGATAATTTTAATGAATAATTGTTTTAATAAATTATTTGAACTTAGTTAATTAACATAGGAAAGCATAGAAGAAAGTATTTTGGTGGCCACAACATACTAGTTTTTTTTTTCTTTGTCTATGCTGTAATTATTCTACAAAAAGTTTCCAAAGTAACCGTAATAAAAATTTAAATATCTAGTACATTTATTACAAACGGAACGTAAAATACTCTAGAGAATTTTTCTGTAGTCTTATCAGTCACTTACCACGTTTTACATTTTTCAAACAAACTGGAAAAACTAAAAGCTCCACTGTTTTCCACTTCCATAATTTAAAAAAATGTTTGTTATAACAGTTGTTGTTTACATACTATTTCACTTAAATTGAAAGAGATATAATTATCGTTGTTTCCAAACGTTGAAATTTATTTCAAAATGTTCTCAGCACCATAGTTTCTAATTTATCGCTTTAAGGCTACCGGAAAAAAAATAATAGAAATATTCATTTTATTTAATCAGTGAGAACTGTACTATTTTCACTGATTAAATAAAATACAATTTTTAATTAAAATTTCCACGTTCCCAAAAGGTGTTAAGTTAGCAACTATGCTCAGCACACACCTATTTATCGTGCCGTTTTCTTTGTACATTAATTTTTTCATAGTTAATTATATGATGATAAAAATTACTTTACAAAAAATACGGTGTGAAAAAGAGCGGATACTAACACCATTCCGGAATAAATTAATATAGTTGGCAACTATGATTTATTAAGCAATAACCTCCTTCAGCGACCAGCTGGTTCGTGATCCTTAAAAAACCTCACTATATTAAAATCCTGTGCCGCCTTATCCCCCTTTCAGAATCTACAACAGCCTGTTTGCTCACACTGAAAATACCTTTGGAATTCTTATTGCTCCAAATTGCTTCTCTGCTACTCCACGTTTCATGATACGCAATGGGATGTGAATTCTTTGCGTGGAGAGAGTGTATGATAATTTCTTGCATTCACCGTGAAAACGACTTTTGAAAATTCTGACTGTGACAAACCCCCAAACCGGTGACGCCTACATTCCCTTAATCTATTTTGGGGAAACTAATCTATTTTAAGAATCTATTAAGAATCCTTAATCTATTTTAAGAAACCTATAATAACCATGTTTTCGATGCTCCAAGTTTTGCGTTTACCAATTATCATAGCGGAAGCGGAGCGGAAAGGATGAAAGTTTTGGTTTGTGTTTGAAGGTCATTCGCGTATCTGTATCACATGACTGTTTGACGTCATAGTGAATGTAAAAAAAATTAAGGTTCGAAACAAACATTTGAACTTTAACGACACAGAAGCCGCTAATCTGCAGATTACCTAGTTAAAATGCGGAAAACTCTTAATTCCACACTTTAACTGGTCATTTGAGTTAATCTGCAGATTAGCTAGGTAATCTGCACATTAACGGATTTCGAGCTTTAACGGTAACATATGCATGTATGTATGCATATGTATATATATATATATATATATATATATATATATATATATATATATATATATATATATATATATATATATGTATGTATGTGTATATATATATATATATATATATATGTATTAGCTTAGATATAATAGATTTATGCCATTAGAAAGTTTATAATACAGGCTTTCAAATGATATATTACTTGTATATATTTTTAAATGTTTCATTTTCCGGTCAAACGTTTTGATTTCTGACCTTCAATATCTCAAAAAAGTCATATTTAATTTTATTAAAAAAAAAATGTTATTCTTACGTTTATTATCTGTAAATATTGTTTCAACATGGAAAGGTCATGGGATACTGTGTTATAAATTAAAAAGCAACGTTCCATCAGTATTTTCATAGTGCATTTTAATTTATATCTCAACATTCAATTGCTGTCTCAGGTTGAAATTTTCAAAATATATACATAATAAAAGTAAAAAGAAAATATAATTTTTAAAAGAAAATTGATTTTGTACTTTTTTAGATATTGAAGGTCAACGTATAAAATATTTTATCTTAAAATGATTAAAAAAACAAAAACAAATACATGTTATGAAGCATTTAAATGCCTGTATTGTAAGCTTTCTAATGGTACATATCTTATATCTCCATGTTAATTCTGGACAAAATATGGGTAAAACTTACGTAATGTTTGTATAAAAATACTGATGCAGGATTGCATATTAATTTATAATTCAGTATCCCATGACCATCCCATGTTGAAATTTACAATAATCATTGATATTAAAAGTAAAAATAAGATATAATTTTTTAAAGAAAATTAAATATGTACTTTTTGAGATATTGAAGATCAAAGGTAAAAATGTCTGACTTAAAAAAAAAAAAAAAAAAAACATACACGTAATATAGTTAAAAGCCTGTATTATTAGCTTTCTAATTGACTAATTTTATATCTCTAAATTAATTAGAAAACAACATATCGGTACATTTGTAGTTGACGAATATTTGCAAATTTGCATTTGCAGCCCTGTATATAAAAAACTAAAAGAGATAGGGATTTATTAATTGGTATACATTCATTTCTCAATAGAACAAACACATGAGCCCAATTTATAAAAATCCCAGGGAGTCAGGCTAAAAATATAGGTTTTTGTGCTGCTTAAGCATGTGAATGAAAAACAAATTTAAATAAGTATAATGTGTCTAGAACCATTGTTTTAAAAGCAATGTTTTAGACTTCATAACTGTACACATGCGAGCAGTAATAGCGGGCGATTACCGATTTATGCTTAAATCGGATTAAAATTGAAAAAATTCAAAAATAGCTTTTTTTTTTTTTTAAATTTCCAGTACCTTTATCACGTGATACATCAAAATAATTAATAACTTCACAACTAATTAAAAATTTTAAATTCTTTTTTTACTATCCCATCGGGAAGTCTTCTAAACATCGATATATCAAATTTTGTACTTGTACGTTTAGTGGGGGCTGAACGTATAGATGCTCAGACAGACAGGCAGAGACATAGACAGACATATTCTTTCATTATCATTGATTAGCATTATTTTTCATAATTACTGTTTATATTATTATGCCAGTAAATAAACCACTATGTTAGTGATTTGTTTAATTTATTATACATTAGTGATTTTTGTTATATTTATTGAATATATTATCATACAGTCAAACAAATCACTTTATTAGTGCATTTCTTTCAGTATTATTTGCAAATTTATATATTTTTCCTGAACTTAAAGTATTTTGAGTCGCTTAAGCAATATTTCTAAAATTTTAACGACATTTTTATATTTATTCGTACAATGTTTATCAAAAATTCGATAACGAGCACACACTTTAAATATGCAATTTTATAAACTAATATTTAATTCAGTTAATTACTTATATCGCGTTTTTTTTTTTTTTTTTTTTTTGTATCAAGTTTATATTTCAATAACTATGAGGTACATTAGTAATATAAAAACTAGTATTGGCAACTGGCGTCTTTTAACTACACTATTTCTCGATAGTAATCTTTAAAAAATATTCTAGAATTATTTTAAATAAAATATCCCTTTTAACAATATTATAAACTGTTTCAGTTAACATCATAACTCATAAATTTTCGTTTTAAGATGCGAATGTTTTGTTTCCGAACAAATATTTTGTTCTTGTTCTTTTTGTTCTTTTTTTTTCCTATCTGTAATTTTTTAATAACATTTTTTCATAAATAAAAGATAGTAAGCTTCGTAAAAACTTTTATATTTCTTAAGTGCATGTAAATTCTATAAATGCCACGCGTAAGACATCATTTGAAATTAATGAAATACTAACAGCCTAATCTTAATCTTAGGCAAAAGTGGTTTTATGACATTTGCTTCGTATAAAATAAATATGGTGATTATGGTGATGATATTTCCTAATCAAATATTTTTTCCAGTTAAGCGGCCAGGTGTTTTCTGGTTTCAACGTAATTACCTTTCATTGCCTATTCTCTCATTTAACATGATTCATTATTTCATTACTTTTTGTAAAACATATCCAGAAGATTTATTTCTAATTCTTTTGTTTCCTGGAAACATGCTTAAAAAATGTTAAATGAACAATTGTTAGCATATTTATTCGTAATATGACTTATAGACTTTTACTACAAAAAGAAATTTCTATTGTTTGCTAATGATAGCATAAAAAATTTAATTATTCACTAGTTTTATTTTTATATAATGTAATTCGCATATTTTTATGTAAGTTTGCATACAAATTGTTGAATTTATTAATTTAAATATTTTATATAGATATATATGCATCTATTAATTACTTTTCAGCATAATTATCAAAATTTCGTAAAACTGCAGTAACATTTACATATTACACATATTTTAAAGAAAGCATTTTTAATTTATTTTTAATTTATATATTTTTAAATAAAAAGTAATAATGGATACAAAAGCACAACATCTTAAATGTTCAATGGCAAATTCATCAAATTTCAAGACATAAAATTTCTTTTTTCTGTATATAATGGCATGATTATAAAGTAAAAACATTAAGGTAAATAGTGCTTCTAAAAATAGATTTTGCGTTTGGCATATATATATATATATATATATTTATTTATTTATTTATTTAATTTAATTTAATGTATATATTTAATATTTAAGTTTTCAATACAGTTGAATCTTGTTAACGTGAATTACTTTTAACATGAACTGTTTCCATTAAAATGGAGATTAGTTTAGTTATATGGAGATTAGTTGCTAATAGCATGAACTACTGATAACGTGAACAGATTTTTTATCCCCTTGAGATTCACGTTAACGAGGTTCGACTGCACATGTATATGTATATACATGTGTGTACGTGTTTCATTTTAATTTTCTCAAAATATTTTAAGCAAGTAAATTTGAATTTCAGGAAGGAAGAAACATGTTTTTATTAAATTACATTAAATGAACATATAAAATTCATTACAAAATAAATGAAAGAAAAATGAACGAAACACCTTATAAGTTATTAAATATAATAATAATAATAATAATAATAAACTAGTGCTGTGCGAAATAAACAACACACTGTAAAAAACTGAAATAAGCACAATTAGAAAATCTCAAACTCGAATGTTCATCATTTGAACAAAACAAAAACCAAAAAATATACCTAGAAATTTGTTTAAAAAATATAGTATTGAAGTGCGAAAAAGATTTTAGTGGCGATTTGAGCATTTAAAAATACATTTATTAAAAAAATATAAATAACAATAGATTTAAATATGTAATTATACGATTTGAGGTCTTTAGTCAAAATATTGTTAAATTAAAAAATAAGACTTTCGAAATAATCAAATTTCTATAAAGGGCTTAAAAAGATTTTTTTTTTTTTTTTTTTAAGGAATCTATTTTTATTAACGTGGTTATGCTTCCTACCTAAATTTTAACATTTTTGTAATTAATAATATCAATTTCTCTCTAATACAACAATATCACACCTCGTTTTAATTTTCTGAAAGAAACATTGTATAGTTATTCAGAATTTATTAAACTTATTATCAATTTTCTAATCTTAAAAGCTATGGACTAGACAAGTATCTTTCTGTGTGTGTGTAAGTATTATGTCTAAATTTTTGGAAAAATTGAAAAATAGAATTAAAATCAATTTAAAGAAAAAAATAATTTGATTTTAATTATTTGACATAATTTAAATATGTACAATTTTTTTTAAGCAGATATGTAATATATTTATATATATATGTATATATATATATATATATATATATATATATATATATATATATATATATATATATATACAATAATAATAAAAATAATAAACAACGCTCTTTTTTCTTTATTTTTTTCCCTTTCTTTTTATTAAATCTTTTTTTTTTTTTTAAATAAAATAATGGAGAAGGGAAACGATGTCTAACGATTTATAAAATTTTTAATAACGAAATTCTTAAAATAAGTATTCTCGCTTTACAAATTTTACATTTGTACATATTTTGAATAACATCAAACATACATAACTGTTAAAAAAAAAAAAAAAAAAAAAAAGGTTATATAATATTGTGTGAAATGAAAATAGAAGTACATCGCAAGTCTTAATTTTAAAACAACTCTCAAGTTGGCTTTCCCTGACGCTAATTGCCTTTAGATAGTTTTAGGAAGAAAGGCAGCATTTTATCTGCAGAGGCTATTAATTAGTTGAGGACGTTTAAAGTTGAAAGGCGATTTGTTAGGAAACTTAGTAAATTCCTTCCCTTGATAATATAAGAGTAGCACTTGGGTAAATAATGTTGGTTCAAATTTGGTAACTTAGATAAAAATTGAAGTGCAAAACATTGGTTTAAGTACTGTTTATAAGAGGATTTTCAGGAGTTACTTTTGGGAAAGTAACAAATAAAATGGATTTTTAGTGTAATTTCTTTTTACTATTATGTGTGAGTAAATATTTGCTTTTAAGTTATATAAAATATGCAATTTGTTTTTGTTTGTTTATTGATAACATATATACATCAGATTTGTATGCGTGACTCATAGTCCGCTTGAAAATCTTCGTCAGATAATTACAGATAGCACATGACAGAATTGCAATACGAAGAAATGGAAAAACACCCAAGGCCAGCGCGGGAATCGAACGCGCTCTCCTACGCTCGAAGCCAATAGGCAGTGTGACATAAGCACTCGGCCACGGAGGGCCTATGCAATTTTGTCAGAATAAGTGCTATGTTTCTAAATAAAAAATATATGTAATGATTTTGTTGTTTACTATATATATAATTCAATGTATAACAAAATTACAACAATATGAGAGTAGGAAAATACAATCAGTTTTATTATTGTGAATGAAAAAAGGTATTCAGGCTATATGTAAAACATTAAATTAGAAAAAAAAAACAGCTTTTATAGTATTGGAAAAATACCGCTTAATATGTATGTTTATTTCTATTACTATGAAGTTCCTAAAGAATAGTCACTCATTTGCAGCCAGGGGAGTTGGTCTTAGTGTTGTTGGGGACATCAACCCAGCCAGCCCAGTGGACTCTAGGACGCCTCATGGAGGTCCATCAAGGTTATGACCATGTTATCATCCTCAAGACTCCATCTGGTTACATCAAAACAGATGTTCACCTCATCGCCCGTCTGTCATGCCCAGCCCGCCCCCGGAAGATGGGGATTATTGCAAAAAATGGTTTGTACCTACCGCAAAAGAAAAGAGATGACAGCACCAAATAATGACTGAAACTTGAGTTTTATTCAAATACTGCGCTGAACTTTCTAATTCATGTAATCCACTGAGAAAATTAAACTGAGTCGTAACGATAGTTAAGATAGTCGTAATGGTTCGTTAAGGTAGGTCTGCGTTGTATGCAGACGTGTTAGTCTGAAATTCTGATTTTAAAACTAAGAAATCTAAATCCATTCAAATTCGTAATGTTAGCAGAGGGTAGCTCTACGTGTAATAATTAAAACCATTCAATCAAAGTTTTTGTAATCGAAAAAAAATAAATAAATAAATAAATAAATAAATAAATGTTATTCGCAGTCATCGAAGTATGAGTTTCTTTTCTTTTCTTTTCTTTTCTTTTCTTTTTTTTTTTTTTTTTAGTGGCTGATATTTCCTCCGAGCGAAATCTGAGAGATCAGATGAGTAAATTCATTAGTTTTATTTTAATTGAATTTGAATTCGAAATTTCTTTTAATTTATGTTATAGTATAGATTCAGTTTGACCAATTAGATAGTTTACTTTGAATCGAATTCGGAATTAGAAAATATGATAGTTAGGTAAATTCAATCGATCAAAAATGAATAAATCTTTAGTCGTTATTATTATTATTATTATTATTATTATTATTTTTTGGCTTTATTGTCAATAGCTATAATATAAGATTGGAAATTTTTATTACCTCGTAAGTACTTGCTTTCGTTGGTCTTTCCTCTAACAGCACAAAATGTTCCAGACATGTAACAATCATATAACATCGAAACATTGGAAATGTTTCGATGTTTCCCGCGCGACGTTTTCGCTCTTTTACACTAACGGGATCCTAAACCGTCTAAACGATAACCACAGATATAATGAAGAATTTCTACGTACCGGGGCCGTGCCCTTAGCGACCGTGCCCTTTGCGGAAATCTATAAACCCGTGCCCTTAGCGGCAATGTCATCCCCCCTCGGTGGCGTGCTTTTAGCATACGTGCCTTTAGCGGAAATGTATAATAAATTTCAAAATAAATTAATAAATAAATAAAAGAACTCTTCAGTTTTCCTCCACACTTTATCCATATTTAGCACTGGCTGTATTTTGCTTCAGAAGTAAACTGTCGCAAAAACAAGTATACGTACTGTAGAATATCCGTTATTTGAGGGAACAGTGATCTGTAACTATATAAAGTTTAATGAATCACAGTACAGTCGGTAACAAAAGTGTCCGAACACTAGCAAAAATTCCTATATGAAAAACGTACACTTCATACGGTTTTGTTAAATAAATCCTTATCGAATCATGTTCTTACACTGACTAAGATCAAGTGTGAAGTGACTAAGAACAAGTGTGTTTGAAGCGTACTTTTTTTACATAGGAATTTTCGCTAGTGTTCGGACACTTTTGGTACCGACTGTACTCCATACGAAAACGTACATTACTGCCATTTTATGATTTTATTATGTTTTTGAAAATATAATTAAGCATTAGATCTTTTAAAACTAAAACAAAAACGAAAAATCAGGAGGTACACATTGATTATTAGCATTTTCCAATTGTGCTTACTCATTGTATCGTATAACATCCTATGTTCTCTGTCTATATTATCACACAATAGACAGACAGACATATACAATAACTGAATTCATAATCACACTGAAACATTGTTGGAAAGTGTTAAAAATGCTTAACACAAACAGAAATGTTGCTCTTAATTTCCTATTTGCATCTCTTAATGTATTGTAACATTTTTGGGTAGCTCTGTAAATCTGGAGGTTAAGCATATTATAATTTATAGAAAACATTTTCTTAACATAATAACAACAAATGTGAATTTCTTTATGATTTTTTGATGAAATTATTTAAATGTGATTTAGAAAAATGTCTCCCATAAAGCGCAATGCATTGGTATTTTTTGGATGTTCATGTACACAAACCAGTGGCATATGTTCTGCTAGAGCCATTTTAAGTAGGGAATATTCAATAATGAATTTGAATAACACATATTATTAAAAAAAAAAAAAAAAAAAAAAAATGAAAGTAAAAATTAGTAAGTTGTGGCCACCACAAGACTTTCTTTTATATTTTCCTATACAAATTCACTAAGTGCAAATAAATAATTTTTATCTTAGAGGAAACTAACACTAAATATCCAAAGAAAGACAGTTGTTTTATTGTCTATAAATGACATCTTAAAAAATGCATTTTTATAATAGTTATGTCACATATCAACTTTCGTAAAGTTATGAGCTATAGAAGTTGAGATATAGCTTTCACACTGTCGAGGAAATTTGCAGTATGGCAACGCCACCTATTGGCCGATAAGCACCCAAATTGAAGCAGCATAATATGTCACAATGGCCTTCACATACATCATGTTTTGTTTGATTATACGCAATAGAGCCTGAGATATAGCCCTCCCTTCAATTGTGGAAACCGCTATATAGCAGCGCCACCTGTGGAGCGGTTGACACCAAAAGTTGACAGATATTCATTTAGGTTAAAGTGCATCAACATATAAGTTTATATGGAACTCTGTGCAGTAATTCCTGAGATACAGCTTTCCCTTAAATTATAGAAATCGCTGTATAGCAGCACCACTTGTCGGCCCATAAGCATTCAAATTGAATCAGCATAATGTCTCATGGTGGCCTTCTCTCATACCAAGTTTAGATTGATTATACGCAATAGAACCTGATATATAGCTTCCACTTAAATTGTAGAAATCGTTGTATAGCAGTGCCACCTGTTGAGAGCTTGGCATCAAAAGTTGATAGCGCTAATTTAGCTCAAGGTGCATCTACATGTAAATTTATATGCAATTCTGAGCAGTAGTCCCGGAGATTCAGTTGCCACAAAATTTTTGTCACACACACAGACAGACAGACATTTTTAAAAAATAGTCAAATCGTATTCTAGACCTCTCAAAACGTGTAAATCCGTCGAAAACCGGAAATCTAAAATTTTTACGAATCCAATACTTTCTTCTATTGAATATAAAAGAAAAATAAAATATTCTTAAAATATTTACGGGCGCTGGAGGCGGACAAACGGACATTAGAATAGACAAATACACTAATTCAAATCATATTCACATTTTAAAAAATGGTCGAATAAACGCTTAATGTAAAAGAAAATGCATTTCAGAAAATGTCCAATAATAACCCTCAGTGTAACTGAATAATTTTGTCTGACTCTGTAAATCTAATGCTAATCATACTACATTCTATAGAAAGTATTATTTTGTGCATTTGAATAACATATTTCTATCTTCCACATGCACACCTTCTTATTTCCGCTAAGGGCACGGCTTCTTCTATCCCTCCTTCTTCCCTTTCATCCATTCCGCTAAGGGCACGTTCCGCTAAGGGCACGGTCGCTAAGGGCACGACACCTACGTACCTGACTAAGCGGATTTGTTTTCAGATATAGTCAAATTATAAGATATTTTTGCTTATTTTAGAGGAATTGGTAACAATGTATATTTTAAATTGCTCTAATGCATCGATTTATAAAGTTAATTGACATTTACTTCTATATTTTTGTTGTCACACTTGTATGAAAAGCATAGAAAGCTCGTGTGCATATTTTTCAACACTGTTTTATGTTTTATCCCTAAGATTGTTTTGTAATAGTAATAGGAAAAAAAATAATTATTATTATTATTAAAAAAAAAAAATAAATAATAAAAGATAACGGAAATACATTTCCATAAATTAAAAGATTACATGCTAGAAATTTGATGGTTTAATTTCGGTCCATATCGGCCAACATTTAACGTTGACATTTTGCGTATATAATTTAATTAATTAATTTTAAAAAAAAGACTATATTTTAAAATTGTATGATATATAAATGCATCAAATTGGATATACAAATTGGATATTCTGAAAAATATTAAATATTTTCATACAATATTCTTATATATCGGTAAATATGCGGTGCTGCTATTATTCTATTTCTGTTTATTGTCTACGTCTCAAAATCTATTCATTAAATATGCAATAAACAATAAACGTAAATAATTTAATATGAGAAGCCATGCTTATTAAACTATGCCCTTGTAAACTGGGAAACTGCGATGTTTTATATGGGGGGGGGGTCACCACATCGTATACTACCTTTCCAAAAATGACCGGATACTTTCAAATTGAGCCGTTCTTTGACTTATCTAGAATTACTGGAGAAAATTTTTTCAAACTTCAGGAGTGTAAAGAATTGTAACTCATATATTTCTGTGAAAGTTTTGCTCCGCAAATGAAAGGGGGACAGTTAAATATTAAAGAAAAATGAAAGTATGCGGCATCATCCTGTAAAAAGTAATGCTTGAAATGCGATATGGCTATGGCATGTGATTATGAGTCTCTTTTATTTATTATTTGTATAAACTTTTCTGACTCTAACACATGTAATCAGGAAAATATGGCGGTTTATTTAAAAAACTGAAAAAAAAAAAAATTGCAAATAAATATATAAATAAATAAATATATATATATATATATATACTAGCAGACCCGGCCACGCGTTGCTGTGACTAAGTTATACGTTGAATTATACGGCTGTAAACTATTTAGTACAGTCAAATTATTATTTACGAACAAAGACGAAAACGTTGTAGCCGATGTAAAAACCCACAGGGTTGAGATTTGAAACTTAGGTCAAAATTTGGAAGCGATTGATAAAAATTTTCGTAGTGTTGATATTAAGCACAAATTAATTTTATTGTAGGGTCCTATAAATTTTAATGGAGAAGTGATATATATTATTTCTAATGCTACTTTGGATAAAATTGCTAAAATGACTAATATATAAATTAAATTCTATTAAAATTCTATTAAAATAAAAGTATAAAAGAAACAGACGGTTTTAAAATCAATTTTTATGGAGGAGTGAAATATAATATATGCTATAATGGATAATTTTACTATAAAATGACCTCATCATTTTAAATATTTTAAAGAGGGCAACAGCTGTAGTTATAAAAAGGAAAACAATAAGGCTAAACCAGAAAAATAAGTAAATTTGATAAATATTTTAAAACTTTAAAATTGGAAATCTTATGAAATATTGGACATATAAAGTAAATACATGTATCATTTTAAATAGAAAAAGATTTTGGTAAAGTTTAGTGTATTTTAACGAAGTGATGAGAAGTTTTTGAGTATGTTAAAATTTTAATAGTAAATTCAAGTTAATAAAGATGGGAAACATTGAGGATTAAGATAAGAATAATTATAAGATAAAAAAAAAAAAAAAAAAAAAAAAAAAAAACTTTTTATATACCATGCTTTTAAATTTTAATATACTAATAATATACTAATTAAAAGGAAAATGATAAATATTCTATCATAGTTTGAAGTCAAATTTGTTTTCAAATGTCTAAATAAAATATCTGATGTAAGATACTAATATTTTGCAGTGGAATAGATTTCATTTCTGTCATCCTTGGCGAAAAAAATAAGAATATCGCCAAATTATCTGGCGAAAATATTTAATTCCTTTCAAAAATCATGGTTATTTTAACAATTTATATTAAAAGAGTAATGAATAATATGAAACAATATTTCGTACAATACATATTACATGTCATACATACGTACAATGAATAATACATATTACATTTCGTACAATGCATACATCTGGCATGTATATTTTCGTGTTACGCTTTTGATCGCCAAATAAGAATAATAAAAAAAGCCAAGGGCGACAGAGTTTTGAAATTTAAAATTAAAATTTTGTCAATTTGACAGCAAAATAATTCAATCTAACACCCGCTATAACTAATACATATCTATACCCAAATATAATGATTAAAATCGGGAAATAAATTTCCTCGATTTTTAATAATTTCTTACAAAAAATCCAGTGGGCAATTAGCATAGGAAATCTTTTTCTTGGCTGCACAGACGGTCAGTGAGTCACACTTCGCTTGCGTATAAAACTCATAGATATAGTATAGCATATATAGAATAGAGTGATCATTGGGGAGAAAAAAGTTATTCCTTTTCATTTGGGAAAAGACGACGTTTTTACCAAAATATGGCCGTCTTTCCCCGAGGGAATACACACGGGAATACATACTAATATTTTAGCAAATAAAATTTATGAATAATTAATTTGCTAAAGGGGAATGGAAGACTCCAGATACAGTTTCAAATTCATATTTCTTTCTTTCTTTTCTTTCTTTTTTCTTTTTTTTTTTCTTTCTTTTTTTTTTTTTTTTTTTTCAATACCACTTAATGGCTGTTTCGAAAGCTTTTATTTTTTTTTTTTTTCGGCATCAAAAATCTTTGTACGATAACATGGGGATGAGAGATCTATATATATTACTATATCTATGATAGAACTACATTAGCACTTTATCAATGTGTATAAAATCTTTAAATTGATTATGACGTCAATTTTCGTGAGATGCATAATTTAACTTTTTATAGTTTTTTAACGTTCACGTTTGATTAAATGTATTTATTTTTATGTCGAAATAAAATGAACTGGTATTTTTTTTTTTTTTTTTGGCAACAATTAAATTAATGGAACTCACAGATATTTTGGAACAACTTTAATAAAGGTCTATAATTAACAAATAATTGCAATAAAACAATATTGTGACAATAAATTGAGATAAAAACTATCCTATCTCTCAAGTTGGACCAAACTGCACACAGTGTGCAAAATTTCATTAAAATCGGTTCCTTAGTTCAGGAGTTTACCCCGGACAAACATCGTGACACGTAATTTATATATATATATATATATATATATATATATATATATAGCTAGAGCATGCAAGGTATTAAACCCAATGCAAAGCTGTTTTTAAGAATCGTGATATACAATATTAGATGCAACATACTGCAATCAGAATGAAAAAAAAAGTATAAAATATCTAACGAAACATGAGTATTTTTACTAATTAATTTTTAACCGCACAGGAGTCAGCGAAATTTCATTTGTATAATTTAATAGTTAAATGTATTGCGCTACTTATATAAAAAACCGTGTAGAGTATCGTATAAACTCAAAAAGTTGTACGCGATGGAATGAACTGAATTCCAGCTGTTCTCAAAATTAAGAAAATGATAATGGCATACTTACCAACCATCTCATTATGAACCGTACAATTTTTAGTACCCGCCATTTTTTTTCACACCAGTCATTTTTTAGAGTAATTTTGTTCTTCGTTAATCGTAAAAACAATTGGAGAGAATTACCCTAAAAATAATGTGGTGTGAAAAAAGGGGCGATTTTTCAAGGGGCGTTAACAATTGTACGATTATTAATTAGATGGTTGGCAAGTATGTAATGAGAATTCCTCAATATTTATTTCTAATCAATGAAAACAATATTAACATTCATTAAATAAAAATTAAAATGTGAGTAAAACATCTTATAGTTTAGCATTTTTCTTTCTTTGAGAGAAAGAAATTGAATAGTAGTTCACTTTATCGCGTACAACTTTTTGAATTTATATGATGCATGTTTGGGATTTTTATGTAAGTAGGCCCCATACATTTAGGTATTAAATTATGCAAATGAAATTTCACTGTACCTTATTCATGCACTGTTGAAAATTATTTAGTAAAAATGTTCATATTTCCATGGATATTTTATATGTTTTTTATTATGATTGCAATATGCTATGTCTAATACTGTATGTCAAGTTTTCGCATAATGGCTTTGCACTGGATTTAATATCTTTGTGTGTTATAGCTGAAAAAGTGACAGTTTTTTTTTTTTTTTTTTCAATTTTTTAAAGAAACCTTTATATATCCTGATTGCATGTAGTAGAGACATAAAAGTTTATTCAGATTATAAAAGAAAAACCAATATTCACATGCTATAGCGAGATTGCATTTAATGCATTACTTTTTACAGGGTGATGCCAAATATTTTCGTCTTTATTTAGTTATCTACTAGTCCTCCTTTTACATTCGGGGCTTAACTTTCGCTGAAATGTATGAAGTGTAACAGGCTCCTCACTCTAGAAGTTTTGAGATGATTTGTCCAGTATTATTTTGAAATATTTAAAAAAAAAAAAAAAAAAAAAAAAAAAAAAAACTGAAATCGAAAATGTACAGTCATTTATGGAAAGATAGTGTATTAGTTTTTATAACTATACTAAGATGTAGTTTTATAAAATGTGTAGTTCATTGATGCAGAGTATATTTTACTTATCTTTCTAGTTTAATGCATTATTCTAAAAATAAAATGCCATTAACTGTATTGTGATTTTCGATCTTCATTGAACATAAGATAATTTTGAAATAAGAAGAAAAAAAATTATTATAGACTTTTCTTTGTAAATGTAATTTACAAATGTTGAATATATTTTAAAGTATTTGAATATTTGAATTAAAATATTTGAATAACATGATATCAATTTTATATTTAATATATTAAAGTTTTCTACTTATAGTTCAATATTAATAATTAAAAAAAAAATCATATTTACGTAGTAGATGCTTTTTTTCTTATGTTTATGCATTACAAAACAGCGAAAGTATGTTAAAATATCAGAAAAATTAAATATTTGCGGGAAAAAAGGGGAAATAAATTTAGCATATCACATATTTTGTTTTTCTTTATTTCTTATATTTTTCTTTGCAACTTTTTTTTCTATTTTTTTCTTTTCCAAAAATCCGATAAAAGGAAAAGTTTTAGAAATTCTTCTGCTAAACTGACCGATAAATACATGAAACTTGAAAGTTTTTTTTTCTTCCTATTAGTTATTTGAAAATTCTGTATTTCAAAAAAAAAAAAAAAAAAAAAAAAAAAAAACTCTAGACGGTTCACTGTTTCTCACTTGGATAGCTTTTAAAAAACAATAATTCAACTTTCACAGATGTGATCTTATCGATTAGTTTTCCGGAAACACAAATGTTTTTAAGTGCACTTACTTGAGTTATTTTAGAAACAATGTATTGTAAAAATGTGCTTAAAATATAGTATATTTCATACTTCATATCGTTAAAATATCGCTTTTTTCATATAAAAAATATCACATAACTATTTTTTTTTACCATTGAGAAATCCCATTATAATGATAAAATATACCATAAAAAGTTTTTCTAATTTTAATAACAGCAAATTTTTCTATGAGAATTTGTCTCTTTATTTATACAATATTCATTAACAAAATAATTTTCATGAGTAAGACAAATAATCGCAAGAACGTGTGCAATGCATATTTGCCAACAAACTAATCAATATTCCGTAGTGTTGTTAGCCAAGTCCTTTTTTCACAGCAGTAAACTTTAAGAGTAATATTCTCCAAATGCAATATAAGAATAAATATACTCTAAAAAGATACTGATGTGAAAAAGGAGGCGGGGCTAACAATACTCCAGAATATTAATTAGTATGTTTGCAAGTATGATAATGTTAGATACTATAATATTTACAGAGCTGCCATCCAAATCAGGCAAATTGTAAATACCGCCCCTTTTTCTACACCACTTAATTTTTAGAGTAATTCACTTCAAATATATTTACGATGAATGAAGAAAACAAATACTCTAAAAATTAAGTGGTGTAGAAAAAGGGGCGTTTTTCAATAGGCGTTAACAATTTGCCGGATTAGGTTGGCAGCTCTGTATTTAGGTACATAAATTTTATTTTTTATTTTTTTCATAGACATATGCTGGGTTCAAGCAAATATAGTGACTTACAGACTATTATCATTAAGTCATCTAGAGATGTTGGTAACATGACAGACATGGGTGACTCTTTTTTTTTTTTTTTTTGTCGATATTGTAATTATTCTACAAAATTTTCCCAAAGTAACCGTAATAAAAACTAAAATATTTGGGATATTTACTACAAATGGACTGCAAAATGCTCCAGAGAATTTTTCTGTTGTCTTATCAGTCACATACCATGCTTTATATTTTTCAAACAAATTGTATTAAATAGAAGCTCCACTGTTTTCTACTTCCATAGTTTTAAAATTGTTTGTTTTGTAATAACGTTTGCAATTTTCATTCTATTTCCTTTAATTTGAAAGAAATATGTTTATTACTGCTGCCATAAGTTTTAATTTTTTTTCAAAACGTTCAAAAATTACTTAGAAAAAATACCTTAATTCAATTAGTGAACTGAGTTTTTACAGATTAAATTAACAAAATTTTTTTCAAAATTTTCCAGTAACCAAAAGGTGCTAAGTAGGCAACAATGCTCAGCACACGCCCTTTCTATATACTGTTTTCTTTGTAGAGTAATTTCTGACATAGTTAATTATAAACTAGCAGGCTTTGCCCGCTCGCTGGCCACTAAATTTAAAGGAAACTCGTTTCTATATAGCTTTATAAAAATAAAATAAAATAAATTACTGAAATTGTTCAAAAGCTCGCTCCACGTCTCTGCTGCATTCAGCAGCGATTTGGTCATCAACTGCAACTCGGGCGCTTGTCCCTATTACCTGCGACAATAGTTTACCAATGAGCTTCCATTTAGGTGCTTATTATAAAACAGTTTCGAAATAGATAGTATCGAAAAAATTGGAGTTTCCCTTTTATATTTGAATCCCAGTTACATATGAGCAACACTATACGTGTTGTTCACATGTAACTTGGACTGGACTCAAACGTAACTGGGTTTAGACAACATAATATTTGCTTTTACGTTATTTCATATGTTTTTTTTTTTTTTGTTGTTTGTTTATCCAATCAACCATTAAATGACAGCAATTTCACGCCAAATATTACAATATGCTGTGACCGGCTACGTCTGTCGCATGAGACAATTAATTTTTTGTGTTTATATATAATTCATGGGTTGTAAACCTGATAGTACAGCCTTAATATAGTTCTCTTTGGCGGCTTTTGAATTTTTGTCAGCATTTTAGACTTAATCCATTGTCACAATAAGACTTAATCCCTTGTAACAATATGTTATGAGCGCTATTTCTGCCGTATTTTAGACAATTAATCTTTTTATGGTTATATATATTTCCCATTAAACATATTTTTATTTATTTATTTAAATATTAATTTGAATTTTTCAAATATTTCTGCTCGACAGCGTGAGAGTGCAGTAACGCACAGAGGTTCATTTGTTTGTATGATAAATTAGCATAGTGATTATTATATAAAAAAATAAATAAATAGGTAAACATTATCGTGTTACACAAATTTATTATGTCGCTCCATTGGCGGCTTTTGAATTTTTGTCGCCATATTAGAGATGGATTTTTTTTTTTTTTTTATATATATATATTATTGTATGAAAAGGGGAGGACTATTTTGCTAATAATTTTATCAGACTCTTTTTTGTTTATACATAAGAATCCTTTATATTCTGCTTATATTTTTAATGCTTTTTAGGTTTAAAATAGTGCTTGTTGAAATAAATTTCCTATCTTTAAAACTGCATTTGTTCTGTAAATTTTGTGTAAAAATAAATCATTTATGTTTTTATATATTTGATGCACTACTTAGATTAAAATGGCTGTTGCTATATTAAACTTCTTGTCGAAAAACATTCGGTGTACTTCAACACCAAAATTTAAAAAATCGCCCAGCAGGATCTGTTAATAAAGCTGATAAAATAAAAATATGGTTCATAGATTTTAAATAATCTATTTAAAAAAAAATTTAAAGCCCAAATTATTAATCTATCGTATCACATATATAGATATAGTAATAATATATAGATTGATCATTGGGGACAAAAAAGTGATTCCTTTTCACTCGGGAAAAGACGGCGATTTTACCAAAATATGGCAGTCTTTCCCCGAGTGAATACACACGGGAATATGCACGAATGTTTTAGCAAATAAAATTCATGAATAATTTATTTACTAAAGGTGAATGAAAAGCCCCAGATATAGTTTCAAATTCATTCTTCTTTTTTTTCCCTTCAATACCACTTAATGGCTGATTCCAAAGCTTTTTTTTCGGCATCAAAAATCTTTGCACGATAATATGGGGTTGATAGATCTATATATATTATTATATCTATGATCACATAAATCTTTTCGAAAATAGAATAAAACTTAATTTGAAAAAAAAAAATAATAACTTTTGTTTATTAACCAAAATAATTGATGAAATTTGAAATGCAAGTTGGTCTTGTGGGGTACAGGCTGTATGTTATATTTTTGTGTTCGTGAGAGAAAATTTAAAAGAATTTGAAAACTGCAATTTTTAATCCCTTTTAAAAATCATGTGACTTAATGTAAAGCAGATTTTTCATTTTTTTTCTCCTAACGGTTTCCATACAATCTTCTGCTGTTGCCACCTAAAATTTATACTTTAGTTAATTTTAAAAAATCTAATTGTCCGATTGATAAGCTGTTTAATGCATCGGATTAAAAAAAATTTCCCTTTCATTTGCTATCTTATTTGTAACGATGCGACTGATATTTCTAATTTATTTTCTAATCTTTCTGATTTATTTTCCTCATTTTAAATAAGTGTACTTTTTATTATTATTATTATTATTATTATTATTATTTTGTCGAAAAAAATGGCAACAAGTAAATTATGGATAAAATTTTAAAATTTAAATGTCTTATTTATCAGAAATTAGAAGGTTTTTATTTTCACATTTTAATTAATTAAGAAAAAACTAATCATCCGATTGATAAGCTGTTTAATGCATCGGATTTACAAAAATTTTCTCTTTCATTTGGTGCCTCATTTGTAACGATGCGAGTGATATTTCTAATTTATTTTCTAATATTTCTGATTTATTTTCCTCATTTTAAATAAATGTACGTTTTTTTTTAAATTATTATTATTATTATTTTGTCGAAAAAAAATTGGCAACAATTAAATTATGGATAAAATGTTAAAATTTAAATGGCTTTTTTTATCAGAGATTAGAAGGTTATGATTTTCACATTTTAATTAATTAAGAAAAAACTAATCAAAAATTCGAAAATCTGACTTCGATGTGCACAATGACCCTTCGGGATGCACCTTTGTGTTAAATCTCGTGACTGTCCGAGCTACCGTTTTCGAGATCAGTGAAATATACATACAAATATTGCTCACTTAGTAGTATAAGATAATGATTAAATTAAATATTGATGAAAATTACTCTACAAAGAATACGGTGTGAAAAAAGGGAGGATACTAACAACATTCCAGGATAAATTTTGAAAGTTTGCAGCTATGATTTATTAAATATTAGTGATATTCTTCAAAATTATTGATTACCTAATTATACAATTAAACGAATCACTTTGTTTAATTTATTATTCCTTAGTGATTTCATATGTACCAAGTCTTGGTGCCAAGACATAGGTGCCGTTATTTTCATCGGTGACATCGTACCAGAAAATATTTATAAACGTTTTATGTTGATATAATTTTATTTATTTTTCGAAAATATATGTGAAAGATTTCTTTTTAAAAATAATGGTATTAAAATATGATTTTAAAAAATTAGCAATGTTGGCAGCTATGTGATTTTTTTTTATATTTTTTGATTACATTACTACACGGACGAAAAAATCACTTTGGTAGTACATTTCTTCCAATATTATTTGCAAATTCGTACACTTTTCCTGAACATGAAGTCGTTTGAGCATAATATAGTTTTTTTTTTTTTTTTTCACATTTATTCATGCATTTCTTATATGGACAATATTTTTGAAATTCGGTAGCATACACACAATTTGAATATGCAGTTTTATAAACTAATATCTAATATAGTTATTACTTACAAACTTTGAATAAACACCATAAAATGTTTAGTTTATTGCAGCGAGTTTATTGCATTTTATGGTGTTTATTCAAAGTTTGTAAGTAATATTTTTTACAACGCCAGTTTTGTGGTGCTTTTATATTAAAATCTAATATAGTTAATTATTTATATCGTGGGTTTTTTTTTTTCATCAACCTAATATTTTATTAACAATGAGATATTTTAGTGGTAGGAAAATCAATGCTGGCAACTGGCATCCATCGCCATCATTATTTCCAGACAGCAATCTTTAAAAAATTCGACATTTGTTTGTAGTCAACATTTAAAAATACCCTTGTGACTGAGAAATCATAAATCTTCGTTTTACTGTGCGAATGTTTTATTTCTCGAACAAAAAAATTTGTTTTCGTTCTTTTTTCCCCCCTATTTGTAACTTTTAATAACACTTTATAAAATCTCATATTTTAAAAATATTTCTACTTTTATACTTGTTAAATGCATCTAAATTTTTAAATGTCCCGCGTAAGACACCATTTAAAATTAATGACAAACTAATACTCTGTGCCATATCTTACTCTGTGCGAAAAGTGGTTTTAGGACATTTGTTCGGCATAACATAAATATGTTGAATATGGTGATGATATTTTTTAACCAAATGATTTTTCCAGTTAAGTGCCCAGGCGTTTTTTTCTCTCAACGTAATTACCTTTTATTGCATATTTTCTCGTTTAACAACATTCATTATTTCATTTTTTTTTTCTGTAAAATATATCTAGAAGATTTATTTCTAATTATTGTATTTCATAAGAAACATGTTTCAAAAATGTTAAATGGACTATTGTTGGCATATTTATTCATTATATGTCTTATATACTTCAGCTATAAAAATTAACTTTTATTATTTGCTAATGATACTATAAAACCTTTAATTATATTCTAGTTTATTTTATGTAATGTATTTTCCTTACTTTTGTGCAAGTTAAAAACTGTACTAATCGTTACATTTATTAACTTTACAGCTCTTTTATTTTTTTTTTTTTTAAATTAGTTAGAATAATTATCAAAATTTCATAAAACACCAAGAAAAACTATAAAAAGCTTAATAGAATAATTAGCTATTCCTTATCCCTAAACAATCTAGACTACATATGGGTCTACCTCTTTCTCTGAGTGCGTGTTTGTGTAAATATTATGTCTAAACTGTTACAAATTTTGAAAAATAAAATTAACTAGTGGATCTGCAGATCAGGAGCCTCAACGTTCAGTTTGCATCAGCCATTTTTCAATAGGTCATTTTTACTTATTCCTTATTATATAATAGTATATATTGATTCGATCGACTTATTACCATAATCAGATACATTCCTGAGGGGGACTGCCGCCCCCCTCAACCCCCCGCTCTATCTCTTTGTATACCTATTTGTATATCATATAAAGTGTTACGGAATTGTAAATAATTGCATTTATTTTTGTATAAATTTTTTCAAAGAGGCTTAGTAAATCGATAAAATGCTAATTTTGTGCATTTCTAGTCGTTTTAGCGTTAAAATAGCCTAATTTTCCTTTAAAAACGCATTAAAAAGCACCATATAAGGGAAGAAATGGATTTGGCGCCAAATTTGGCGACTGTTTTCCTCATTAGCGATTTTTTTGGCGACCTTGGCGAGAAAATCCTTATTAGGGATATACCAAATATGGAAGCTCTAATCTCATTGGCTGATGAGAAACGATAATTTTCCAGAACAGTCTGTGTACGATAGAATAGTATAAAAGGAGCCTTTTTTTAGCCAAGGCGGCCAATCGCAGATCTGTGTCAGTTTCGTCAAATGCTTGAGCCTCTTTCAATGAGACTTGCGTTATGTGTTATTGCTAAACTGTTTGTACTGTTGTTTTGCTGTTAACGGCTGCTGTTTAAGCTGTGTTTACTGGTTGAATTGAAGCTGATACTTGGTTTATAGACATGTATTTTTCTGGAACTTTCTGTGAATAAATCACTGAATTTTTGCAAGTTTCACCTTTCATTCTCGGACAACTTACGAACCCCTAAGTACGCAACAATATGTATTCTTAATAAACGATCGTCTTGTATTATTTCCCTGAAATTCATAAATACCAAATTTCATACAAAAAAAATTACATAGCATATCGGAAATATTTTGCGTAACCTTTAAACTAATTATCAATTCTATGCGCACAATTTTCAACAGGAAAACATGCTTTTAAAATTCTAACAAAATTTCATTATATTTTATGGGGTGTAACCATGTTAAAATACACTTTTAAGAAATACCGACTATGGACCGTAATAGTACGAAACTCCTTTATGTATCCCGGAAAAGTAGCCACAGTCATTATAAACGCCAATAATAAGAATAAACCAAATTAATTATAACTCATTAATTTTTCAAACTAATTTGACCTCATTTGGATGATTACAGTACATACTCGGATATATTTTGTGTGGTCCCATAAATTATTTAGTCTATGCATAACTTTTTTTAAGAGAAAACATGATTTTAAGCATCTTTATAATGTATGTTAACTTTATTAAGTTCAATTCAGCTTAAACGCATTAAAGTGCGCACTTAAATTAAAAATTTGTCCATAGGCTCTAATGTTACGAAATTCTTTCGTGTGTCTTTGTAAACGAACCATAAACATTCTATACACCAGTAAAAAATATTCAGCTTATTTTGCATTTAAAATTAATAATTGTTCCAAATTTAACATCGTTTGGATGACTAAGTGACATAGTCAGAACACTTTTGTAAGGTCCTGTACAATAATTAGAAAGCTTAAGAGCACATATTTTCTTCAAACAACGTAAGTTTAAGCATCTTACTCACGTCCTCTAGTTTCATTTTCTTCATTGCAAAGTAATGATATTAAAATGCGTTTAAACGAAATTCACCCCATACGCCGTAATGTTATGAATTTTGGCGTGTCCCTGTACACAGTTTATAAAAAATATAGCAGTAAAAATTATACAGCTACTTATGTGCAAAGCTGGAACGTGTGCGTTAATTTGCAAGTCAATCGAAGGATTTTTGCGGCCGCTATTGCGGTACATACAAATTCTTCCCATACGCCGTAAGGATAAGAAACATTTTTGCGTGTCCCTGTACACGAACAATAAATGGAATACACACCTAACACTATACAGCTAATTCCGTTGGGCTAATGCATATGTGTGCAAAATTGCAAGTCAATAGCGTTATTTTTGGGGCCGCTATCGCGGTACATACAAATTCTTCCCATAGGCCGTAATGATAAAGAAAACTTTGGCGTGTCCCTGTACACGAACTACAAATGGAATGCACACCCAAAATTATACAGCTAATTTCGTGGGGATCATGAACATGTGTACAAAGTTTCAAGTCAATAGCGTGATTTTTGCGGCCACTATCGCACGACAGACAGACAGGCAGACGGACGGACAGACGGAACCCAAAATCCTTTTGAGTCTCAACAGTGAGCCTCCACTGACGTTTCGGCAAAAATTGGAAGTCAATAGCTTGATTTTTGCGGTGGCTATCGCGGTACATACAGATTCTTCCTATAGGCCGTAATCATAGAAAATCTTTGGCGTGTCCCTGTACACGAACTACAAATGGAATACACACCTAAAACTATACAGCTGATTCCGTTGGGCGCATGAACATGTGTACCAACTTGCAAGTCAATAGCGTGATTTTTGTGGCCGCTATCGCGGTACATACAAATTCCTCCCATAGGCCGTAATGATAAGAAAAACTTTGGGGTGTCCCTGTACACGAATTACAAATGGAATACCCACCCAAAACTATACAGCTGATTTCGTGGGGCACATGAACACGTGTACCAAATTGCAAGTCAATAGCGTGATTTTTGTGGCCGCTATCGCGATACATACAAATTCCTCCCGTAGGCCGTAATGATAAGAAAAACTTTGGCGTGTCCCTGTATACGAACTACAAATGGAATACATACCAAAAACTATACAGCTGATTTCGTGGGGCTCATGAACATGTGTACCAAATTTCAAGTCAATAGCGCTATTTTTGCAGCCGCTATCGCGCGACAGACAGACAGACAGACACAGCCCAAAACCGTTTTGAGTCTCAACAGAGGGCCTCCACTGACGTTTCGGCAATTAAAGATTTTAAGTTTATTTTTAAAAAATAACGTAATTTGAATAAGCTTAAACTTTTTTAAACAGATTATAAAAGTCAAACTTTTGTTTAAAAAAAAAAAAAAAAATGTTTTTTTTTTTTTTTTTTTATTAAATCTTTTTTTTTTTTTTTTTTTCAAAAATAAATAAATAAATAAATAAATAAAAATAAAATAAAATAATATGAAATAAAATAAAATAACACTGTAATTCTTGAAGTAACCATTCTCATTTTATAAAATTTATAAAAGTGCATAGTTTAACTAACGTAAAACACTAATAACTGCAAAAAGAGGTTCATGCAGTATTCTATGAAATGAAAATAGAAATATATCGCAAGGGGAAGTCTTAACTTTACAACAACTCTAAAGTCGGCTTTCTCTGACGCTAATTGCTGTTAGATAGTTGTAGAGAGGCAGCATTTTACCTGCCGTGGCTATTAATTAGGTGCGGATGTTTAAATCTGAAAGGTAATTTGTTAGGAAACTTAGTAATTTCCTGCCCTTGTTAATAAAAGGATGGCGCTTCGGTAAAGAACGTCGATTCAACTTTGGTAACTTAGATAAAAATTGAAGTACAAAAAAGTGTTTTAAGTAGTGTTTATAAGAGGATAGTAGAGGTCTTAGTTTAATTAACTTTTAACTTACTGGTGAGTAAATATTTGCTTTAAAATATATAAAATAGGCAATTTCTTCGGAATAAGTGCTGCGGTTTGTAAATGTTAAATATATGCTATTCTTTTGGGGTTCATATAATTGAACGTGTAAAAAAACCATACACTGAGAAAAAAAAATATATATATACCGTCTTCCACTATTATGAATAAGTGGTCATTTTCTAAATCCCTTAACTAAAAATATAGATTTCCGAGCTATGCGCATAAGGCACGCCAGTAAACTGAATACACGAAATTATCGAGAATTTCTAGTGTACACATTTCTAGATGGTGAAACAATATTCTGAATACTCTAAATATTCTGAATTATTTGTATTGCGAGAAATTCTCGCTTGATTTTCTAGAATTTGGTAACAAACCAAGATTATAGTTGCTGAAACCCGCTTCTTGTAGTCTTATTTAATTACAGAGATAGGCAAACTCCCTAGAATTCTAATAGAGGCTTCTACACCTCGCATTCCAAGGGGACAAGAATTTATAAGGATGACATGGAACTATTTTTTCTAGGGCCACAATTTAGATTCTAGAAGTCAGTTACAGAAATTTTTCTCAGTGTAGCACTATGAGAAGAGAAAAATACTACCAGCTTTATTTTTATGAAAGAAAAAAAGGCTTTCTGCTATATGTAAAGCATTAATTTACAGAAAAAGAACTTTTAAAATATTGCGAGAAAACCACTAAAGAATGTATGTTTATTTATATTACTATGAAGTTCCTAAAGAATAGCAACTATGCTTTAAAATTAATATATATATATATATATATATATATACATGTGAAATATTTAAGAAATTCCATGTACAATATAGTTCAACGTGCAATAATTTTAAAACAATTTTGAAGGAAGTATATATTATTAATTTTCTTATTTCTTGAAAAGAAAAAAAAAAGCGTCTATATGATGTAAAATTTAGGAAAGCTTGTGAGGTTGAGACGTCAAAACGTCATCACAGTTGTTTTAATTAAGCTGGATCCAGCAAAGTAGGAAGTGGGGACGGTTAAAATCACTCCGTCGCCAGTGACTCGGTGAAGGTTGAGGTCGAACTAGTTTTGTGTCGGCAGGGTGCTGCATTAAAAGACTTAGATTTTGAATATTAGTTAAATTAGAAGTGATTTTTAAAAGTACGGATTGAAATGTAGTGAAAGGAGGGTGTAGGAAGAAGTATAAAAATAGAGATGGTTTTAGTAGATGGTGTGGATGTTGGAGGATATTATAGTGGTTGTGATGAATCTTAGTTTGACGGATATTGAGAAGTAGAGTAGTGGAGATTTAGTGGCGTGAAGTTAAGTAGTAATGAGTGTCGGTGTGAGTACCTACTAGTTTTCGGGAAGTTCAAGCTGGGTCTGAAGGGAATCCTCTGGCCCATAGTGAAGCCGTAGTAGCGGAGTACGAGTGCGACCGTCTCTACACCTTTGACTATCTGCTGTGGTGAGATATTTAAGATAATTCGTTGATTTATATATTTTTGATTTAATAATACGCTGACTGAGCTAAGATCTATTTCCAGGCCGCTCTCCCATTAATCTGGTTCAAATAAACTCTTATTGTTTGTTCAATTCACGTATCTGGTTTTCTTAGTAATTTAAGTATTTAAGATGGAGTTTGCAGAAACGCAAACGCCACAGTGGCGCCCAACTCAGTTCGACATCCCCCCCACTCTGGTTTATTTTACTGGCTCAAACAATGTACTTAAATTTTTTGAAGATCTTGAACAGTAATTTGATATATGTAAATTTAACGAGGCTGATAAATTTAATTTATTAAAATACTCCTTAAAAGGAGATGCTAAAATCTGGTATGACACCATTGCCTCTAGAGCTCTAGGCCAAAATCCTACGTATGAGGATTTGAAGCTCAAAATTAAAAATTCATCCTCTTCTATTGTGGATAAAACCAAACTCCGTCAAGAACTTTATACGACAAAGATGTCGTTTTATGATAAACCCACCAAATTTTTGTTACGTAAATTTGACATTATAAAGCAGCTGGATTTAGTTTTATCTTTTGCCGCTGCAATGGAAATCATAACCCCGCTTTTGACTATTCCTATTCAAGATTACCTTGATCTGAAACCTGTCACCTCTTACGACAGTCTGTTTCAAACCTTAGCTAAATACCAAGAACGACACCCTCCAAGGGCGGAAAACACCTTTAATCGCCAACGGGGTAATGGAAATATGCAAAATTCTAGGCGTGAAAATTTCACCCCCCTCAAAATTTCAATCGCTATCAACAAGAACGTCAATCGCCGCAGACAAGGCGTAATAACTTTCAAAATTCTCGGAACGATCGTTCTAATCAAAATCAGTCTCAAAACTTTTCTCGAGCTGATAGAAATAACAGAAATTTTCGTAACTCTCGTAATAACCAGAGTCGTCAGTTAAACGAGTAAGTGGCTCTTGTGAGGAGGGTCAACAGCCACTGAATAACTCAACCACCTCCATATGTTTAGACACAATTTGTATCAGTCCGGTGGACCTTCCTAATTTAAATGCAATAATTCATAATATTTTTATACCTACTTATTGGGACACTGGTGCTGAACGTTCCTTTCTAGCACATGAAACTTATAAAAAGTATTTTGCATTTAAAGCTTTAAAGCGGACAAATTTAAATATTACAACGGCTCAAGGCCAGTCCTGTGTTAATAGAGGCGAAATCAGCCTGAATTAACATTCAGGCTAATTTCATAATTTAAGTGTTAATTGGCCTTTTTACGTCATCGACAATCTTCAGCATCCCCGCTGTTAAAGCAAATTAATACAATTAAGACACAGTTAAAGCAAATAATGTGAAATAAATTTTGCCAATAAATCTTTACATATTGATGATTCTAAGTCAAATTCTAAACCTGTAGAGCCGACAGAGTTAATTGTTAATTTAGAGGAAAGTGCCCTCACTCATATTGAAAAAATTGATTTTGTTAATTTTCTTAATCAGTTTAAACAGTTATTCTCTGAGACACCTGGCTTAACCCATGTTGTTTGCCATGAAATTGACACTGGAACTAATAAACCAGTCTTTAGTAAGCCTTATCGTTATGATCAAGCCAAACAAAATATTATAAATTGGCATATTGACAAAATGTTGAAAAATGATATTATTATGCCTGTAACTTCTCCTTACGCATCTCCTGTTGTTTTATGTCGTAAGAAAAATGGTAAACCTATTACTGATCCTGAGGCATGGAGATTTGCAATAGATTATCGTAGGCTAAATTCTATCACACAATATCCTCAGTATCCCTTGCCTATAATTGATGATTAGTTAGCACATATCACAACGACAAATTTTATGTCTACTCTCGATCTGGCATCGGGTTACTTTCAAATTGCAATGAAACCCGCTGATATATGAAAAACAGCGTTTATAACTAAATATGGCACGCTTGGTTTTAAACGAATGCCTTTCGGATGTTCAGGGGCTGTGGCGATATTCCAAAAAGCCATGGAAACTATACTTAAACCTGTTTTGAATAAATTTGTACATGTTTATCTCGATGATATAATAATCACGTCCTCATCTTACAATGAGCATTTAGATCATTTAAAAACTGTTTTTACTCTACTGCAAAATGCAGGATTAACTTTAAATTCCTGTAAGTGCCATTTTGCGCGGCAGGAAATTAAGTACGTAGGCGTCAAAATAACGCCTGCTGGTATTTCTGTAGATAATGAAAAAGTTCAGCCAGTTTTAAACATGCCCCCTCTTACTACTTCCAAGCAAGTTTCGAGATTTTTAGGCATGTGTGCTTGGTATGGGAAATTTATACCTAATTTTGCTCACATATGCGAGCCCCTCTTTAAACTCAAAAGGAAAAGAGTTAAATTTCACTGGTCAAATGAAGCACAAGAAGCAATTGAAAAGTTAAAATCTATACTTAGCGCTCCTCCTGTACTATCTCATCCTAATTATAATATTAAATTTCAAGTAGCTACTGATGCTTCTTCGTACGGCATTGGTGCCATTTTAAGCCAAGAAGGCCGCCCAATAGCATATGCGTCCCGTACGCTTAACGCTGCAGAAAGAAATTATCCAGTAACTGAACGTGAATGTTTAGCAGTGCTTTGGGGACTGCAAAAATTTCGTTTATATTTTACGCAACTTCCAGTAACAGTTGTTACGGATCATGCGGCATTAACTCGGTTAACAACTGGAAAGAACCTCTTCCCTCGCATGATTCGATGGACTCTTAAGTTATCTAACTTTAATATAAACATCGAACACCGACCTGGTTCTGACAATATCGTAGCTGACGTTCTTTCACGTACTACTCAAACTCAAGAAAATACGATTGAATCTAATGGGTTAGATCAATCCCTTGCTTTAAATGAAAAGAATGATCAGTTAAATTCTACTGTTAAAGCCTAATATATTCATCATTCGCATTTAAAGGCTGAACCGGTACAATCCGAAATATTAGCATTCGTGACTGAAACTCGTGTAAAGGAAATTGAAAGTGAACAAGTAAACCAAGGTGCGTCTACAAATCTAGTCACTACCTTAAACGATAAATTCGTATCTGATAAGAAAAAAGTAGCTTTAGCGCTTATGCCAGCATCTGTGTTAAATTCGAGAGATCAATTAATCCAAGAACAAAAAAAATGATCCCGAATTTGGATTAATCTATAAGTATTTAGACGATCCTGAGTCAGTTTCATTAATTGAATCAGCCATTGCCTTAAACTGGTCCCAATCTTTTTCTTTAATCGATGGCTTGCTTTTTTATTCAAAATTATTATCATCTTATGGCGAATTACGAGTTGTAATTCCCCAATCTCTTCGTCAAGCCATCCTATTTGAGTTTCATGACTCTCCAATTTCGGGGCACTTTGGCATTAGGAAAACTTATAAAAAGCTCAAAGATGCCTGTTACTTTCCTAAAATGAGGAAGTTTGTTAATGAATATGTTTCGAGTTGTCGCTTGTGCCAGCAATATAATTATAAAAATGTAAAGCTGGCCGGTAAATTAATTCCAATTAAAGTTGATTTTCCAAATCAAATTCTTGGACTCGACTTAATCGGTCCTTACCCCCTCTCTAAACCAAATAGATTTCGTTATGTGTTAGTTATGGTGGATTATTTTAGTAAATGGGTTGAATTTGTGCCTTTACGTACAGCTTCGGCACAAGCAGTAGCCACTGCCTTCTTTAATAATTATATTTCTCGTTACGGCGCCCCCCTTCAAATTGTAACTTGGTCCTCAATTTATAAGTAATGTTTTTAAGGCACTTTGCGATACACTCGAAATTAAGCATGTCTTCACGGTTCCA
Organism: Salticus scenicus; assembly: GCA_963930645.1. NCBI lineage: Eukaryota > Metazoa > Arthropoda > Arachnida > Araneae > Salticidae > Salticus > Salticus scenicus. The sequence continues at coordinate 207,667,940 of OZ005659.1, read as the reverse complement.
TATCGGCCGCAAGCTAATCAGGCCGAACGTGTTAATAGAACTTTAATTAATATGATTGCGACGTTCATTGGTCAAAATCATGAAAATTGGGATCAGTTTCTCTATCATTTTGGCTATGTGATTCGTACAGCGGTAAGTGATGCAACAGGAAAAACTTCCGCTGAATTGTTTTTGGGCAGAAAGATTCTGACCCCCTTTCAAAAACTGGTATTAGTACAGCAAAACGCATCTCAATTTATTACGCGAAATATTAAAGAATTGCTACCAGAAGTTCAGAGAAATTTGAGAAAAGCTCTAGAGCAGCAGGCTGTATATTATAACCTTAAACGTAGAATTTTAGAAGTAAAAGTGGGAGATAAAATACTCCTAGAATCACATTTTCTTAGCTCAAAAAAGGATTCTAAAGTAGCTAAATTTGGGCCAAAATTCATTGGGCCTTTCTCTGTTTTAAAAGTAGAACATAATAATCTGACAATCGATTTTAGCGGCACCCCAACTACCATAAATGTTGAGCAGATACGCATTTTTAAAGAGCGCACTCAATCATATGCTGAAACTCTTGATAGTAATAGCGTACCGGGTTTAAACCCACCTGACGAACAGTCCGTCTTTACGCCTAACCTCCCTTCCCAGCCTAGTGCTCCTGATTCCTATACAGCTGATAAACTACCTACTCCTACAACTCCCGAACAATCTGTTCAGGGCACCTCCGCTGACCAATCTAGTGTTAGCAGACCCGTCGCACAAAAGCGAGCTCGTAGTGGGTCATCAAACTTTTCTAATGTGAAATTTCCTAGGCAAACTGGTCGCAAACGCGACTATTCTTTTACTAATAGCTCTTTTATACCGCAGATTAAAAAGAAAAAAGCTTGGAACAAATATTTAAAACGGCCACAAGCCCCCTCCTCAAAGTCCTCTGGAACACATCAACCACAGAAGGTACTAGCAGTTCCAGATTCAGTGCACACCAACTCTTTCCGACCTAAGAGAAAGGCAATGGTTAGAAAAAGACCTCCACCCTCTTCATCAGCTAGCGGACGGCACATGGAGAAATTCCTAGCAGCTCCTGACTCGGTCGGCACAGACGAGTTTTCTTACACCACCGATTCAATACCCGGCGTCAAGCCAGACTCCAACAACATGCTCAGCCATATGAATCACCTGCCGAGCAAGCCTTTGTACAAGCCTTTTGGGATAGCCCTAGACCCCGGTCTGAAAGCCTGCAACCCTGTGGCCTAGCTCACGAGTACATCGAGCACATTCACCAAGACCTCTAACCTTCCTGAAGTTACAGCTGCAAATTCACATCAGGTGATACCGTTCTATATTTTTTTCTATTACAAGTGCATTTCTGTCAGAGCTGTACAAAATGTTCGACATACTTTGAAGCCTTTTTGGGACTTTATCTTTTAAGAACTCTTACGAAAGACTTTCCCAAACTAAAAATACAAAATTTAATTTAGCCATGAACTTTCAAATCAAAATTAATGTTCTGCTTCAATATCAACATTTTTGTTCTCTCTTAAATATCTATTTTATGTATGTATTAAGTTCTTTTACCTTGTAGCCATCACCTGCAGAAAGCTGGTAATATAAACTGTTTTTTTGGACCCTTTGTAAAATCCCCCCCCCCTTTTTTCTTTTGTATTTCTATAAATGATGTATTTATAAACTGCATATTTGTATTTGTTGAATATTTGTCTAAACGTTTCTCTGTATGTACTTTTAGAGGGGGAACAATGTTTTTTTAGCTATAAGCATAAAAAGCTTGTTTAACCATATAACATTAAAAAGACTAACTGCTCAGTTTTTTTCGCTTATGCTTTAGCTAAGGAGGGAGAAATATTTCTGTATGTAACCTATCTATTATGTTAATAGAGACGAACATGTCTCAGTTTCTTCTAGAGATGAATTCTAACTATTTTTTTTTTACTATGCATACTGTAAAAGTTTTTCCCATTTCAGACACACTCTGATGGACTATTTCTCTTAATCTGATGTTAAAAGTATTTTTATCAGAAGTGAAAGATCTCTTAATCTGATGCAAAAAGTTCTTTTTCCTGGATGTGGACAGCCTGCACATTCCGACGTCTACTTTTTCCTGACGACAATTAAACTGCTAGCCACTTCATCTGCAGGATATATTTTCAAGTTCCACATCCTATTTAATACCATTACATTTTATTAAAGACTTTTTCTTCACTTAGATATGTTATAAAGATTATTTGTGGGATATGAACAATCTGTGCAACAGACTCTATTCTACAGCAAGAAATTATCGCATTTGTACATGCGAGTCTCTTTATAATTCTACAATATATCATTAAAGTCATACAATTGCCTTCCTGGCCTAACAGCCCCAGTAGCACATAACGTTGTTTTTACGTTATTATAACTAATTTTTCGCTCTTCAGACTTATTTGCAACGCTATAACAACGTTATGTGGTACCTGGGAGGGAGACGTTTGCAAATCCTACTGTAAGCCTGGTTTTAGCTCAGTCAGAGTTCCGGAGTTTCTCGGGGTAAAAGTACGCCTTTTATTTAAAATTTTAAATTAAATTTTTTTTTGCGTACCCGAGTTTTTCGCTCAGGGACTTAAAAAAAAAAATTTTTTTTAAGTTTTTCTCACCCGGTTAAAATTTAAGTGACGGCAGCACTCACACTTCAGAGATTTGAGATAGTTAGATATGGAATGAAACTATTTAAATTTACTCGATCAAACCCGTTGGGGATTTTTCCGACTAAATTTTTTTTCTTGGAGGGGGACTGTGAGGTTGAGACGTCAGAACGTCACCACAGTTGTTTTAATTAAGCTGGATCCAGCAAAGTAGGAAGTGGGGACGGTTAAAGTCACTCCGTCGCCAGTGACTCGGTGAAGGTTGAGGTCGAGCTAGTTTTGTGTCGGCAGGGTGCTGCATTAAAAGACTTAGATGTTGAATATTAGTTAAATTAGAAGTGATTTTTAAAAGTACGGATTGAAATGTAGTGAAAGGAGGGTGTAGGAAGAAGTATAAAAATTGAGATGGTTTTAGTAGATGGTGTGGATGTTGGAGGATAGTATAGTGGTTGTGATGAATCTTAGTTTGACGGATATTGAGAAGTAGAGTAGTGGAGATTTAGTGGCGTGAAGTTAAGTAGTAATGAGTGTCGGTGTGAGTACCTACTAGTTTTCGGGAAGTTCAAGCTGCTGGGTCTGAAGGGAATCCTCTGACCCATAGGGAAGCCGTAGTAGCGGAGTACGAGTGCGACCGTCTCTACACCTTTGACTATCTGCTGTGGTGAGATATTTAAGATAATTCGTTGATTTATATATTTTTGATTTAATAATACGCTGACTGAGCTAAGATCTATTTCCAAGCCGCCCTCCCATTAATCTGGTTCAAATAAACTCTTATTGTTTGTTCAATTCACGTCTCTGGTTTTCTTAGTAATCTAAGTATTTAAGTTAAGATGGAGTTTGCAGGAACGCAAACGCCACAAGCTTATAAAAATATAAGTTTGTAATGATCCTACGTGTTGTAAAGTCACTTCCACCAATTTTCTCTAAATGTAGAATTCTTGATAAATTTATAGGTTTGTTTTCATCACAAAAAAATAATATAGAAAGATAAAATATAACGACCATACAAACACTGAATTTATAAAAAAGCGCGTATATCTTTGCATTTCTTTTGATAAACATCTATTTAAAATATTCATGAGATGAATTCAGGGCTCCCACGGCCCAGTTTGTTTCAAGAACTCTTCCACCAGTATTCTCTAAAAATAGATTTCTTCTTAAATGTACACAGTACATTTAAGAAGAAATTTATCTTAAGGTTATTCTGGGGGAAGAGTCCCTGAAAGAAATCGGGCCGTGGGAACCCTGGAATTACATTTTCTTTATTTTTTCTTTTCAATGAAACTTTAATGGAATTACGAAAAAAGAGGAGGAGGAAGAAGAAGTCTGCTTCTCTCTAGTCAAAAAACAGCTGTTGAATGCACGATTCGTAATAAATTATTCACATTTAACTAGGGTATGGGCACCTCTTTACTACTCTTTAAAAATTGTTTTTGGCTTGTTATATACAAGATTTCTCGCTAAAAAATGTATAAAATTATTTTGTGCAGTTTAATGTTGTCTAATTGGCAAATGTATATATTTCATTCTCTGACACCATTAATTTCTTTAAAAAATATTTTCCCAAGGAAAGCACAAAATTGTAAATAAAATAAAAATTATCGATAAAAATAGTGGGGGCAATATGCCTCAGCCCTAAGCAAATTCCAAATATACCACATATACTGAGAAAAAATTCTATCACTGACATCTATAATCTAAATTTTGGCTCTAGAAAAATAGTTCCATGTCATCCTTATAAATTCTACTCCTCTTGGAAAGCGAGTTCTAGAAGCCCCTATTAGAATTTTAGAGCGTTTAACTATATTATCGAGGGCAAAGTTATTTAAAAATCTCTGCAAATAAATGAGACTACAAAAGGGGGATTTCATCAGCTATAATATTTGTTTATGACCCAATTCTGGAAAATTAAGCGAGAATTTCTCGCAATACAAAACATTCAGAATATTCGGACTATTCAGAATATTTTTTTCACCATCTAGAAATCTGTAAACTAGAAATTGTCGATCATTTCGTCTATTCAGTTTATTGACGTACCTTATGCGCATAGCTTGGAAATTTATATTTCTAGTTAAGTGATTTAGAAAATGGCCTCTTATTCATTCTAGAGGAAGGCGGTATATATATATATATATATATATATATATATATATATATATATTCTCCGTGTATGTAACATAATCAATTTATATTTAATGAATACAAACCCAACAATATTCTTCGACAACATTTCATAAAACCATGGAAGCATCTGCGCAAGTGCTAACTCTACGAGTCCAATGCTAAAATAGGGGTGACAATCATCTGACTCAGATAAAATGAGTAATAACACAGAGCGTGGAATGATTGGAGGTTTTCCAAATTTCAAACTGTCGGTCAAGCTGGCATCCCTCCAACATTTTGGACGCTTCCTCACTGCTAGTTTTAAGATATATGACTGCACTGTATTTAACGATGTTTATAATTTGGTTATTTTATCACCAATATAATTGCACAAAAATTTGTGATGAAAGCACGTGTCATTAAAGTGTTTTATAAAACATCATGTGTATCAGACTGCATGTGTATCAGAACTAAATGACACTTTACAGGATTTTAGGTTCTACTCAAATTAAAATACCAGCTATAGATTACCTGGGAATTTTTATTAACACGTAAGCAGTTTTTCTCGTCGCTCTTTTCGCTCACTTTCACTAATAGGATCCTAAACCGTCTAAACGATAATCACATTTATAATGGGGAATCTCTACGTATTCAAGCGGGTTTTCCTTCGGATTAAAAAATTATAAGACATTTCAGAATAATTTAGAGGATTTGGTAACATTGTGCATTTTAAATAGTTCTGATGCATCGTGATGCGATTAATAAAATTAATTGACGCTTATTTCTTTTGTTTTTAAACGTGTATTAAAAGCAGAGAAAGCTAGTGTGATTTGCATTCAGTGAATATTTTTCAGCGCTCATTTGTGTTTTATCCCTAAGTATGTTTTGTGATAATAATAATGATTATAAAATAAATAAAAGGTCACGGCATTTTTTTCCCCATGGATTAAAAGATTACACGCTGGCTTTTGGTGATTTATTTTTAGTGCATATCGGCCAACTTTTAGTATTGTCATACTACGTTTATTTATTTATTTTATTTTAACAGGTAGATTATACATAAAATTTTATTATGTGGGTCGTTCATTGTAAAAGTGAATTTTCTCGATTGCAATTAATTTTGAAATAACGAGGTTTTTTTTTTTTTTTTTTTTTCAAATGTATGCGTAGGAAAAAAAGACAAGATTCAGTAAGTGTTATCGATTTTTGTTTTTAATACAAATCATAGTTATAAGAATTTAAAAATTATATTAAAAAAATTTTCAAGTAGCTTAGAAACTTTTACAATGAATATTTAAAAGTTTTAGTTTTCTGAAAAAAAAAAAACCATGCAATATCATTTATGGGATTTTAATGCTATTATTGAAGTTTTTTCTTTCTTTTTTATAATGAAAGATGGGACAAAACGTAATACAATTCAGCAGAAATATATATATATTTTTAAAAAAATTTTGGATTTACATCACTTTTACAATGATCCGCCCTTATATAAATGCACCAAATTTGATATGCAATAAGGGTAATCTAAAAAAAAAAAAAAAAAAACTGAATATACTTATTTAATATTCTTGTATTTCGATAGATGTCGATGTGTGGTGCTGTTTTTCCTCAATTTCCGTTTTAGTCTATATCTCAGTATCTGTTAATTAAAACTGCACCTAACTGCAAACGTAAATTAATTATTTCGCGAAGCCATGCTTATTAAATTATATCCACGTTAACTGGGAGGCTGCGTTGTTTTCTATGAAAATATATAGATATTTGAGGGGGGGATCATCACGTCATATTAGTTTTTATAACTATGCTATGATGGAGTTTTATAAAATATGTAATTCAATGATACAGAATCTATTTTACTAATCTGTCTACTTGGATACATCATCTTTAAAAAAAAATCCATTAATTGTATTGTGATTTTCGAGTCTTCAGTTAATATAAGATAATTTTAAGATGAAAAGTAAATAATTTTTCATAGATTTTTCTTTTTAAATGTAATTTTAAAATATTAGCTATATTTTAAAGTATTTGAATATTTGAATCAAATTATTTGTATATTATTATCTTTGTTTTTAAATTAATATATTAAAATTTTAAATTTCTACTTAATTAGTAATAATTAAAAAAAACAAAATCACACATTAAAGTGCTTTAAACATTAAAGGCACTTTTTTCCTTTATGTTTATGCATTCCGAAACAGTGAAAGCATGGTAAAATATTGGAAAAAAATTAAACCTTTGAAAAAAAAAAAAAAAGTGAAAATAAAATGGGCATATCTCATATTTTGTTTTTCTTCATTTCTTACACTTTTCTTTGCAATTTTTCTTTTCTCTTCGAAAAATCCAATAAAAAGGAAAAGTTTTAGAATATTTCTGCTAAACGGACCGATAAATACATGGAACTTCAGAGTTTTTCTTTTCTTTCTTAATATTAGTTATTTGAAAACTCCTTATTTCTAGAAACAAATGAAAAATATTTTTAGACGGTTCACTGTTTCTCACTTGGATAGCTTTTAAAAAACAATAATTCAACTTTCACAGATGTGATCTTATCGATTAGTTTTCCGAAAACACAAACGTTGTTAAGTGCATTTACTGGAGCTCTTTTAAAAACAATTTATTGTAAAAATGTGCCTCAAATCTAGAATGATTCCTGCTGAAGATCGTTAAAATATTCCATTTACTGTATAAAAAATATTTCATGACTATTTTTCTTTTTTTTTAATATTAAAAAATCGCATTATAATGGGAAAATAAATCATAACAGGTTTTCCTAATTTTAATTACTACACATTTCGTTTTTTATTTATTTACTTTTTAAATATGAATTTGTCCTTTATTTATAAAATATTCATTTAGCAAAAAAAATTTTTGTGTGCATTATAACCAATCACAAGAGCTTGTAAAATATTAAATGTTGTACTATTTAGGCATATTATTTATGTTTTAATTCATGGACAGATGTAGGATTCACGCCGGTATAGAGAATAAAAGACAATTATCTCCAAATAATTAAGAAATGTCGCCAATATTAATGATATAGGTGACAAGTTTGTGGGCTAAAATAATTTTTAATTAGACTGGCCCTTCTGTTTTATATTTCTATTAAAATGTATTATAATTGTTTTTATATATTTACAATTTATCGGTAAAATTGCTTTTTAAGGAATTTAGTTTTCTCTCTTTATAACTTTCGCCAGTACTATTTTTATACAGTTATATTTACTTTATTTATTTGTGTAAATGCGATGCAAATTATTAACATTTATCAATAGTTGTGAAGAAAATTATCGGCAGTGGAATCTCTGTAAAATTACGATTTTAAATCTAGCTTCTTACTTGAATTTCCTTTATGTGTTTTGTAAATATTGTTAAAATATCAACAATTGAAGTTAATAGTTTTCTAATTTCAATGTTCTTTCCAGTTGTTAGTAAAATTTTATTTTGGTTGTTTCTTTCACGCTGCACCAATGCCTACATTATTTTCTCCTCATGCAGGATAGTACTTAATTATTTCAACCGGATACAATTGTTGCTGCTTTTAATGCATTCCATATGCTTCCCTCACCCTTCATCATAAATGTTTGTATGCATTTTGCAAAAAGTGTTTGAAATCGTTTTTGACAAAATGTATATATTTAAAACAAATTAGTAAAATTAAACTTCTCCCTTTTTTTTTCGAAATTAGTATTACTAAAACACGAACAAATAGTCATTTTACATTTGAAGCATGATTATAAATGAAATGATCAAAACTGAATTAGTTTCAAATATAAAGAACTGAAGATAATTTTAGAAACGTTTTTGTTATGTATTTAGCAGTGCAATTAGTAGCTTGCTTCTATGTCTAATTTTTTTTTGTTTTACTTTACAGCTTATTTTTCAAGCATTCTTACAAATGATAAAATCAAATCATATATATAGATAGATAGATAGATAGATAATATTCAAATGATTATTAATTTTCCAAGTATTATTTTAAATAAAAATAATTACATTATTAATGTACTGGCTATATGAAACTGTTAAAGATCCTTACATAAAAGCATTTATTGGATATATTATTAAATTTAAACTTAATTTTATATTCAGTCTTAAAAATATTTTTACACTAATTTATATATATATATATATATATATATTTATTTATTTGTTTACGACAACAAGCCTATACTTTACTTCTCCTAATCGATAAAAGAAGTCCTTAAAAAATTATATATTGCTTTAATAATCAATCATCTTTACTCCTCTCTTAAAAAAAAAAAAAATTAATAATAATAATAATAATAATAATATTAATTTTTAAAAATGACGAGTGCAGATGACAAGTTTATTTTATTCCATGCCATTAATTTTCCATTTAATACATGAAATTCGTATTAGTAAAACTTGAAGAAATAATTATAACATTTAATACAGGATCCTTATTTAATTTATAGTTTTGCATAATTCCTTTCATTATTCATGATTATCAAAAATAAAATAAATACTTTTTTAATTAAATTTTGTATTGCGTTTTCCTATTCATTAAATATTTAATAAATTATATTTATGATGATTAAACTATTCTAATTTAAACTAAATAATTTAAAAGAAACTATATAATGCATTTTAACTTACATAAAAAACATTTAAATGTGATATACTTGCACATGATACACATAATACAAATTTATATAATAAATAACTTTCCAGTTGTTTATCTTTAGATAACATTTAATCAAAGTTAATAAAAAAGTGATTAATTTCATTATAAACGTAATATGTATGTATGTATACTATGAATTACCAAGAATATAAAAGTATTTTTGATAACTAAACTTGCTCTTCAAATTTAATCTTAAAATGTCTTTTTGTTTACTTCAAAATAATTGTCAAGTGTTGATACACAAATTGATTAATTAAATGTTGATTATCTTTATGAAATGGAGTTGATGAAAATGTTTAGTAAAAATTCAATAAAGCATATTTTTTAATTTATAATTTCATAATGATGAAGTAAAGAAAGTTTAAAGCTAAATTTTATGGATTACTTTTAAAGTAATCATTCATTAAATTATTTTACTGTGATAAATTATAAACTAATAGAATCACCTTAAAAAATTATTGTCAAGTGTTTCATTTTAAAATATATTCATATCATAGTTAATAGTCATCACCTAATTAATGTTTGTGATTATGTATTTATTTTTATTTCGTAAGAATGCGTTGAAGCAAATGATGTAATTAAATCAAACGGTTACCCTTTTTAATTACAAACAATCCGCAGCTTATACTATTAAGTGAACAACATTTGTATATATATATATATATGTGTATATTTCACTGTTCTCGAAAACGGTAGCTCGGGCAGTCACGTGATTTAACACAAAGGTGCCCTCCGTTGGATAATTGTGCACACCGAAGTCAGATTTTGGAATTTTTAATTATTTTTGTTTAATTAATAAAAATATGAAAATAAAACTTCCCATTTTAACAGTGACGCAGAATGGAGAATCTTAGGAGAGATTTGATTAGTTTATTTGATTTTAATTTATTTGAGAGTATTTTACGTTGAACTAGAGCTACGTTATGAGGAATTACGAGATATTTGATTTTTTTTCATAGATTTGAGCGTATTTTACGTTGAACTAGAGCTACGTTATGAGGAATTACGAGAGATTTGATTTTTTTTTTTTCATTGATATGAGTGAATTTTACGTTGAACTAGATTTACGTTAAGAATAATTACGAGAGATTTGATTGGTGTATATGATTGCCATTGGTTTGAGTGTATTTTACATTAAAATAGAGCTACGTTATGAGGATTACGAGAGATTTGATTGGTTTATTTGATTTTCATTGATTTGAGTGTATTTTACATGGAACTAGAGCTACGTTTAGATTTTATTGAAAAACATTTGAATTTTAATATTTTAATATTATGCGACTTTTACAGAGAACAAATTACGATTGGCACCGCAGGCGCCCGAGAGCATAATTTTTGGAAAAAAACATTCATGAATTTCTAGCCAGCTAGCTGGTGAAGCCAGCTAGTTAATATTAACACCATACCTGCCAAAAAAAAAAAAAAAAAATTACAAAATTTGCTCCAAAGTTCTACCACCCCACTAAAAAGAATCCTAAGATATTCTTAAGAATTCTTCAAATGTTTAAAAATATTTTGAAAATTTATCTATTTCCATTAAATATCTGCAGAAATTTTGAAGACATTATAAAGACATTTTGTAAACTTGCTTATGAAGTGGGCAAAATATCTTAAGATATCCTGCAGATTTTCTTTAAAGAAAATCTTGAGATTTTTTCAGTGGGGCATTCTGATTTCAATTCTGAAATGAGTAAATCTTTCGAAAACACTATCAAGATCATTGTCAAGGTCATTTTATTGCATTATCAAGCTGTGTCTGTAGTATCACTGGCAGCAGAAGACTGAAATGTACGTAATTCGAAAAAACGTATATATACGTCAGGGGCAGTGAAGGGGTTAATAGCTAAAATTTAGAATAGTTAAAGAATGTATTATAAAGATTAATATAAAGAAAGAAAAATTGAAAATTCATTATAATTTTGCTATGTTATGGCATATCAGAATCATTACGCAATTAACTTTCTCAAGATTTAATATGTGAATAATATAAACTTATTCCGTGAATTATTTAGGTGCCAAAAAGTATATTTTCTATATACAATATAGTGTGTTTATATATATATATATATATTTAAAAAAAAAAAAAAAAAAAAAAAAAAATGCTTCAAAATAGATGTTCTGCTGATTTACATAAGATTTAAAAAAAAAAAAAAAAAAAAAAAAGTCCGATATACAATAAGATATGATTGTCTTGTGTGTATTATAAATTATATTATGAGAATTTTTCATCAATTTGCTTTTCCTATATTTAAAATTATATACGTACTAGCTGGAACAAGTCGAATTCGACGATCACTTTATGGACCGTAATGTTTCAAAAATCGTCGCATCATTATTTAAATGTATTTCATGTTAAAACATCTAATATAATTTACAACATTTCACTTAAAAGAAAGTCGAAAAAATGCTTATAAATAGAAGTACTGTATATGACATCACTTTCTACAAAGTACTGTCAATGTGACGTCAAACTGACTCCAAATAAACAGGTGCTATCTTTTATTTTCTATTTCGTTTAATACTAATACTATATGTTAGCTGACCCGTCCGGCGTTGTCCGGGCCCATGATACCTTTAATGAACCTTAAATTTGTATTATTTTATACCTTTAACTCGATTTTGTTTGAATTTCTATTTTTTAATAAAAACATTGCAAAAAAAAAAAAAAAAAAAAAATCAACTGTAAAAAAAAAATTACCTCGAACCGAACGAAACTCTGCCTTGAGACCCCGGTGCCTGCGGCAGCGCATACGCGAGCCGCTAATACCATGAAAAAATTCCAAAAAATTAACATAGAACGAAACGAACCTGCCCAGTATTGCCCGGGCCCATGATAATAGCTTTACATGCACCTTAAGTTTGTATGGTGTTATATCTTTAATTCGATTTTGTTTGAATTTCTATTTTTGAATGAAAGCATCAAAAAAAAAAAAAATAATAATAATCATCTGTAACAGAAAAAAAAAAAAAAAAAAAAAAAAAAAAAAAAAAAACTCAAATAGAACGGAACTTGGGTTCGTGACCTAGTGCCTGCGGCACGTATATGCAGGTCGCTAATAACATGAAAAAATTCTCAAAAATTAACCTTGAACCGAACGAACCTCTGACTCGTGTTACCGCTCCCTGTGGCTGCGGCACCGTACAGCAGGCATGCTACGCACGCACTGCAAAATCCACTTTACTCCACCAGGTAGCGAAGTATGTTGTATACGAACATCACCAATCGCCTTGAATTTCCATGACCTTTCAAATAAGGTGTCAAATGGTGGTGTCAACTGCAAAATCCTTTAGTTACACTTTCCACCGCCAGGGGGCACAGCGTGTTCTATACGAACAACACCAAAGGTCAGGAAATATCAGGACCTTTAAAATAATTTGTAACATGATAGGGTCTACTGCAAAATCACCTAGTTCCATTTTTAACCACCAGGGGGCGCATTATATTGTATACAAACATCACCAATCAACATGAAATTTCAAGACCTTTATCAACAATCGCCTTGAATTTCGAAGACCTTTCAAATAAGGTGTCACGCGGTGGTGTCAACTGCAAAATCATTTAGTTACACTTTCCACCGCCAGGAGTTGTAGCGTGTTCTGTACGAACATCACCAACGGTCAGGAAATACCAATACCTTTAAAATAAGGTGTAACATGATAGGGTCAACAGCAAAATCACCTAGATCCATTTTTCACCACCAGGGGGCGCAATATATTGTATACAAACATCCCCAATCGACATGAAATTTCAAGACCTTTAAAATGAGGTGCTACATGTGTAGGTCTAGAACGGATTTCCCTCTCAAACTAATTCCCTCCTCCCCCCCCCCTCCAAATTTATTTTTCCCTTTTCCCCCCTTCAAAATCGAAAATTCCAAATTCGCAGAAAGTAATTTTTTAGTATTCGACTCTAGTCCCTATATGTACAATTTCTTCACTGTAAAGTAAATTGGAGCTGAGTTAAGCTCGTAAACGTGTTTTTAAACCCTGCCCCCCAGGGGGGTGGACCGTTCGTCTTTTCATATTTTTATCTTTTCCTAACATATCTGCAGACCGAGACCTTTTTTTAGACACCTCAACCAAATTTTTACACCTAGCCGTTCTCTCAATTTAGTGGAGACAGACAAAAACATAATCAAAATTAATATATAGATATACATATATGTTCAAATTAATATATAGATATACATATATGTATTTAGGATGCCATCAAAGAGGTATAAGGCGTTGGAGTTTAAATTATGAAACGTGTAAGTATAGTTGAAAGTGTGTGTGAACTATTCGAACCGCATGACATTTCTATTTGGTTTACAGATGAATAAATCTTCTCAATTTCTTATAAATACAAGGTTAACTGTGAAATTTGCTTGTGAAAATGAAGCTCCATTTCGTGCAACTCTATTAAAACGGTTTATAGAATTTCGCAGAAGTCGAAGTTCATTTCGGGATAACGAATATACAGGAACACCTTTGTTACCTATATATCAAGAAAATATGTTGACTATACAAATTAAGTTCATCAATTATAATCGATGCTCTTTCGAAATAAACAGAAGGAAGTTAATATTATATCCACAGCTTTACATAAATCTATTCCTGAATTACGGCATATGAAATATATATATATATATATATATATATATATATATATATATATATATATATATTTTTTTTTTTTTTTTTTTTGTAGTTGGTTTCCCATAAATAATCTCAGTTTCTTATAAATAGGAGGGTAATCGCGAAATTTGCGTGTGAAAATGAAGCTTCATTTCGTGCAATTAAAACAGTTTATAGAATTTCGCAGAAGTCGAAGTTTATTTTTGGATAAAAAATATATAGGAACAGCTTTGTCAGCTGTAGTCCCAAAAATGTGTCGACTATGCGAATAATATTAATCAGTTATAATCTTTGCTCTCTCTAAATAAACAGAATGAACTTAAAATTATATCCTCAGCTGTACATAAAATTATTCACCAAAAAATGCATACGAAAAAAAAAAGTTTATCGTTGGATTTCCTAAAATAACCGAACAGCAAAAAGCCTACCGAGTCAGAATTTGTAAAGAAATCTTAAAATTACTTAATGATGACTTAACCACCATTTTCTGTAATCATAAGTAATGATGAAACGTACATACCTTTTATTTATTTACTTATTCATTTTTTATTTACTTATTTATTTATTTTTCATTTATTTATTTATTTATTTATTTATTTGCCATTCCAACCCTAACAGAACACTTATCCCAAGTTCATCCTGCAGATGTTTTCATCCACAGGATATCTTTATGCCTGAGAAGGGACCTTCATCCACAGGTCCTGAGGAGAAGATGTGCTGTAAGGGAATATGAAAAAAAAAAAAAAGAAAAAGCAGTGTGTGTCATTAAATATGACCCCAGACCATCAATAATGCAAAAGCAACGAAAAAAGAAAATAATAATAATAATAATAATATCGTTTCCGTCAGAAGTACAGAAACCATCAAAGCCATCAAGCTGGTTATAGCTGAATAATTATAGCTAAGTCTCTTTCAGAAATTCTTCAAGATGTAAAAATAAAAAGACTTACGTTTCACCATGATAATGCATCTTTTCTTACGACAAGATGAACAGTTGAATTTCTTGAACAAAAACCCATCAATGTAACAGAACATCAACTCTATTCCCGTGATGTTGCTATGTTTGATTTTAGGCTAGTTTCAAATCTGAAGAAAAACATACGGGGTCGTTGTTTTCATCCCGAAGATAATATTGAGGACGATATACAAACACATTTTTCATCGATTCTAAGAAAGGGATATCTCGAAGCATTTAATCGATGGAAAATGTGCCTACAAATGCGTTGATGTTGCAGTGAACTACAATGAACAGTCCTAATGAAATATTTAGTCTTTCTATTCGTGAAATAAATGTTTATGCTTCTTAACACATTCATGGCCTATTCACATAATTCTTTTACAATGAAAATTTTTATTTTACAAATTTCGCTTTACAATTCGACAATTAAAAAAAAAAAAAAAAAAAAACAGTTAATTAGTAGCACATCCATGCATAGTTATTTGCTTTTTACAGTAAGGTAATTCATGAATATTTTTTTTAAATAGTATACAAAGTGCAATATTAAGATCATGACACATTCCGCATACACTTAAAATTTATTGGTAAGATAATTTGTATGCTATGAAAAAGATACACATGAATGTTTTAAAAGAAAATCGTTTTTCAAATATAGTCGAACCTCGTTAACGTGAACACTGTTAACGGGAATTATTTTTAATATAAACTGTTTCCACAGTCCCTGTCAAAATGAAGATTAGTTTAGTTACATGAAGATTACTTACTGACAGCATGAACTTCTGATAACATGAACACATTTTTTATCCCCCTTGAGATTCACGTTAACGAGATTCGACTTTATTAAGTACACTTCCGTTGCTTACAATCTCTCTCTCTCTCTCTCTCTCTCTCTATGTCTCTGTATAGGGGAGACTGGGGCACAGTGGACCTAGAGGCACAGTAGGCCACCCCTATTTAAATCTCTTATTATTTAATTCTTTTAGTTTATATTGAGACTCCTATATGGCAGCATGGTACTACTTGTATACATCGAAAAAAAAAAAACATGGTAAATGCTAAGGTAGTCATTTTATACAATTTTTATGTTTTGAGCTGCTCAAAGTAATTTTTCAACTTTGAAGTTTTTTTAATTTTATCAGGACTGAACTATTGACTACAAGTATTGGATAGTTGTTAAGAAAAGGTGAGATATTGTTGATTTTAAATTTATAAAAATTATTAGCATATTTATAGTTTATACATAATTTTTAATTTTATTATTTGTTTTGTCTGGACATAGGGCACATAGGCCGCCTTCCAATGTACCTAAAAGTCCAAATTATATTTAATACCTTATTTATTTTAGTTAAATTTATATATACAAATATAATGTGACTCAAAATAATTCATAAAAATAATAATAATCTTAATGTTATATAAAATAAATTTCTGAAAAGGTGTTGGTGTTTAGGATTAAGGCCGATTGACTGCTGTAGGTCCTGGGCCTGAGGGGGAGTGCCTTCCGTGGAGGTCTTATTTCTGAAAAGGAAAATTAGTTGAATAGTAGTATAATAATTATGAATATCTAAATTTAATAACTATTTGAATTGTTTAACATTAAAAAAATATAAATAAAATGATTATGTGATATAAGAAGTTGTAAGTTATATAAATTTATTGTTGTTGTTTTTAGAAATAACATGTAAAAGATAAAAGTAGAATAACTTTAGTTAAACTTATATCGCAAATATAATGTAAAGTATTAATATAACAACATAATTAATAAAAATGTTTGAATAGTAATAAAATGTTTAATTATATATTTCATTATTTTTATAACTATATAAAATTAATAAAAAAATTAAAAATATATCTTATTGTTTTTAAAGATGGCACGTAAAAGACAAAGAAAATCTGATATAGGACTCTTCCTCTAATTTTATTTCTTATTTATTTTGATTTCCTTTTAAATTTTGATAATTTTATTTCATGAAAATGTTCGAATTAAGTTATTTAGACTAGAATTGCATAAGAAACTAATTTTACAAAAACAAAAAAAAAAAGAATAATTTATATTAATTGAACATAAAAAACAGTGGTTGGACCGCTGTACCCCGGTGATGGGGCACAGTGGTCCACTTGGTAAATGCACACAATTTATTTTTTTTATTCGTTATGTATTTGAAGTACTGTTACAAAAAAATTAGGACATGTCAAGAATGGTTTAAAGAATGTTTGCTAATTTTTTGAAGTACCTTGCTTTTTTTATTTTTAGTGAAAAAAAAATAAAAGTGTAAAAGTGGTCCACTGTGCCCCGGTCTCCCGTATACATATTTTTGTTGTTGTTTTGTTGATTCCATATCTTTTATTTATTTACCTATTTATTTAATGCTATGGAATTCTTCAAAAATTTCCGAAAAAGCACTTAATAAAATACAAATATCTACAGATTTTTTTTCAAACGAATAATAAACTGTGTGAGAGGTTTCCTAAATCTTATCAGATAGTTTCCATTGTCCACATTCCTGAAACAAATTGGAAACGCAGGATTATCCACTGTATTTCATTTGGATGGTTTTGCTTTGGAATTCTATTTCGTAATAGTTGCATTTATAGTTATATTTCTTTCATATAATAAATATACATTTAATATATGTTTTGCTAATATAAAAAATAAAAAGTATGGATGCTTCATCAGACATAAAATAAGCCTTTTGAGAAATATTTTCCATTCCATACAGAAATGTATCTATTATTACCATAGAAAAAAAAAATTGGGAATACTAAAATATATTTAAATGTATATGTATATATATATATATATATATTAGATAAAATTCAAGTAGATTTCACTTATCTCTTTTCTTCTTCTTCCTTCTTTTTTATTTAGTTTCATAAATGTCCTACAAAATTTTCCGAAGAAATCATAGTAAACTAATTTGGAATGTTTATTGTAAACGAGCCATTAAAATCAGCATGGATCTATTACACCTAACAGCAGAGTTAGGGTTAACTTATCCACAGTACATCTTAAGGACGTTTCCGGGATGTCTTTTCATCCAGAAGGACAAAACAGCGCGCATTACATTTCTTAAACAAAAGATAAACACTGGACCTCCATTATTAATTCAGATGAATTAAAACATGATGTAGCATATAGAATCTTTTTTTTTTCAAATATTAATAATGCATTAATTATTTATTTTATTAATATTCAAAAATGTTAAGAAATGCGGAATATTTCACCAAACTCATAAAAACAACTGGATAGATAATTTACACGTTAGTAGCTAAAATTGTTAAATGAAAATCGTTTCTAAATATTACAACTATTTTGATAAATTATTTAAATAAAATGAAAAATTATTTGTTTTATTATATACTATGAAAGTTCGACTTTTTTTTTTTTTTTTTTTTTTTTTTTTTTAAATAACTTTAGACGTTTCACTGTTTTTACTTTGATAGTTAAGTTACTTTGATAGTCTATACTTTTTTATTACTTGCATTTATAGTTAGTTATACATTTTAAAGATAAGTTATGAGATGTTTCAAGCTATTACAATTTATCTGAAACTTTCATACCAGACTTTTGTAATAGTACTTTTTTAATAGTTATCTGCAATTAAAGACTTACTTCAATAGTATATAAGTGTATTCTTAAAAAATATAATACCTTTCACAAACCTAATAAAAAAATATGCACAGGCAATTTTTTTAATTAAGGTGTAAAGTTATTATTATCTGTAAATAGATTAAAATCGTTTTAAATACATTGAAATGTACTTTCATAGTTTATTCAAATTAAATTTTAAAAGAAATACTCCTTTTCCTACTTTATTTTTTTATTATAAGGATATTCTGGAAATGTTTCTACAGAGATAGCAATAAAGACTAAAATATTTGGTACACTTACAACAAACGGACTGTAAAATACGCTAGAGATTTTGTAGCTAATCTTATCAGTTACTCAACACGCTTCGCATTTTTCAAACTGGAAAAACTAGACACTCCACTGTTTTGTCCTTTAACAGTTTAAAAAATAACTGAACAGTAATATTTTGTATTTATTTTGCTATATAGTTTAGATAGAATACACGTATTTAATATGAATTTTAATAATATCTATTATTATAAAGATTATAAATGACTTTGTTTATGCAAAATTATGTTATTTTATTATATATTATTATGTTATATAATTTTACATAAAATTATGTTATTATACTTAAATTATGTTGTAAGTGTTGTTTGTAATAACTCAACTTTTCTTTTCTTTACTTCTAAAAAATATTAAATTTAATAATAAATACATGTAATCCCTTATTAGATGTTAATTTATAATTTCATAGTTTCTTCATACACGTATAAAGTTCAACTCACATAATTAAAAAAATTAAATTAATATTTATGAACTTTCCAATAACACTTTTTTTTTTTTTTCTTATTATTATATTTCTTGTACATTCCTTTTATGAGTGTGTGTATAAAATAAATGAAAATGATCTTAGGTGAATTGTAATAAAAAGTGAACGATTTAGGAAATTTGCAACAAAGAGAAAGTTAAATACGTTAGAGATTTATTAGCTAATTTTCTGAGTTACCCGGAAAACTTCGCATTTTTCAAACAAATTGAAAGAACTAGTCACTTCTATGCTTTATATTTTTACAGTTAAAAAAAAAAAATCTGGTGTGTAACAGCCACACGACTTCCATTACCCAGTACTACACACATTATAAACATTTTATATACATTTTTGATTTAAATAATAACAAAATTGTTCTATCCGTCAAATAAGTTATTTAAAATAATAATTAGAAAAATAATAATGGGCGGACCTCAAATTGAGCTATTTATACAGGACGCCTATCAATTTTTCTGAACTAACCAACTATATCATTCGAAAGGACATCTAATAGAGTGTTTATATAGCAAGTTTGAAGAAAATCGTTAGAGCCGTTTTTGAGATACGGACTTACGGTCCCACTTCGGGTTGACAGGAAAACAATAATTACATACAAAATCATATTTAAAAGTGAGTTAAAATGGCGAGTTTGAAAAAAATCCGTACAACCGTTTTTAAAGGAACGCCTTTGCCAGGCCTGAAATTGAGTTATTTATACAGGACGCCTATCAATTTTCCTGAACTAACCAACTATATCATTCGAAAGGACATCTAATAGAGTGTTTATATAGCAAGTTTGAAGAAAATCGTTAGAGCCGTTTTTGAGATACGGACTTACGGTCCCACTTCCGGTTTCCCATGTCCCACTTCCGGTTTTTCAATTTTCACCAAAATTTGGAAATTTCATCTGTACACCAGACGTATTTCAATTCTAAAGTTTCGTAGCTCTATCTTTATTGGTTTCTGAGCTATAACAGCCAGAAGATTCTCCTCATACATACACACACACACACATACATACACACTGACCAATTGCCAAAAACCACTTTTTTGGACTCAGGGGACCTTAAAACGTGTAAATCAGGTGAAAACCCGATATCGAATTTTCAGACCGAATACAATACTTCCATTACCTATGGTAGTAGGGTAATGAAAGTAAAAAATGGAAAAGAAAGGAACAGTAATAACAGTTGTATTCATGTTTCTATTTCGTTCAGGTAGAAGATATGCATTAATAATTAATTTTAATAATGTTTGTAAATGTTATTAATATTGATTATAATAATATGAAGGCACATAAACGACATCTTTTATGTGATTGTGTTAGGATTGTTTGCTATTTTTTACACATGTTTGCTATTTCAATAATAATAATAATAATAATAATAATAATGATAATAATAATGTTTAAAATGTATATAAAATAATATTTTAAACGTTAAAATTTCGTAAATTCTTTATGTATGTAAAATGCAACTAATATAATACAAATATTAAACATTAATTTTATGTCAATTTTAGCAAATTTCTTTTAACACAGTTCAAATTTAAAATGATTATTCTTCTTATCTTTTTTTTTTTTCGTTGGATATTCCGGAATTGTTTTTAGAGAAACTGCAGAAAAAATTTAAATATTTAGGACATTTACAACAAGCGAAATATAAAATACGCTGGATATTTTCTAGTTAATCAGTCGCTCAGACAACATTCACTTCAGACCGCTTTGCTTCTTTCAGGAAAATTAGAAAAACTAGATGCTTCACTATTTTATGCAATAACAAACTGTAAAAAAAAGAGCTCAGTAATTGTAACTGTATATACTTTCATTTCATTTAAATAGACTATATATACATAATTTAAATTTCACTAATATCTGTTTTTATTTTTTTTACATTTTTATACAATCAGAAAATAGATTTTCCAATTTTTACCCTTTTTTCCGGATTTTTTTTTTTTTTTTCTTTTTCTTTTTTTAGTATAGTATCAAAGTTGTTAAATATATATATATAATCATTTTTTGAACATTAACTTATAACTTCGTAGTTTCTTCATACATGTAAAATGCAAGTAATTCGATGTAAAAAATAAAAATAAAATTTCATATAATATTTTATAAACTCTCTGTTATTACAATTTACTTTAATGCAAAACATTTCAAATTAAGTAGCAATAAATGAGTTAAATAAATAAATAAATAAATAAATAATAATAAAGGTTAGTAAAAACTTATATTTTTCTTATTTCAACCCGATTTTTTATCGTCTAAGCACTTATTTTTGCTCTTTATAATAATACTTCTTAAAAAACAGTACATAGTAAGTTCCCAAAATAGTACATATTGAGTAAGTACATAATAAGTTAATGCACATAGTAAGTTAGAAGTATGATTCACTGTAAGTAAAAGTAGATGGATTATTATAATTCCTATGCTATAAGGCACTATTTAAAATGAACGGTGCAGGATTATCCTAATAATACTACATGCCAAATGTAATTTTATGACATTTATTTCGATTAATGCAAATATGATGATGATATTTTTGAATCAAATGATTAATGCAACATAAATTTTCTGACTTTTTTCATTTCCTCATAATTAACTTCCATTACTTCCATTCTTAATTAACTTGATTCATTATCTCATTTCTTCATACTACATAACTGAAAGATTTATTACTAAATATATTTGTCAAATGAAACATATTTAAGAAATGATAATGTAAATCATAGTTCCTAATGATGAGACTTATATACTTCTGCGGTAAAAATAGCTTTTATCTTTTATTAATGACATAAAACAACATTAATTATTATCTTGTTTTATTTTTACATTGTATAATTTTAGTAATCTTATAAAAATAATAAAAAAAAATAATAATAATAATATGTTTAACAAAAAGAGAAACTTTTTAAAAAAAGTTTGCAAGTGTTGTGCACATTCATTGAAATTTAATTTAAATTAATTTAATTAATTAATTAATTTTTTATTTTATTTTTTTTCCGCAGAAAGAAATATTCATATTAATGAATATTTTTAAGTATTTTGTATTTTTTGACCATTTTTTTTTTTTTTTTTTTTTTTTTTTTTTTTTTTTTAACTTCTATTCTTGTTTGTTTGTCAGGTAGAAATTTTGCAATCGAATTTTAACTAATTTCCCTACTGGCTAGACATTTGAAACATTTACAATAATTCAGAACCCGGTGACAACACAATACTTCGGAGTCCGATTTTCGAATTTTTGATTAGTTTTCTAATAATTAATTGAAATATGAAAATAATAACATCGAAATAGCGTTAACGTAGCCATAAAAATACTACCTATAATTTAATTGTTGCCAAAAAAAATTACGAGTTCATTTTCTTTCGACATAAAAATACATACGTTTAATTAAACGTGAACATTTAAACATTGTAAAAAGTTAAATTATGCATCTCATAAAAATTGACGTCATTATCACTTTACAAATTTTACGCACATTGATAAGAGCTCTGTGATTCATCAGAAAATTTAAAACATGATATATAAAAAGTTTTTATAATCTTATAATTATTTTTTATTTAAAAAGTAAGCATACGATTAAAAATTGCGATATATATGCAAGAAACCAAAATGTATGCATCCGAAAATATAAAAAAAAATGATTCATATAAAAGACACATTACCTTCTTTCTACTGTAGATTACTAGTCAGATTTGTAATCGATAGATTTTCAAGATAAGTACTTCTAAAACCAAGTCTTATTTTCTGGCAAATGTAAAAAAATATATATAAGAGAATTTTTCATTAAAGGTAATTGTGAAAATTTATAGATGAAACGTTCTATCTTTTTTTTTTTTTTTTTTTTTTTTTTTTTTTCACAAAACATTTGAATTTATAAGAATTAGGAAATTACATTATTATTATTATTTTACAGCAAATGAAAATAATAAATTTTCATCGGATGTTACTGATAATAAAATTCTAAATTTCATTTACAGACATTTAGCTTATTAAAGATATAGATTCTTTCTAATTGCTCTTTATTTATTTATTTATTTATTTTTATATTTTGCAAAATTTTTGGCTTATTCTTAAAAAGTGTTGTTTCCATCTAGATGATTTGATAAGATGAAACTGCTTCACATCTGCGAATCATCAAAATTCCGCACTATACAAACACAGAAAGTTTTCCTTTTTTTTTTTTTTCTTTTTTTTTTTTTTTTTTTTAATGTGCTTTTTTGAAAAAAGAATCGTTTTATATTATTACAATAATAATCGTTCTGCGTATTTATTGCTTCCTTCTCGGAAAACAAACGTTCATCAAGATCAACCAATATTCTTAATAAAAATCAAGTTTGCGTCTCGGGAAATTAAACCCTTTAACTGCCACGGGCATATATCTGTACTGATAAGTATAAAGGATTTAAGTCCATATTCTTGATTTTTCAGGAGACGAAAAATAAAGTTATTCTAACTAAAACCTAATGAGCAGAATCGATTAGGAAAAAGGGATTATGTTGGTTTATTCGCTTTATACCATTCAGTGATTGTCAATCTTCATTTAATTAAGGGAAAAATTGAATTAAATATTTTATACCAAAGATTAATGCTAAATTTCTGACTTGAATCTTTTTTTACCAATGGATTTTCTCGAAGACTAAATGACATGGATTTAAATCCTTTATACCAATCGATAGAGAATTTTTTTCTGAGTCTGACTATGTGCCTAACTCAAAATCGGCATTTTTGGACTTAAATCCTTTATACTTATCAGTACAGATATATACGTTTATCTGAAGTACGATAATATGTACGATGATTTGTATTATGCTACTACCAGTGAAACTGCTGACACGGTTTGACTGTTCAGTAAATTAATCTTGAAAGTGATCTTGACAGTGTTTTCGAAAGATTTACTCATTTCAAAATTGAAAAAGAATGGTGGAACTTTTAATAGAATCTCGTAAATATTCCTCGGCAGGTAAGGGGTTGATAAGCAATTGGAGAAAACTATACTCCGGGCGAAACCAGATAATTAGTCTGCTTCATGTAAAAGAAATGGATTGGATGCCAACCTTTTTTCAAGTATTTTATCTATTCGCATCCTTTTATAGTTCCGTAATGACGCCTACATTTCGAATGCTTTTCATGTGGTTTGGAAAAACAAAATGCAATAATAACAGTTTCCTAGTTTCTAGTGTGCAAACCTTTTTTCCTCTGGGACAGATTTTGTATGAAATAAAAGAATTTTATGAATATTAAAGAAGTTACAGGACAGTGAAACAGGTAATCCGTTGTCATAAACATTTTTCAAATTTCGAATGTATTGAACAAACAAACAAACAAAAAATAAAATAAAATAAAATAAACCTTGATTACGTGATTGAATCGTTAAACTACCCTAAACATGTAAAAATGGTATTAACAAATAAATTTATACATATATTTATAATATGCCAAAATGTACATATTTTATATATATCGTCCTTAAGCTCAGCATTTATCTATCAATTGCTATAACTCACTCCGTTCTAAAGATACAGGCATGGGGGTTTTCTGTTGATATTGTCAAATTAAAAATAAAAACACTCTACTTCATCAGATTTGCATAAAGTGGTATTATAAAAATTTTAAAATTTTAACATTTTGAAAATTAACATTATATATTTTCCTTAACGGGTTTTAGTTATTAACTCATTTTGAACATTTTTGTAATTAGCATTGCCCCTTACCTTTATTAGACATTTAAAACCCAACTTCAATCAATTGGGAGAAATCCTATATATTATTATGAATAATGTTGTTCTCTCTTAGAAAAAACTTAGTAAATTAAATATAAGTTGTCTAGCCCTAAACAATGTAGATAAATATTTTACTGTCTGGACTATCCACATGGTAATACCCGGCTTCGAATTCCGGACAAGGCATAAAGATGCTGTCTTTGTTAGAAGTAACGAATGCCGCCCATTGGGTACTTCTTCACAAATGGCCATCAGTTCGGTGATCCACCGGGCAATGCCGAGCCGAAAAGGCCGCAGCATTGGAAATAATGTGATAAATAAATAATTAACATATGTGTATATAAATGTGTATATAAATAATTAATATATGGCCTCGTTTTAATTTCCTTCTGGTTTATTAAAGTAATAGAAAATATAGTTTAATTAGACTTTAGATTTTGATAATATTTAGACGCAAAATATGACATATCCTATAGTGTTTGGCTTAATATAACTATTCTAGTTAAAAATCTTGCACTTTATATGCTATCTGAAGAATTAAAAAATCTGGAGTGACTCCACTCGACTTTCCGAACATTGAGTAACTAACAGTTTTGTAGATAAAATAAAGAAAGAGGAATTGCTAAACAAACAAAAGAGAGAAAACCATAATAGAGTGTTTTTTTCTCCATATATCACACGAGGTTTTATTTAACGCTACTGAACTTTGAGCCCTTAGATCATAATGATAAAGAATTTTTCGTTTTGTCCCTGTAAAAATCTATAGATGCTAGATACACCAAAATGCTTATAGTTAGTGCAACAGTGATTTATAATATTCATACAAATTTTCAGCTCAATTGAATAAGGCGTTTAGATGCTATCGCACTTTTAAAAATTTGGTCTCATAGGCCATAATGATAAAGAATTTTTCTTTGTGTCCCTGTAAAAAAACTGTAGTGCTAGATTCACCAAAATCTATACAGTTGGTGCAAATGCGACCTATAACATGTGTACAATTTTTTTGCTCAGATTAATAAGGCGTTTAGACGCTATCACACTTTTAAAAATTTGGCCCCATTGGCCTTAATGATAAAGAATTTTTCTTTGTGTCCCTGTAAAAAAACTATAAGGGCTAGATTCTCCAAAATCTATACAGATTGAGTATCTGTGACCTATAATATGGGTATAAAATTTTTGCTCAATTGAATAAGGCGTTTAGATGCTATCGCACTTTTAAGATTTTGGTCCCATAGGCCATAATGATAAAGAATTTTTCTTTGTGTCCCTGTAAAAAAACTATAAGTGCTAGATTCACCAAAATCTATAGGGTTCGTACTATGGTGACTTACAATATACGTACCAACTTTCAGGTTAATCGAACAAAGCCTTTAGACGCTAGCGTGTTCACAAACATACACACATACACACATACACACATACACACATACACACACACATACATACATCATCGTAAAAATAGTGAAAACGGACTCAGGGGACCTCAAAACGTATAGAAACATCAAAATCTCGAATTCGGATTTTTGACATGATTACAATACTTTCCTCACTATAGTGTTCGGAAAGTAAAAACCCTAATGAGAAGAAGTCTTCAGTTTTGGGGTATCTTGTTAAGTTTTGTATAAGTTACTAATTTATTTTTCTTCAGTATTAAAGTATCTGATATGGATACTTATTATTCTTTGTATTCAATTCATTATTTATTACCTAATAATTCCTTAATGAAATGAATTTCAGTATTTTATGGTTCATTATTAAGTCAGTGTTGTCTCTTTTTTAATATCTTAAATGAAAAAGGTTATAAATATATCTTTTGTAACATTATTGAGTGAGTACAGCAGTGATTATCAACCTTTTTTTTTTTTTTTTTTTTTTTTTTTTTGTCTTGTCATGGCACATCTTTAACAATTTCAAAATTTGGCAGCACACATTTCACTTGGGGCAAATATTTCACTTTATGAAAGGTCACAGTCATCGAAGATAAAAGCAGTTAAAATATGAAACAGTTTTCTTTTACAGTGTACTTTTCTTTAATTTAAACAAACTTTACTCGTAATAATAATAATAATAATAATAAAGCATTATAATTTTTACTATATACATTTCTAGAATTTGGTAGCGCACTTTAAGAATTTGGCGGCACAGTGGTTGAGAATCACTGGAGTACAGGGTGTCCATAAGTATGTAAGTATTTTAAAAAATCATAAAAAAAAGCAAGATATTTGTAGAAGTGAATGTAGTTTGTGAAAAAGTCTTTTCTTTTCATTCTTACTGTTTTTGGCCTTTTTTTTTTTTTTTTTTTTTTTTTTTTTTTTTTTAACAATAAGAATTCCCTTTGATAGATGATGTTATTTCGAAACAAAACGCATATGTAAATGAAAATTTATATTTATTCAGATGGAGGCAAATATTTAAAAGCATATCATATTTATTTTACGTGTCTGCCATCACCTTAAATTATAGTTTACAAGTGAGTTACAACACCAGTGCCTGCAGCATGTAGCATATCCCATCGGATAAGGGATATTTCATGACAAATAGCATCCATCAACTACAATAAAGAAAATAGGCTAAATTAGACGTTTATGTTCGAGTAACAAAGGGAGAAAATCGGAGATCACTTATTAATCGTAAAAACCTGCAATTTATAGGACTCTGAATTGCATATATTTTGTTACGTTATCTGTTCAGCGCCATCTCTCGACAAAATTATTAACTTTTATTTATTTACTAAACAAAATCCCCCTTCACGAAAATAACTTTTTCGCAAACTGCGTTCACTTGTACTAATTTATTTAATTTTTATATATTCGCCTATATATATGTATATATATCGGCAAAAAACGTTGTCGCGACTTTTGCGGAAAATTATCGAATTTGTTACTCTAATATTGTTTGAAGAAGCTGTAAGAAAACACTGGTATTATTTCTTCTAAAGTAATAGGAAAATTGTCAATGTTGTATATACAGGGTGATCAATTTTAAAGAGTACCCGTTGGTTTTTCTTATTACCCTTTAATATGACGGATGTGGCAACTATTTTAACACTGAAGTATAATTCTTTGAACCTTATTTAAGTGTGGAAGACAATTTCTAACGTTATTGGACTGTTATAACTTTATTTGTGAGGTAAAACAGAAATAGAGACGCAAAATTTAATTTAAACCTGTGATAATTGTATTTAAGAGAAACAAAATTTAATTCAGTTTTTCTACATTATCATTTCTACGTTACATTTAAATAATCATTACCATTTCTTAGGGTTTTCCAGATAAGTCCTGCAAACATCGATGAATTAAAATAGATCTTAACTGAATAAATCTCGTGAATTACACCAATAATGCTGCGAAGTGTGTCCAAAAACTTGGTTCGACGTGTTCATGTTTGCATTGAAAAAGGTGGCGATCATTTTCAACATTTTCTGTAAGGTATGATAATGTAAAAAAATTGAATTAAATTATCTTTTCTAAAAACACAATTATCACAGGATTAAGTAACACTGTGTGTCTCCATTTCTGTTTTACCTCACAAATAAAGTTGTAACAGTCCAACAGTGTTAGAAATTATTTCTCACACTTAAAAAAGGTAATAAGAAAAAACAACGGGTACTCTTTTAAACTGATCGCCCTGTATACGTGTGAAGTAAATCTTAAGCGTTTGAAAAGTCTAAAAACATAATCAAAGTAATTTTAAAAACTTAAATTAATTTTAAAGACTTGGCCTGATTTAAACAAATGCAATCTTTCTTAACCACCTTAAAGGGTTTAAATAAATTCTAAAATACATCAACATTGCATTTTTACTTATTTATTTTTGAAAACTGAATCTTTTCTTTAAACGTAAAAAAATGAAATCAATTTCTAACGCTTTTTAAAATGCTCAACAACGCAATTCTATAAGAAAGTATTCTGCTCTTTACAAATTTTACAAAAAGACATATTTTGAATATCATCAAACATTCATAACTCTAAACAGAATTTTTGTGTAGTATGTGATATGAAAACAGAAATATATCTCAAAGGAAAGTTTTAACTTTACAACAACTCTTAAGTTGCCTTTCTCTGACGCTAATTGCTCTTAGATAGTTCTAGAAAGGCAGCGTTTTATCTGCCGAGGCTATTAATTAGGTGCGGATGTTTAAAGCTGAAAGGCGATTTGTTAGGAAACTTTGTACTTTCCATCCCTTGTTAATATAAGTGTAGCGCTTGGGTAAATAATTTCGACTTAACTTTGGTAACTTAGATAAAAATTAAAGTGCAAAACAATGTTTTAAGTACTGTTTATAAGAGGATTTTTAAGAGATGTTTTTAGAAAAATGAAAAATAAGATGGGTTTTCTGTTTAATCTACTTTTAAATACAAAGGATGAATAAATATTATTTTTAACACTTTAACGTGCACTCAATGAAACTGAAAAATGCTCAATTATATTTGAAAATGGCTATAATACACATAGCTGATCATAAATATGTTAAAAGGAAAATTAATTTTTGTTTTTCCTAAAATATGGTATAAAATGACAACTTGGTAACCTGATTAAACTGAAATCTTAATTATATATAGATATGTATACAGGGCGTTCCGAAAGTGAACCCTCGCCCCCCCCCCTTCGTAACTCGAAAATGAGACGGAATTTTGAAAAATTGTAAAACACATATTTAATGAATTCGAGAGGGATCTCTTTTGGTGAAAAAAGTTTGGGCCAGGGGGAGCTAAGGGGGACGCTAGGGAGAGCAATTTTAAAAATTCAAATAGGAAGGTATATTTTGTCATCACTGGAAGACAATGAATGTGATATAAATATTTTTGCCCTACGATGGTTATTAAAGGGGATGTATGAATTTTTAGAATTTTAAAATGTGAATTTTATACTTGTGTATCCCATTTAATAGTCACTGTAGACAAAGCGATTTATACCGAATTCATTGTTTTGAAGAGACATTTACCGGGATGTATCGCAAGATATACTCCCCCATTAGAAATTTTTATGTTGCACTCCCTAGCGTCATTTCTATCACCCCTTGCCCTGGCCCAAACATTTTTGGGCAAAGTATGTCCTGTTATACATTCCTGGAAACGTCTCTTCAAGACAATGAATTTAGTGTAAATAGTTTTGTCCTGCAGTGATTATTAAAGGGGATACATAAGTATAAAATCCACATTTTAAAAGTCTAAAAATTCATACATCCCTTTTAATTATCATCGTAGGGCGAGACTATTTATATCAAATTGATTGTCTTAAAGAGACGTTTCCAGGGTTGTATCCCTAGACATATTTTTCCATTTGAAATTTTAATGTTGCCCTCCCTAGCTGTCCCCCAGCGCCACCGGACCAAACTTTTTTCACCAAAAGAGGCCCCTCTCGAAGTCATTAAATACTTGTTTTGCCATTTTTCAAAATTTCGACTTATTTTCGAGTTAGGGGGGGGGGGGGGGGTAAGGACTTTTGGAACACCCTGTATATATGTAACTGTGTGTGAGTGTGTGTGTATCTGGGTGTATGTGTAAAATGTAAAATATTTTAAAAATAAATACAATCAGAAGGCAACAGTAAAACCAGACAGATAATATTAATTAACCCCAAAACAT
Organism: Salticus scenicus; assembly: GCA_963930645.1. Lineage (NCBI taxonomy): Eukaryota > Metazoa > Arthropoda > Arachnida > Araneae > Salticidae > Salticus > Salticus scenicus. Next base: position 207,637,304 of record OZ005659.1, on the reverse strand, counting down.
TGAAGCGATCTTGAAGGAGACCTCTCACTACAGGTTGGAATAAACAGTAAAATGATTTACTCTTCATGAGCAACTGTTAATGAGCTGTAATGAGCTTTTAGCAATAACCAAAAGTAGCTTGGCCTCCTACATTTTACTAAGAGAAAGAACTCTTATCAGTGTAGCTTGAATTGCCAAATGAAAGATTATTTAAGTACAAAGGAAATAATAATAAAATTACACAATAATATTTACGAATATAAAACCTTACAAAAGGATTGTTAAAAACACTTACCAAAAACGACAAAATTACAGGAATACAAATCACGAAGACACTTAAAAGAAAAACATTTAAGATATTTTAGCAGTTACGGATGTCAGGAACAATATTATAGGTACATCCCTTTCATTTCGCAGTTTTGAATACACTGTGAAACGCATATTGAAGACAGTGCAATTGTTGCATATTTTTTTTTTTAATCCTAGGAATTTGCAAATATAAAATATTTTTCAAAACTTTAATACCTGTACATGATAAACAATTAGTTAAACTTATAATCATATAATCTTAAAATCCAAATCTAATTTTTTATCATAAAGACTATTAATCCAAGATCCCTTTTACTAACTTAATTTTTAAATTTACCTTCATTACTGTTTAAATTTTGCTCATTTTATTATTTTTTGATTTTTTTAACTTTCATATTTTTCTTCTTATGTATATATATATATGTTCGACGGCGTTCGACTCTCTCTCTCTCTCTCTATATATATATATATATATATATATATATATATACATATACATAGATAGATAGATAGTCGAACAGTGTTATAGTGGAAGTGAGAGTCTTCAAACTTCGTAGAAGTTTGAAGACTCTCACTATTCTATACCGAAGAAGTTCTATATCCGGAGGTATAATTTATTTTAGTCCACTATAATTTATTTTAGTCCAAGCGGCGGCTGCAAAAAATTGACTTGATAAGGTGTGAAGCTGATTTTTTTTTCTATAGATAGAATTCATTGTTACAATGAAAATCTGATAGGGTTGCCTGGTCAAAGCCGTCAAGTTTAAGAGAAAAAACCTCACTTCCGGTCACAATTTAAACGATTTTCGAACCCCGCAAGTGTGAAGATGAAACCGGTGCTAAAATGTAGAGATTAATATGCTCTTTAAAATGGGATAGGGTTGCCTGGTCAAAACCGTCAAGTTTCAGAGGTTGCCTCGAAAATAGGGGTCAAATTTAAACGATTTTCGAACCCCACAAGTGTGAAGATGAAACCGGTGCTGAAACATAGAAATTAATATGCTCTTTAAAATGGCATAGGGTTGCCTGGCCAAATACGTCAAGAAACAGAGGTTGCCACGAAAATAGGGGTCAAAATTAAACCCTTTTCAAACCCCACAAGTGTAAAGATGAAACCGGTGCCAAAATGTTGAGAGTAATATACTTTTTAAAATGGCATAGGGTTGCCTGGTCAAAGCTGTCAAGAAACAGCGGTTGCCACGAAAAAGGGAGACGTATTTTACAATTTATTTGCCCAGGTAAAAAATGATTTACCCAATTGTAAAGATTAAACCGGTGCTAAAATGTGGAGAATAATATGGTCTTTAAAATGGCATAGGGTTGCCTGGTCAAAACCGCTAAGAAAAGAGGTTGCCACGAAAAGTGTGTGCGTGGTGGGGGGGGGGGGCGAATTTTAGCGGTTTTCTTACGCTAATATATTTCAAAATGAAACCGTTTATAAAATATAAAGAATAAAATTCTCTTTAGAGTATCATAGGGTTGCCAGGTGAAAATCTCGAGAAATAGTGCTTGCCTCAAAAAAAAAAAAAAAAAAAAAAAAAGCCAATTTTGAAGTGTTTTTTATACAATGTGAAGAAAATATATAAAAAGTATTTAAAAATGAAAAAATAAATAAATAAACTGTAATGAAACTGTTCTAAAATTTCCCATAAAAACAACGAATTAATAGTAAACATTAAAAATGTAGCATGCGGATACAGATAAGAAAATACGCCCGTGAAAGGTAACAGAAATGAAGATAATAATGCCCAAGAAACTCATAATAAAAAATTTTGTTAGTATACAAAATAAATAATTAAATAAAATGAAAAAAAAAAAAAAAAACCTCTTATTTCAGATTTGCAGCAAGATTTACAAATTTCAATTTCATAAATTATTTCATGATTATTAAGAAAGGCAAAAAATTTATCAATTTTTTAAAAATGTTTTTCGCTTTATTTGCACCCATAATTAATTTGCAGAAGGTATTATTGATTATTTTTAATTAGATATAAAAAAAATTAATTGAGAAAATTTTCTAAAGTTGACAATTTTTTAATATAACAAAATCGGCACAACCCAAAATTTTCGTATAAAATTCTACAAAGCAGCCGCACACATTTCTTCAGAAAATTTATCTTCTCAATACTTTGACACAATTTGAATATATTAAGTATTGAAAATTGGGGAAAACACGAGCTCGTGAGCTGAAATTAGTTTTATGCAGATTAGAAAAAGAATGGTCACTCATAATATTTTAATTTTCTTTATGCTTTAAAATCTCTTATATCATTAAATAAATAAAATAAACGAATTCTGAAATTCGCTTCCTTTTCTAAGCTGACCACCATACCTTGACAGGTTTGAAGCACAATCGTAAGCAAATTGAAAAATGTTGTACACTGATGGAAAAAAATCCCAACACCAGGAAGGAGCTGTGCTAGATAAACGAAATTTGGTAGGCGTGTTTATACATCTGAAAGATGACGTCGATTCAAATTTCGAACTACGCGCATAAGTGTGGCGCTTGTAGCGACACTGTGAACATGCAAATGAGGTTTGCTTTAAATAAGCGCTGTAAGGTTCGTGATCGTTATTTACAGTTGAGATTTGACGTAGTGGGTTAATGTTAGTCAAGGATGCCTCTAAGAAGACGAAGAAGCCATTATCAACAGCTCACTGAGTTTGAACGAGGTCGTGTAGTAGGGCTACGAGAAGGTGGGTTTACTTTCCGCGATATTGCAGAAAGACTTGGCAGGAATGTATCCACTGTGCATGAGTGTTGGCAGCAGTGGTCAAGGGAAGGTACTGCCTCAAGAAGACCGGGTTCCGGGACGCCACGTGGCACTACTGAGAGGGAAGACCGCCGTGTTCGGCGTATGGCTGTGGCTAATCGTACTGCGTCTGCAGCTGAAATTCGAGCTGCAGTTGGCAACACAGTGACACAACGAACTGTTACAAATCGGTTACTTCAAGGACAGCTCCGAGCCAGACGCCCTGTAGCGTGCATTCCACTGACTCCAAACCACTGCCGTTTGCGACGTGAGTGGTGTCAAGCTAGAGCTCATTGGAGGACGGAGTGGAGATCTGTTGTGTTTTCTGATGAAAGCCGGTTCTGCCTTGGTCGCAGTGGTAGCCGTGTGTTGGTTAGAAGGAGGCCAGGTGAACGCCTGCTAGCGATCTGTCTGCGGCCTAGACACACAGGGCCTACTCCTGGAGTTATGGTTTGGGGAGAAATTTCGTATGACAGCAGGAGCACTCTCGTGGTTATCCCCCGGACCCTGACTGCAAATTTGTACGTCAGTCTAGTGATACAACCTGCTTTGCTGCCATTCATGAACGGCATTCAAGGGGGTGTTTTCCAACAGGATAACGCTCGCCCTCATACCGTTGTTGTGACCCAACATGCTCTACAGAGTGTCGACATGTTGCCTTGGCCTGCTAGATCACCAGATCTTTCTCCAATCGAGCACGTATGGGAGATCATTGGGCGACAACTCCAGCGTCATCCACAACCAGCATTAACCGTCCCTGCATTGACCGCCCAAGTGCAACAGGCATGGAACCCCATCCCACAAGCTGATATCCGACACCTGTACGACACAATGCATGCACGTTTGCATGCTTGCATGCAAAATTCTGGCGGTTACACCGGTTACTAATGTACCAACATTTCACATTTGAAATGGCTCTTCTCGCCAATGGCTCTACCTGTGATCTTGAAACTTTAATCAATTATATATGTTACCTAGACAAATGCATTGCTGAAATTTCATAATAATACATGTACAATAATACATGTACAATAATTTTTTCTTGGTGTTGGGATTTTTTTTCCATCAGTGTATGTTCTACATTTTGCTCGCAATTTCATCTTTTAAATATTAATAATTTCGTGTTTAACCTTTTTTAAATAGTCTTCATGTGTGTTTCACTTTGTGTTAAACACCTTTAATATTCGTTAGCTTTTTGGAGACTGACCGTTATTTCTTTACGAATTTTACCAGGCAAACATATGCCATTTTAAAATAACTCCTACGCTGTACATTCTGGAATCAGCTACATAATTTTATCCTTATTTTTTTTCTTTGTTAATGCTATTCGTATTTTTTTACACTTCGTTATGAAATCTTAAAAACTCGCCTATTTTTTTGTGGTTGAGTGCTTTACTTGAAAGATTTGACCTATTCTCGAGTCAACCTCCGGGTCTTGACGGTTTTGACAAGGCAACCTTATGCCATTTTAAAGAGCATATTAATCTCTATATTTTAGCATCGGTTTCCTCTTTACAGTTGGGTAAATCACTTTTTACTTGGGTAAATAAATCGTAAAATACTTCCCCTATTTACGTGGCAACCTCTGTTTCTTGACGACTTTGACCAGGCAACCCTATGCCATTTTAAAGAGAATATTAATACCTACAATTTAGCACCGATTTCATCTTTACACTTGTGGGGTTCGAAAATCGTTTAAATTTGACCCCTAGTATCGAGGCAACCTCTGAAACTTGACGATTTTGATGAGGCAACCCTCTGCCATTTTAAAGAGCATATTAATCTCTACATTTTAGCACTTCATCTTCACACTTGTGGGGTTCGAAAATCGTTTAAATTGTGACCAGAAGTGAGGTTGTTTCTCTTAAACTTGACGGCTTTGACCAGGCAACCCTATCTGATTTTCATTGTAACAATGAATTCTATCTATAGAAAAAAAATCAGCTTCATACCTTATCAAGTCAATTTTTTGCAGCCGCCGCTTGGACTATTACATACTTTGATTACTAAAAAATCTACTTACATTGATTACTTATAAAATAGGTGTTTCTTATCAATTGAGGTTACTGAAAAAATTAATTATAATTGAGAGTTCACTATATCCGGGTTTTATAACGAGATTTGACTGTATATGTATTTATATATAGAGAGAGTCGAACCTCGTTAACGTGAATTACTTTTAACATGAACAGCTTCCACAATCCCCGTCAAAGTGACGATTAGTTTAGTTATATGAAGATTAGTAACTGATGTCATGAACTACTAATAACATAAAAAATAATAATAATAATAATATCCCCTTGAGATTCACGTTAACGAAGTTCGACTGTATATATATATATATATATATATATATATACATATATATATATATATCAGTAAAAAAAACCTTAACGGCTTAAAAGTTTGTTACGTCGCTACTTTATGGCTATAAGAATTTGAAATATGAGATTTAAAAACATATCAAATTTTAAGTGACGCTTTGAAATTAGTTTAAATATACATAGATTCTCTTATTTGATCCTTTACTTTTTTCTTTTATTAATATTTATAATGGAAACGTAATATTTTTAACTTCACGATCAGATAGATATATAAAATACACTCACTGATGCTTCTTCATTCGCATTTCAAATTCAAAATAACAGTTTTAAAAGGAATGATATAAAAATCCCAGTGGCACCTCGGTGTTATTTTAGATTTGTTTTTAGATTCCGTTAAAATTACTTTTGTTTTGTGCAATAAAGTATATTTACACATTGAAACAGTGCTTTTAATTTTCAAATATACTGTTAAATATCTATACTTTCACTGAGTTTGTATTATAAATTAAAATTATTTATTTCAATAAATTGCTTTATCTTTTGCATCACCCTATCGAAAACATAGTATCATAGTATCCAACTATATAAATATTTGCGGAAAGAGGTAATGTGACGTAAAAAAAAACATTTACACAAATTTTATTTGCAGTTTTGGATAGCGTGACGCAAAAGATAAATCAATTTATTGAAATGAATAATTTTAATTTATAATGCAAACTCAGTGAAAGTATAATTATTTGACAGTATATTTGAAAATTAAAAGCACTGTTTCAATGTGTAAATGTACTTTATTAAACAAAACAAAAGTAATTTTAATGGAATATAAAATCAAATCTTTTAAAATAACATCGATTCGTCACTGAATTTTTTATATCATTCCTTTTAAAACTGTTATTTTGAATTTGAAATGCGAATGAAAAAGCATCAGTGAGTGTATTTTATATATCTGTCTAATCTTGAAGTAAAATATTACGTTTGTATTATCTTATACTACTAAGTGAGCAATATTTGTGTATATATATATATGTATATTTCACTGTTCTCGGAAACGGTAGCTCGGACAGTCATGTGATTTAACACAAAGGTGCCCTCCGAAGGGTCATTGTGCCCATCGAAGTCAGATTTTCGAATTTCTGATTAGTTTTCTTTTAATTGATAAAAGTATGAAAATAAAACTTTCCATTTCTATAATGACGCAGCATGGATAATTTTAGGAGATATTTCATTGGTTTATTTGATTTTTATTGATTTGAGTGTATTTTATATTGAACTACAGCTACGTTATGAGAAATAACAGGAGATTTTACTGGTTTATTTTATTTCCATTGATTTGAGTGTATTTTACGTTGAACTAGAGCTACGTTGTGAGGAATTACGAAAGATTTGATTAGTTTATTTGATTTTCATTTATTTGAGTGTATTTTACGTTGAACTAGAGCCAGTGGTGTACCTAGCCAAAATGCTGCCAGGGGCGGATGTTTTTCTTTCTTTTTTTTTTTTTTTTTTTTTTTTTTTGCCGCCTCTTAAATGTCTAAAAATACTCTAAAATGATAAAAACTGGATAATGCAGGTATATATATAAGTATTTATACAAATAAAAGACTATGTCTTTTCATTTGTGTATCTGGCCTGTGCAACTATAGTGTATGTAAGCCTCCACACATCGCAGAACACCAAAATTTGGCCATCGGGCATATCGGAGAATAGTGGGTAATGCAACATGAAAAGAAAAAGTATAATCAACTTATATTTAATGAATACAAACCCAACTCTATTTAATGATGTTTATAATTTTATTATTTTATGACCAATATAAATTGCACAAAAATTTGTGATGCAAGCACGTGTCATAAAAATGTTTTATAAAAAATAAAAAACGGCATGTGTATCAGATCTAAATGACACTTTAAACGATTTTAGGTTGTACACAAATTAAAATATAGCTGTAGATTACCAGGAAATTTTTATTAATTTGTAAGCAGTTTTTCTAGTAGCTCTTTTCGCTCACTTTCACTAATAGGGTTCTAAACCGTCTAAACGATAATCACATTTATAATGAGGAATCTCTACACGTACCGGACCAAGCGGGTTTGTCTTAGGATTAAAAAATTATAAAATATTTCAGCATATTTTACAGAAGTTGGTAACGTTTTGCATTTTAAAATGCTCTGATGCATAGTGATGCGATTACAAAAATGGGTTTACGTTTACTTCTTTTGTTTTCAAATGTGCATTAAAAGCAGAGAAAGCTCGTGCCATTTGCATTCAGTGGCATACTTTCCAACCACCTCATTAATCGTTAACGCCCCTTGAAAAAACGCCTCTTTTTTCACACCACTTTATTTTTAGAATAATTCTCTCCAAATGTTGTTACAATTAAATAAGAACAAAATTACTCTAAAAAATGACTGGTGTGAAAAAAAAAAAGGCGACTACCAAAAATTGTACGGATCATAATGAGATGGTTGGCAAGTATGCATTGGATATTTTTCAGCGCTCATTTCTGTTTCATCCTGAAGGATGTTTTGTAGTATTAATAATAATGATGATATTGATAATTATAAAATAAATAAATAAATAAGTAAAATAATAGGTCACGGCAATATTTTCCCTTGGATTAAAAGATAACACGCTAGCTTTTGATGATTTATTCTGGGTGCATATCGGCCAACTTTCAGTATTGTCATACGACGTTTATTTATTTTTTTATTTTATTTTTTTATGAACAGGTATATTATAAATAAAATTTTCTTATATGGGTCGTTCGTTGTAAAAGTGAATTATCTCGATGAAAATTGATTTTGAAATAACGAGGTTTTTTTTTTTTTTAATCCAAAAAATAAGCGTAGGAAGAAAAGTAAAGATTCAGTAAGTGTTATCGATTTTTGATTTTCATACAAATCATAGTTATGAGAATTTATAAATTATGTTAAAAATATCTGAAGCAAGTTAGAAACTTCATTTTTATAATGAAAAATTAGAAGTTTTAGTTTTCTGAGAAAATCATAGAATGTCATTTATGGGAATTTAATGCAATTATTGGATTTTTTTTTCTTTTTTTTTTTTAATGAAAGATGGGATAAAATGTGATACAATTAAGCAAAAATATATATTATTAAAATTATGGATTTACATCACTTTTACAAGGATCCGCCCTTATATAAATGCACCAAATTTGATATGCAATAAGATAATCTTAAAAAATAAAAAATAAAAAAAAAATAAAAAACTGAATATACTGATTTAATATTCTTGTATATCGGTTGATGTGTGGTGCTGTTTTTCCTCAATTTCCATTTTAGTCTATATCTCAGTATCTGTTCATTAAAACTGCACCTAAGTGCAAGCGTAAATTAATTATTTCGAGAAGCCATGCTTATTAAATTATATCCACGTTAACTGGGAGGCTGCGTTGATTTCTATGATAATATATAGATATTTAGTGTGTGTGTGTGGGGGGGGGGGTCATCACGTCATATTAGTTTTTATAACTATGCTATAATGGAGTTTTATAAAATATGTAATTCAATGATGTAGAATGTATTTTACTAATCTTTCTACTTGGATACATCATCCTAAAAAAAAAAATCCATTAATTGTATTGTGATTTTTGAGTCTTCAGTTAATATAAGATAATTTTAAGATGAAAAGTAAATAATTTTCAATCGATTTTTCTTTGTAAATGTAATTTTTAAATATTAGATATATTTTAAGGTATTTGAATATTTGAATCAAAATATTTGAATATTATTATATTTGTTTTTAATTTAATATATTAAAATTTTAAATTTCTACTTAATTAGTAATAATAAAAATAAAAATAAAATCATACCTGAAAGTGTGTTAGACATTAAAAGCACTTCTTTTCCCTTTTGTTTATACATTCCGAATCCGTGAAAGCATGGTAAAATATAGGAAAAAATTAAATCTTTGAAAGAAAGAAAAAAAGAAGTGAAAATAAAATGTGCATATCTCATATTTTGTTTTTCTTTATTTCTTACATTTTCCTTTGCAATTTTTCTTTTCTCTTCCAAAAATCCAATAAAAAGGAAAAGTTTTTGAATACTTCTGCTAAACGGACCGATAGTTACATGGAACTTCAGAGTTTTTCTTTTATTTCTTTATATTAGTTATTTGAAAACTCCTTATTTAAAAAAAAATAATAAAAAATATTTCTAGACGATTCACTGTTTCTCACTTGGATAGCTTTTAAAAAACAATAATTCAACTTTCACAGATGTGATCTTATCGATTAGTTTTCCAGAAACACAAACGTTTTTAAATGCATTTACTTGAGCTATTTTAAAAACAATTTACTGTAAAAATGTGCCTCAAATCTAGAAGGATCCATGCTGAAGATCGTTAAAATATTCCATTTTCTATATAAAAAATATTTCATGACTAATTTTTTGAACAATAAAAAATCGCATTGTAATGGAAAAATAAATCATAACAGGTTTTCCTAATTTTAATTGCTACACATTTCTTTTTTTATTTATTTACTTTTTAAATATGAATTTGTGGTTTATTTTTAAAATATTCATTTAGAAAAATAATTTTTGTGTGCATTATAATTAATCACAAGAACTTGTGAAATGTTAAATGTTGTACTATTTAGGCATATTAATTTTAAGTTTTAATTCATGGACAGATGTAGGATTCACGCCAGTATAGCGACTAACAGACAATCATCTCCAAGCCATCAAGAAATGTCGCCAATACTACCGATATACGTGGCAAGTTTGTGGGCTAAAATAATTTTTATTAAACTGGCACTTCTGTTTTTTATTTCTATTAAAAAAGTACAATAATTGTTTTTATATATTTACAATTTATCGGTAAAATTGCTTTTTAAGGAATTTAGTTTTCTATCTTGCTTTTGCCAGTACTATTTTTATACAGTTATATTTACTTTATTTATTTGTGCAAATGCGATGCAAATTATTAATATTTATCAATAGTTGTGAAGAAAATATGGGCAGTGGAATCTGTAAATGTACGTTTTTAGATCTAGCTTCTCACTTGAATTTCCTTTATGTGTTATGTAAATATTGTTAAAATATCAAGGGTTTAAGTTAATAATTTTATATTTTCAATGTTCTTTGCAGTTGTTAGTAAAATTTTATTATGTTTGGTTGTTTCTTTCACGCTGCATCTATGCCTACATTATTTTCTCATCATGCAGGATAGTACTTAATTATTTCAACCGGATACAATTGTTGCTCCTTTTAATGCATTCCATATGCTTCCCTCACCCTTCATCATAAATGTTTGTATACATTTTGCAAAAAGTGTTTGAAATCGTTTTTTGCAAAATGTATATATTTAAAACAAATTAGTAAAATTAAACGTCTCCTTTTTTTTTTTTTTTTTTCGAAATTAGTATTATTAAAACACGAACAAAGAGTCATTTTATATTTGAAGCATGCTTATAAATAAATGATCAAAATTGAATTAGTTTTTTATTCAAATATAAAGAACTGAAGATAATTTTAGAAACGTTTTTGTTTTATATTTAGCAGTGCATTTTGTAGCTTGCTTCTATGTGTAATTTTTTTGTTTTACTTTACAGCATTTTTTTCAAGCATTCTTACAAAATCAATTAAAATCAATTCATATGTATATATAGACAGATAGATAATATTCAAATGATTATTAATTTTCCAAGTATTATTTTAAATAAAAATAATTACATTATTAATGTACTGGCTATATGAAACTGTTAAAGATCCTTACATAACAGCATTTATTGGATATATTATTAAATTTATACGTAATTTTATATTCAGTCTTTAAAATATTTATACACTAATTTATATTGCTTTAATAATCAATCATCTTTACTCCTCTCTTAAAAAAATTAATAATAACAATAATAATAATAATAATTTTCAAAAATGACAAGTGCAGATGACAAGTTTATTGTTTTCCATGCCATTAATTTTCCATTTAATACATGAAATTCGTATTAGTAAAATTTGAAAAATAATTATAACATTTAATACAAGATCCTTATTTATTTTATAGTTTTGCATAATTCCTTTCATGACTCAGGATTATCAAAAATAAAATAAATACTTTTTTAATTAAATCTTGAATTGCATTTTTCTATTCATTAAGCATTTAATAAATTATATTTATGATGAGTAAAGTATTTTAATTTAAACTAAATAATTTAAAAAAACTATATAATGCATTTTAAATTACATAAAAAACATTTAAATATGATATACTTGCACATGATACACATAATATAAATATAAATAATAAATAACTTTCCAGTTATTTACCTTTAAATAACATTTAATAAAAGACGTGGCGTTAACAGAAAAGTGATTAATTTCATTATAAACATATATATATATATATATATGTGTGTGTGTGTGTGTGTACTCTGAATTACCAAGAATATAAGTGTGATTTTGATGATCTAAACTTGCTCTTCAAATTTAATTTTAAAATGTCTTTTTTAATTTACCTCTAAATAATTGTCAAATGTTGATACACAAATTGATTAATTAAATGCTAATTATCTTTATGAAGTGGAGTTACTGAAAATGTTTAATAAAAATTCATCAATGCATATTTTTTTAATTTATTATTTCATAATGATGAAGTGAAGAAAGTTTAAAGCTAACGTTTACGGGATTACTTTTAAATTAATCATTCATGAAATTATTTTACTGTGATAAATTATAAACTAATAGAATTACCTTAAAAAATTATTGTCAAGTGTTTCATTTTAAAACATATTCATACCATAATTAATATTCATCACATAATTAATATTTGTGATTATGTATTTATTTTCATTTCGTAAGAATTCTTTGAAGCAAATGATGTAATTATATCAAACGGTTACCCTTTTATAATTACAAAAAATCCGTATTAATATTAACCCCATACCTGCCGAGAAAACTTTACAAGATTCGCTTCAAAGTTCTACCGCTTCACTAAACATTATCCGAAGATATTCTTCAAAAAATAGCATTTTCTGAAGAAATTCTTCAAATGTTTTAAAATATGTTGAAAATGTATCTTTTGCTATAAAGTATCTGCAGAAATTTTGAAGACATTATAAAGACATTTTGTAAACTTACTTATGAAGTGGACCAAATGACTTCAGATATTCTGCAGATTTTCTTTATAGAAAACCTTGAGATTATTTTTAGTGGGGCTTTGTCATTGCAATTCTGAAGTGAGTCAGTCTTTCAAAAATACTATCAAAAACCCTTCCAAGGTTATTTTATTGCATTATAAAGCTGTGTCAGTAGTTTTACTGGACGCAGTACATTCAAATGAACGTAATTCGAAAAAAACGTATATATACGCCCGGGGCAGTGAAGGGGTAATTAGCTTAAATTTAGAATAGTTATTAGTATAAAGAAAGACAAATTGAAAGTTCATTATAATTTGGCTATGTTATGATCTATACGAACCATTACACAATCAACTTTCTAAAGATTTAATATGTGAAAAATATAAACTCATTTCCATGCATTATTTAGGCGCCAAAAAGAATATTCTCTATACAATGTAGTCTGTTTATTAAAAAAAAATGCATCATAACCGATATTGTGCTGATTTACATAAGATTACCCAAAAAAGTCTGATATACATTGAAATATAGATTGGCGCGTATTTTAAATTAAATCATGAGAATTTTTTATCAATTTACCTTTTCCACATTTAAAATTATATACGTATACAATACATATATTATTTAAGTTTTCATCGAAGAAGTATAAGGCATAGAAAGTTAAATTAGGTAATGTGTAAGTGTAGGTGAAAGCGCGTATGAGCTATTCCAACCACATGACATTTCTATTTGGTTTGCAGATGAGTAGATTTTCTCAATTTCATATAAATATGAGGTTAACTGTGAAATTTGCAAGTGAAAATGAAGCTCCATTTCTTGCAACTGTATGAATGGCTTATTCGGACGGATGTTAACAGTTACACGGAGATTTTTCACAGAAGTCGAAGTTCATTTCTGGATAAAAAATATATGGGAATACCTTTGCCAGTTATAGTTCAAGAAAATGTGTCGACCATATAAATAAAGTTCATCAATTATAATCGATGCTCTTTTGAAATAAACAGAATGAGCTTAAAATAATGAACCTAAAATTATATCCTCAGCTATACATAAAATTATTCATGAAAAAATACATATGAAAAAGATTAGTCTATCGTCGGATTCCCTATAAATAAACAGAACAGCAAAATGCCTACCGTGGCAGAATCTGTAAATAAATCTTAAAATTACTTAATAATGGCTAAGTAATATTTTTTTCTAAAATAATGACTAATGATGAAACGTACATACCGTTTTTTGGCATTCCAAAATGTCAAGAAAATAAAGTGTGTGTCTTTAAAGAGAACTCCAAAACAACAATGGTGAAAATTCAACGATAAAAAAAAAAAAAAAAAAAAAAAAAAAAAAAAAGTGTATGTTTCTTCAGAAGTACAGACTAATCAAAGCCATCATGCTGGTTATACCTAACTGGTTACAGATAAGTGATTACAGCTGAGTGTATTTCCTAAATTCTTCAAGATGTAAATATAAAAATAGACTTACGTTTCACCGTGATATTGAATCTTTTCTTACGGCAAGATTAATAGTCGACTTTTTTGAACAAAAACCCATCAATGTAACAGAACGTCATTTCTATTCCCCTGATCTTGCTATGTGTGATTCTTGGCTATTTTTAAGTACATTCCGAAGGTAATATTGATGATGATATGCATTTACAAACATATTTTTCATCGATTCCAAGAAAGGGATGTGTAGAAACATTTAATCGATGGAAAATTTGCCTACGAAATGCATTGATGTTGGGGTGAAGTACAATGAACAATCCTAATGAAATATTTTGTCTTTCTAAGCTTGCGAGAAATGTTTATAGTTTTTAACGCATTCAGGGGGTATTTTCATAATTCTTTTATAATGCAAGTTTTTATTTTACAAATTTCACGTTACAATTCGACACTTGAAAAAAAAAATCTGGAGTGACTCCACTCGACTTTCCGAACATTGAGTAACTAACAGCTTTGTAGATAAAATAAAGAAAGAGGAGTTGCTAAACAAACAAAAGACAGAAAACCATAATAGAGTGTTTGAGTATTTTTCTCCATATATCACACTAGGTTTTATTTAACGCTACTGAACTTTGAGCCCATAGATCATAATGATAAAGAATTTTTCGTTGTGTCCCTGTAAAAATCTATAAATTCTAGATTCACCAAAATGCTTATAGTTAGTGCAACAGTGATTTATAATATTCATACAAATTTTCAGCTCAATTGAATAAGGCGTTTAGATGCTATCGCACTTTTAAAAATTTGGTCTCATAGGCCATAATGATAAAGAATTTTTCTTTGTGTCCCTGTAAAAACATTGTAAGTGCTAGATTCACCAAAATATATACAGTTGGTGCAAATGCGACCTATAACATGTGTACAAATTTCTTGCTCAGATTAATATGGCGTTTAGACGCTATCACACTTTTAAAAATTTGGCCCCATAGGCCATAATGATAAAGAATTTTTCTTTGTGTCCCTGTAAAAAAACTATAAGTGCTAGATTCTCCAAAATCTATACAGATTGCGTATCTGTGACCTATAATATGTGTATAAAGATTTTGCTCAATTGAATAAGGCGTTTAGATGCTACCGTACTTTTAAGATTTTGGTCCCATAGGCCATAATGATAAAGAATTTTTCTTTGTGTCCCTGTAAAAAAAACTATAAGTGCTAGATTCACCAAAATCTATAGGGTTCGTACTATGGTGACTTACAATATACGTACCAACTTTCAGCTTATTCGAACAAAGCGTTTAGACGCTAGCGTGTTCACTCACAGACATACACACATACATACACACATACACACATACACACACACATACATACATCATCTCAAAAATAGTGGAAACGGACTCAGGGGACCTCGAAACGTATAGAAACATTAAAATCTCCAATTCGGATTTTTGACATGATTACAATACTTTCCTCACTATAGTGTTCGGAAAGTAAAAAGAAAAAAAAAAAAAAAAAAAAAGAAACAGTTAAGCAGTAGCACATCCCTGCATAGTTATTTGCCTTTTACAGTAAGGTAAATCCTTAATACTTTTTAAAATTGTATGCAAAGTGCAATATTAAGATTATGACACATTTCGCCATACACATAACATTTATTGGTAAGATAATTTGTATGCTATGAAAAAAATACATGAATGTTCTAAAAGAAAATCATTTTTCAAGTACAGTCGAACCTGGTTAATGTGAACACTGTTAGAGTGAGCTATATGAAGACTAGTTACAGACAGCATGAACTACTGATAATATGAACACATTTTTTATCCACCTTGAGATTCACGTTAACGAGGTTCGACTTTATTAAGTACACTTCCGTTGCTTACAATCTCTCTCTGTCCATGTCTCTGTATGTGCGGATGTATATATATATATATATATATATACGAGGGCTGTCCGTAAAGTACCAGGATTTAATTTATAACTAAAAAATATAATGGATGTACATACTTTACTTTAAAGTATCGTCCTTGAGAAGCAACGCACTTAGCCTAACGTTGTTGCCACTCTTGCAAGCAGGATTGGAAGTCGTTCTTTGGAATGGCCAACAGTTTTTCGATCGCTTTTTTTTTTTTTTTTTTTTTGATAGTTGTCACATCCTCAAACCGTCGTCCTTTAAGCGTTTTCTTTAGCTTTGGAAATGCGAAATTTTTTAACCAAACATGGCACCGTTTATATCGCTTAAAGGACGGCGGTTTGAAGATGTGACGACCATCACACAAAAAGCGATCGGACAGCTGTTGGCCATTTCAAAGAACGACTACAAATCCTGCTTCCAAAAGTAGCAACAACGTTGGGCTGAGTGTGTTGCTTCTCAAGGACGATACTTTGAAGGGAATTAAACTGAAGTATGTATATCCATTATGTTTTTTTAGTTATAAATTAAATCCGGATACTTTACGGACAGTCCTCGTATATACATATATATTTGTTGTTGTTTTCTTATCTTTTCTTAGTTTTATTTAATTATTTATTTATTTAATGCTATGAAATTCTACAAAAGTTTCAAAAAAAAAAAAAAAAAAAAAAAAAAAACACTTATTAAAATAAAAATATCTACAGAGTTTATTTAAAACGAATACTAAACTGCGTGAGAGGTTTTCTCTTTAATCTTCTCATACATTTTCCATTGTCCACATTCCTGAAACAAATTGAAAACGCAGGATTATCCATTGTATTTATTTTGGATGGTTTTGCTTTAGAATTCTATGTCGTAATAGTTGCATTTATAGTTATATTTCTTTCAAATAATAATAATACATTTAATATATGTTTTGCTAATATAAAAAATAAAAAGTATGGATGTTTCATGAAACATAAAATGAGTCTTTTGAGAAATATTTTCCATTCCATACAGAAATGTATCTGAAATTTCATAGAAAAATAATTTGAAAATACTAAAATATATTCTATTTATTTATTTATTTTTTTTTTTTTTTCAGATAAAATTCAAGTAGATTTCATTTATCTCTTCTTATTATTATTTCTTTTTTATTCAGTTATATAAATATCCTACAAAAGTTTCCGAAGAAATCATAGTAAACTATTTTGCAATGTTTATTATAAATAGGCCATTAAAAGCAGCATAAATTTATTACCTATCTGTGAGTTAATCGCCGCGCATTACATTTCTTAAACAAAACGGAAACACTGGACCCCCGTTATTAATTCGGATGAATTAAAAAAATGATGTAGCATATAAAATCATATTTCTTTCAAATATTAAGAATGCATTTATTATTTATTTTATTAATATTCAAAAATATTAAGAAATGCGGCATATTTCATCAAACTCATAAAAACAACTGGACAGATAATTTACACTTCAATATCTAAAATTGCTAAATGAAAATCGTTTCTTAATATTATAATTATTTTCATAAATTATTTAAATAAATTAAAACTTATTTGTTTGTTTTCTTCTTGTAATTTTTTGTTTTAGTATATACTATGAAGGTTCCACAAAAGTTTTTTTTTTTTTCTTTTTTTAATAACTTTAGGCATTTCATTGTTTTTAGTTTGATAGTTAAGTTATTTTGATAGTCTATTCTTTTTTATTACGTGCATTTATCGTTAGTTATACATTTTTAAGATAAATTATGAGATGTTTCAAGTTATTACAAATTTTCTGAAACTTTCATACCAGAATTTTTTAATAGTACTTTTTAAACTGGAAAAACTAGACGCTTCGCCGTTTTCTACTTTAACAGTTTAAAAAATGACTGAACAGTAATAGCAGTTGTATTTATATTGCTATAACGTTCAGATAGGATACACGTATTTAATATGAATTTTAATAATATCTATTATTATAAAGATTATAAAAGACTTTATTTATGTTAGATTATGTCATTATACTTAAACTATGTTATTATTGTTTGCTATAACTTAACTTTTCTCTTCTATACTTCTAAAAAATATTAAATATATTAAATTTGATAATAAATACATGTAATCACTATCAGAGGTTAATTTATAATTCCATAGTTCCTTCATACAGGTGTAATGTTCAAGTCACATAATTTAAAAATAAAATAAATAAATTATTTTTATGAACTTTCCATTAACACAATAAAAAAAAAAAATATATTATATTTCTTGTATTTTTCTTTTATGTGTGTGTGTGTCCGTAAATGTACTGGAAATGATTCTAGGTGAATTGTGATAAAAACTAAACGATTTAGGAAATTTGCAACAAACGTAATGTTAAATAGGCTAAATATTTATTACCTAATATACTCAGTTACTGAGAACACTTCTCATTTTTAAAACAAATTGATAGAACTAGTCACTTCTATGCTTTATATTTTTACAGTTCAAAAAAATAATTAATTAAATAAATAAATAAATAAAATAAAATAAATAAATAAATAAAAAGAAACACTAATAGCAGTTGTATTCATGTTTCTATTTCATTCAGGTAGATTGTATGCATTAATAATTAATTTTAATAATATTTATTATTGTCCTTATTATTTCTTATAATAATATGCAGGCACATAAACGACATATATTATGCGATTGTGTTAGTATTGTTTGCTATTTTTTACACATGTTTAATATAAGGAAAAAAAAAAGAATATTAATGTTGTTAAAAATGTATATAAAATTATATTTTAAACAAATTTAAATTTCGTAAATCCTTCATGTATGTGAAATGCAACTAATATAATGCAAATATTAAACACAAATTTTATATCAATTTTAACAAATATTGTTTAACCCTTTCCGGCGCAAGACAATTCGGATCCTTTAAATTACACTGCCACCGGAATTCGTGAACTAAATTAAAGTAAAAGAAATTTTAAATTTTAAGGTTAAAACAACCGGCCTTTTCTGATACGTTAAAAACGTAAGTTTTTTCTAAAAAGTTTCTGGGATGAATTCTTGCAGTTGGAAAGTGAAATTAGGTGGTATAAAATATATCCCACCGCGCATGAAAGGGTTAACACAGTACAATTTATATTCATGATTATTCTTCCTATCCCTTTTTTTTTTTTTTTTTTTCGTTGGATGTTCTGGAATTGTTTCCAGAAAAACTGTGATAAAAACTAAAATATTTAGGACATTTACAACAAGAGAAATGTAAAATCTAAAAATATTAGCACGTATATGTTTATAACACGTATAAAATGATACATTTAATTAAAATTATTAATTAAAATTACAACTTGTCAAAGCCTTTCGCCCTGACCATCAGGGCATCATCAGGACAAAACCATTTTTTTTTTTTTTTTCGTTACGAGTACAGCAACATTTGATTATATATACAAAAAGATTCATAGTACAGTTACAGTTATTATAGATGAAACAGTTGAAACAGATGAAACGGTTGAAAACAGATGATCCATAGATGAAACAGTCTGAAATACTGAATTTAGTCGAGCTTCCCTTCGTTACCATGGAGATACTTGTTCTGAGACGGTTGAGTCTTTCTTGGACTTGAATCAAGTTGAAACTTTATTATGCTTCTATGGAGCAGCTAATATTGTGTATTAAAGGGAACTTGTAGACCTTTATAGGAAATATGGATAAAACTTTTAAATACCGCAACGGTTGAGTCACTTTTATGGAGAATTGTAGAGGAAAACTTGCAATAACTGTAGAAGTTTTTAGATCATTTTCATTAAGGTGAGGCAGAACTAGCGTGTAGATGAAAACCAGGGCAGATAAAGAAAAAAAAACTTTTGCTTTTAACACTCATTGAGATCGACAAACAATTGAAAGGAAATTATATTAGAAATATAGTTTCATTAAAAAATGCCATATTTTAGGAAGAAAGTCAGCATCTTTAGAATTAATTGAATTATATTTAATTGTATTTATAGCTTCGGAGACTATTAATTCTGAACTAATAGGTGGAGAGGATATAATTTCTGCTTAATCCCAAAGAGGTACAGCTGAGTTTTCATAAATAAAACTGACTAAGGCTGAACTCTTTCCTTCCTTGACGTTGCGAATATGTTCTTGAATTCTTTTGGTTAAATTTCTTTTTGTTTACCCGATATAGAAGAACATATCTTGACTAAGTCTTAGTGGTATTTTTTAAACTCCTCCAGTGGCTCTAATTAAATCACGATCGTTTAAACGTAAGTTTTTAATAATTAAAAGAGAGCTTAAAGGAATTAGTAAAATTTACGAAAGTAGAATTTACGAAAAATATAGTGTTTAAAATCAATAAATTCGTTACAGAAAGGAAGAATATTACTAATTTAATTTTAGGGGTTAATGTAGAAGTACTTATTTTTGAAGAATTAAGGTTATTTTTAATTTTATTGATAATTTTGATCATAGTAGTTTTTTTTTTTTTTGCCTGCATCAATGCCGATTTGTGTAATTATGTTTAATTGTTTATTTTCGCTAAATTGAAAAAAAGTATATTTAAGAACCCGAGTAATGTAAGAGTTAAAAAACGAAAATTTATAATTAGTTGGATGGACAGAAGCAGCAGGAATATGGAGGGAATAGGCCATTTTATAAAAATGGCTTTGTCCTGATGATGCCCTGATGGTCAGGGCGAAAGGCCTTGACAAGTTGTAATTTTAATTGATAATTTTAATTAAATGTATCATTTTATACCTGTTGTAAAGGGATTTTTTTTTTTTTGTGGTTTTTCTACAATGACACGTGTGTTTATGATATCTCTATGTGAGATAAGATTTTATATAGAAATGTAAAATACGCTATATATTATCTAGATCATCAGTCGTTCAGACCGCTTTGTTCCTTTCAGGTAAATTGGAAAAACTAGACGCTTCATTATTAATGCTATAATAAAATAAAAATACAAAAACTCAGTAATTGTAACTGTATATACTTTCATTTCATTTAAATAGAATATGTATACTTAATTTCAATTTTACTGATATCTGATTTTATTTTATTTTTTTACATTATTATACAATCAGAAAAAGTTTTTCAATATTTTACCCTCTTTTCCAAACTCTTTTTTTTTTTTTTTTTTTTTTTTTTTTTTTTTAATTATAGTGTCAAAGTTGTTAAAAATGTATATAAAATTCTTTTTTGAACATTAAATTATAATTTCATAGATTCTTCATACATGTAAAATGCAAGTAATTTAATGCAAAAAATAAAAATAAAATTTATTTAATATTTTATAAACTCTCTGTTATTACAATTTACTTTAATGCAAATAATTTCAAATTAAGCAGCAATAAATAAGTTTAAAAAAATAATAAATAATAATACTAAAGATTAATAAATGCTTATATTATTCTTATTTCTTTCAGATTTTTAATCTTTTAACCATTTATTTTTGCTCTTTATAATAATACTTTATGAAAAACAATACATAGTAAGTTCCCAAAATAGTACATATTGAGTAAGTACATAATAAGTTAATGCACATAGTAAGTTAGCAGTATGTTTCATTGCAAGTTAAAGTAGATGAATTTTTATAATTCTTGTACTTTGAGGCACTATTTAAAATGAACGGTGCAGGATTATCCTAATAATGCTACATGCCAAATGTAATTTTATGACATTTATTTCGATTAATGCAAATATGATGATGATATTTTTGAATCAAATGGTTAATGCAACATAATATTTCTGACTTTTTTTCATTTCCTCATAATTAACTTTCGTTACTTCCATTCTTAATTAACTTGATTCATTATCTCATTTCTTCATACTACATAACTGAAAGATTTATTACTAATTATATTTTTCAAATGAAACATATTTAAGAAATGATAATGTAAATCACAGTTCCTAATGATGAGTCTTATATACTTCTGCGGTAAAAATAGCTTTTATCTTTTATTAATGATATAAAACAACATTAATTATTATCTTGTTTTATTTTTACATTTTATAATTTTAGTAATCTTATAAAAGTAAAAAAAAAATAATAATAATAATAATAATATGTTTAACAAAAAGAGAAACTTTTTAAAAGAAGTTTGCAAGTGTTGTGCACATTCATTGAAATTTAATTTAAATTAAATTAATTAATTAATTAATTTTTTTATTTTATTTTTTTCCGCAGAAAGAAATATTCATATTAATGAATATTTTAAAGTATTTTGTATTTTTTGACCATTTTTTTTTTTAACTTCTATTCTTGTTTGTTTGTCAGGTAGAAATCTTGCAATCGAATTTTAACTAATTTCCCTACTGGCTAGACGTTTGAAACATTTACAATAATTCAGAACCCGGCGACAACACAATACTTCGGAGTCCGATTTTCGAATTTTTGATTAGTTTTCTAATAATTAATTGAAATATGAAAATAATAACATCGAAATAGCGTTAACGTAGCCATTAGAATATTACCTGTAATTTAATTGTTGACAAAAAAAATTACGAGTTCATTTTCTTTCGACATAAAAGTAAATACATTTAAACATTTAATTAAACGGGAACATTAAAAAATCTTAAAAAGTTCAATTCTGCATCTCACAAAAATTGACGTCAATATCAGTTTAAAAATTTTATAAACATTGATAAGACCTCTATGATTCATCAGAAATTTTAAAACATGATATATAAAAAGTTTTTATAATCTTATAAATATTTTTTAATTAAAAAGTAAGCATACGATTCAAAATTGCAACATATGTGCAAGAAACAAAAATGTATACATCCAAAATATATTTTAAAAATTATTCATAAAAAAGACACATAATCTCCTTTCTACTGTAGATGACAAGTCAGATTTCTAATCTATAGATTTCCATGAGATAAAACATTTTTTTTTTTTTTCTCACAAAATGTTTCAATCTATAAGAGTTAGGAAATTGCATTATTATAATTTTACAGCAAATGAAAATAAATTGTCATCAGATGTTACAGATAACAAAATTCTAAATTTCATTTACAGACATTTAGCTTATTATAGATATGGATTTTTTCTAATTGCACTTTATTTTATTTTTTTTATTTATTTATTTATTTTTTTTTTTTTTTTTTTACTTTGCAAAACTTTTGGCTTATTCTTAAAAAGTGTTGTGTACATCTGGCCGACTTTATATGTTGAAACTGCTTCTCATCTACGAAAAATCAAAATTTCGAACTGCACAGACACATAAAGTTTCTTTTTTCTGTTCTTTTTTCTTTTTTATGATGTTCTTTTCTGAGAAAAAAAAAATCGTTTTGTATTATTACAATAATAACCGTTCAGTGTATTTATTTTTTCTTTCTCGGAAATCAAATGCTCATCACGATCACAATGATCTTAACAAAATTCAAATTTCCGTGTCGTGGAATTAATCCCGTAACTGCCCTGGTTGTACATATACGTTTTCCGATGTACGATACTTTGTATTATATGTATTATACTACTACCAGTGAAACTACAGACACGGTTTGACAATGCAATAAAATAATCCTGAATGTGATCTTGACGGTGTTTTCCAAAGATTTACTCATTTCAAAATTGAAAAAGAATGCTGACATTTTGAAATGAATCTCGTAAATATTCCTCGGCAGGTAAGGGGTTAATAAGTAACTGGAGAAAACTGTACTCCGGTCAAAACCAGGTAACACTGCGCTGCAAAAAAAGAAAACAAATATTTTCATTTTTGAACCCTGATACCATTTTTCTGATTCTTATGTAAAATGACCTCCTGAATCCGAATATGACTCCCATTTTGCCCAGTCACCCACCGTTTTCTCGGGACACCACCTCCTCCCCCAATTTTTATCACTGTTTGAAATTTTATGGCCATGAATTTGATTTCGAGAATGTTAAAGAATTAATTTAACACTTAAAGACAATATATATATATATATATAATGTTTAATAAATAACATTAATATTAAACATTTAATACTAAACATTTAATAAATAACATTAATAATATTAATAATAACATATGTAATGTTAATTAAATAACTTTAATATGTCTACTCTAGTTAAAAATCTTGCACTTCATATACTATCTGAAGAATTAAACGACACTAATACGAAAAAGTAATCAGTTTGTGAGGTCGAGCTATGGACCGTCACTAAAAGTTGGGACGGTTAAATTACTTCGTCGCCAGTAGCTCGGCGAAGATCTTGGTCGAGATTGTTTTATGTCAGCATTGTGCAGCAGTAAAATAATTAGGATCGCGGTGTTAGATGAGTAGAAGAGATGTTTAAAGGTTTTGATTGAAATGAAATGAAAGGGAGTTGTTGAATGGAGTATAAAAGGAAAGATAGTGAATTGCTAGATATGTATATAGATATAGGATGTGATGTAGTGGAATGGTGATGAAGGAGTAGCTGATTAGTGTGAAGTTAAGAGAAATGTTGATGGTGATAGTTTTAGGCGACTGATGGTAGAGAGGTGTAGTTTTGTGAAGTAAAGAAATAAAAGAGGCTGTCGTGGTCGGGAATCCGCTCGACGCTCTAAAGTGAGGAAAGTGATAAGGAGCCGTGAGCAGTCGTCAAAAGGATCAGCGTGGGTGAGATAAAGCAACTTCCTATTTTTTATCTTGTTTAAAGTTAGTTCCTGAAGTCATTTATTTACTCGAGTTAGCTCAACGCCTCCTTGAAATTGAGAATTAATAAACTGTGTTATTTTGTATTAAAATTTTGTCTCGAACTTTCCTTATTGATTGATTAAGTATTCTAGTTTATATTTAAGTTTTAGTAAAATTTACATTAGAGAATCATGGCCCACTTCGATTCTCTACAAGTTTTAGGGTATTTTGTCAAATTTTACATAAGTTACAATTTTTTTATCCTCAGCATTAAAGTATATGATATGGATACTCATTATTCTTTGTATTCATTTCATTATTTATTACCTATTTTTAATGTGTTCCTTAGTGAAATGAATATTCAGTATTTAATGATTTATTATCAAGTCAGTGTTGTCTCTTTTTTAACATCTTAAATAAAAATGTTCATAAATATCTCAATTGTAACATTATAGACAGAGTACAGGGTGTCCATAAGTGTGTAAGTATTTAAAAAAATTACACATAAAAAAAAAAAAAAAAAAGATCGAAGATATTCGTAGAAATGGTGAATGCAGTTTGTAAAAAAGTTATTCTCCCAAAGTATATTTCTTTTCTTTCTTTCTTTCTTTCTTTTTTTTTTTTCTTTAGTTAAATTTTCTTCAATAGATGACGTTATTTAGAAACAAAACGCATATGTAAATGTAAACGTATATTTATTCATATGGAGGCAAATTTTACAAGCTTATCACATTTATTTTATGTATCCGCCATCCCCACAAATTATAGTTTACAAGTGAATTACAATGCCGCTACCTGCAGTATGTAGCATATCCAATCGGATAAGGGAGATTTCATGACAAATGGTATCCTTCAACTACAAAAAAGAAAACGCGTTGAATTAGACGTTTATGTTCGAGTAAGAAATGGAGAAAATCTGAGGATTAAGTCCTAAAAACCTGCATTTTATAGGACTCTGAATCGCATATTTCTGTCACGTTATCTGTTCAGTGCCGTCTCTCGACAAAATATGTAGCTTTTTTTATTACCAAAAAAAAAAAAAAAATCCCACTTCACGAAAATAACTTTTTCGCAAACTGCGTTCACTACTACTAAATCATTTAATTTTTATGTATTCGCCTGTATATAGTATATATCGATGAAAAACGTTGTCTCGAATCTTGTGGAAAATTATCAAATTTGTGACTCTAATTGCATTTGAAGAAACTGTAAGAAAACACTAGTATTATTTCTTCTAGAAGTAACAGGAAAATTGTCAATGTTGTATATACAGGGTGATCAAATTTAAAAAGTACCCGTTGGTTTTTCTTATTACCCTTAAATATGACGGATGTGGCAACTATTCTAAATTCGAAGTATAATTGTTTGAATCTTATTTAAGCGTGGAAGACAATTTCCAACATTGTTGGACTGTTACAACTTTTTTGTGAGGTAAAACAGAAATACAGACGCAAAATTTTATTTAATCCTATGATAATTTTATTTATGAGAAACAAAATTTAATTCAAATTTTTTACATTATCATTCCTATGTTACATTTACATTATCATTATCATTTCATAGGGTTTTCAAGAGAAGTCCTGCAAACATCGGTGAATTAAAACAGATCGTAACTGAATAAATCTCGTCTATAACACCAACAATGCTGCGAAGTGTGCCAAAAAACTTAATTCGACGTGTTCATACTTGCATTCAAAATGATGGCAAACATTTTCAACATTTTCTGGAAAGAATGATAATGTAAAATGTGAATTAAAATATGTTTTTCAAAAATAAAATTATCATAAGATTAAGTAACACTGTGCGTCTCCATTTCTGTTTTACCTCACAAATAAAGTTGTAACAGTCCAACAGTGTTAGAAATTGTCTGCCACACTTTAAAAAGGTAATAAGAAAAACCAACGGATACTCTTTTAAACTACTCACCCTGTATGTGTGCAAAGTAAATCTTAAGTGTTTGAAAAATCTAAAAAACATAATCAAACTAATTTAAAAACTTAAATTAATTTTAAAGACTTGACCTTATTTAAATGCATGAAATCTTTCTTAACCAACTCAAAGGGTTTAAGTAAATTCTAAAATACATCAACATTGCATTTTTACTTATTTATTTATTTATTTATTTTTGAAATCTGAATCTTTTCTTTAAAAAAAAAATTAAATCAATTACTAATGCTTTTTAAAATGCTCAACAACGCAATTCTATAAGAAAATATTCTATTCTTTACAAATTTTACAAAAATATATATTTTGAATACCATCAAGCATTCATAACTCTAAACAGAATTTTTGTGTAGTATGTGATATGAAAACAGAAATATATCTCAAAGGGAAGTTTTAACTTTACAACAACTCTTACGTTCGCTTTCTCTGACGCTAATTGCTCTTAGATAGGTTTAGAAAGGCAGCATTTTATCTGCCGAGGCTATTAATTAGGTGCGGATGTTTAAAGCTGAAAGGCGATTTCTTAGGAAACTTTGTACTTTCCTTCCCTTGTTAATATAAGTGTAGCGCTTGGGTAAATAATGTCGACTTAACTTTAGTAACTTAGATAAAAATTAAAGTACAAAACAATGTTTTAAGTTATGTTTATAAGAGGATTTTTAAGAGATGTTTTTAGAAAAATGAAAAATAAGATGGGTTTTCTGTTTAATATACTTTTAAATACAATAGATGAACAAGTATTATTTTTAACCCTTTAACGTGCACTCAATGAAACTGAAAAATGCTCAACTAATTTTTAAAATAGCTGTTAGACACATTTCTTATCATAAATATTAAAAAAAATAAAAAATAAAAATTAATTTTTCGAAAAACATTCGGTATAACATGACAACCTGGCAACCTGATTAAATTGAAATCTTAATTATATATATATATATATATATCTGTGCGTGTGTGCATTTGTGTATATGGGTGTATGTGTAAAATGTAAAATATTTTGTTTGTTTGTTTATTGATAACATACACATCAGATTTGTATGCTTGACTCGTAGTCCGCTTGTAAATCTTCGTCAGATAATTACAGATAGCACATGAGAGAATTACAATACGAAGAAATGGAAAAACACCCAGTTCCAGCACAGGAATCGAACGAAGGCGATTAGCAGTGTGGTGACATAACCACTCGGTCACGGAGGGCCCTAAAATATTTTAAAAGTAAAAGCAACCATAAAACAACAATAAAACCAGACAGGCAGTATTAATTAACTCCAAAAAATTAAGACCATTTTCAAGGAGACCTCTCAATACAGTATGGAAAAATACTAAGTATGGAAATATAAGTATGGAAAAATATAAGTATGGAAAAATACACTATACAGACTGGAAAAAACAGTAAGATTATTCAAAAGCTTTTAGAAAAAAAAGTAACTTTTCCCCTTACGTCTTATTAACAGTAAGAATGCTTTTCACTGTAGCTTGAATTGCCAAATGAAAGATTATTTAAGTACAAAGGAAAAAGTAATAAAATTACACAATTATATATACGAATGTAAAAACCTGTAAAAAGCTTGTTAAAAACACTAATGAAAAACGACAAAAATACAGAAATACAAATCACGAAGACACTTAAAAAGAAAAACATTTAAGATATTTTAACAGTTACGGATATCGGGAATAATATTGTAAGTACATCCACTTGATTTCGCGATTTCGGACACAATGTGAAACTCATATTGAAAACTATCGCAATTGTTTCCCTTTTTTTTTTTTTTTTTAATCCTAGGAATTTGCAAATATAAAATATTTTTCAAAACTTAAATACCTATACATGATAAACAATTAGTTAAACTTATTATCTTAAAATCCAAATCTATTTTTTTATCATAAAGACTAAAAATCCAAGATCCCTTTACTAACTTAATTTTTAAATTGACCTTCACTACTGTTTAAATATTGCTCATTTTATTAATTTTTGATTTTTTAAACTTTCATATTTTTCGTCATATATATATATATATATATATATATATATATATGTATATTCGACGGCATTCGTCTATATATATACATAGATAGATAGTCGAACTCTGTTATAGTGGAAGTGAGAGTCTTCGAACTTCGTAGAAGTTCACTATATCCGGAGGTTCACTATAATTTATTTACTTACTTTGATTACTAAAAAATCTACTTACACTGATTAATAATAAAATAAGTGTTTGTGATCAATTGAGATAACTGAACATATTCATTATAACCGAGAGATCACTATATCTGGATTTTACAGCAAGATTTGACTGTATTTATATATATATATATATATATATATATATATATATATATGAGTATGTGTCGCAAATTGTAAAGAAAAAAAAAATATTCGAACCAATTGCTTCAAGTAAAAATGATAGCATGCTAATTCATGAATTAAAAAAAAGGGGAGGGGGGATGGCTAGAAGTTAGTAAATTATTAAGGAAACAACTACGCACTCGCACCTACACTGTTAAAATGTCGACGGAAAATTACTGTTAATAATTTATCACTTCGTATGTAAATTACAGAGAACGATAAAACATGTTAAAAAAAATATTTTATATA
Organism: Salticus scenicus; assembly: GCA_963930645.1. Taxonomy (NCBI): domain Eukaryota; kingdom Metazoa; phylum Arthropoda; class Arachnida; order Araneae; family Salticidae; genus Salticus; species Salticus scenicus. Next base: position 207,608,370 of record OZ005659.1, on the reverse strand, counting down.
TGCGTTTTAGTGACTAGTGGTAATTTAATTAGTCATTAGCGAGAATATATTTGTGGCTTACAATGCATTTTCTGGAATAGAAACATTAATTTTTAATCTTTATTGAGAGATTAAATAATAAATACAATAATAATAATGATAATAATGATAATAATAATAAAGATAAAAAAACAGAATAAGATTTGAGAAACCCGTTTATTTACTAAGAATTATTGTAAATTTACCAAGACTCTAGATAAACATTCAGTAAATTTGCAGAATTTGTTCTTGCATTGATACTAAGATACTTAAAGTGACTTCTAAATCAGGTTTACTATGAAACATCGTTTGCCAAATTTTAGACTAGTGTTACTATTTTCGGAATACAGAAGAATCAATAGTTTAAAGATCAATTAAAACAAGGGAAAAGAAGAAAAGTTGTTGCATGAAAAATTTAAATATTTGCTTTCAGTGCAAACATAATACGTATTTACGAACTAATTGACTAAAATATGCAATTTTTATTGAATATGTATAATAGTTTATAAGTAAAGTGTACATATGAAATGTTATTGAAAATATTGTGTGTATAGCTCAATGTGTAATACGTTTAAAGGAAAAATACATATTTTAGAACAAAAGTCCATTCATCCTTCCATATATATATATATATATATATATACAGGCTAAAAAAAAAAATAGAAATTCTAATATAAAAATATTGGGTCTAATATTTTAGTTTTATATAGTTTTTAGTGATCCTTTTTTATTTAATGGTATCATACTTGCGAACTTAAACCCGAAAGATTTTAATCCCGCCCCGTTTCGCCTACTTTTCAAACCAGTATTACTATTTTTGTTATGTTTTTTTCTTCTTGTCTAACCGTAAATATATTTGAAAAGAGAATTATTCTAAAAATAAAATTAAGTAGTGTACAAAAGGGGAGGGAACTAAAAATCTTCCGGGTTAGGTTTGCAAGTATAGTTTGGACGTACGCTTGTGAAAATTATGTATATGAATTCTCTCTCTCTCTCTATCTATCTCTCTCTCTCTCTCTCTCTCTATGTGTGTGTGTGTGTGTGTGTGTGTGTGTGTGCGTTCTGAATATCTATTTAAAGACCTACTCAAAGTTCAACGCTGCTTTTATAAACAAATCATAAATACTTAGCCTCCCATTTCATTTAACATTTATACACTTTTCTTACAAATATTACTATGGCTGCATGTACAAATTAACAATATAATGTTTTGTTCACCTAGCGATTAAATTTTCCTAGATAACAATAATACAACTTTTACTTGCTTTTTATTCACACTGCTACGTTACGTGCAAAATCTTAAAATTCTCCGAGTTTACTGTTAATGTATTAAATTCTTCTTTTTATGAAAAGAGTGCGCATCATCATTTTTTATTCACTTATGCTCTACATGCACCAATATTTTTATCGTATGCAACTATAAATGTCTTGAATTTACTACGCAATATAGTCAATTACATTTATATATATATATATATATATAAATGATTATCCTTTTTATAAATATATCTATTAAAAAATCATATTAGTTAATCATATTAACATAATTGTTTAAGACCAATAACAAATTAGTAATTAATACACATATATATATATATATGTACATGAAAGTACACAAAGTGAGAGGTTGAGACGACAGAACGTCTCCACAGTTAGTGTGAAATTAATCTGGATCCAGCAAAGTATAAAGTTGGGACGGTTAAAATCGCTTCGACGCCAGTGACTCGGCAAAGTTGAGGCAGTGTTGCCAGATTTGGGGACTTTTTTATTCAACCCCCGCCGCTAAATTTTAATTGTAACGGTTGCCTAAGCACTTCGAAAGATAAACGTCTATTATGTATAGCAAATATCACTTCTCAAAATTATTGGTGAGAGTTGAATAAAAAAGTCCCCAAATCTGGCAACACTGAGTTGAGGTCGGATGTCGGCATGGTGCTGCAACGAAAGAATTATGTTCTGAGAGTTAGATGACTGTAAAGTGATTTTAAAAGTATTGATTGAAATGAAGGGAAAGGAGGTTAGTAAGAAAAAGTATAAGATGGAGATGGTTTTAGTAGATTAGTGTGGATGGTGGTGTATATTATAGTAGATTGTGGTGTAGATTGTGAAGAATCTTATTTTGGCGAGTACTGAGGTGTGAAGTAGTGGAGATTTAGTTGTGTGAAGATTAAGTAGTGATGAGTATTGGTACAAGTATCTACTAGCATTCGTAAAAGTAAAGTTGGTTCAGCAGGGAATCCTTTGATCCACAGTGAAGTCGCAGTAGCGGAGTTAAAGAGTGCATCCGTCTCTACACCTTCGACTGTAGCTGGGGTGAGATATTTAAAATTATCTAATCTAATTTCTAGTACATATATTTTGATAAAGTAATTAAATTCGCTGACTGAACTATCTCAAGTGCCAGACCGCCCTCCCATTAATCTGTTCAAATAAAACCCTTATTTATTGTTATATTGAAGTCTCGTGCTCTCTTTACTTATCCATTTAGTTATCTAAGCAATTAATTAAGATGGAGTTTGCATCAACGCAAACCTCACAAAAGTATGTATGTAGGTTACAGATTCTTTTTTTTTTTTTTTTTTTTTTTTTTTTATGTATAAATATATTAAAACAGCGAAATGGAGTTCAAATATTGGAAAAATTAAATTCTTACAAAGAAAACGTAAAATGAAAATGGCCGTATCTCATATTTTATTTCTGTTTATTTCTTATATTTTTACCCTTTCAATTATTACTTTTTTTCTCTCTTCCAAAAATTCAATAAAAAGGAAAAGTTTTGAATACTTCTGCCAAAAGTACTGATAAATACATGAAACTTCTATTTTTTTTTCTTCCTTTTAGTTGTTTGAAAACTCCTTATTTCTAAAAACAAATTAAAAAAAAAAAAAAATCTAAACGGTTCACGGTTTTCACTTGGATTGCTTTTAAAAAACAACAATTCAGCATTCACAGATGTGATCTTATTGATTTGTTTTAAGGAAAAACAAATACTTTTAAGTGCATTTATTTCTGCTATATTTAAAATATTTTATTGTTAAAAAGAATGCTTAAAATGTAGGATATTTCATGCTAAATTTCCTTGAAAATTGTATTTTCTAATTAAACAAATGATGCATTTCTTGTTTTTTAATTACTGAGAAATTATATTATATTGATTCAGAAAACCACAACTGATTTTACTAATTTTAATTTATAAATTTGTAAGGTATGTGATGTATGGAGTTGGGAGAATGATGGTCGGCCCTATGTATTGGTAGTTTTGGTGATAGTGTCGAGTTCAGTTAGAAGTATTGTGTTAGAAAAGCAAAAATCACTAGTCAGATTACTGCTGGTGATTTCGGTGATAGTGTCGAGATGAGTTAGAATTACTACACAGGCGTATCGTGAATGACGTTTTGGGTATGTTCCATACGGATGGTTAGAAACAGCTTGTTTAATGAAAAGCTCATTCTTCTGATTGACTGTTGAAATGTCGTCATACCTACGTTGTTTTTTAAAATAAGTGAATTAACCAATATGATGATTGAATATCTTTTATAATGTACTATTTCTAATTGCTCGAGTGGAGCATACCCAAACCGTCATTCACGATACGCCACTGAAGTACTAAATTAGGAAAGTGAAGGTCTTTAGTTGGATCCAGAGAGATTATTTTACTCAAATATCAGGTTGAACATAGAAGTGTCGATATGAGTTAAAAGAGGATTGGTGTAAATGTTACTAGCTATTTGGAATTAGTTTGTCAAGTTATGAATAGGTTTAAGAGTTGTAAAAGTGGAGGTCAGTTGAATATAAGTAATTCTAGGATGAATATTTGAGTTAAAATGAAGTGAATCGTTTGAATAGTTATTTACTATAAATTGACTTCCGAATTAAGTAAAGTGTGCCCTTTACGATTAATACTTTGAAAGTGGGATTAAAGATTTCCAAGTAAGAGTATTCAAGTTGATGGTCATATAGAACTCATGTGATGAGAGAATTTTAAATAGTTTTACTTAGTAGTCGCATTGTTATTCAATTAAGTTAATTTGAGTAGTTACAATCGGTAACAAAAGTGTCCGAACACTAACAAAAATTCCTATATAAAAAAAGTACACCTAATGCAGTTTTGTTAAATAAATGCTTGTCGAATCCTGTTCTTAGTCAGTCTAAAAACAAGATCCGACAAGGATTTTTTGAACAAAACAGTATTAACTCTACTATTTTTACATAGAAATTTTTGCTAGTGTTCGGACACTTTTGTTACCGACTGTACGTGCCCCCTTAGTGCCTCCTTTTCCCTTACAAGAAAAAAAAGATTAAGTTTTAACGTTGAGCACTTTTTGGATTCCCATCACACACCTTTGATCATACAAGAAAACAATTAACAGGTTGAGGCCGAAAATCAATCTCAACAAACTCATTAGTATAACTCTCTATTATCATTAGACTTTTTTTATTAAAAATATTATTAAATGCAATAAGAGTGTAGACTTTTATTACATGTAAATTTTATTGCATTTTAAAGAGCTAATCTGGACATAAAATTTTAAACACACAGAATAATATTTTTTTAGCACAGACTAATGCAATTATATAAATTAGGATGCTGTTGACATTACCAAACTTCATTATATTTCTTCTTTATCGTTTTAAATGACAGCTCCACTTCTCTGTTAACATGCACAAAAATTTAATCATCATATCTTCTCACAATAAAAATTGCACGTATGGAATTTTATACAACAAATCCTAGAGTATAGCAGTTATCTACAAAGTTGAAAAAAAATAATAAGTATATGAAGCCCCAGATTTAACCAATATATGTGAAAAAAAATAATAAGTCTCTCTCTCTCTCTCTCTAACTTTTTATTATTTATTTATTTATTTATTTATTTTGTAATGTCCGTTAGTGCATATACATGCTATAGAAACTGAAATAACTAATTCTAAAAATCTAGATGATGACTTAGTATAAACTCATTGTTTAATAAGTCATTGTAACATCTTCTTTTAAATTATTACTTCTCACTGAAATTAATATTAAATAATAATAATTAATTGACGTTAAATAATAATAATAATAATGATAATAACAACATAGAATCGCGGTAATCTGAAAAGGTAGGGATCGACACATTTTTGATTAACCAATATCCTGTAGAAATATTCGGGAAGCAATTATTTCGTGTAAAGAGAAACACTCGAAGTTGAATCGTTATGGCGTAAAGTCATTAATGGAACCTTGGCGAAAAGTATAGCCAAAAGTTATATATATATATATATATATATATTTTTTTTTTTTTTTTTTTTTAGATGTTCACACTGATGAATCTATATATATACGGGGATTCTGACCTAAATCCTAAAGTGTTTTTCGGAAATGATCGAATTGCATCCGAAAGTAATATCCGGTGTTAAACTCGAAGTCTGGTTTTGAATACAAACCAGGTGCTGACAAATGAGACCTTACTGATGGAAAATCAGTTAAATCAGTCAATAAAGAAGATAAAGTTGATGAACAAGAGCGTAAAATGGCAGAAAACGTCAGTATTTTACATACTACAGCTGTAGGCTTATCCAAAAAGATGAGATAAAATATTTAGGTATAATTAAGATTAAGATGATGACAGGCATTTGGTATGCTCTCTTTTTTAAAAGGTAAGTGTGACAAGGCTGTTTTGAAACAATCTCAAAACGTGAAATATAATTAGATGCCAATTTTCTATCTTGTGCACCTATTTAATGCTGAATTTGCAAGTAGTAGTCTATGTTCGCCGCATAAATTTAACTGCTGTTCTATCAGATAGCTCTCCACACACATAAAAATTAATCAGGTATATCAACGCAACATTTACGGACATTATTCGCAGTATTTTCTTGTAAATATGATAAATTTAAAGAAAATACACACAAAAAGTCTTACGTCAACGAAATAATAATATGCAAGAGTAGGAAGAGATGGCGTAGTCTGGGGGGAGGGGGGGACGCAAAATGTTACCAAACGCCTAGTGCTCTCTGTTATAGGTTGCTTTCATAAAATTTATCAATCAAAACTGTGTTTCTATTATTTTGTTACATGGTATAGAATTATAAACAGTAATAAGTATCTTTTGGCCAGTCGCATGTAAAAGGAAGAAGTAATATAGTTATTACTTGTGTGCAGCCAATATAATTCAAAATTTCTAAAGGGAATTTCCAAAAATTGGAAAATGAAAGAAAATGTTTACAAACATGTACTTTTTTAGGAACCTAAAATATAAAGTCAACACTCAATGAAAATATAGGAATAGATAATTCGTTAATATTTGTATTTTAGTGTTGATGCAGATTTTAATAAATAACTAGAATATTTTGCCAGCAAATTTTGTTTATTTTATTTAATTCTGGGTGATTTGTTTTATGTTTATGTCATATACTTTGATATATCATGCATTACATTTTCAATTTAATGATGAAGCACGTTAATGTTTGCGTCATTCATAATTACATACTTTATTATATAAATATAATTTAAATATTATCTTTAATAGCATTTAAATGTCAAACTATAAAAGGGAGTATCCTTATAATTTTTTTAAAAACTGGAATGAAGCATTATGGTGGGGGCAATTTTCGTATAATTATCATAAGATAATGGGGATTCTATTGCATTTCATGATAATATTATAGTTTTTAATTATTCATAAACTTCTAAATTATATATATATATTTGTAATTAAACTTTAATTGAAACAAAACATGTACTAAAATAGTAGTTCTTTATTTTTTTTTAACACATTACAATGTGAAGAAAAAATGTCATTCACAAGTAAAATATCGTGTTAATAATATATTCATAGCAATTATCCAAAAAAGTTATTAAACGTTAAAATTGTCATTATTATTTTTTTATCATATATTTTATTCCACTCGCAATTATTTGATTTAGCTATTTATATAACGATTTAAATACAAGCTAAGGATTTGAATTTCGCAGACATTGTGAAAAAAAAACATTGATTTTTTTTTTTTTTTTTTTTTTCTTTTTCTAAATCTTAATTTTACTTAAAATAATTTTGCTTTCTTTTCAACACATGAAATTCATAGAGTAAACTTAATAAATAATATATATTATTTAGCATGAGATATTTAATAAATTTGAGGTTTGGCATAATTCAATAAATTAATTCATCTTTTTATTTAACACTTATCATAACTACTAAGTTGTGGACACCACAAAACTTTTTTCTAAATTTTCCTATACAAATTCATAGGAACATTTTTTTTTTTTTTTTTTTTTTTTTTTTTTTGTGAATTAATTGTTATTTTTAAAAACTATCCTCCATGATGATTGCACAAAAAATGTCCGAGGATTCCATATTAACATTATTAAGATGATGGGATGACAGCACCACTTTTATTGAGTAATTGATCCAAAATGTAATCATCACTATTTTAAGCCAAGGTTCAACAAAATACTAGATTTGTTAAATTTCGTTTATTGCTTCTTGAAATACAGCACCCACAAAATATGTAATATACACACACATAGACGGTAGACATACAGTCAATTTCTAAAAAATGGTCAAATCGTTTTCAAGACATCTCTAAACGTGTAAATCAATCAAAAACTAGAGTTCGAAAATTTCACCAATCCAATACTTTCTTATTATATAAATATAGATGAAAGTAAAAAGCAAAATAAACCCCACTGTGGTTAAATTTTACTTTCATATTCATAAAATGATTAAGAAAACCTATTTAAGATGTTTTTGTTACAATGTGTAAAATTAAAACAATACTAAAAAGAGTGCTATACTTTTAACTAACATGGAAAACTTCCTGATGTGATATGCTTAAATATAATTTATGCAATGTGTTTTTAAATAAATAAATAAATAAGTACTTTTCAGTAGTTTATTTATAAATAGCGTTTTATAAATTAAGAGATGATAATAGAAAATATTGAATTTTATTTTAAATGATAATACTTTTTAAACATTTTTAATATGATTGATTAACAAGAATATCAGAGTTATTGACACATAAAATTGTTCTTCGAATTAAATTTTAAACGTCATTTTTCATTTAATTCCAAATAAATCTTAATTAATCGTCAAGTGTTCATACACAAATTGATTAATTACACTTTGATAATCTTTATAAAATGGAGTAAATGAAATTTTTAAATAAAAATACTGTAAGTTATAAAGAATTTTTTATTATTAAGATTTTATAAAGATGAATAGAAGAGACATTAAAGCTAGGTTTAATGTGATTATAATTCAATTAAATGGTTATTTAATAAATTTTGCCATGCAAGAATACACAATAATAGAATTTTTATAACAGTATTAGTGTCGGACATTTCATTTTAATGATTATTAATAGCGTGCATATAAGAATATTTAACAAAATTTTCGTAAAAATGTTTTTAAGTGAACATAGTTACTATACCAGGTAATACGTTTCTTTTTAATTACAAAAAATGTGTATGGAAATAAATAGTTCAGACGTAGAACTTAATTTTTGTGGGGAAAAAAAGGAAAAATATTTTAAAAAGTACAACATTTTCGATACATTACTCTCCATAACTGCCAACAATACAATATTTTTGATACCGTTATTTTTTATTAAAAAATTCGCCTTATTTAATCATGGAAATCTAATACAAAAATTTATCAAAAATTTCTGTTAAAAAAAAAAAAAAAAAAAAAAAGGCATCCAAAATATTGGTCACATGGCAGCTATGACAGTCTATGTATATATTAGCCTATACTTTAGAGACTACTTTCATAAATTTATATATAGAAAAAAAATAATGAAATTTACATGAAATATTCAGCCATCCAAAAACATATTCTGGATATGATTTAGTATAAATGACGGTTTAACACTTTTTTCAGTTGTATTACGGCTTTTTTTGTCAAATGATTTTGATATATATATATAGGGTAGGTGTTCCAGTGATTGACATGCTCCAGTAATTGACATCTATCCAAAAATAATTCATTAATAAGAAAAATAATAAAATTATGTATTTTACATATAAGAATTTTAACATTTTATGTCAGGCACTGGAGCATAGGGTGCTAATAACTGGTAAAATGAATAAATACCAATGTCAAACACTCGAACATAGGGGGACAATTACTGATAAAATGAAAAATTGGCAGTGTCAATTACTGGAACATTGAGTGGGTGTCACACAAAAATTCATTAAAAAAAATAAGAATAATAATAATTGTTATCAATTGTATATACTTTAACATTATCAATTGTATATACTTTAACATGTGGTTTTGGATGTCTTTCATGCCATATGTACTAACTTAAGATTTCTAAAAATATTTTCTGATGACTAGAACATTAAAAACATCAGAGATTGCTCTAAAAGTGCCAATCACTGGTACACTTACCCTATATATATTATTTTTAAAAAATTAAAAAGAGGTGTTTTCAAATAGTAGGATGCATTGACGGTTAAATGACGCAATGGTGAAGTATATTTGTAAAGTGTTTTGTAAAACATGCGGACCACATTCCATTTAAATATTGTTTATATAAAAAAAAAAAAAAAAAAAAAAAATATTGATAATCTGAACTTCTACTAAACACAATAAATGGAATTATCTTGTCTTTCCAACACTGAGCGAAATTATTATACATTTTAAAATATTCAAACTCTCTTTATATGTTTCTTTTAATATAAATTATTACTTTACTGTAAGGTTTTGATTTTTTTTATTTAATTATTTGTATAATTAATGTACAGGGTGATTATAATTAAAGTTACGATTTCAAAACGCTATAATTTTAAAACTATCCTTCAGAGCGATTTGGTATTTTACCAGAGTAACCATGAGGCAATAAAATTTTGTTTGGCAAAAGAAAAAAAATATGTTCCAAAATGTGCCGTTAATTATCCGTAAAGTTTTTGTTTCACGAAGCTCCTCTTTTCCTCTTTTCACTATGACTGTTTACGTTATAAACGCGTGTTCTTGTCTTTTTGCTTAAGCAAAAACTGTAGTAGACGCTTGAAGTCTATTGTTTCCAGCTATTCCATTGGGTTTCTAACAACAATTCTGTGTTTAATAAGCCCATTTAAGTATTTCCCCTGATATTACCCTGACAGCGCCATCTATAGGAACATATTGGAACTACTCTTTTCTTCCCCTAAGCAAAATTTAATTGCCTCGCGATTGCTCTGGTAAAATATCAAATCGCTCTGATGGGTAGTTTTAAAATTATAGCGTTTGAAATCGTACCTTTAATTATAATCACCCTGTATGTATATTGTTCAGTATCATTAAGGAATGAATGTTTGACATCTGAAACTCAAAATATTCTTGTTAAAATGTAATAAAATGTTAATAAATTTTACATGTTATTGAGTTGTCCGGAAAGTTTGTCGTGTCGTATAGTGTGGGTTATTTTCAATCAGTGTTTTGATCTGATCTTCATCGGTGGCAAAGGGACAACCCGGACGTTCTTGCTCTTGAAGGTTGAAATCAACAACTTTAAACCTAGTAAAACCACTTCCGCACAGTTTTTTCAGCTGCAACATCTTCTCCATAAACAGCGCTTTTTTGTTTGTCGCTTGAGAGGCATTTTTGCCACTCCGGTAAAAAAAAAAAAAAAAAAAAAAAAAGCTTTAAATACCTACAATGCACATTCTCTGCCTCCATATTTAAAGCCATATAAAACTGATAATAATTAACATACCTTAAATATTTTTTTTTCTTCTAAACATGCCTGAAGTACCAAATTTTAGAATATGTACGCATGCCATTTGTTTTCAATCATTCTCATACATGCAGACTTGTCCTCATGCGACCTAACGAAAATTGGCACGAATTTTCCGGATGACCCAATAAAAATTGAATTATTAACAGAACGTTTTACAAATTAACTTTCTCGGAAGATGACATATACAAAGTTAAAACAATAAAATTAAAAGTTATATTTTCCCTCTAAAAATTTATCCATTAAAATAAATATAGTTTTGCATGAAATAAAATGTGACAATAGCGCAAGATAATAGTTAAAGTTATATTAAATACGCGATATAGTTATTACGGGAAATACAGTAAAACAAACAGAAAAAAAAAATAATCATTAAAATTTTATGATTTTGTTCTAAATAAATAAATATATATATATATATATATATATATATTAATATTATCTCGAAATACGTCAATTTGATTAAAAATAAATAAATAAATATACTTCAAAATTATTAAGATATTATAATAATTTAAATTTAATATTAAGTTTGAATAATTCATTAAACAATAGAATGTTATCTACTTGTTATCATCTTTTTAGAATTAAAGAAAAATGGTTTTCAATAGAAATGGTAATGTCAAATCAATTAATAATAATATTATTAATAACAATAATAATTTATAATTAAAGAATCCCAAGTATTCATATTTCTAGATTATGTAACGGTATTTAGTTCATAATGCAGTATAAGAGGAAAATAACTCCTTTTTACTTTTTCTTATCCATATATATATATATATATATATATATATATATATATATGGTAGCGACAATATTGTTTCTTAGTCTAATTTTTAAATTGAGTTTTTCCCATATTTACACGTTTTGAAGTCACCTGAATCCAAAATGTACGTTTTTAGCGGTTGGTCTGTGTATCTGTGTACCTGTGAGTGCGACGTTTATTAGCATATCTCAAGAACAAATAGTAGCAAGAAGACACACAGGGTTGCTGCCCGAAACTTTCATTGAGATATAGAAAATGGTTCGTGTACAGTGACATTTAAAAGAATTCAAATACATTATGTCTATGGGGAAACATCTAGTAAGGGCAGTGTAACTTCTATAGCCTGCCAAACAAAACGATATGAACATTTTTTTCTGTATGCAAAACGCATGTTTTGTGCAGATTATAGTATGAAAATCTTACATTATTCGTTTACAGAGATATACAAAATATTAGGATATATTGGGGCTATAATTGGAATTTACTGTATTTTTAAATCATTTTAAATTAGATTTTTTTTTTTTTAATGTAAAACTAAATTTAAATATACAATATTATTTACAGTGCAAATTGTTTATAGGCTTTATACTGGGCTACTCTAAATTGAACTAAATGTTCTTTTCTGTTGAATGTAATTGATAAAAGTGTCTTACTACATTTTACTTTGTCGACTGTTTAAGAAGCAAAATAAATTTTTCAGGCCCATATTATAAACAAGTATATTTTTGAAGTTCTGTTTTCAATTCTGTTTCTTTGTATAATATCATGTTTTGAGATACCCTGATTACTAATGTCCCGTTTTTAGAAGTTAATCTGTATGTATATCTGTTATTAGCATATCTTAAAAAAATAAAATAATTACAGGAAATTCAAAATTGGTATTTTTAAGTTTGTATTATGGTGTCCTTTTAAATTTTGATGAAGATTGGTAAGTTTAAAGGCAAATTAATGGCAACATTAATAAAAAAGCACCACAAAACTGGCGTTGTAAAAATACTACTTACAAACTTTGAATAAACACCATAAAATGCAAAAAACTCGCAACAATTGTTTCATCAGGCAAACTGCCTTCATTTTTAATGGCACATATTATTCCCAAAATGATGGTATTGTCATGGGTAGTCCTCTCTCTCCTTTATGAGACATTTATATGCACTATTTTGAAGAAAAACTCTTCGGTGTATATAAATTACCTCACTGGTTTAGGTATGTGGATGACACTTTCGTTCTTGTCTCCCCTGATGTCGATTTGTCCAATTTACTTTCTTTGGTCAATTCGATTGACCCATGCATTCAATTCCCTTTTGAGGCTGAACAGGATTGCTCTTTGCCTTTCCTTGACGTTCTTGTGAATAAATAAAAGGATTGTTTCTCAACTACTGTTTTTTGAAAACCATTCTCAGTCTCTCTGTCGCCGCATGCTCTCTCTAACCACGCCCCTCAACAAAAAATGTCTGCTTTTTACACTTATGTTTATTGTGCCTTACACATTTGTTCTGATGCGTCTAATCTTTCGAAAGAAATTAATTATTTAAAATCTCTTGCTCTCTCTCGTGGCTATAACCCATCTATTATCGATAAAGCTCTATATAAATATAAGAATCCTAATCGTTCTGCTCCCAAATTAAACGATCATAGTCTCATCCCAGTAGTTTTACCTTTTTATTCTTCACTCTCTTTTAAAATCTCTAAAATTCTTTCACCGTTTGGTTTCAAAGTCCTTTAGAAACCCGTCAATAAAATTAAATTATCTTGTCTTAAGGATCCCATTCCCACCGAAAACCGTTCTGGAATTTATTCAATTCCGTGTTCGTCCTGCAACTTAGGTTATATTGGTCAAACTAGGAGGCGTTTGGAATACAGAATAAATGAGCACCGTCGGAATGTTCGTAATGAAGAGATTACCAAGTCTTCTATTGCTTCCCACTGTTGGTCTCAAGGTCATCGGTTTGATTTTTCCAAAACTAACATAATTTCATCTCCTGCCTATTCCTCCCATTTGGATATTCATGAAGCATTTTACATATTTAAAAATTCGAAAAATCTTGTTAATGATATTTCTTCCACTCCATTCTTCTCTGATGCTTGGAAATTACTCACGTAACTTAGTTTTTCGTTTAATTTTTGATGTCCTTAGATTGTTATATGTTCAATTCCACTCATTTATTTATTTTCTTGTATTTCTTGTACAATTCTCCAGTAGTTATATTTCATTTCTACTTTATGAAGTTTTTCTTTTCATTTAAATGATTTTGTGCGTTGCCGCTTTGACTGCAGCACTCGTGCTTACTTTATTCGCCTGATGAAGGGTCGTGTGTTTTTTCGACCCGAAACAATTGTTGCGAGTTTTTTGCATTTTATGGTGTTTATTCAAAGTTTGTAAGTAGTAATGGCAACATTTACTTTTTTTTACTTTTAGACAAATATGGGCGCTGTAATTCAACAGGGTTTGTAACACAGAATTTTATGTCGAATAAAACAGTTATTTAACCTAGTTTAGATTATATTTAACGTACATTGAACTTTATTAACTTAACTTATTGTTTTTAAGAATTAATATGCAATCTATCTTTACAGTATTGACATGATGAGTAAGTGGAATTCGTGTGAGCGACACACCAGATTATTCGCTTTCTTTTACCTATATAATAGATTTTTTGTTATACTTACAGATTTTTAAGGTTACCTTAATGCGAAAAACACGTTTTTAGCGATTGGTCTCTGTGAGCGTGTCTGTTTGTGTGTCTGTCATGAGCATATCGCAAGAACAAACAACAACAAGAAGTTCAAACTCGGTATCATAGAGGAATGCTACTCTAAACTTTTCGTTGAGATCAAGGAAATGGTTTATGTACAGGGGCACCCAAGAGAATTCAAATACATTACGTGTGTGGGTGAAATTGCAGGTGTATAGAGTTTAAACATCTATAGGCTGCACAAAACTAAATAAAAGGAATATATATATATATATATATATATATATATATTATATGTGTTAAAGCAAGTTTTATGTAGAATATGGTATGGAAATCGTTTACTGTTTGTTTTCAGGGCTACACAAAAGAACTAGATTATAGTGCGAGAGTACTTGAAAATTGATGGAAGTCTATTTTATGTTGTGCTGTGTGTCATTAATATAGGATTATATTAATGATAGAATGTGTGAGTACATAATTTTAAAAGATACACAAGGCTGCTGATAATAAAGCGAAAACGTTCATTTTTATTGAATTAGTGGAAGTGTTTTATTAAAATATTTTGCCATGTCCAGGAAAACTGTTCAAAAATTTAAATAAATTCCTCTTACCCATGAATTACCCATGAAGCATTTTTTTTTAGCTAAATATTTATCACTTTTTATTTATTTATTTATTTACACGTTTTTAGGTTTCATGAATACCAATGTCAACGTTTAACGTTTTGTCCTTGTCTCAGTCTCTTATCAGAGTAACTTACAAAACAAATAATATCAAGAAATTTAAATTTTGTATTTTGATGTTATAATAACTTTAAGTAACATTAGTAAGTTTCAAGGAATAATGCAGGTGAAAGGTATTTAAGTAATTTTACACGAACTTTTAAATTTAATAACGGATTTGAATTCTATATAAATATTGGTATAATAATCAAAAGGTGCTTTAAGGAAAAGCTAGCCCCGCCCAAATACACAATCCTTTATCAAATAAAGCTGTTCTTAAGCCTAATTTAAATTGTTTTTAATGTTGTTTATATAGCGGTACTCGTTATCGCATCCATTATTCCAATCTGTATTTATTGCATTGGATTTCAAGATAAAAGAAAGTCATGTAAGTGTCATGACAGATTATTCTTCCTTATAAAGCTACTTGTAATTTAAATAGTAGTCTAACTTAATATGCAGAAAATTTTATGCATAAAGATTATCAAAATTACCTAAAAGTAAAATTAGATCCATAATTAATTTAGGTAACTTAAAGCAACAATATTCGATTATCCAATATTCATTTTCATCAATATATATTTTTACTTTCTCTTACCCATGTATACGATAGAGAGAGTTTTGTTTTGGGGTCAAAATTTCGAAATTGAGTTTTTGTTACAGTTACGTGTTTTATGGTGCCCTGAATCAGAAAAGAACGTTTTCAGCGGTTGGTCTGTTGTGTGTGTCTGTGTGTGTGTTTATGTGCGTCTGTTATCAGTATATTCCACGAGCAAATAATTTCAAACTCTGTAATCTTAAGTCTGTATCATATAGAAATGTTACACTAAACAATTTGTTGAGCTCAAGCAAATGGTTCCTATACAAGGACACCCAACAGAATTCATGTACATTATATTTAAAACGGAAACTTTAGATAAGTAGAGTTTCAATCTGTAGTTTGCAATAAACCGAATGAAACGAATGTATATTTTTTATGTGCGTAGAAACATGTTACATGTAGAACTTGGTATAAAAATCAATCACCGTTAGTTTACACGGCTACACAAAAGAACTAGGATATAATGGGACAATACTTAAAATTTGATTGAAATATACTTACGATTGTACCACGTGTTATTAAATATAGGATTATATTTTTGTGAACCCTGTGGTGTGTAAATAAATTTCAGAAGATATACAGAACTGTCAAAAATAAGTGAACATTCTTTTTATTAAATGTAATTGATGAAAATGCTTTACTATTATATTATACCATGTTCAGGAAAACGTATCAAGATTTGAAAATTATTCCTCATATCCATGCGGTAAATAAAGCATTTTTTAAGCTAAATTTTCATCGTTTGTTTTATTATTATTATTATTATTATTATTTACACGTTTTGATGTTCTTTTAATACGGAAGTCAAGTTTTTAATGCTTGATCTTTGCCTCTGTCTCATATCAAAGTAACATAAAAACAAATAATTTCAGGCAATTCAAAGGTTATATTTTGAAATTAAAATAAGTTTGCTATTTGAAAAGTTTCTTTAAAACTTATAAGTTGCATGGAATTCTTCGTGTGAATTTTGTCTGAATAATTTTAAACTAACTTTTTAAATTAATAACAGTGTTGAGTACTATATAAATGCACGTACAGCAATTAAAAAAAAAAAAAAAAAAAAAAAGTTGAAGGCGTTAGTAGCTCCCCTCACACAGAATTACTTCTGAAATATAGCTGTTCTGAAAACTCATTTTAATTGTCTTTAATGTAGGTTTATATAACAATACGCATTTACCTTGCCCATTAATCTCCAAGTTGTATTTATAGTATTGAATTTCGGTGTAAGAGACAGTCGTGTGAGTGCCAAATCAGATTATTTAATTCATATTACAGTAACCTAGTGTCTAATAAGTTATTTTAATATAGCATGGAATTATATATAATATAATCAATACATTCCGAATATTTTGACTTGTGATTATGAAATTTGCTTCAGTTACGAACATATGTTGCAACTTTTATCCAGTTTTAAAATTTGTTTAATTGAAATGATATAAATAAATATCAATTTCCTTTTCATTTATACAATATAATAATAATAATAATAATAATAATAATAATGAAACATATATTTAGGCAAAATATTTCTTGTACTATCTTTTATATTATCATACGGAATCGGAATAAATAACATTTAGAAAAATTTAAAAATCTCTGTCTTATAACATACTTTATATTATTACAGCTAATTCTATCACAAATAAGATTTTATTTATATAAGTTGAGAAGGGAATTGCCTCTCCAAAGAAAGTTTTATCTTTGTAACATTTCTCAAGTTGCCTTTCTCCTACACTAATTACTGTTAGATAGTTCTGAGTGGAGAGCATTTTATCAGCCAAGGCTATTAATTAGGTGAAGACGTTTAAAGCTAAAAGGCTATTTGTTTGAAAACTTAGTAATTCTAAACCTTTGTTAATAAGTGGGTAGCACTTGTGTAAATATGCTAGATAAACTTTCGGAAATTAGAGTAGAACAGAAAGTACACTACAGTGCTTGGCATTATAATTACCTATTTCTTTTAGAAAAAAAATAAAAATAAATAAAACTTAAGGATTTAACAAAAAAATCTCTTTTACAGAATATGTCTATTCGTGTGTGTGTTTGTGTGTATTATAGTAGATAGTGAAATAAATTATTATGAATAAGATAAAATATTATATTATAAATTGTACGCGTTAAGAATGTTAAGTTCTCGTCACATTTCGTAATCTATATAATACATTATTATCATATGCTATATATATATATATATATATATATATATATATATACATAAGATAAATTTTAAATATAAGAACGGGCTCTATATTTACGATGGGCGGGAGGATTTCAATTTGCCTCATTCTACTGACTATTCAAGTTTGTCCAAGTATGTATTTATTTATATTCTTGTATTATTTATGCGTACTTGGGGCGTTATTGTTGCGTACTTGGGGGTTCGTGTGTTGTCCGAAAATGAAAGGCAAAACTTACAAAAATTCAATAATTTATTCACAGAAAGTTCCAGAAAAATACAGGTCAATAAACCAAGTATACGCTTCAATTCAACCAGTAAACACAGCTTAAACAACAGCTGTCAATAGTAAATCCACAGTACAAACTGTATAGCAATAACACTTAAAGCAAGTCTCTTCCAAAGAGGCTCAAAACAATGCAAGCATTAGCGAAGCTGGTTGAGAACTGAACTGACTGACTAGCCTTGGCGAAGAAAACAGGCTTATATACCCCTGTACAAAAGTGTGGAACGTTCCAGAAATCTCCCTATCTCATCAGTCAATGGGATTAGAGCTTCCATATTTTGTATATCCCCAATAAGGATTTTCTCGCCAAGGTCGCCTAACAAATCGGCAAATTTGGCGCCAAATCCATTGCCTGCCTTATTGGGGCTTTTTAATGCGTTTTTAAGGGAAAATAAGGCTAGTTCAACGCTAAAACGACTAGAAATGCACAAAATTAGCACTTTATCAACTTACTAAGCCTCTTTGAAAGAATTTATACATAAGTAAACACAATTATTTACAATTTTGTAACAATATTCTTGTATTTTATTTCGATGTATATACTTTTGTACTTTATTTATAAATTTAATTGCTTTTTATGCTTTGTATTAATGAAATTCGTTTGCTGTATGGTCTTGCTTCCATCTGTGAGACGTTGGGGGCTAGAAACATGTTTTTAACTAAAAAGCCAACGTTCTGACCTCTTTAGTCAGAAACGTCTCATATTTCATTACTTACATGGGGGAACTCCCCTGATGGAGGCCCACATGTGTTTTGGGATTAATTTTCATTTAACCTTGGTTATTTTGCTTATATATATACAAAGTGAAAAGTATACAATTTATTTAAGTTTGACTTATCTAACACTCTAACACAGTGCGGTTATATAATTAAACTGGAGGTGTTTAGAAGCAAGTGTCCTTATCCGACGGACGGGCCTTAAGATCGGACGAGCTTAAACGTGGTACCGAGACGGATCTGACTTTACGTTGTACGGCCTCTTCTTAAAGAGATGCCGGGTACTCTTTTCGGGTACTCACATCTATCCATAGCTATTTCTTAATAAAATTATAGTCTGCCAGATTTAGTTTGAAAGAATTTCATTTGGGCCTTAGAAAAATCCGCTGATATTTTTTACCAACGACCAAACTCAGATCAGCTAAGATTTTAAGCTAAAAAATACCTAATCTGGGTTCAGCCAGTTGGGAAGACAATTTGGGTTCTTCTTTTTAGCTCCGAAATTAATCTCGGTTATATCACTTTTTGATCCGATGATATTTACTAGTCACATGACCACACCCACTCTTAAAATAAAACCAACCAACCTTGAAAAAAAAAAAAAAAAAAAAAAAAAAAAAAATTTTTTTTTTTTTTTTTTTTCAAGGTTGGTTGGTTTATTTCAAGAGTGGTCATGTGACTTTAAAACTTAACACACTTCCTACATATATCCACTTTTGAAGTTTATAATTTTAAATTTTTACAATATGGGCTCTCTAAGTCTTTCAGATTTCACCTGTTCAGTAAGCCGATTCTATTAAGGTCTCTTGGATGGCGCAATATTAACATTTAAAATGATGCCATAGACTGGGCCGCTACTTTTAAGCTTTTCATTTGTCGCTTTGTCATTGTATCTCGTAAATATTATTTTTACAATATGGGCTGCTACTGCTAAGCATGGCCCAGAGTTCAATGGTTACGTTTATGGCCCTTTAAATTTTGCCTGCTAAGCGATGCCCTGTTTTCAATTGGCATGTCAAAGGTCTTCGTTTAACATGGCACCTGTTTCAGATACAGGACTCAGTTTTATCATGACCTCTTGCATAGCTGATCCACGTTTAACCAGTCAAAATTGAAAGGCTACTATGGCTTAGATAAATTTTAAAGGGTCAGTTCAAACATCTAATTGCTACGATTTGTTATAGTTTTAATTTTTATGAAGGCCTCTTGGATGGCCAAGCGATCCACATGATCAAAATTAACAGGTTTCATTTAGAATGAGGCTTTGAAACTTAGCCTTTGAATAAAAACATGATAGGATTAAATTGAAAAGTTAATCTTGATAAATGAAAAGTGATGAACGAGGAAACAAATATATATCAACCAACCAACCAACCTTTAAAAAAAAATTTTTTTTTTTTTTTTTTTTTTTTTTTTTTTTTAAGGTTGGTTGGTTGATTTTAATGTGACTTAGATGGACTTTTATAAAGTATTATCATGTGTCACTTTCTAATTAATCTGATAAAATTTACAAGTTATTTTTTTACAAATCCAATATTGGTAGCATTTTGATTTAAAAAAAGTGGGTCAAACGAGGCTTCCATTGTAAAGATAAGTCATACTGACAAATCTAAACATGAGGAAGCCCCGTTTGACCCAATTTTTTTATTGTTCTAATAAATTTTACAAGTTATTTTTTTTTCAATACCAATATTGGTAGCATTTTGATTTAAAAAAAATGGGTCAAACGAGGCTTCCATCGTAAAGATAAGTCATAATGACAAATCTAAACATGAGGAAGCCTCGTTTGACCCAAATTTTTTAAATTTTACATATTTTTATAGTTACATAAAATCTGGCAGTTCAAATCCTGGCACTTTGAACTGAGTCTCCAGCGGTTCCATCGTATACTGTATAGTTGATGGCGTCATAAGATCATCCATCAACGAGTCTAGCGTATCCGCTGGCATGGATAAAGGCGTGCATAGAATATTATCAAGCTCATTCAGTTCAGTTTGTACCTCTGAGCTTTCAATAGTAGGCCATCCATAAAAATATTCTGGATTTTCAATGGGATCAGGATTTTCAATGGGGCATATCTCAGGATTTTCAATGGGTTCACGATCTTCAACGGGTTCTGGACATATCTCAGGATTTTCAATGGGGCATATCTCAGGACTTTCAATGGATTCAGGATCTTCAACGGGCTCTGGACATATCTCAGGATTTTCAATGGGGCATATCTCAGGACTTTCAATGGATTCAGGATCTTCAACGGGCTCTGGACATATCTCAGGACTTTCAATGGGCGCTGGACGTTTAAAAACTGGCTCAGGTGCAACGGGTAGTGGGCATTTAAACACTGGCTCTGGTTCTGGCTCTGTATTTGTGGCCGCCTCCTTGAAAGATGGCTTATGTTTCTTGGCACTCTTGGGAATTGTTTCAGCCTTCCGTTTTACCGATTTAATTCTCAGGTCAAGTCCAGGTAGATCTGGTCCGTAGGGGCGTACGAAGTTATTGTCGGGGCGATCTTTCAAGTTTTTCCAGTCTTTAAAAGTCAGAGACTTGTATTGGGCTGCAAAGTTTGTTGTTACAATTATTGTTCTTCTGTCCACAGGAAAATAGATCTCTGGCTCTGGTTCTTGAGATGACTCTTGGGATGATTCAGGAAAATAGATCTCTGGCTCTTGGGATGGCTCTGAGATTGGAGATGTTGGCTTATCAAAATATTTAGAAGTTATTCTGGCGACTTCAGTACTCATTTCCACGGGGGAGTCGTCTTCATCATCTATATGCTGTATCATGGGCGTTGGTACGGATACGTCGTACATACCATCTATTTTTGTTATGCGTTCTACCAAAGGATTTTTGGTTTCGAAGCCCAACTCTAAATTCTCTGGCACAATGTCCAAACTGAAAAAGTTTTTTTGAGTTGTAAACAGAATGTATGTGGTCCCAGCAGGCACCTTGTAACTGGAGTCGGCAATCAATATGAAACGGTCGTAGTAATGGAGCTTGTCGCCAGCAAAGTATCTGTTGTCCGGTTTTACTCGTGTCTCGCCAGGACGCCTCACAAAGAACAGGAATGGCACGTTCAAAGTCTGTATGATATGGGCGCATCCTTGTCCGACGGTTCGCTGACCAAACGTAAAATAGGACTTTACAAGAAACTGATTGTTGGGGCACTTGAAACCAATTCTCACGTCGGCGTTGGTTCTGTTGGCTTCGCTGGGGGGTCTTTTATATCGGTTCATCAGAGTGCTCCATTTAATCTCCTGAGGTCTCAGCGGATAGTTTGTCTTGGCCTCTCTGCCTATGGCTGGGATTGTATTCGTTACCTTGTCCGTCAGAGTACGTTTTTTGAATTCAATCTTCAAATCGGACGTCATGTATAGACAGAATACACAAATCTTGCCTTCACCGATCATGGTTTGGAAGTGTGGATACTCTTCCAATTTTTTAACGGTAGGCGAAAGGTTTTTGGGAAACAGTTCGATAACCCCAAAACGGTTTCGTAGCGAGTTTACCGCTTTAAGCTTCTTCAGAGAGCATTGATTTTTATACATATTGGTAGTTCAAAGCTCCGAAGAGAGAATGGCTATTCGATCAAATGCCAGAGCTTATATAGTCAATCTGAAGACAGGATGCAGGATATTGCATAAGTCGGTTTCTACGAAAACAGGATAAGATAAGGCTTATTATAGAATTATTGTCGCTGGACGCGGAAACAGGATATTGCATAAGTCAGTTTCTACGAAAACAGGATGAGATAAGGCTATTTATAGATGTCGCTAAACGCGGAAACAGGATATTGTATAACTCATTTGCTATGAAACAGGATGCTGAACAGGATGCAGTAAAGATTTTTATAGACGCAGATAAGCATTGCTGGACAATGATAGTGTATACACTTTAACATGATATATATAGGTTAGCTAGAGTCAATCAATCAATCAACCAACCTTGAAAAAAAAAAAAAAAAAAAAAAAAAAAAATTTTTTTTTTTTTTTTTTTTTTTTTTTTTTTTCAAGGTTGATTGATTGGTTGATTGACTCTAGCTAACCTATATATATCATGTTAAAGTGTCTGGCCGATTTCTATAATTTTTTCAAGATACTATTTTTTTTTTGGATTTTTCACCAAAATTTTTCAAAGTTTATCATTTCAATTTTATAGTTTTTGATTTGAAAATAATATTGTTTTGCCAAACTGTTTTAAGTTGGATAAAAATATATATCTCCAAGACTTCAGTTATAAAAATATCCATTCAAATTCTTAAGTCAAAAATCTTAAGTCAAAATCTTAAACGCATCCAATATTGGCAATATAATTGTTACAAAAAAAAAGGGTCGAACGAAGTGTCAAAGACAGTAATCTGCCATGAGACACTTCGTTCGACCCGATTTTTTTATAAATCGTTTGGGCTTAAACCCAACAGTAATTTTTCCTGACCTCTGTTTGTATGAAGCTGTAACATTTGCCATCTCTCAGATCGACGTCCGACTTGAGAACGACTATGCCCTGCCGTCTTCGAATTCTAGGATCTTCAAAGCCAGCAGTTTTTAACTTAGGCCGTACCACGAAATCTATCTTCGGTGGAGGCTTCCAGGCACGATAAGTTGTTACTTTGGACTCTGGAGATTCCGGTAGCGGGCTTAATAGCGTTGGTACTTTAAAATACATCATCTCTGACATGGGTATTGAAATTAGAACTGGATCAGGTGTGGAAATGAGAGCTGGGGCTGGTTTAAGTGCTGGTTTTTGAATGAGAACTGGATCAGGCTTAGGTGCCGGTTTGGGAATGAGAACTGGATCTGGTTTAAGTACTGGTGCTGGTTTTTGAATGATAGCTGGAGCTGGCTTAGGTGTGGGAATGATAGCTGGAGCTGGCTTAGGTGTAGGAATGATAGCTGGAGCCGGTTTAGGTGTGGGAATGATAGCTGGAGCTGGCTTAGGTTTGGGAATGATAGCTGGAGCTGGCATATTCATAGAACGATCATAATTACATATCAGCTCACAAGAGACGCGAGGGGTGTTCAATACTTGCCAATTTGGTATTACGACATAGTCGCAATCAACTCGTTCATCCGTCAGAGAGTCAAAGGAAAGAGTGGCCATTTCAAAAAGCAGAGGGTCAGAATGAATAAGCTGAGGCGAGAGGCCGGTATTTATACTCTGGCGAGCGGATGCATGACATCTGATAAGGCTTGACCAGATGACCTTTTAGATTATCGCTTAGAGAGGATGTCCTGTTGCTATCGGCGAGGGTTACATAATATCCTGCCTTTGAAACAACCGTTGCTGGCAAAGATTGAGATAGACTGATGAAGTGGCACGTCAGCGATACTATATATAGAGAATGTAATCAACCAACCAACCAATCTTGGAAAAAAAAAAAAAAAAAAAAAAAAATTTTTTTTTTTTTTTTTTTTTTCAGGTGCCACGCCCACCCTTGAAGCTTGTCTATATATACTATGGCTAACATGACTACACGCTCATTGTGTCTCGACATCTGCCAGCAACGGTCGTCTAGTCACTATGTCTCGTAATAGGTTTTCAGCAAGATTGATGGAGAGTTAGATTTTTCTATAAAAGCCTATGATCTATTCTGATATCATGAAAACCTGCAATATCTTGTAATTTGTCAGACAAAAGTCTTGTTTTCAAAGCCAATATTGTATAAATTACGCTATTTCATCCTATTTTAAAGGAAGTGGGTCAGGAGCGAGTTTATGCATGACCGTACAGTAGAAGAAATAAATTCCACTCCCACCCACCCTAATAGATATACTATATATATACTATATATATAGACTGCAGCGCCATCTACAATGATTGGCTAAAGAAATATAGCTTTAGCAACCAACTGTGAAATATAGCTTTAGCAGCCAACTTAGAAATATAACTGTAGCAGCCAACTTAGAAATATCTTTAGAAATATAACTTTAGAAATATAACTTTAGAAATATAACTTTAGAAACCAACCAACCAACCTTGAAAAAAAAAAAAAATATATATTTTTTTTTTTTTTTTTTTTTTTTCAGTTGGTTGGTTGATTAGTTGATTTATATTTAGTATAAATAGCGGCTCCGTACTCAAGCTACATTCATTCTGTCCTCATTGAAATAGCTTATTAGATATTTTTTAGTCTGATACGTTCTGTTTCTAATCTATTTACGATGGCCCTTATCAAGTACCACGAGATCACAAGCCAAATTTATTCGGGCATACCTTTAATAGCTACCGAAAAATTGGATGGCTCTAATATCGGTATTGGCTACGTGAAGAATACGTTCAGGATACAATCTAGAAACGTTGTGCTAGATGAAAAGACACGCCTTTTTAACTTGAACGCAATCTTGGAACCGCTGTCGGAAAAGGTACGGCTTATCAAAGACATTTTACATGACAATTTTATCATTTATGGAGAAGTATTCGGAAGCCACATGAAGAGAATAACCTATCGTGATTTTGAATCCGAAGCCGTATTCGGTAGCAATACTGTCTTTTTTCGAGCCTTCGACATCTACCAACTGGATTCAGATACGTTTATGAAGTATAGCGACGCCGTGAACATTTTCCAGCGAGTGAAGCTACCCCACGTACCCATCTTAGATTTAGATTACCAAACGATAGGGGATCTGTACGAAAAAGTTGAAACGTATCCCAGCGCTTATGCAGAGTGTCCGCTAGAAGGATTCGTCATGAAGGCCGACGCTGAAGAATCTCCACGCTCTAGGAACATTTTTAAGGTTAAGCGTAAGCAGTTCAACGAACAAGCTCTCAATAAGTACAAGATCAAAAATTATGTAAATTATAATAGATACCTATCTGCGTACTCCAAAATCGGCGAAGACTTTGAAAAAATCAAAGAAGAAATGGTGAGCGATTCGCTAAAAGATATAATTTCAGTCTATGAAAAGGACGAGGGCTGCAGCTATGACTTGGACTCGATTCGTACAGAGATTGAAAACGAGGCGGATAAGCTTATAAAGAAGTTTTCTAGAACTAAATAAACAACTAACTTGAAAAAAAAAAAAAAAAAAAAAAATTTTTTTTTTTTTTTTTTTTTTTTTACATGCCACGCCCACTCATGGATATTCTATATAAATAGTGGTTCCGTACTCAAGCTACCATCATTCTGTCCATTCTAGTTGCCATTGAAAGATCATAGCGCAATCATGTATCTGAAAATTTGTTTTGATACCAAGCCTGCACTCATCGCCGCTACTGTTGGTAGAGATGTTTATTTCATAGCCGTCGATGTTGGCAAATATCTAGGCTACGCGTCACCTTACAACTTTGCACATCGATATTCCAACAAGGATCTGGCTAATCTATATCCCAATGCACAACGCTTGAACATGAGTTCCAGGCGCGTGTTTGATTTCAACGATATGCTGCACGTACTTGTGAAGACGCACCGAATGCCTATCGAGGAGATCTGCCGTATCCAGAAACTGTGGACCGATGGCCGGGTAACCTCTACGTATCCCAACATTATACCGTTCAGCAGAAGGATGGCCTTTGAAATCACAGTTCGAAACGAAGGCGAGATGAATTTACAAGATTGGCTTAAAGGGTATTACGAATACTCGAGGGCAGTCTGCGAACAACATACGAATATCTACGCACCCCCGTCGGTAGAATCCAGGTATGGGGATACTGAAGAAGAGAAACCTAGCAACTTTTCCATGCGTGTGCGAGCTGAAGGTATATGGTCTGTCAAATCGGGCGACATGCTTCAAGAATTGACTGCTACGGTTAAGAGAAAGTTTGAGGAAATAGAGAAAGACTATGTAGTTGATGAAAAAGACAGAGCGTATGAGTTGACCGTCAAGCTGGCTCGTAGAGAGAGAGTTTAATTATGTTAAACTACCAACTGTGAAAAAGAATCTTTGAGTCAATCAACCAATCAACCAACCTTTGAAAAAAAAAAATATATATATATATATATTTTTTTTTTCAAGGTTGGTTGATTGATTGATTGACTCTAGCTAGCCTATATATATCATGCTAAAGTAACAGTTTATCTAAATTTGCTGATGTGCCACCACCTCTGTCAAAATTTTCAATTTTTTTTAAATTTGAAAAAAAAACGACTGAATTAAATTGCTTATTTTACTATGTATATGTAATAAGAATCACGATTCCACGATTAGTTTTCAAAAATATTTTTATTTTAAGATTACGTTTCTAAAGTTGGCCAAATTTGCAAAATTTTCAATTTTTTTTTAAATTTGAAAAAAATGACTGAATTAAATTGCTTATTTTACTATGTATATGTAATAAGAATCACGATTCCACGATTAGTTTTCAAAAATATTTTTATTTTAAGATTACGTTTCTAAAGTTGGCCAAATTTGCAAAATTTTCAATTTTTTTTAAATTTGAAAAAAAAATGACTGAAAAGTAATTAAATTGCTTATTTTACTATGTATATGTAATAAGAATCACGATTCCACGATTAGTTTTCAAAAATATTTTTATTTTAAGATTACGTTTCTAAAGTTGGTCGAATTTGCAATAGTCCAATCTGAAGACAGGATATTGCATAAGTCAGTTTCTACGAAAACAGGATGAGATAAGGCTTATTATAGATGAAACAGGATATTGCCAATCTAAAGACAGGATGCAGGATATTGCCAATCTGAAGACAGGATGCAGGATATTGCATAAGTCAGTTTCTACGAGAACAGGATGAGATAAGGCTTATTATAGATGTCGCGGAAACAGGATATTGTATAACTCATTTGCTATGAAAACAGGATGCAGTAAAGATTTTTATAGACGCTGAAACAGATAAGCATTGCTGGACAATGATAATGTATATACTTTAGCATGATATATATATAGGTTAGCTAGAGTCAATCAATCAATCAACCAACCTAAAAAAAAAAAAAAAAAAAAATTTTTTTTTTTTTTTTTTTCAAGGTTGGTTGATTGATTGATTGACTCTAGCTAGCCTATATATATCATGCTAAAGTAACAGTTTATCTAAATTTGCTGATGTGCCACCACCTCTGTCAAAATTTTCAATTTTTTTTAAATTTGAAAAAAAAACGACTGAAAAGTAATTAAATTGCTTATTTTACTATGTATATGTAATAAGAATCACGATTCCACGATTAGTTTTCAAAAATATTTTTATTTTAAGATCACGTTTCTAAAGTTGGCCAAATTTGCAAAATTTTCAATTTTTTTTAAATTTGAAAAAAACGACTGAAAAGTAATTAAATTGCTTATTTTACTATGTATATGTAATAAGAATCACGATTCCACGATTAGTTTTCAAAAATATTTTTATTTTAAGATCACGTTTCTAAAGTTGGTCAAATTTACAAAATTTTCAATTTTTTTTAAATTTGAAAAAAAACGACTGAAAAGTAATTAAATTGCTTATTTTACTATGTATATGTAATAAGAATCACGATTCCACGATTAGTTTTCAAAAATATTTTTATTTTAAGATTACGTTTCTAAAGTTGGTCAAATTTGCAAAATTTTCAATTTTTTTTTAAATTTGAAAAAATACTTAATTCAATTATAGACCCATCCATATATTTTTCAGTCTTAATAATATTTTCATACATGTAATTGTAAAGTCTCAACTTAAACGTCTTAATTATTTTTTTATGCTGATAACCTCTTCAATACTAGCTTAATAGATTTTTTTTATAAATACTTAAATTAAGCCCCTCAAAGTCTTAAATTAAACCCGTCCAATGTTGGCACTATATCTATCGCAAAAAAATGGGTCGAACGAGGTGTCAAAGACAGAAATTCTGCCATGAGACACCTCGTTCGACCCATTTTTTTACTCTCATTTTAAAGATTAACACAAGCTCTCTATGGGTTGCTCATTAGATGACCTCCTGATGGTCATCTTCAACGGTCCGGTCATTTGAGATTTGTATAATTCATAATCCTCATATTCAAGCTCAAAAAATTTCCTCACCTGTAGTTGGTATGTGGCAAGGAAGTCTTCGAACTTGGTATGGGACCTTTCTACAAATCGAACACCTATGGCTTTCTCGAAGCTAAGCTTCATGTTAGCCTGGTATTTCACCATGGCCGAACCGTCGAACATTTCATCAAACTCCTGTTCGCCCATGAACCCTTTCAAATGATGTTTGGCTTCGCTAATGGAGAAGATTCTCGTCTTAGCGAGCCATTTAGGTAAATCGATTTTAGGGTCCATTACGTCTCGGACGGTGAGGCCTGCATATTTTTCGGCAAAATGAAGATTTAGAGGGTGCCTCGAATAAATAGCCAGGTCCTCAGCCCGGACAAACAGGGTGCCATCAGTGGCCATTAAGCATTTAAAGGCAACGCCATAAGCATAATTTTTTACATGGAAAAACATGACTGACAGAGAGCTAATGAATCTAAGCAGCTAGTAGAGAGATCGACTAGCAATTGAAGAGCTCTCGCTGGACACTCGTATATATACCCGGTCTTATCAATAGGATCTGATAGTAATTTTATACGTTATCAAGAGGAAAGGCTTGCATAATATCCTGTCAATACTTCTGGAAAAATCTTTTTATAGAGATCTGATTGTAACCGGGCATCCTGAGGAAAGGCTTACATAATATCCTGTCAACACTTCTCGAAAAATCTTTTTATAGAGATCTGATTGTAATTTTAATCGAAGCCGCTTATCAAGCATCCTGAGGAAAGGCTTGCATAATATCCTGTCTCTCGAAAGTCTTTTTATAGAGATCAGATCATAATAACTGGCTTGGCTACACTTAGCCTTTAAAAATTTTAAATTTTGCATATAAATTTTAAATGAAAAATTTAAAATTTTAAATTCAGATCCCTTAAATTTAGCTATCGATATTTTACCAAGTTTCATATTTATCTTATAGCTAAGCCATATCCCTTGAAAATTTAGAATTATAATGACTGCCACACTTAGTCTTTAAAAATTTTAAATTTTACACGAAAAAAAATGTAAATTTTAAACGAAAAAATTAAATTTTTAAATTCAGATTCCTTAAATTTAGCTATCGAGTCGGTATATTTTACCAAGATTCATATTTATCTTATAGCTAAGCCATATCCCTTGAAAATTTAGAATTGTAATGACCGCCACACTTAGTCTTTAGAAATTTTAAATTTTACACGGTGAATTTTAAATGAAAAAATTAAATTTTTAAATTCAGATCCCTTAAATTTAGCTATAGAGTCTGTATATTTTATCAAGATATAAAATTATCTTATAGCTAAGCCATATCCCTTGAAAATTACAAGTTCAAATCGGTACGCATCCAATGTTGGCACTCTATCTATCGCAAAAAAATGGGCCGAGCGAAGCCTCAATGACTTATGTCATGAGAGGCTTCGCTCGACCCATTTTTTTGCACCTCGTCCTGATCTTAAGACGAGGATTTATAGAAGTAGGGCTTGTTTCCCACCAAAACTTTTATTTTTCGGGGGAAATAGCCTAGCTCCAAGTCCCCATATCGTTCGCCAAACACATAGGTGTCCATGGGTACCGTTGCCAGGTACTCCTCCATGACATTCTTTAAATCGGCCAAGAAACTCTCCATTGTGGCATTGGATGAGGTTATGGCTGCGAGCTTAACCTGGACAGGCCGCCTCAGGTTTAAGCTGCATTCGATGGGCGTAAGAATTTCAATCGGCCCCTGAAATAGGGAATCAAACTCTCCTGGATGCATATCCATCAATATTTTTGCATCCTCTAGTCCAAAGACGCATGTCTTGGCTAGAGACGGGGGTAGTTTCAAGCCCTCAGGAGCAATGTCCGTTACCGTTATATGGCACAAGTTCACCACTCTACTGGGGTTTTCATGCCCCATGTAATAGGCCACGTCTCGGCCTTTGATAAAAATTTGGTTGTCAAATGACAAAAAGCATGTCAATTTAACATTCAGTTCATCAGATAGAATTTGGAAGATCATTTTGGAAAGTATCAAACAGTAAGCAGTAGCTCAGAATGAAATGTCTCGTCCAGCAGCCTGTATATATACTAGCAGTAATCTTTAGTTCTATCTAAATTCCAAGTAAATATCTTATCTACATCCTGTGACGCACGTCCTGTGACGCACATCCTCATGCTATCGGTAGCTTATGCAAGATCCCGTTTAAACTAATTATATAAATAATTTTATCGTTCTAGAAGGACAGATTTTATCGCATCCTCAAAAAACAGCTGATACATCCTGTTTTCTTAGTAAAGCCTGATAAAACGAGGTCACGACTCGGGTATATATACGAGCTGCCTCTAAGAGCCTGCATCATTTTGACTTCTGTTGCTATTGCCATAAGTCATGCTATTCACTATTGAACATCCACAGCTTGACGCTAAAATCCTATTCGTAGTCTCTGCGGATGGACTTTTGTTCGTCAGGGCCTCTGATGTGGCCAAGCTGATGGGTCGATCCTATGTGAAAAAAACGACCAGGCTGAAGGTGTGCGATCTCGTTTACAGGAGGGTCAGGCTACCTATCTCTCTAGCCAATACCTGGGTGTATCCAGTCGACGAGATACATTTTGGAGATGCCCTGTCGTCGTTGGGATTCGAGGCCATGCTGACATCCTCTAAAATCCAGATTCTAGACCCCATAGTACCCACCTCATGCATCCATAAAGCCATCCGAATTCGGATCGTGAGGGACTCTGACACATGCATAAATGAATTCTTAAAAGATTTCATAGAGAGAACCATGCTGTTCTTCGATGGGGACCACGATGACGACCCTCGCCTCCACGAAGATAGATTTGAGACTATTTCTTGGACAGACACCCCTCCGTCCAAAATCAAAGTCTTTGTGGGGGATCGATCTAGATGGTACAAACTGATGCCTTAAATCTGGAGGGGGCAAAAAAATGGGCCGAACGAAGCGTCTCATGGCAGATTTCTGTCTTTGACGCTTCGTTCGGCCCATTTTTTTGCGATAGATAGAGTGCCAATATTGGATGTTTATAAATTGAGACTTTGAATTGGAGAGAGATAATAGTAATATTTCAATATTGAAACGATGCCTTTGAATCTGAGATAGCTAATGTCTTTGAAATAGAAATATTGAATAAGAATTATTTTTTTAAATTAACCAATCAACCAACCTTGAAAAAAAAAAAAAAAAAAAAATTTTTTTTTTTTTTTTCAAGGTTGGTTGATTGGTTGATTGACTTGGATTCATTCTTTATAAATAGCCGTACTCATTCCTTCATTCTGTCTGAAATTTACAATATTGAATAAGGACATTTTTTAAATGAATGCTGTACCAATATTGAATATATTTTTTTAACGATTCGATAAACAAATAATATATTTTTAACTATTCGATAAACAAATAATAAATATTTTATTATTAAAATAAAATATTTAAATAATAAATATTTTATTATTAAAATAAAATATTTAAATAATATATTTAAATTCTAAATATTTATTATTCAAACCGACAACTTAATCGAATCGTGAAAAATTCTGACGGGGTGGAGTTGCTCGAATAATACTTCTGGCGACTGTCTGATAGACCTTTATATGCCGTAAAGAAGTAGGTTCACCCAGCTTTGCGGTACTTGGCATAGGAGCTGTAGTTTGAATAGACTACCCTCGTAA
Organism: Salticus scenicus; assembly: GCA_963930645.1. NCBI lineage: Eukaryota > Metazoa > Arthropoda > Arachnida > Araneae > Salticidae > Salticus > Salticus scenicus. Next base: position 207,576,102 of record OZ005659.1, on the reverse strand, counting down.
CTGTAATCTTTAAATCTTAATTGTAAAAATTTACATGCTTACATTTCTAATGTCTCGTGAGCGAGATTGGCGGGATCTGATTGTAATCTTTAAATCTTAATTATAAAAATTTACATGCTTAAATTCCTAATGTCTCGTTTCTAATGTCTCGTCAGCGGGGTTTGAATAAATTGTAACTGTAATCTTTAAATCTTAATTGTAAAGATTTACATGACTGCATGCTTAAATTTCTACTGTCTCTAATGTCTCTTCAGCGGGGCTGTAGTTTGAATAGACTGTAAGCTTTAAATCTTAATTGTAAAAATTTACATGACTGCATGCTTAAATTTCTAATGTCTCGTTTCTAACGTCTCGTCAGCGAGATTGGCGGTACTTGGCATAGGTTTGAATAGACTATAATCTTTAAATCTTAATTGTAAAAATTTACATGCTTACATTTTTAATGTCTCGTTTCTAATGTCTTGTCTGGCAGTACTTGGCATAAGTTTGAATAGACTGTAATCTTTAAATCTTAATTGTAAAAATGTACATGACTGCATGCTTAAATTTTTAATGTCTCGTTTCTAATGTCTGACACAATATCTCGGATCAGGGGCAGGCTTCATGCGATTCGGTCTTAGCTGAGAAAAGAATCGAGGACGGGCTGGATTTAAAATAACGTGTAACTTGAAGATTATTTGAAAAAAAAACTAATTAGTACCAACTGAGAAATATAACATTAGAAACCGACCATCATATCAACCAACCAACCAACTGTAAAAAAAAAAAAAAAAAAAAAAAAAAAAAAAAAATTTTTTTTTTTTTTTTTTTTTTTTTTTTTGAGTGGGCATGGCTTGGATTCATTCTTTATAAATAGCCGTATTCAAACCTTCATTCCTTCATTTTGTCTGCCAGCCTCATCTAGCTAACATTGTATCAGGCCAACGATCCTGTTAAACGCTTGTCATTGAATTGTATCAGGACTCTCACATTGGATAGTTTCTAATATTATCCCTTTCATTGAAGCTCAGCATGTACAAAATGTGGGAACCGTTGGACAACGACGCAAAGACCGAAATGCAAAATTTAAAGCAGCAAATGTTTGACTTGCAATCTAAATTGGATGCAGAAATCTCACTCTTGAAAACCAAGATTGAGAAATTTGACGTACTGTACTCCAAAATAGATAACTTGTATCAGGAAGAAATTTACAGGCTTAAATTAGAGTTGGGCGTGCAGCAGAACAGATCTCTAGTGCAGATTCAGAAGCAGCAGATCCAGATCCAGAACCTGCAGAACCTGTTGCTCTCCAATCAGACTCAACAGAATTCGTTGCGACAGGATATTAAATATGATAATGAGTAGATCATCCTTGAAACGGTTTCAGCAACCAACCAACCAACCGTATTTGAAAAAAAAAAAAAAAAAAAAAAATTTTTTTTTTTTTTTTTTTTTTTTTCAGTTGGTTGTTTGCGTACTATATATGATCGCTAACAACCGTCATTGTATTTGACCAGCAGCAGTCGTCTAGTCATGTCTTCTAGTCAACAGTCATGACAGAGGTATGTCGTTTAATGATTGTTTAAATTGATTCAATATTATCATGTCTTTTAGAGTCTCAAGTTAAATATCATAGGTTTTATAGAATATAATAAAATAAATTAAATTAAATATTGGAAATAAAATATTTTTTTTATCTGAATTTAAACATACAGACATTTCCGCTTCGCGGAAATGTCTGTATGTTTAAATACAGATAAAAAAAATATTTTATTTCAAACTCAATTATAGGTAAAATATATATATAATAATAATAATAATAATAATATAATAATAATAATATAATAATAATAATAATAATAATAATAATAATAATAATAATATAATAATAATAATAATAATAATATAATAATAATAATAATAATAATAATAATAATAATAATAATAATAATAATAATAATTATATATATATATATATATATATATATATATATATATACTTGTATACTCAGAAAATACTGTAAAACATCTATTAATTTAAGTGATTATATTTTTGTAGTCTGAATTCGTATGTCAATTATAGTGTCGCTGTCTCAGCGAGTTTCACTATATCGGCACGAGACTACGCTCTTGACAAGTTTGTAGTCTGAATTCGTATGTCAGTTATAGTGTCGCTGTCTCAGCGAGTTTCACTATATCAGCATAAGACTACACTCTTTATTGTCTTGCCAAGTTTGTAGTCTGAATTCGTATGTCAATTATAGTGTCGCTGTCTCAGCGAGTTTCACTATATCAGCATAAGACTACACTCTTTATTGTCTTGCCAAGTTTGTAGTCTGGACTTTGAATGTCAGTTATAGTGTCGCTGTCTCAGCCAATTTCACTATATCAGCATAAGACTACACTCTTTATTGTATTGCCAAGTTTGTAGTTTGAATGTCAGTTATAGTGTCTCAGCCAGTTTCACTATATCGGTATAAGACTACACTCTTTATTGTCTTGCCAAGTTCGTATGTCAGTTAGAGTGTTGCTGTCTCAGCCAGTTTCACTATATAGGCATAAGACTACGTTATTTATTGTATTACCAAGTTTGTAGTTCGTATGTCAGTTATAGTGTTGCTGTCTCAGCCAGTTTCACTATATAGGCATAAGACTACGTTATTTATTGTATTACCAAGTTTGTATGTCAGTTATAGTGTCTCAGCCAGAATGAGGTTATATTCTTTTATTGTCTTGCCACGTAAGTTGCAATCTATATTATGTATATCGGCTACAGCGTCTCGCCAGTTTTGCGGTACTTGGCATAGTGGCTGTCGTTTGAAATTCTAAAAGGGTTAAATGTACTCGAAAAGTATTGTGGCTAGATGGTCTGAAAATATTGACTGATTTTTTTAATTTTGACGGCTAAATTTACAATATTGGCATGAAATCTTGTAAATTTATAGGAGACTCATGGGGTAATTTTAGTTTTTTCCACAACAAGTTTTGATAAAGGCCTCACCCTTGGAAAATATTAGCGAGAGCAAGCAACTATTTTTTTTCTTAAATGTGGCTACTGATCAGGATCCAGGAAAATTTTTATAAGATTAGTTTATCGCTTGGGCTAGCTGACCTTCTAGAATAATTGCGTTTGCAGGATATTATGTAACTCGTTTCCTCAAAGATAAGATCTAATCTATAAACAGTCATCCTGTCGAGCCCTATTATTTTTATCGTTTCTCAGAACCGCTTATCAGATCTCATGCATCCGCTCGCCAGAGTATAAATACCGGCCTCTCGCCTCAGCTTATTCATTCTGACCTTTTGTTTTGCAAAATGCTTTCCGCAGACTCTGACAGGCAATATGATTACGGCTATGCCTTACAACCCAAAAGGAAAATATTAAAGACCTCTCGTCTCTATTGCGAGCTGATACTTCAATACGATAAATCAATGTCTTTGCCAACTCCCAAGCCAAAGCCAGTTACCAAGCCAGTTACAAAGCCAGATCCCGTTACAATAGCCACATCACAGAAGATGTACTTAAAAGTTCCAAATCCCATAAGCCGACTGCCAAAATCTCCTGAAGTCTCTACCAGGTACAAAATATACCGTGCCTGGAATCCTCGACCAAGGGTTAATTTTATGATACGGCCGAAACAGTTGGAGAATAAAAAGACATAGTCGTTATCAACTGCCTAATAAAACAGAGGTCACCCAAAGGATTTATAAAAAATCGGGTCGAACGAAGTGTCTCATGGCAGATTTCTGTCTTTGACACTTCGTTCGACCCGTTTTTTTGTAACAGTTATATTGCCAATGTTGGATGCGTTTAAGATTTTGACTTAAGATTTTGAACGATAAGGCTTGTAAAAATTTATATACAAAAAAATATTAGAATTCCATCAAAGTCACATTAAAATCAACCAACCAACCAACCTTTAAAAAAAAAAAAAAAAAAAAAAAAAAAAAAAAAATTTTTTTTTTTTTTTTTTTTTTTTTAGGTGCCACGCCCACCCTTGAAGCTTGTCTATATTTACTGTGGCTAACATGACTACACTCTCATTGTGTCTCGCCTGCAATGGTCGTCTAGTCACTATGTCTCGTAATGTGTTTTCAGCAAGACTAGAGAGTTAGATTTTTCTATAATAGCCTATGATCTATTCTAATTTCATGAAAACCTTCAGTATATTGTCATTTGTCAGACAAAAGTCTTGTTTTCAAAGCCGATATTGTATAAATAACGCTATTTCATCCTATTTTAAAGGAAATGGTTTTAGACGTTAGGAGCTAGTTTATGCATGACCGTACAGTAGAAGAAATAAATTCCACTCCCACCCACCCTAATAGATATACTATATATATACTATATATATAGACTGCAGCGCCATCTATAATGATTGGCTAAAGAAATATAGCCTTAGCAGCCAACTTAGAAATATAACTGTAGCGGCCAACTTAGAACTGTAGCGGTTAACTTAGAAATATAACTTTAGAAATATAACTTTAGAAACCAACCAACCAACCTTGAAAAAAAAAAAAAAAAAAAAAAAATTTTTTTTTTTTTTTTTTTTTTTCAAGGTTGGTTGCATACTATATATATAACTGTTGACATGCCATCTCATCATTCTATCTCAACAGCAACGGTAATGTCTTTGATACATTTAAATTCATGTCTTCTAAAATCTCAAATTAAATTTCTACACATTGATACATTTTTTGCTACGGTAAATGAATGCTGTGCCAATATCGAATACATTTTATAAATAATTAAACTATTTAAATTTTATTATTTAAACCGTCTGAAAAGGTGCAGTTGCTCGAAACTTATTACTGGTGACTGTCTGATAAGCCTTTAGATGCGTAAACTCGTAGGATTACCCAGCTTTGCGGTACTTGGCATAGGAACTGTCGTTTTGAAATTCTGAAAGGTTAAATATGCTCGAAAATTATTGCTGGTGACTGTCTGATAAACCTTTAGATGCGTAAACTCGTAGGATTACCCAGCTTTGCGGTACTTGGCGTAGCAGCTGTAGTTTGAATAGAATCCCTTGACATGACTTTATAAAATCATTGGCCTCTAATTTTATCGTGGATGAAAGCCGTATGCACCATTCTAAATTTATCGTTTGACCCTTGAAATCTTAATTGTAAAATCTTAATTGTAAAAATTTACATGACCTGTCTTCTTTTCGTGGATGAAAACCTTAGCCTCTCGCCTCAGTCTCTGCTATCAGAATGTCTAAACAACTCATGAATGATTTTATTCTGCCGGAGACGGTCGGTATGGCGATCTACTCGCTTGGACTGGCATATTTAAGATCAAATGGCTTCATGCTAAAATGCGAAACCTACATCCAGATCAGTTCTGTTGGACTGGGACAAAATGATTGGCTATGCGGGTAAAGATATACCCAATGCCAAGAACAGGTTTCGGGCACAGCTGAATCGAGTGGTCAACATCATCCGGCTGCGAGCCAAGATGAGAGATACTATCAGATTTTAGAGTATCTGGACCAGTTATAAATGTGCCAGAAGAGCTTGACATTCTGAAATTGTATAGCGGATAATGTCTTTGGGATGCGTAAAAAAATGGGTCGAGCGAGGTTTCCTCATGTAGAGATTACGTTGGATTCGACCCATTTTTTGCGACAGGTTGAAGGCCAATGTTGTAAATAATAAAAATCGTTACATTATAAGGGCTATGGATAAAATTTATATTAATATGAAGATATTTTTTTAAGAATCAAAAAAAAATATCCATTCCTATAGACGCTCGAAGATTTTGCATGCGACATTGCGTTTGGCCTTAGTTATTGCATAGACGATACTCGTGCTGGATTTGCGGTACTTGAGGCATATATATATGTATATATAAATATATATATATATATATATATATATATATATATATATATATATATATATATATATATATTTCGCTATCGAATCGAGTTTGAAATAAATATTTTTTATCAGTAATAAAACATACAGACATTTCAGCGGCCTTATGAAAGCTTAACCTTTGAAAATATTGATTGGATGGCTATGTTGTGATAAGCATTAGCAAAATATTTTAAATCTACAATATTAGCATATTTTTTTTTAATTTATAAGATACTCATAGGGTTAATTTTAGTTTTTTCGACAAGGGCTTTGAAAATATTAGCTCTGCAAGATCCATGCGACAATCTTATTTTCTTAAATAAGGTTTGATTTTTTTTTAGTTTTTACAGATTACCTTATGAAGGCTTTGTCTTTGGAAATATTGGCTGAATGGATTTGTCTTGACCGGCTAACATTTTTTTTATAATTTTGATGGCCAAACTTACAATATTAGCATGAAATCTTGTAAATTTATAGGATACTCACGGGCTAATTTAAGTTTTTTCGACAACGATGAAGGCTTGGAAAATATTAGCGGATTCTCTACAAATTCGAAGCAAAGATTTTTTTTTAAATGTGGCTTAAACTACTGGTCAGGAGTCGATAATATTGCCAATATTAGATTTTTAATCGTTTAGTCTAATATTGAACAATTGTCTTTGAAAATATTGGCTGTAGGGTTTAGTCTCTGAAAATATTGATCGACTAACATTTTTTTCTAATTTTGATGGCTAAAGTTACAATATTAACATGAAATCTTGTAAATTTATACGATTTTCATGGGCTAATTTTAGTTTTTTCGACAAAGAGTTTTGATGAAGGCTTGGAAAATATTAGCGGCCTCTCTGCAAGCAAAGATTTTGTTTTCTTGAATGTGGCTTAAACTACTGATCAGGAGTCGATAATAATGCCAATATTAGATTTTTAATAGTCTAGTCTAAGATTGGACAAAAGGGTGGTAATGCTCGAATAATATTGCCAGTGACTGTGTCTTGTACCGGGATTTATCGCAAAACGGAGAGTTTAGCTAGATTTGTGGTACTTGAGGGTGGGGTGTAAATAGAGATTGGGTCGTAAGAAATACACAGATATTTTATTGAGATCTAGGATAGCTATTATTTAAAATGTTTTATCGTACAGCTCGAAGAAGCCAAGCTCCGTCTTAAAAGTTGGCATTAGTATATGAAGACTTCCATATGTCCGCTCTATTTTGAAAATGCTTAAAGTATATTTTTTAGAATCCTTCTATCAAGACGGATCAGGTGAAAAGTATTATGGATTACAAGCCAAACATATATGCATAATCGTGTAATTGAGTATGAAATAAAATATTTTTTTTATCTGTATTTAAACATACAGACATTTCCGCGAAGCGGAAATGTCTGTATGTTTAAATACAGATAAAAAAAATATTTTATTTCTAATATTTTTAATTCTAAAGTCTAAATTTACAATATTAGCATACCATTTTTAAATTTATAGGATACTCACGAGTTAAATTTTATTTTTTTCGATAATGAGTTTTGATAGAAGGGCTTAGGCTTGAAGGCTAATGCCAAATGATTGTAAAGCTCTATATATTACTCAGTCGTCATTTGTCAGACAATAAAAGTCTTGTTTTCAAAGTCAATATTGTATAAATAACCCTATTTTAAAGGAAGTGGGTTTGGGCATCAGGGAGCTGGTTTATGCATGACCTTACAGTAGAAGAAATAAATTCCACTCCCACCCACCCTAATAGATATACTATATATATACTATATATATATAGACTACAGCGCCATCTACAATGATTAGCTAAAGAAATATAATTTTAGCAACCAACTGAGAAATATAACATTAAAATCCAACTGAGAAATATAACTTTAGAAACCAACCATCATATCAACCAACCAACCAACTGTTAAAAAAAAAAAAAAAAAAAAAAATATATATATATATATATTTTTTTTTTTTGAGTGGGCGTGGCTTGGATTCATTCTTTATAAATAGCCGTATTCAAACCTTCATTCCTTCATTCTGTCTGCCACTCTCATCTAGCTAACATTGAATTGTATCAGGCCAGTTTAGAACGATCATGGAGAATTTCATACGATATGAGTTTATGGACCTGCCTGAAGAAATGGATCCTAAATCTGAGTTCTGGATTCGAGTAAAATCTAATAAAGCTGGCATTGAAAGACTCATAAAAATATCTCTCGAAGGCATTTTTAGAAATAAAAATATTCCGATAGTGGATCGTATTGACGGGACCCTTTTAATGCAGGCAGACGGAGCCTTAGCCGCGAATTCAGCAACCATCGACCGTTTCAACGAATTTTATCTAAAACATAAAATGGATGGGTCCGAAATCCGTTTGGATGAAAATCTGGTTCTCAAGCCAAATTGCATTGTAGTTGTGAATGAATACATTTGTGAGGGACCTTTTGGCGGCACTAGATTAATTTTTCTTTACCACGACGTTGAAAAAAATGAAGCTGTGTGTAAAAGTCCTAAAACGGGTACCGAAGTCAGAATATCTCAGTCCGTACGCACTGGACGGTTTCCTATCGAACTGGGATTTGCCAGATCCATTCATATCTATCGAGATGCGATCGACGATTTGAAAATGGTTGTCAGTTTGATCGGATATGTAGATCCTGTTTCCTGGCTCTTGTATCGTGTGAATCAATTGAAACAGGTATTGGCCGTAGAGTTTTAATTTAAAATACAACCTTGAAAAAAAAAAAAAAAAAAAAAAAAAAAAAAAAAAAATTTTTTTTTTTTTTTTTTTGAGTGGGCGTGGCTTGGATTCATTCTTTATAAATAGCCGTATTCATTCTGTCTGCCACTCTCATCTAGCTAACATTGAATTGTATCAGGCCAACAATCATGGAGAATTTCATACGATATGAGTTTATGGACCTGCTCCGACTTGCCTTAAGACCTGCGAAATGATGTTGGACCGCTCTATGTTGAAAATGCTCACAGTGTATTTTCAAAATAACGCTGTCCCTTCCATAGACAAACTCGATACACCCGAAAGGGAATGTTGAAAAGCTAATTGAAACGTATAGCTTATTACGACTACGATAGCATGTCTCCTGAGTCTATTGGCTGACCTGGCGAATGGTGTTATCAAGTTTGGATTCTACAATGCTTAGTTGTTACGGCATGTATTGTTGCAGAGTGCTGGACAAAATGTGTATGTTTGATGTTTCTTTTAAAACAATGATAGACATGTTGGACACCTATGGTTATATTGGCTGCATTAAACGTGACCATCCGTTTGGAGCGAAATTGTCTTGTTGGCTGGTCTAAAAATAACCAATTAGATAAAAAATATCACGTGGCTTTGTAGTGGCATAATATCCTGTCAATATTTTTAGCCGCTTCCATCCTGTTTTCAAGGACTTATGCTACAAATAACTTTATCTCATCCGGACTTATGTAACTCCTTATCGCATCCTGTCTTCTTGGAACTCCTTATCGCATCCTGTTTTACAGGATATGGGGTCTACTATAAAAGCCGCTGCTCAGAGCTTACAGTTTCATTCGCTCACTAACTCTCAAGTCATGTGGATGCGATTATTTTTCCCAGGCCAGATCGGCTTGAGGTCCGCCCTAGCCTCTGACGGAAAGACTTACGTTTCGGCAGTAGATGTGGGCGTGATGCTGAAATTCAATGATATTCATGAATTTGCCAACTATCGGGCCACCAAACATCTAGACTCTTTTCCAGTCTTTGAAATATCCGAAATGTTCGACTACGTGAGCCTGTTCTCAGACGTAGATGACATGCAGAGACTCTGGAGACACGGAAGGGTCGCCGCCGATTTTCCCATGTCTTCGGAGTATGTATTTGATGTGCATATCGAATCTGAGGGAAATGCCAGGTTGCAGGACTGGCTGCAAATCTATACTGACCTCTTCAGAAATGACCTGTTCGACGGCCCTCGTGTCAAGTCCAAGAGATTGGCTACCACCAACGAATGTAAAGTCTGCCTGACGGAAGAGAGCCAGGTGGCGTTCTTCGACTGCGGGCACGTGGTGTGCTGCATGGCCTGTTCGGACAAACTCGAATATTGTCCTGTCTGCCGAACGGTCATTGCGGAAAAGAGACGAGTCTATGTACAATAGATGTGAAAAATATTTAAAAAACTTGTGTCAAACGAGGCTTCCTCATGTCTTGACGATGGAAGCCTCGTTTGACACATTTTTTTTAAAGCGATAGGCTACCAATATTGGATTTGTGAAAAAAAATAACTTGTAAATATTTATCGGTTTAGACGGTACTTTATGAGAGTCCATTGAATATAAGTAACTTAAAAATTTTCAAGATTTGTGAAAAAAAACTTAGAAATAAAAAATATAAAATCGAAATGAAAAAAATAAATTTATAAAAAATTTCGAGATTGGTTAAAAATGACAAAGTCCAAAAAAAATATAGATGTATAAAATTAGCCATGGTTTATATAGCCATGCCACACCCACCTTGAAAAAAAAAAAAAAAAAAAAAAAATTTTTTTTTTTTTTTTTCAAGGTTGATTGATTGGTTGATTGACTCTAGCTAACCTATATATATGCCGGTTTGTCTTCTAACGGAATCATTTGCATCGTGGAAATGAATTTCATACGATATGAGTTTATGGACCTGCTCCGAAATTGCGTTCGACTTGCCTTACGTCTAGAGACCTGCGAAATGATGTTGGAATCTGATTTTGCCCGGTCTATTTTGAAAATGCTCACAGTGTATTTTCAGAATCACCCTAATCGCGAGATGGCCAGAATAGATACAGCTGAAAAGGCATTTAGAATGTTGAAAGGCCAATTGAAATGCATAGCGTATTGTGACTATGATAGCATGTCTCCTGAGGTTAAGAGTCTGTTGGCTGAAGATATTGTGCAGCCTTATCAAGTTTGGGTTCTACAATGCCTAATTGTTACAGCATGTACTGTTGCAGAGTGCTGGACAAACTGTAAAGTGTGTATGTTTGATGTAGCTTTTGAAACGCTGATAGACATGTTGGACACTTATGGCTATATTGCCTGTATCGAACGCGACCTAGATCGTAACTATAATCCGTTTGGTAATCCGAGCGAAATTGTCTTGTTCGCCGGTCTAAAAATAACCAATTAGAACGCGGCCATCCTGTTTTCAAGGACTTATGTAACGATTCGTATAAATAGCTATCGCATCCTGTTTTCATAGATAAGCTCGCTACTATAAAGGCCAGTGCTCAGCGCTTGCAGTTTCATTAATTCACTACCTCTCGAGTCATGTGGATGAAAATATTTTTCCCCGGCAAGATCGGTTTGAGAGCCACCCTAGCCTCTGATGGAATGGTTTACGTTTCGGCCGTAGACGTGGGTGAGATGCTGCAATTTAATGACAATTACGAGTTTGCTAAGAATCGTGTCATCAAATACATAGCCAATGCATTTCCAGTTTTTGAGATTGAAGAAATGTTCACCTACGTAGGCCTGTTTTCAGCGTTTTTAGACGTAGTTGAAATGCAGATGCTCTGGAGACATGGACGGGTCGCCGCTAATTTTCCAGTGTCTACGGAAGATATATTCGACGTTCATGTTGAAACGCAGGGAGAGGTCAAATTGCAGGACTGGCTTCAAACATATGCGGACCTCTTTAAAAATCAGCTGTTGGACAGACCGATTGAAGAGATCGAGTGCCCAGGTCTTACTTGTGACAAGACACAACTCGAAAACAGATTGACTACCTTTCGCAGCTCTCCGTTTGGAGATGATACTAAATCGATAGCCGAATGCGGCATGTTTTACTTAAAGTATGGAGATTTCGTACAATGTGCTTACTGCAAAGTGATCTTGCATAATTGGAAACCTTACGATAATCCGCTAAAAGAACATATTCGCAAGAGTCCAAGATGCCCGTATTTGATTGGTTTAATCGATTGGAAAAGGCCTATGAATAAAACGAAGAACGAATGCAAGGTCTGTTTGACAGAAGAGAGCGAAGTCGCATTCTTTAACTGTGGGCATGTAGTATGCTGTCTGGCTTGTTCCAAAAAGATGGTAAATTGTCCCATATGTAGAAAAGCTATTGTAGAAAAAAGAGTATATATCCAGTAATTAAAAAAAGCCACACCCACTCTAAAAAAAAAAAAAAAAAAAAAAAAAAAAAAAATTTTTTTTTTTTTTTTTTTTTTTTTGAGTGAGCGTGGCTTAGCTATATCTATTTGTATTAATGCGATCGTGCCTATAAAAATGCAGGTTTGTGTTCTAAAGGAATCATTTACATCATGTTCTTCCAATTTCGTGTGCTGTCCATCGAAAATGAGTTTCGTATCGTACTCAGGGATTGTGTTCGTCTTGCCTCTCGTCAAGAGACCTGCGAAGTGTTAGAATCTCCATTTACCCGCTCTATTTTGAAATTGCTGAAAGTATATTTTCAGAATTCATTTAGTGACTCGGAGGACATACCTGATACTGTCGAAAGGGTTATTAAGAGGTTGGATGTCAGATTGAGGAATATCATACATTCTAACTACAGTATAATCTCTCCTGATATTAAAAGTCTGTTTGGCAAGGAAATGTTGCCACATAACCATTGGAGTTATCAAGTTTGGGTTTTAAACTGTTTGATTGTTACAGCATCTACCGTTGCAGACTATGCAGAACAATTCAAAGTGGATATTTTCGATAGGGTTTTTGAAGTATTGTTTCAAAAGTTGAAATATTACGGTTATATTAAACGTATTGATGATGACCTGTCTCGCAACCACGATCCGTTTGGTAATCTAAGTAAAAGAGTACTGTTGGCAAGTGTATAAAAACTTACCAAATATAACCTTGAAAAAAAAAAAAAAAAAAAAAATTTTTTTTTTTTTTTTTTTTTTTTTAAAGTGGGTGTGGCTTAACTTATTTAAGACTTGAAAAAAAACTGACTATATAAACGCGAGTTTACGTTCAAAATAAATCATTGGTATCATGTCTATCCGAGGTGATTTTCGTAGCCTACTCCAAGATTGCGTTCGTCTCGCCTCTCGTGAAAAGGCCTACGGAATGTTCAAATTTAAATTTGCCTACTGTATTTTGAGAAAGCTTGAAATATATTTTCAGACCCCCGCTAGCCGTTTGCAAATTAGACTGGATACAGTTGAAAAGATGATTTCCAGGTTGGACATGAAATTGAGGCTTGTTTTACATTATGAAGATGTTCGGTCCGATCCTGATGTTAGATGTCTGTTGGGCGAGAAAAAGTTGCCACGTGTCCATTGGCGTTATCAAGCTTGGGTCTTGAAATATTTGATTGTTACAACAAATACTATTGTAGATTGTACAGAACAATTGAAAGTAGATATTTTTGATAAGGCTTTTGAATTATTGATGAAAAAGATTGACTGTTATGTTTATATTAGATTTATGAAAGGTGAGCTAGCTGACAAAGACGATCCGAGTGAAATAGCCCAGAAGCGAGAGTTATCAATGACTAATATTACCAATACAGATTTAGAAAATTCTCAATTACTGTGTAATATTTGTTTTAGCAGAGAGAGACAAATTGTTTTTGAAGATTGTAGGCATTTCGTTTGTTGTAAAAGCTGTTCAAGCCATTTCACAACTTGTCCAATTTGTCGATCACCTATTACAAATTGTATTACAGTATACCTATCTTGAAAAAAAAAAAAAAAAAATTTTTTTTTTTTTTTTTTTTTTTAAGTGTGGGCGTGGCTTAGCTCTATATAAGTATGGGTTTCCACGTTCATTTCTGCCTAACATTTCGTATTGAACAGATTAAATATATACTTAAACATAAAGGAGATATATAGTATTTATTTAACGTTGTTTATATTTTAGTTTTGCTAGAATAAATATAGTATGGATAATATAGAAGTCATATTTAGCTACATGCGAGATGACTACCATAGAACAATAGCACGTTTAGAGTCTTCGAAAGGGGTCGTTGATAAAGAATCTCTCAATAAAATAGTCAACGATTTGGTTGCCAAAGACAAAGAAATTTTTCGCATCATCGATTTCTTGACAATTGTGGAAACCACGTTCAGCAAATGGTATTTCGAATCCAGGCAAGTTCATCAGATTGTTCGAGATAGCGTAGCACAGACAGACGGCCCTTCGAAAGATGATGCGATAGCGGACGCCGTAGAAAAGTTGAAAACGTCTTTGGACTTGATAAAGAGTTATTGCGATGATGCAATGCTGACAAAGTTGAAATTTTCGTCTAAAAGGGATTGTTCTACTAGACAATCGTACCTGGATAGGTTAGATGTCGCGTTTAATTTAATGTGGGACCAGTGGGAAGACGCTATTTGTGAAGTCTGACAAAAATATTTCATGACTCATAGCATTTCAGAAGCTGATTAAACGACTGTAGTAAACTATTGTAATTCTGTCAAGGTCACATGACGGATTTATAATTGTAAAGTCTCAACTTAAATTTCTACCAACCAACCAACTAAAAAAAAAAAAAAAAAAAAAAAAATTTTTTTTTTTTTTTTTTTTTTTTTTTTAATGTGACCTTGTAATGACCTTCAGGTGTGGCTTGGGTATATATAAGCCGTATCCTTGCTAGACCAGTTCAGATCCTTCTCTCTCTATAGAAGCATTGTTTTAAATTGTCATTGTTAAATTACGTGTCATGGCAACTTTGGACAACGATATTAAGCATCTGCTGAGACGAAAGTTAGTGCGTGGGGTCCTGAAAGGAGAGCCTTTTCGTACCTTAGAGTCTCATCGGCGAGAACTTATTGGTGAGGTAGCCCAATGGATGGGAGTTGACGTTTCGACCGAAGACGGGTTCAAGAATAGGCTCGTAACTCTGCTGGGATCTAGAGAGGTGCCCACTACTACGGCTGAGTGGACAAAGCTTCTCAACAAATGGATCAGAAATCATTGTTCTGGGGCCGTGCTCTCTTCGAGAGAGATCTACGAGATCTTGGCCGTAGACGGATTCAGAGGGTTCAAACCCAAACATCTCAAGCTCTATTTGCCTACGGTTCCACTTAGAAAAGAATACGAGGATCATGCTCGAGGCGTCAGGGCCATCTACCATTGTATCGACGAGACAGATAGCATTTCAGGCTTGACGGGTACCGATTCAGCTTGTGTTGTGTTCCTGGCTCTCTTGAGACTGTACGGATCGGCTTCTGACGATAGGGTCGCTGTCAGGATCGAGAGAGCCGTAGTTGCAGCAGAGGGACACTTGCAGCAGCTCGGAGAGTATTATCCAGACGTTAAAAATGTAAACGAGGCGCTGCTGAAGAGATTTGGTAAGATCTACGTAGAGGTGGTTGGAGATTCTTGGAAGGATGTGTCAGGAGAATTGTTGGAGAGTTTGGACGACGAGATAGGTTGAGGTTCAATGAAGACTATACTATATTATGTTTCAAGGTCACATAAAAAAAAAAAAAAAAAAAAAAAAAAAAAATTTTTTTTTTTTTTTTTTTTTTTTTTTTTATTTCAAGTGGGTGTGTCAACTCTATATAAACATGAGCTGTGCCTATCGTTGGCATATTGTGCAATTTTGTTTGATAGAATGGATCCTAAATCTATGGTCTGGGTTCAAGTAAGGGATTCGAGTTTAATCCATAAAATATCTGTCGAAGACTTTTTTCGAGAAAAGAATATTCCGATAGTGGATCGTATTGATGATACCCTTTTAATGCTAGCGGACGGAGCCGTAGTCTTGAAACCAGCGACCAGGATACGTTTCAACGAGTTTTATCTAAAACATAAAATGGATGGACCCGAAATCCAATTGGGTAAAAATCTGGTTCTGAAGCCGAATTGTATTGTAGTTGCGACTGAAAGCTTTCCTTGGGCGCCTATTCGAGGCACTAGTTTAATTTTTCTTTACCACGACATCGAAAAAAATCAAGTTGTGTGTAAAGATCCTGAAAAGGGTACCGAAGTCAGAATATCTCCGTACTACAATGAATGTTTTCCTATTGAGTTGGGATTTGCCAAACCCCTTCATATGTATCCAAATAGAATCGAGCATTCGAAAATGGTCATCAGTTTGGATGGATATAAAAATTTGAATCTGGTTTCCAGGGTCTTGAATCGCATTAATAAAATGGAACAGGTATTAGCCGTAGAACTTTAGGGGTTATTTGTGGCTGTGGCCTGGCTATATAAGATGGCTAACGTACCCCCATTGTGTCTTGACGTCTGCCAGCAACAGTTTTCTAGTTGATTGTAATTAAGTATTTTTTCTTTGTCTATATATATCGAGTCAAGATGAATAATTTAGCCGCATCAGAAATGCCTTTAGCCCCTTATTACAATTTTGATGCTACCAGAAACGATGTTGAGCAATGTATGCAGTCGTTGCTAAATGGCGTGGCTACGTTACCTAAATTTCTTTCGACGAGAGTTCATGAAATGATGCATCAGTCTGGGCCGGGCGTAAATTGTGTAATGGAAACTGGTAACATGATTATGGATGGCAATCGCCAAGAAATGGTAGTTGGCCGATTCATAAACGATAAAGGCTACCTGATGAAAAAGAGCGAAAACCTCAAGACGGGAGAAAAAGATGAAATCCAAGAGTATGTGAATTTGGATACTGAACATGATGTAGAAATGTTTGACTTGTCGTGGAAAAATCTGACTGATGTCCGATCGTAAAAAAATTATATATTTTGGCCATAATAAAGGTATAATGGATCCTGTTAAACATATTATCGACGAGTATAGAAAATATTATAGCGATACGGCTGCAGATTTGAAATCTTTAAAGTTGGGTGAAATAATAGATAAAGATGGGTTTGAAAAAGAAATGGCGTCCTTAAAATCGAATATGGATAAATTAATAGGCGTAGATAAAGAGATATTCAACATTATCGATATTTTTACCGTTTTGGCTATAATAATAAAGGAATGGAAATTTGATTTTACCAATCTTATATGTGCAGTTGATAAAGATGCTAAAGATTTGAAAAAACTAATAACGACTGGCAATCGAATTATAGATGATAAGTGCATCCATAGCTTGGAATCGTCGTTCAAATCGATAAAGGATTATCCTGACCACGTTAGATCGCTAGAACTCGATAGAGCGTTCATACCTGTTTGGCGAGATAAATATATTACAAAATTAAAAACCGCTCATGATTTGATAGAGAATCATCACAAGCAAGCATTAGAGGATAGTCAATAATTAAAATTTTTCTTAAATAAAGCATAATGGAATACGTGGGAAAAATTATTTCTAGATATGAAGATTACTACTGTGAAGTCGTTGAGAATTTGAAAGATTTAGAGATTGGGACGGATGAGTTTGAGGAAAAAACGAAATCCTTAAAAACAAATATTGATAAGCTACTCTCCAAAAATGAGAAAATTTTCAGTATTATCGATGCTTTAGCCGTTGTAACTAGAATACTGGATAACTGGGATAATGACACCATTGAGCATTTACAAGCAATTCATGAAAATGTCAAGCGATTGAGAGAATTGATAACAGACCCAACTGACAATCGAATGATAGATGACGAGTGCATTAAAAATTTGCAAAATTCATTCGAATCGATACAGAGATATTATTACGTTGGTAAACTGACGGCAAGCTATTCTATGAAGGCTTGTTCCTCGGATGTACGCGACGAATATATGGAGAAATTAAAATCATCATTAAATTTAATAAAGGATGTTTATAAGACAGCGTTAAAAATGACCCTTAGATATATGTAAGACATATAGAATGAAAAATCTGATCTGGCTATAATAAAGGCATAATGGACCATGTTAAAGAAATTATGAACGAACATAAAAAATATTACCGCAATACGGCTGTAGATTTGAAATCTTTAAATTTGGGTGAAATAATAGATAAAGATGCGTTTGCGAAAGAAATGACGTCCTTAAAATCGAATATGGATAAATTAATAGACATAAATGAAGGCGTTTTCAGCATTATCGATGCTTTTACAATTTGGGCTACAATAATGAATGACTGGAAATTTGATTTTATCAATCTTATACGCAAAATTCATAACGATACTAAACGGTTGAAAAAACTAGTAACTAACCCAACTGGCAATCAAATTATAGATCATGAGTGCATAGATAAATTGGAATCGTCTCTCTTATCGATGTGTTCATATCCTGACGAGGCTGAGGGTAGCTATAACCCAAGAATACATCCACCTGATAGGCGCGATAAATATATTGCAACTTTAAAATCAACCCTAAATTTGATAGAAAATTATTATAAGAAAGCGTTAGAGGATAATTAAATAAAGTATAATGGAGTACGTGGAAAATATCATTTTTAAATATGAAGATTATTACGGTGAAATGCTTGTGGATTTGGAATTTTTAGAGACTGGGACAGTTAATAATAAAAGGTTTCAGAAAAAAGTGGAAATTTTAAAAGCAAATATTGATAAATTAATGGACAAAAATGAAAAATTTTTCAGTATTGTCGACGCTTTAGCCATTTTAATTGGAATAATGAGTGACTGGGAATCTAAGTCCACTGATCAGTTACACGCAATTTATAAAAATGTCAAGCGGCTGACAGAATTAATATCAAACCCAACTACCAATCGAATTATAGATGACGAGCACATCCAAAGATTGCAATCGTCGTTCGAATTAGTAGAGAAATATTTTCAGCATGCTAAACGGACGGCAAGCTATTCTCCAAAGGCTTGTTCATCTGATGTACGTGATGAATATATCGCTAAATTAAAATCAACATTAAATTTAATAGAGGATTATCATAAGAATATATTAGCAATTACTCCATAAATTATATATTTGTAAGACATGGATAAAAAAAAAAAAAAAAAAAAAAAAACTTGTCTATATTAACTATGGGTAACGTGAATACACCCTCATTATGTCTCGACATTTGCCAGCAACAGTCGTTTAGTCACTATGTCTCGTAATGTGTTTTCAGTAAGATGTACATTGACCGACTCTAGATAGTTAGATTTTTCTATAAGAGCCCATGATTTATTCTGATTTCATGAAAACCTGCAATATCTTGTCATTTGTCAGACAAAAGTCTATAAATGTCTTGTTTTCAAAGCCAATATTGTATAAATAACACTATTTCATCCTATTTTAAAGGAAATGGGTCAGGAGCGAGTTTATGCATGACCGTACAGTAGAAGAAATAAATTCCACTCCCACCCACCCTAATAGATATACTATATATATACTATATATATAGACTGCAGCGCCATCTACAATGATTGGCTAAAGAAATATAGCGTTAGCAGCCAACTGAAAAATATAGCTTTAGCTGCCAACTTAGAAATATAACTGTAGCAGCCAACTGAGAAATATAACTTTAGAAACCAACCAACCAATTGTAAAAAAAAAAAAAAAAAAAAAAAAAAAAATAATAATAATTTTTTTTTTTTTTTTTTTTTTTTCAAATTGGGTGTGGCATCGCACCGCTTTCGAGTATATATATAAGGTAGTCTCTTGCCACCCACAATCAAATAACATGGCTTTTTATAGTAATGAGCCCATATACTATGGCTATTCTCCTCGACCCAACTTCGATGCTATGAACGATGACGAACTTCAGGCGTGGTTGGAATATTCTCGTAGAGAATTGGATGCAATGAATTCTTGGGAACGCTACAATCGGCCGAGAAAAAATTACCGTAAGCGTGCTTGGAAATCCCCTGAAGTCCCAAAGATTTCTTCACCTGTATGCCGGATCGTGAACGGTACTTGTGCGGCTTGCGAACAAAGAAGAAAACTGTTTAAACCTGGCCAAGTCATGGGTGGTCCAGATCGTTTCTCTAGAATCAGAGAATGTGAGCGATAATAGTGATTCATTTAAAAAAAATCAGAGGGTCATGAATAAAGATATGGATTGGATGCTTATGTTATTATTTATGGTGATTGGCATGGCTATTAGTTACGTTGATTCTTACTTCAAGCAAAGTAGATTAATGATTATGTCGTCACTAATGAAATTGCTAGACAACGCCCAAAAGACTAACGATGGCCAGTCGACATGAAAAAAAGATGGATCCTGAATGCGTTATCTGCGGAGGCGGAGTGCCTACCGAAGAATTATTCTATACAGAGTGCGGACATCCTTATCATTTAGAATGCGTGCGAGGATTACGTAGGCAGCGTATACGTCGTGTGGCACGCGGAAAAATAACCAAAGATCGAATAAAACGACTAGCTCTTAAGAAAAAGATAAAAGCTAGCGGTAAAATTCCAAAAAATTTATCTTTGCCTCAATGTCCAGCCTGCAATAGATATTTTACCAGAAATGATGTCCGAAGAATAAGTCGCATGATGGGAGACACGTTGAGAAGATGGGAACGAGAACTTAACTTGCCAGGTTCTGATAGCGATAGGTCCAGATCCAGGTCCAGATCCAGATCCAGGTCCAGATCAAGATCCAGATCCAGATCACCTCCCAATCTTGGTGTCGTAGCTTAAAAAAATTAGAGGATCGTTATGTTCGAATTTATGTTTATTGGCATGGCTACGTTAATTCTTACTTCAAACAAAATAAATTAATGGTTATTTCGTCGCTAATGAAATTATTGGACAATACCCCAAAGACTGACGATAGCCAGTCGACATGAAAAAAAAAGATGGATCCTGAATGCGTTGTTTGCCAAGGCGATGTGCTTACCGAAGAATTATTTTCTCCTGAGTGTGGGCATCCTTATCATTTAGAATGCGCGCGAGGATTACGTAGGCAGCGTATACGTTCCGTGGCACGTGGAGACATAACCAAAGATCGAATAAAACGACTAGCTCTTAGAAAAAAGATAGGAGCTAGTGGTAAAATTCCAAAAAATTTATCTTTGCCTCAATGTCCAGCCTGCAATAGATATTTTACCAGAAAGGATATCCGAAGAATAGGTGGCAGGATGAAAGACAGGTGGCGCCTGATGGAAGCCGTGGTGAGAAGATGGGGACGAGATCATAACTTGTCGGGCTCTGATAGCGATACGTCCAGATCAAGTTCAAGATCCAGATCAAGATCCAGATCAAGATCAAGATCAAGATCAAGATCAAGATCACCTCCCAATCTTGGTGTCGTAGTTTAAAAAAGTATGAAATATAAATGTGCAATTTGCCGAGAAAAGAAAGGAAATCTATTTATTGCTGAATGCAGACATCGTTTCCATGCGCAATGCGCCAATCGATTATATAATAAACGAAAACGGAACGCTTCGAATAAAAAAGCCTCCAATAAATATTCTAAGGGTAAAAACTCAAATGTATCCAAATTGCCACCTTGCCCGTCTTGTAAAAAACGCCTTACTAGAAAAGATATCAGAAAGATGCTCAACTTGAAACAGACAGAAAAATTTGAGCAATTACATGGCCTGGATTATTCAGACTCTGAACTCAATTATTCTGATTCGGATTACACAGGCCTCAACGATTCAGATTTTTACAGCGATCGGTCCAGATCCAGATCCAGATCAAGATCTCCACCCAGATCACCACCACCTAGCATACAACCATTAGTATATTGGTAAAACAAGCAACGATGAACCTGAAAACAATATTATGCGGAACACTTCTATTTATAATAGCAATGAATGTTATCATGTACTCTTATCTAATTTATACTATAAATACTACCACGACGAGTCAGTCAGGGGGAGATATTGTAAAAGCTCATACAGTAGCAGTTTATGTCCAATTCATAATGCAATTTTTACAATTGACGTTTGCTAGTCTTTTAATGTATGAGTCATGGTAATACTTGGAAAAAAAAAAAAAAAATTTTTTTTTTTTTTTTTTTTTTTTTTTTATGTGACCTTGGATATTCTTTCAAGGTCATAATAAATAAAATTTAGTATAAATAGAAGAACTTGACTCAGTAATATTATTATTAACATGTCCGATTTAAATGTAACGTTCGATTCCAGCTTCATTTCAAAACCTGGTAAATATTTAAATTTGTTGGAGAAGGAAATAGTTTATATAAAAAATTATAAAATTTATCACACGCATTCTGTTCCCCGTCTCGTGGCTGGCTATGGCGACAACAGTTTCATAACCTATTCGTATTCTGGCACAAATGTTCCAGCCAAAGTATGGACGCCAACGCTATTTCGCATTAAACAGATGGTGGAATTGGCTACTAATTATAAATATAATTTCTGTTTGGTTAATAAATATCGTAACGGATACGATAGTATTGGAAAACATAAAGACGATGAAACAGACATTGCTGCTGATTCACCCATAGCATGCGTTAGTTTTGGCCAAGAGAGAAAATTTAAATTTTCAAAGTTGGGTGCTAAGCCAGTCTATTATAACATGACGAGTGGTAGCTTAATGGTAATGCGCCCACCAACCAACAAATATTGGTTTCATGAAATATCAAAAGAACCAGAAAAATTAGGTGTCCGCATAAGCTTAACATTCAGAAAATTAGACAAAGGCATCAATTATAGGTAATGCAAGCTTACGTTAGGTTGGGCAAGATAATAAAAACATAATCTCATGCCGATATCGTGAAATTGGCTTAGACAACATAATCCGGACTACAAACTTGCGTTGGGAGACAATAAAGAGTGTAGTCTTATGCTGATATAGTGAAACTGGCTTAGACAACAACGCTATAGCTGACATACACAATCTGTCCTGTCTACAAACTTACGTTGAGTTTGGCAAGACAATAAAGAGTGTAGTCCTATGCTGATATCTTGAAACTGGCTGAGACAACAACACTATAATTGACATACCAATTCCAGACTTGCGTTGGGTTTGGCAAGACAATAAAGAGTGTAGTCTCATGCTGATATAGTGAAACTGACTTAGACAGAGACACTATAATTGACATACAAATCCAGACTACAAAATTATAATCACTTAAATTAAAAGATGTTTTACAGTAATTTCTGAGTATACAAGTATATATATATATATATATATATATATATATATATATATATATATATATTATAAATATATTATAAATATATTATAAATATATTATAATAAATATTATTATAATATAATATAAATATAATATAAATATAATATAATATAAATATATTATAAATATATTATAATATAAATATTATTATAAATATATTATAATATAAATATTATTATAAATATATTATAATATAAATATAATATAAATATAATATAAATATAATATAATATAAATATATTATAATATAAATATAATATAAAAAAAAAAAAAAAAAAAAAAAATCTATCCATTTCTATAGGGTAGCTACGATTCATGCTCCTACCTTCTCCTATTTTGCTCCGACTTGCTTTTTGTGGCAACGAGCGTCAAGGTCATTCAAAGTCACACAAAAAAAAAAAAAAAAAAAAAAAAATTTTTTTTTTTTTTTTTTTTTTTTTTTTTTTTTTTTAAATGTAAGATTTTTTTTCAATTATGTTTATGATACCACACAAGCGGTATCGTCTTGCGCTTCCATTTTCCTGATTCTGGCTTCATTTATAAAATCTACAATTTTTTCGCTCGTATAAAATTTGACCTGGTTATCAGTCAAGTCCACGCGTTCCGTAGGTTCGTTCGTGGCTATTAAATTGTAACATATGTTGTGTTTGGATAACATGAGGGCCAATCGGACGAGGCTGATATCTATTTCAAACGTGTTCGGTTTAGCTTCCGTGAAAAATTGTAACCATTCTTTTACGAGGTATGGTAATTTAAAACTTCTGAGTTTGGGATGTTTATTTTCGGCTACGGTCAAGCACCAAGTTTCTAACGAGATGTTTTTCAGTGCCACGCGTCTCAGCGAATATTTATCATCGTATTTTAAACTCTCTAGAATGCGTATATTGGGATCCGATTCGAGATCTTCGATAGTGGCTACGGACAGTATGTGTTCGGTATTCAATATAGCCTTTCTCGCTGGCCTACCTTCCAATAATGGATAACTGAGACAGAAAAACACTTGTCTGTAAACGAGGCCTATGACGACCGTGTCCACGATAACTTTCTGAATGGTTATGTCTGTCAGCAACGTGGTATATACAAAAGATATTGGTGTCCAGACGGTAGATGCTGGCACTTCGCTATATTCTATGTATCGATCGTACGGATGCAAGACTTGTACAACGCGTTTCGGGCTGGTGCCGTTGATGCTGAGAGTTATAAATTTTCTGTCTTCGTACGTTCTCTCGATCGGTTTTGAGTTTTCGAATATGATTTCCAGGGGCCATTCTATAATCAGACCCAGAGGCACCAATTTAGAAAAATTTTGTTCGTCCATATACCTAGACATATTTCTGTAATAGGATGTTAAAATATCTTGGATCACGAGCTCATGCTTCTCTGGACTCAGCCTACGTTGTATCATACCACTGGAAGTGACGCTCGATTCCGAAAACCCAAAGCCGCTTACGGGTTTGACGTCCATGAATTTAGGTTCAACTACCTTACTCATGGTCATGAAAGGTATGTTTAAGACGTCGTGTCGGTTTTGCCATACTGCAGCCAGATTGAGTACGTATTCTATAGGTTCGTCGGACAAAAAACAGAGTCTATAGAAATCGGTCGGACCGTGTTCGCTAAAGTAACAGCCTCCTGGAAAGGGTGCATCATAATTATCCAAATACATGATTGTGCTTTTGTAGAAATATATGTTTTCGTAAGCCGGTTTGATCATACTTTGCACATATCGACTGACTACTTGTGGATTTGTCACGAAATAAGGGGTCGCGTAAAAACGTAAAGTGTTATTTGCATTCGTGTCTCGACTGATGGGATAAATCATGCGTTCGTTGCCTAAAAGAACAGTCCATAGATAATTGGGATTGGAAACAACAGACGCGGTCACATCCGATTTAAAAAATGATTTGAGGGCCAGCAAAAAAGGTCTGTTGGAATCGATGGCGATGGACTCGTAAGGATACATGCGAGACACGGTCCAAGTTTCGTATGGCGAATTCCCCAAATCAAATATGATAACGTCGTTTCGGATCATAGACAAAGAACATTGCTTAAAATTGGAATATATGGATCCGTACGTATTAAAATTCATGATCCTCTTGTTTTAAAACAAAGATTTAAATTAAAGAGACTGGCTTGGGACTAGATTAGACCATAGTTTATGGATGCCGACAATAAAAATGTATGGAACTTGGAAAACATGTTTCTTCTTCGAGATTGTATCTATTGGGATGTATGTCAAAATTTAACGAGCCAGATTCAATATTGTTTTTGACAGACTAAAAGAAATTTATGACTACTGTCATGGCTGAAGATATTTATGTATCAGAATTAAATCTATTTGGTAAATTTTACATGATAAATAAGTATATATGTATTGAAAATAATTTATACTGAAACTAGAAGATGGAGGGATTTTTAGAAATGACTCAGATAGCCAAACCTGGCTGGTATTTTAGTTATTTTAATTTACCATGTTACGTGTTTAGTGATGAAAGAAACATGACTCTTTCCATACGCTATTTTCAACATATTATAAATCAAAATCCCTCTAATTTAGAAACGGATGATAAGTTAGAATATTCTTCAGCATTAGATGATAAATATTTACCTTTGTCGAATTTAAATCCTACGAAAGATATAGAAAAGGATATATCCGAAAAATGGGAGGCCAAACGGACGTGGAAATTCGTAATAGCTCATGTAAAATGGATGTTTTCAGAATCTTATTTTTCCATTGAAAATTTGGACGACTTTTATTTTTATTCTGTAATAGGAATGGTTATTGCCGTTAATCGATCTTCTAAAACACTTTATTGGAAGGGTAGTAAATATAATTTCGATAAACCGTGTATTTTAATTGACCCAAATTACGATCATGAACCTCATTTTAAAGTCAGGCCATCAAGGAGAAATTCTATTTCTATAGAATGTATTTATAATCATGAATGCGGATGTGAAAAAGGGGAACAAATAATGATGCCCAATAAATTACTTTGGACAGAGACGCAACAAACCGATTACCGTGTAAAAGAGAACGATATTATGGAAAATACAACCATATCATATTATAATTATCCATATAATGGCCATATTTTACAATTTAAAGACTTTTGTTTTTGCGATAAGAATATTGCTAAAGACTGTTATGAGTAGGTTCTACCTAACCATGTATAAATAAGTACATGATGGAAGTCATTGAAACTCTAATCAAAATTTCGCCTCATGATAATGATGAGAATTTTTATAAAAAGCTATTGATATTGCCAGAGGGCATGCTGCAGAAATATAAGCAGGATTTCAACAAATATGAAAAATATGCAACATTGTTAAAATTTCATTTAGCTTCGCTTAAAAGGCCAGAATTAAACATTCGATTGATATATAGTGACGAAAATGGTTGGCATATATCATCCTGCCTAAAAAGCGTTTCTGGAGTAACCCATAGCGAAACATGCACGTGTGAAGAAGATTTTAAGGTACCAGATAATTTTTTTAACATAGTAAGACAGGAGGCAGCATTATCACTTAGATGTAGAGTATGTAAACATTATGCACCTGACTGGGTAGATACAAATAAACCTGACATGGAAAGAGAAAGAGAGAAATAAAATGATCATGTAATAATCTATATATAGCCAAACCCCCCCCCAAAAAAAAAAAAAAAAAAAAAAAATTTTTTTTTTTTTTTTTTTTTTTTTTTTTTGAGAGTGGGTGTGACCTACACTATAACACTATGGCCTACACCTACTTTTTTTAAACCAGTCGTTTCTGTATCCAAAAAAATTTGTCGTTGGCTCATAGTACTTTTTTGTCAGATCAATTCTACTGCAGTCTTTTTCGTTTTTTTCCTTTTGGATTCTTAAATTTCTCCAAATAATTATATCCAACAAGCTTTCTCATTAAAGCGGTTTCTTCCAAGTCGTCGTTTTCTACTCGAGGTATAGGATTACCATACGTGTGTGGCGTTATCGGAAAAATTTGAATTTTATGGGGCCAATGATTGGAAGTCCGTCTCTGTTCAAAACGTAGTATTCGCGTCTTTAATACCGATTCGGATACTAAAGACGCAGGTGTCATACAGACATACAATACGCAGCGAATATTTGGTTTTTCTCTGAAATGCTGAGGTTGTATGCCCTGATGAATCGTTCTGCTGTCCCATAGAAGAAGCGAACCCGCTTTAGCTTTTACGCAAATATCGGAATCGTGTCCTAATTTGTCCATGTAAAATTGTTTCTGTTCGTCTGTTATTACGTACCAGTCTTTTGGATTATTAATATGATATTGTTCTCGAAACGCTTTGTGTAATTTATGACTACCTCTCAGCACTCGAAGGGTAGCGTCTCCCTCATTGACGTCGAATAAATTGACCAACCCTTGTACGCATTCAAATCCATTTCTCATAAATGACTGATCTGTATGAAGTTTATCTGTTCCTCGATACCAACCTCGATTAGTTATTTCGCATGGCAAAGATATGCTGAGACCGTCGTAGCTAGTTAATAATTCGTCGGTTTTCCAAATTTTACTAAATGTATCGATAACTTTTTGATTTTGACGAATAGCCCAAGACATGGGATTGTGTCCGAAATCCCAATTCTGTAATAGCATTCCAGACTTTGGAAAAAATTCAAATATTGATTCATACGTCAACGGTTTGTTTTTTACGATTGGAGTTGATAAATATTTAGTTTTGTCGCTAAGCCATTGCCACATTTTATCTTGTAGCGCTGAAAGCTCTTCTGGAGTCAATATGTTATCGATGACTTTGACTCCATCCTCTGCTAGAGTAAAACCCTCGCAAGTGTTGTAAATCATGTTTGAAGAAAGAAATAATAACTGTAGGTTGTTGGCAGGGTCTTTTATAGTGTAGGCCACACCCACTCTCAAAAAAAAAAAAAAAAAAAAAAAAAAAAAAAAAAAAAAAGATTTTTTTTTTTTTTTTTTTCAAGTCACGTGGGCGGAGCATTTTGTAAGTACTGGCAGTGAAAATATTTATTTACTTATATAATATAATAATTTTATTTTTTACAGATCTCATATCTGTTAATGTTTTAACTTTAAATTTACTCGACTTGCATAAAGAACATAGCAACTCAAAATGCATGGCTGGATAAATATGTTGCCTTAGCATATCTTCTTTAGCAGTATAATATTTTTTATGTATTCTTTCGTACAAATCACAATTTGCTCAATGTACAACAAGGTACTAAATATAATTCTGAAGAGTTTGAAGCGTATTTTTCAAACATTTCTATTATTCGTATGGGTAATCCTCTACAAGCGTGAATGGCTACCCATACATTATAGGATGGTATTATTTTTTCAAATTTATCGTCATTGATGTTGCATTGTATAAAATTACATACATTCATATTATGTAATAATTTCATGCCTTTGTACTGTTTCAAATCAACGCATGTCATTTTGGTGTCTACAAGATGAATTCCACAAGCATTTCCAGCACATATATTAATTATATTTTTATTTTTTAAGTCTATGAGATTAAATACAGACAGGGTCTCTGAATATTCTTTCAACAAAAATCTTTTACCAAAGCTATGCTGATAATAATAATCTACAAAATATTTTCGTTTTAAATTTGTAGACTTGTTTAAATTAAGCAATTGGTTAAAAATAAAAGTATTAAGGCATTCTATTAGATTTATGTCGTCTTGCTCTAGATAAAATCCCATATAGTGTCTCAAACTGGAATTGTAAAATATATTCATATTTAGTCTATTGTTCATGTAATAGCAAATCATTAAAATTTTCACAATAGGATGTATGTTATATAGATAGGCTATAATAGAAATAAAATAATGCGTAGATCCATTCCACTGAAGACACTTATCTACGACTTTAGAATCCTCATATATTACTAAAGCGCTGTAAATTTTTTTACATTTCGGATCAGAAAACGATTCACGAAAAGTATATTTCAACGAGTCTATATTTTTCAAAATAGTTATGATTTCATCATTCTTATAATAGAACAATTTTTGGACGTCTGAGTAAATTAAACGTAAACCAGAACAATACCGATAGATTATCCATAAAATAACGCAAATATATAATATTGACGAATCCATCTTTCAAAATTATGAAAAAGCGTTATGGCAAGTTATACGCAAGTTATACTCTAAAGACTTTTCCATCCGATATATATATACATACTGTAATAGTAAAGCCACGCCCACTCGCAAAAAAAAAAAAAAAAAAAAAAAAAAACTTTTTTTTTTTTTTTTTCAAGTTGGTTGGTTGGTTGATTCATTTTCTAAGCAGTGAAAATATTATGTCTTACTTTAAAAATTTTTGTAAAACAACATTGTGAAAAATAAGCAACATGACCAAACATGTATCCAATTTAAAAATACCAATGTCAGAAAAATCATTACAAATAGGATACATTTAAATAGAGTACTGTCCCAATCACTTTTTTCTAACCAAACAAACTCTGTTAATGAATTATTTTTTGTTTTTTCTATGTTTTTATGATATTCGTTGGCTGGTATTGCGTGCAATGCCGTCAGATATTCTTCTACTTTAGAAGTCATAAAGTTTAAGCGTTCGTTTTCGTCAATTTCTAAAATTTCATGTTCCCAAATATAATCTGGAGTTAGTTCGGGGCGAATGGGACCGTCTTGATAATATGTGTAATCCAATTCTCGGTCAATTTTTTCTAGTGTTTGTTTGTCTATAACTTTTGAGTAATCGTATGGATCCATACTATCTAATATCCCATTTACCAATTCGTATATGGCATAAGCTGTAGTAATGACACCAATACTCGTTCCCAAAGCTCTCAGAGACATTGTTCCAATTTGTTTCATAGACAAGACGATCGAATTTTTCAAGACAATTTTTGCCGCAATGCTATTGGCCGCTTTGGATAATAGTTTTGGAGCCTTGCGTTTCAAAAAATTTTCAACGGCGTATTCCGAGATCTCTCTGCCCAAGTCTTTAGACAGCTCGAACGCTATGTCGTGAAAGACACTTACATTTTCGATAGGCTCTTCAATGGCTTCGCGTCTGATACGGCTGCTTCTACCAGCTCGAATTGTATATATCATGTAATTTGGAATTTTAGGCGGTTTATCTTTCAACGGCTTCAAGTTACCCACCTTGGCGGCTCGGATGGCAGTCATACCCAGTAACCATTCGCCGAATTTCTGACCACCAGACCTGGTGCATTCGTCGTTCTGAAAATCTAAACCGTACGCGTCGCAGTATGTCTTGTTAATTTTCAAACGACCCTCGACTATATCAAATCCGCCATGAAAAATATGTCTCGAGGCCCTTTCGAAAATTTTTTCAGGCATCGATGCAAAAGATTTTTTTAAAGGATTCGAGAGAACGCATTTTCCATCTGGAGTCCACTCCGTATCGATAGAATGGTCTTTGCAAGACAGTTGACATGCCATCGCATATCTGCTGCCTATTCTGACCCACTGATCGAAATCGATGTCACTACAGACTTCCCAATTTTTCTTGAACGGATAGCAACCGAATCTCTTGCATCCAATCTCGTTGAAACGAATCGAGGTGACAACAATGCATCGATCTGCGATAGAAGGCGGTATGAAATAATCTTGGTCTGTAGCGGGCCTCGTTTCCAAAAACGCATAATCGAAATAATGAGGATATTGTTTTTTGTAATATTCCAACAGATAAACTTGTGTGGCTTCGGTAGCATATCGCAACGCGTGTGTGTATTCTGGCTTATTCATGAGCTTGGTTTTGGATAAATGACGCTTTGTAGCGCGGGACCTTTTCCGAAAGGCGATACGACCATTCCACGTAACATGAATACGGGGTCGTCTTTTAATACGAAAAAGTCGCAGCAAATGGTAGACTGGACTTGGAACCATTTATTCTTGTGAAGCGATCTATACATGGCCGAAGCATGGGCTGCTGTGTAATAACAATTCATGGCGTTTCTCATTAACCAGGCCACGATCGTGAAAGACTCTTCGAACGTACAGTCCTCCGGTAAAGCGTAACACGGATAACATAGAGATTGATGCTTGTCCTTTTTAGCGGCGACAGTTCTTCCTTTTATGGCCAAGTCGTCTCGCGTACCGCAGGCACATTTTCGAGCTCGGTCGAACAGCGCGTAGGGTGAGGCCTGATTGACTATTGTGATGAGCCTTTCTTCGGCAGCCAAGTTTAGAAAGTCTCTTGGTACGTTGTCTGGCACAATCAATGAGGCGCATACCATGATCGAAATTGTAAATTTTAAAGCGTATTAGGACAAACGAACCTTGAAAATACCAAGTGTTGGGAAAGACTTTGATGGTAATGCGACCTAGATGAAAGAGACGAAAATAGGTAACGAGATAGTAACCCAATAACTTTTTGTGGAAAGCTAGGCAGGGGCTCCTCACTCGAACACGGAATGAGAAGAATGACATGACTGATTCAAACAGAGATGCCATTTATATATAAATAGGTTATGGTAAAAAATACAACCTTGAAAAAAAAAAAAAAAAAAAAAAAAAAAATTTTTTTTTTTTTTTTTTTTTTTTTTAAAGATTGGTAGATTGGTTGACTGGTAGATTTTTTTAATGGTAAAATGATAGTTTATTAATATTATCTTTATCAAGTATACAATAATTATATTCAAAATCTTCTGTAAAAAGTGGATCATTTGGAAATACATATTGTTCTCCCCAATCACATTCGTCACAATTTATATCTATGCATTCTACAATTATACCGTAGCCGTAATATGGTTTTACTACCATATGTGCTTTGTCTTCAGTATCGTAATTCAAGATAAAGGGTTTATCAAATACATATTTTTTACAATTGTGATAAAGTAATTTCAATTTATGATTTATAACAATGTTATCGTATACCAATTCGTAATATTTCATATCTTCATCGATGGGTATAATTTGTTCTGGAAGCAAAATTTCACGATGGTAATCTGCCATTAACAAATTTTCCGAAAATTTATATTTTACACTTTTTCTCATTTCTCCAATATTTAGACATTCTATAGGTAAATAAATATCACCTGGATCACGTCCCAGTTTTAAACATTCGAAATGGCGATAGCATATACTCATATTTTTTGCGTCTATAAATACGTAATACGGTTCATTGTTAAGTCCAAGGAACCAGCCATATTTTATCATAGAGGTTAAATGTAGAAATATTTTTTCTTTGAGAGTCCATGCATGTTCATAGGCCAACACTTCCTTATATTCAGATATGGCATCCAGACCGTTAACTTTATCGTACAGAGAAAAATATTTTCTACAGAGCAACATTTTAATGTCAAAGGGTAAGCTGAGAAATGAAATTGGTTCAGCCATTTCTATCGTCTGAACAAACCCTTCACTAAATCACGAATGATTCGATAGCGCTGGGCTTTATATACTGATCGGCCAGGCCGTTGCATAAGCTTTTT
Source organism: Salticus scenicus (assembly GCA_963930645.1). Lineage (NCBI taxonomy): Eukaryota > Metazoa > Arthropoda > Arachnida > Araneae > Salticidae > Salticus > Salticus scenicus. The sequence goes on along the minus strand of OZ005659.1, from coordinate 207,543,967 downwards.
CCATGAAAACAGGATATGATAAAGTTATTTATAGACTGTTATATTTTCACCGTCAGTAATTAGAAAATGCTCCGCCCACATGACCACATTAAAAAAAAAAAAAAAAAAAAAAAAAATTTTTTTTTTTTTTTTTTTTTTTTTTTTGAGGGGGGGGGGTGTATATAGTTTAATGATACAATGTTTGTTTTTCAATATTATCCTTATCGATTATACGATAATTGCATTGAAATTCTTCTGTCCAAAGTGAATCAACTGGAAATACATATTGTTCTCCCTTATCACATTCATCACAATACATATTGATACATTCTACAATAATACAGTGGTCGTCATATGGCTTTATTTCAATATGTATTTCGTTACAATCCTCGTAGCACATGATATAGGGTTTATTAAATGCATATTGTCTGCAATGTTGATAAATTAAATTCAGTCTATGATTTACAACGATAGTACCATAATATCGCAAGTTATAATATTTCAAATCCTCCAAGTTTTCAACAGACATAACTATTTTTGAAGGCAAAATTTCACGAAAGCAATCTACCATTGAATAATATCCCGTACATCTAATTTTTATATTTTTTCTCATTTCTCCAATATTTACGTATAGCATAGGTAAATAAATATCACTTGAGTCCTGTTCCGGATCTAAGTAGTTGAAATAGCGATAGCATATACTCATATTTTTTGCATCCATAAACACGTAACACGGCTTATTGTTAAATCCAAGGTGCCAGCCAAATTTTATCATGGAGGTTATACGTAAAAATAGTTTTTCTTTGGGAGTCCATGCATATGGATTGACCAGCACTTTCTTATATTCAGATATAGTATTCAAACTGTGAACTTTATCGTACAGAGAAATATATTTTCTACAGAGCAGTATTTTAATATCAAAGGGTAAGTTGAGAAATGAAATTCGTTCAGCCATTTCTATCGTCTGAACAAACTCTTCACTAAGGCACGAATGATTCGATAGCGCTGAGCTCTGGGCTTTATATACTGATCTGCCAGGCCGTTGCATAAGCCTTTTTCATGAAACCGGATATGATAAAGTTATTTATAGACTGTGACATTTTCACCGTCATTACTTAGAAAATGCACCGCCCACGTGACTTGAAAAAAAAAAAAAAAAAAAAAAAATTTTTTTTTTTTTTTTTTTTTTTTTTTTTTTTTTTCAAGTCACGTGGGCGGTGCATTTTCTAAGTAATGACGGTGAAAATATCTTTTTTTTTAATTTTACCAATGTTATTTTTTTCAAGCCTTGTACAAATAAAGATGAAACATTCTACGTATAAAAAATTATACCAAGCCCATCTAGGAGTCGTTAATGAAACGGATTTGTTACTATCTCGAAACGAAGAGTCTGACCCCTTTTACCAAAATCTAATTGATATCATAGTTTCAAAGAACGCGCCTACGATTGCATGGGATACTAAACCCTTCACAACCGAATTCATTTCAGGGCCTGTACGTCAAAGATTAGATGAAACATTTTTCGCTTTCGTATTGAGAACGGCTGCTATCATCAAAGAAGAGAGCTACATACGCACGTATCGAAAACCTGAATCACATCAAGCCGTTTTAGCATGGATTTCTATTTTACGTAACGTTATGATGACCGGTTTGGCTTTACTCTATAATGTAAAATGGACTCCCGAAATCATCCTCAATCATTTGGAGCCTACCATCGTGAAAATGTTTAGCCAAGGTGACGCGTCGGCATTACGCAAGCTCATGTTGGATTTGGGCATAAAGCTGGCCCAAGAAGAACTTTATCCGGCAGAACTTTCATTTGAAAAAATGAGTTTTTTACAAATTACACAATTCGGTTCATTTTACTGGAGATATTTACACTGGATGGCTGAAGCGATTACCATAAGAGATGAAGGCATGAATTTGTATAAAGACGTATGGTTAGATTTGTTGAAAGGCCCAATTTATCGGACCCTTCGATGCGGAATATGTATGGTGCATTTCCAAAACATGATAAAAGAAAACCATGAGAGGTTAACGTACGAGAATTTACCTAAACTGTTTTTCGAAATGCATAATAAAACTCATGCGATCCGGCGAGAACATTACAAATTTTTACAAGAACCCAACTATTCAGAATCGCAATACGAGGCAGATTCGGCATTCATGCGCCAAGCTCTATTGCCATAATAAGATGATTTACCAGACGCTGGTTTTCTGATCTCGTTGATTTGCATGCGCTTGAAAATGGATGGTGTCACAGCCACTCGATCTTTGAAAGAGAGTGCAGCTTGGTCGCCGATCGCTTCAGGATAAGACTCCCACCAGACCAAAGACTGATCGTTTCCTATATCTTCTGAAATATATCTGCCATCTATTTCTTGAAGAACGCTGTTATGTAATATGCCACCATACGTTCCGTGATACAAACGAGGATTCACTAAGACAAAATTCGGTGCTGGCTTTTCTTGCTGGGGTGTAACAGCATATCTAAACACGCTTGTCTGTTGAAATATTTTTATCAACTGCTCTACTGATGTGTGAGGGATGTAAAGAAAAGACATCTTGAATGAAATGGTAGCACAAATCTGATGCTTATATAGAGTGAAGCCACGCCCACACACACACACACACACACACACAAAAAAAAAAAAAAAAAAAAAAATTTTTTTTTTTTTTTTTTTTTTTTTTTTTTTTTTTTACGGTTGGTTGGTTGATGAAGTTGGTTTCTAAAGTTATATTTCACAGTTGGCTTCTAAATTATATTTCACAGTTGGTTTCTAAAATTATATTTTCTTTAGCCAATCATTGTAGATGGCGCTGTAGTCAATATATATAGTATATATATAGTATATCTATTAGGGTGGGTGGGAGTGGAATTTATTTTTTCTACTGTACGGTCATGCATAAACTCGCTCCTGACCCATTTCCTTTAAAATAGGATGCGTAATTTATACAATATTAGCTTTGAAAACAAGATATTTATAGACTTTTCTCTGACAAATGACAAGATATTGCAGGTTTTCATGAAATCAGAATAGATCATGAGTTTTTATAGAAAATTTTTTTTTCAGTTTATGAGACACTAGCAAAAATGTTTTCTGTTGGACAGTATTCTATTTCTTCAGGTATGCAATCTGAAAAGAAAATACGTCCAGCAACTATGTTTTTTTCATCTTCTTCAGATAATTTGTAAGGTATAAAATCTGAGACAAATCTATAGGCAGCTGATAAAGTCTTATCTCTTCCATTATAGTCATAATCTAATAATATAATAGAATCGTAAAATTTTTTCAAATAGGTATACGTTGGTCTGTCGATAGCCACTATCTCAATCTCTTGATCGCTTTCCAAACATTTTTGTACATATGTAAGCATGGCTTTGAAATTAAGCAAACTAATTTCATGATTTAGTTTCATAAATGACTGATAATTGTCAGATTGTACAAAATCATACTTTTGATCTTCATTATTCCATTTAAAATATTTCGTAAATAATCCAAGTTTAATGGTTTTGAATGGCGGTTTGGTTGAATTCAGAGTCATTTCCCACGGAATTGGTTTATTTTCGAAAAGGATAAACGAAATATGAACAGTGCATAATTCTGGCATCGTCAGATCTCAGAGAGCTCAGAAGCTTAAATAACATTTTACCAGAAAAGCAAATGCATATATATGCACGGGCCATTTAAAAAAAAAAAAAATTTTTTTTTTTTTTTTTTTTTTTAATTAAAAAGTGGGCGTGGCCTAACTTAAATTAACCTTTTAGTTATAAGCGTGTCAATAAAATCGGCTACGTCTGATGAATTCGTTTTTATCCAGTCTTTAAAAATTAATCCTGTATTTGTCGTTGGGCAAAACAGCGTTTGTTTTAGAAACGTATGTTCTGTCATGCAATCCACTCGTCCTATAAGGGTTTCATTTTGCACTCTTGACAGTTCATGTCTGCACGGAGAAGTTTTGTCGTCCGGATTTAGATGGAAATATGTGCCACAGTCACAGGTTTTACCATTCCAACCCATAAATGGAAGAGGGTGTGATATATCTCTTAAGCAATAATCTACTGAGCATACAAATTGAAATGCAGAAATCATAGGCGTTCCGTCTATTGATTTGGATCCGCATTTGCATCGATATCTGAGTTGGTCTCCTAGCGGTTCGTAATAATCTTCGATGTTGTCGCCAGCCTCTTCCTGTTTTAAATAGTCCCACAATACATTCGAGTTGTTATCTTGAGCTTCTTCGTTCTTACAAGCGCGTTTCTTATCGCCTTTAAACACGATTTCATTTAATGGTAAACAGGACCAGCCTGCCAACGAAAATACATGATAATTGGTTTTTAAATTGCATTTGTCCACGCCTTTTGGTAAACAATACGTTCCAGGGGTTAATTTTTTATTCATAACGTATATTCGTTCGTTCGCGTCTACGATATGAAATGGTACAAAATCCGTTTCATTGTTGCAAAATTTCTTACAGTCGCATGGTTCGCTAGACGGGCATTTGAATCCGTGCAGAGGGCAAGCCGATTGAGATATTGGATGAATCATGCGTTCGAGCCAATGCATCGGTTCGCTTTTCAAGTGGATGTTAGGCTTGTAGTACAGATTAATCATCGTGACTAAGATGAGTGTAAATAATATCAAAGAAATGTATGTACTCTTTGGCATTCTTTGTCTAATGTTCTTGGCTTTCAATTTGGAATTTATACCGGGCCGGCCATGGCATGGACATTACGTCCTGATATGGAAATGGAACGAGTTTACGCTCATTCGAATTTTACCCAAAGACATTTTCGTTTTAGTTGATAAAGATATCATTTATAGATATGCGTCGACTTCATCAAAAGATACTTACATACCAGCGATTCGCTTAGACACCCAAATTCAAAAAGAAATTCTACATTATCGCTATTTATTAAATTGGATAAAAGAACCGCCCGTTGCTAAAGCTTACCCCACAAATTTATCAAACGAAGTTGAAATTTTAAATCACGTATCTAAAGCATTGCAATAAATCTACGAAAACTATGAAACGAGCCAGCCGTATACACTTTCACGTTTTTATGCTGAGTTTGTACCTCTTTAAGAATTTCATCTTCTTGAAACCATAACTGAAAAAAGCATACGTATTCGACGCCGGTAATGTCTAAATACAAATGAAATAATTCCAGGCCGACTTTAACATTTTCGTCTTTATGTATTTGTTTGACTCGAAACGGGTAATATGGAAACACAGACACGTAACGAGGCAATTTCCTACCTAAATTTGTATTGTAAAATGGGATTAGAACTACACCCTTGCATGGACGTCTTAAGCGAGTTAGAAGTGGGATACTAGGCTCAAAGGCTATGAAGCCATCTATTTTCGAATGGGAATAGATGATATCTAACATACGACGGATAAATTGACGAGTTAATTCCATCTTTTGATAAGGTTTAAAGAGTCTGAAATAATGCTGGGCAACTTCATGCTGTAGGGCATTGTAATCGAACATGATGATAGAATGAGTAGAATCTGACCGATCGCGTAGCTTATATATAGCTAGGCCACACCCACTATTTAAAAAAAAAAAAAAAAAAAAAAAAAAATTTTTTTTTTTTTTTTTTTTTTTTTTTTTCTTCAAGGTTATGTTAAATTATTTCGTTCATTATATTTTGACATAATTGATATTTTTGTACTTTTATGGGGTTGATAAACGTCTTATAATATTCTGTAAAATTTTCCCCAGTTAGTATTTGAAATAAAGGCGTTTGTTTGCATAAGCGACACCAATATTTTATATCTTGTGTATAATATCCAGTGCCACGCAATTGTACCCTAAAGAAATATCGGTCTATTAAACACTCTTCTCCATAAAAAGATAATTTCATACATTTTAAACACATATGAATTTGTTTTTTATCCTTTACAAAGTAGCATCGAACATAAACTAATTTTAACATTTTATTGTGATTTAAATATATTCGATTTTGATTAAAATAGTAAGCGCTATATTTGTCAAATGTGGTATCTATTTCAGAAAATAATATTTCTATAGGTTTATATTTCAAAGAATCCTTAAGACGTTGTTCTAAACTCTCATATTTTTCTTTAAACTGAGTAGTATGTGTATTGTATTTATCATATTCTTGAACAGCTTTTTGAAAAATCCTAGTAGGTAAATACAAATTCTCGATATCATGAAAATATATAATATTATCCCATATCGTTTGAAGGGACCAATCTTCTAACGTAAAAAAGTGACAGTCGCAAATCTCAACAATCTCAAATCCCTTAGGATAAATATTACATATCCTGGCATATCTTTGTCGATCGATTAAATTTATTTTAAATCCAAATAAAAAATCTTTCCAAACGTCTTGTTCAATTTCATTCTCTGAAGTTATAAATATATGTATATGTGGCTCCAGTACTTTGTTATAATGATATATAGTATTAATGACTTCTATCGAATGGATTTTGACAATTTTATCAAATAAACTATACGTATTTTGTAGTCGTTTTATTATGGCGTGATATATAAATTTTAAATTTCTATGTTCGTGGCGCCGATATCTACTATATACATAATCATCGTCATAAGGATGTGCACATCGCAACTCCATACATGAAAATAATTCTAAAAATAATGTACAACAGCCAGTAAAGCTACTACTTATATATAGCCAAGTCACGCCCACGCTTCGTTAAGGTTACGCCAAGGTTAAAAAAAAAAAAAAAAAAAAAAAAAAAAAAAAAAAAATTTTTTTTTTTTTTTTTTTTTTTTTAAGATGTTTCATTCATGGTATATTTACACAACTGATATTTTTGAACTTTTATGGGATTGTTAAAAGTTTTATAATATCTTTCAACATTTCCCTCAGTTAGTACTTGAAATAAAGGCGTTTGTTTGCATAAGCGACACCAATGTTTCATATTCAATATAAACTTTTTAGTGCTAAGAATATATACTATATTGAAATGTCGTTCAATTAAACACTCTTCTCCATAAAAAAATAATTTCGTGCATTTCAAACACATATGAATTCTTTTATTATCCTTTACAAAGAAGGATCGAATTTTATACAAATGATCTGTCAATTTTCTTCTTTCAGGCATGCGATACATTCGACTTTGATTAATATAGTATGCGCTATATTTGTCAAATGTTGTATCTATTTTAGAAAATAATTTTTCTATAAGTTTACCTTTCAAAGAATCCTTAAGACGTGGTTCTAAGCTCTCATATTTTTCTTTAAACTGAGTAGTATATATATTATAGTTATCATATTTTTGAATAGCTTTTTGTAAGAGCCTAGTAGGCAAATTTAAATTCTCGATATCATGAAAATTTGTAATATTATCCCATATCGTTTTAAGGGACCAATCTTCTAACGTAAAAAAATGATAATTGCAATTCTCAAGTGTTTGAGGATAGTCCTTATATAGTTTATCATATATTTCATAATCGATTAAATTTATTTTAAATCCAAATAAGAAATCTTTCCAAACGTCTTGATCAATTTCACTCTCTGAACCTATAAACGCATGTATATGTGGCTCCAGTTGTTCATAATGGCGTATATAGTTAATGACTTCTATCGAATGGGTTTTGATAATTTTATCAAATAAATGATACGCATTTTTTTGTTGTTTTATTATGGCTTGATATATAAATTTAAAATTTTTATGTTTGTGGGCATGATATATACGATAATAATAACTACTTGAGATACCTTCACATTGACACTTAATCATGCTTACAAGTGATTTGAATTACAATGAACTGACTAGGCAAGAGATGAAGACAGAATGAATGTAGCTTGAGTACGGAGCCGCTATTTATACTAAATATAAATCAACCAATCAACCAATCAACCAATCAAAAAAAAAAAAAAAATTTTTTTTTTTTTTTTTTTTTTTTTTTTTTTTTTTAACGGTTGGTTGGTTGGTTTATAAAGTTATATTTCTAAAGTTATATTTTTCTCAGTTGGGTTCTAAAGATATTTCTCAGTTGGGTTCTAAAGATATTTCTCAGTTGGCTGCTAAAGCTATATTTCTCAGTTGGCTGCTAAAGCTATATTTCTTTAGCCAATCATTGTAGATGGCGCTGCAGTCTATATATATAGTATATATATAGTATATCTATTAGGGTGGGTGGGTGTGGAATTTATTTCTTCCACTGTACGGTCATGCATAAATTAGCTCCTGACCCATTTCCTTTAAAATATGATGGAATAGCGTCGTTTATAGAATATTGGCTTTGAAAACAAAACTTTTGTCTGACAAATTACAAAATACTGCAGGTTTTCATGAAATCAGAATAGATTATAAGCTTTTATAGAAAAATCTAACTCTCCATCAATGTACATCTTGCTGAAAACACATTACGAGGCATAGTGACTAGACGACCGTTGCTGGCGAGACACAATGAGAGTGTAGTCATGTTAGCCACAGTAAATATAGACAAGCTTCAAGGGTGGGCGTGGCACCTTAAAAAAAAAAAAAAAAAAAAAAAAAAAAAAAATTTTTTTTTTTTTTTTTTTTTTTTTTTTTTTAATCAGATTCTTCTTCTGATGGATATTCGTCGTCTGATAATTCTCTGGGACTGTCATATAATAATTCGTTGTAGCTCGCGTCAGAATCTGGCGAATTACGCTCATTATAGGATGTGTCTAACCATTCGTCAATTGAATCTTCGTCGGTCGTTTGATCCATATTAGTTAACTCGTCGTCGGATGTTTGGTCCATATTGGTTGAATCGTCCAACGTAATTTCTGAATAACTAGTAGCATTACTAACTTCTTCGCAGTCCATTCTATTATTCGACGATTCAATAACCGCCTTTTTCGCGCGGCCCCTCTTGCGTTCCTTAAACAAATGATCGTTCTTTGTAAATGTATATTTAACGCCTGGTTCTGTCAATAAAATCAATCGTCTACCCGTCCGGCTCCAGTGTAAGAGTTCAGCGTTATTGAATCGTTTCCAATGCAGCGAGTTTAATACCATATATCCAGGGTAGAGGGGTTCAGGCAAATGCCAAAATGCTATGTTTAACAATATACAAAAGGCTTTTCTTTGACCGATGAATAATTTTTCATAATCTACCCACTGACAGTCTGCCGCACTCATAATCCAATTGGAGATCTCCTTTTTCGCTACATCCGCTTGGCTGTAAGTGAATTCGACAAATTCTTCGGTTATGCCTGGATATTTATTGAGAAATTTTACAGCGGCACAAGATTTGGATTTATATTCTTCCAATCTTCTAACTTTACGATAAATTGAATATTTTCTTGGATTGCGGCACTTATAAACAACTTCCTGTAAAATTCTAGCCCATAACTGCCATCCTACTGACGGCGTCATTTTTTCAGGATGTATGAACAGCGCATCCCAAACGGCCGTTATGACTTCATCTTTCAAGTATTGGCCGATTTCATTAATGTGTTTTTCAAAACCTTTCGTGACTGGCTGGGGGTCGTCCATAGACTCATAAATATAACGTTTTTTAGATATGACGAGTAAGCGTCTCAAGCGCTGTTCGTATTTCAATTCGACGTTTGGTATATCTAGGAACGCGTTTATGCTATCGCAATTGTCTTTTTCCCACTTATGAACCATCAGACTGTCGGTATCTGCATAACAAACGTGGAAGCCTAAATTTTTCGCGTAATGGTAGGATCCGAGTAGCTGATATCGAGAAAGGGTCACGATCGACATGGCTATGGGAAGATAGGCTAGGGTCGAGTCTTTACCGGCCATGACTCCGTAAAGCGAGTTAATTAAAATTTTATAGCCCAGCTGGCTATTGTAATGATAAATGTCTTTCGTTCGTTTGTATTCAATTTGATGATTTTTACGCAGCGATATAAAATGGCTAACAAAATTAGGTAGAAAGGCTTCCGTCTTCGTATTAATAACTATGGCGTACTCGTCGATTTCTGGATTGAATGTTGGATAGGCAAATTTATCTGTCATAGGCCGATCTTCCAAAAAATCATCGTTGCTATGGATGCGGTACGGGATGCAAGTCATTTTCTGAGCGGTCTCGTTTGCCAGCCATTCGTCGCGGTTCATAATAGTACAAGTGCCGTAACATAAATTACTACTCAGCAGAGTGCTAGGATACATGCTGGCAAAATCCATAATCACTACATCTTCATAATATCGTTCGGGAAAGCAAAAATTTAACGCACCCTGATAAGTTTTTCCACGGAAAGCTGCTTGGTATTTTAAATCGTTTGCTAAACTAATATATTTAGTATTAATCAAAAAACCTCTACATATTGCATGAGTTTTAAAAACCTCTTCTATAAATCGAGAATTGCCTAAATGTAAACTTTCTACGGTATTCAGTGCCACGATATTGGCCCGTGATAACAAAAACGTAAAAACTGTTTCGAGTTGAAACAATCGATAAACCAATTCCGAGTCTTTTAAGCAATAATCTAAATATGTGCGAAACGTACCAAATTCAGACGCATCTGAGACTTTGTAGGGTTTCAGCATTTCATAGCATATTTCAGTCTGCGTTTCTTCCAACAGCTGAGCTGCCAATTCATTGCGATACCAAGCCCATATCCCAACGGTGGCTACTTTAATTTTGGATTCACCACCCAATTTCATTTTAGCTATGGCATCTAATCTATAACTTGGCAAATCGGCTTTGGAAAATACTCTTGTAAAAGTATAAAGATCTATTACAAATTTACCGTCGAACGAAGCCACATTATCTTTACCTATTTTAGCAGATTTGTAACGTCGAATGGTACTGTACTGTTTTAGCCATACCAGTTTTGCAATAATACATGGGAAATCGTATGCGTTAATATTATAGCCAGTGATGATTTGAACGTCGGCTAGCAAAGAATGAAACTGGGCTAGCATCTCGGCTTCAGATGTAAAAGCTGTTGCGCATTCATAATTTGTTAAGGGCTGAGCTCCGTTGGGAAGTAAATAGAGTATTTGTTTTTGGACCCCATTCCGCTTATTCCATTTAAAAAGGCTTATCATAACGATTTTATCTGTGCTGAAATGGCAAATTGGAATATGGTTACCGATTAATGGAACAGTTTCTATATCAAATGCTGCCATCGTCCAATCGGGCTCTTCGAAACAATTGGGGGTCATACTCAACGAGGACATGAGATCTAAAGAATTGTTTAGAATTTCGTACCATTTGTAGTAGAAAGAATATGTATTAAATTTTAGACACAAATCAATATAAATTCGCGTCAGCCAATCCTCGGGGTTATAATAAACCATTTTATAGCAGTTAAATAAGCGTCCAACACTCTTATGAGGGGCTGTCGTATATATTTTATAAAAAGGTTTCGATCTATATTCTAATTTGTTTCTAGCTAGCCTATCTTCGAACGAGGGTAAAACTTTTTTGAGTTGAGTGATTTCAATATAGGTAACATCATTACCCGGAAAATATTTTTTAATTTTACGAACGACAGTATCAATATTATTTGTACATACCCCTATCCATTCTGTGTAATGTTTAAGTTGTTTTTCGTAATGACCATCCTTATTCAAAAATGATATCTCTACACCAATGACATTTTTTCGACGCCAGGCACAGGACCACTTCGTTGAGAAATTCATCACTAATGAGATTTGAGGAAATGCTTACGTTATATATATAATATACATATGACCTTGAAAAAAAAAAAAAATTTTTTTTTTTTTTAACTTATAATATTTTATATATTTGTTTTATAAAGTAATATAGGCGGAGCACTGACATTATTTTTTTTCTAAATTATGCATGTGGGCAGTATAAATATCTATGGTAGGTTTGCCGTCATACAAAGACACTGTATCGTTATATATTTTGAAAGATTTGTAACGTGGAAGGATACCGTACAGTTTTAACCACATCAGTCTTGCAATAATAGGAGTTAAATCGTACGTGTTAATACCATAGCCGATTATAATTTGAACACCGTCTAGCAAAGCATGAAACTGGGTCAGCATCTCGGCTTCGGATGCAAAAGCTGTCGCGTATTCATAATTTTTTAAGGGTTGCACTCCATTGGGAAGTATATAGAGTATTTGTTTTTCAACAACTCCCTTATTCCATTTAAGAAGACTGATCATGACGATTATGTCTCCGCAGATACTGTCTCTGACTAATGGAAAATTTTCTATTTTAAAGGTTGCTATGTTCCAATCGGACTTTTCGATAAAATTGGGAATCAACGAGGTTATGAGACCTGTTACTGGAGGACGTCGATACATAATGAATATGTGGGTACATTAGTTAGCTTATATATAGTCAAGCCAACTAACATTTAAAAAAAAAAAAAAAAAAAAAAAAAAAAAAAATTTTTTTTTTTTTTTTTTTTTTTTTAACGGTTGGTTGGTTGGTTGCTAAAGTTCATTAACACATATCTCGGACTTTACTAAACTTATAAAAATATTATCATGAAGTCAGACTGTTGCTGACCATACACTGACAGAGTGAATCCCATTATTTTATTTTAACAATTTTTCCACAGCGAATACATTTCTTATACAAATTGGACATTTCATCTATCGCCCTATCTTGTTTTAAAAAAGTTTCATAAGTCGGTTCGTTGCAGCATTTCATAATATTTGTTTTCTGAATCCATAGTTTGCATTCTTCTTCATTAAATAGAAAATCCATTCTTAATAAAGCCTCGATACAGAAATGATACGAGTGTTCTTCTTGTCTTTGCTGTTAATTTATTACTGGTATTTTTACGCGCCTGGGTCTGAAAGCGTTACGAAACCTTCTGCTGGTTCACCCTCAAAAGCCCCGTCGTTCGATTACGTATTCGATTCGAAGAAGCCAAAACATTTTCAGTTTACAGTGAACGGAAAATTAGCTTGGGAGCATACCTTATCCAGTGACGCTTACATGTTTCATCAAGGCCAAATTTTGGCAGTCGATCCATGCTATGGAAAATCGAACGGCTCGTTGGTTCCGGCTGTAGGACAAAATCTCTATGATCACTTGAAATCGGATCCTCAATTGAAAAACCTTCCAAATTTTAAAGAAAATAGTCAGTTTACCGTTCATAAAGGAACCGTTTTCAATTTCGAGTGTCAAAACGGTCGTGTCTCGAGTCTCCAAATCTGTCCCTCAGGAACTACTCTCATAGCGAACGCTTGCCAGCCCGTCAATGCGTGTACTGGTAGATCGAACGGAGTAATGCTACCAAATCCTAAAAACATATCCCAGTATATCATGTGTCAGAATGGAAAAGAGGTCTTTATAAAATGTCGTAACGGAACCCTGTTTTATCACGATCGATGCGAGCCCGTCAAAGATTTAAATCATTATTGTAAAATTTTTCCAAATACACCTTTTATTCATAACGACGAAACGCGAGTCGAATGTCATAACGGTAAGCCCGTATTCATTACTTGTAAGCCTGGAACTAAATTTTTGGGTAAAGATTATTGCGAACCTATCAATTGTAATGGTTTACCGGACGGTAGTAACATATCTTTGCCTGAAACAGAAATGCCTCCGTTCAATTTCACGCCTGGATACATGACTTGTAAGAATGGTAAAATTGATGAAACTGTAGAATGTCCTCAGAACTGGGATAAATCTAAAGGCGATAACTTGCCATTTTTACCTATGGTTTACAACGGCCAGAAATGTACGGAACCCATATTTTGTGACAATGTCTTTTCCAAAGACCCAAATATTATCGTCCCCGTTTACGAATTTACAAAACACGTTAAAAATTGGAGGAATTCTGAAGATTTAGATCATACTGCAGGCTTTATCTGTGAAAATGGAGTTCGTAAAAGAAAACTGGTCGACGAAGGCAAACGAATTTCTAAACGTTATAAAATCGAAGATGTATGTGTTTCGGATGAAAAAATATTCATACGCGACGCCCCAGAATGTTATTACGATTGCGCTGAAAAGAAACATCTGAAATGTCCTAATGGCACAGTTTTTACTGGATCGAAATGCATTCAGAAGCCTAAGAATGCTTTCAAATATAATAAGTTTTATCTGTTTGAATTTCCCCAAGTAAATTTAGAATCTTGGATCGAGCCGTTCAATTACCATAAGGATACCATACCAACTTGTCAAAAATCCGAAATCTATATCCAGATGTATAATATTTGTTCTCATCCCGATTGTGTCAACTACGCCTTCGTGTCTCAGATTCCACAAATGGCCGTCCTGTTACCTCGCGAACATGCAGCCAAATGTAAATTTTACGAAAATGAAAGATTATTGAAAAAAGAACCTGTCCATTTTACATATAATTTTTGGACGCAGAAAATATCAGACTGGCCAGAAGAGCCTTGTCAACCTGGTCAGAAAATACAAACTGGAAATATTATTTGGGATAGTACTGTCTATGCTACGTGCAATATCCAACGACCGTTCATATTTTGTCCCTCTACGCATACGAAGCGTATCATTTCAGTCTCTGATCAAGAATATGCCTGCGAGCCTCCTCCGACTTCGGAATATGTAGTCAATTGGTTGAACGATTGGTTAGATTTTGCGACTGGAGAATTCAGACAAATAAAACCTGCGATTTGGAACGAAAATAATCCACCGTCCGTCAAATTTAATAAAAGTATGGATTCAATACATTTAACCGAAGAAGGTTTAAAATTGGATACGGGCATGAGGCTTAAATTATTCACTGACCAACCCGTTCAGCTCAAATTGCGATACAGAGTAACCTATCCACCCAACGTGGCGTTTGAATATAGCGATGCGGGACGAAAAGCACTCGTTTCCGATTCTTTGTCTGGATTTATAGTCAGGCGTGGACAATTTACGAATAAAACGATAACACTTCCTACATATAAACCCGTTCAAATCGTCGAATTTTTGAAAGAAGATCTGTACGTATAAACCAAGAAGTATGGACGAACGTTCTTTGGCCCACGGTGTGCTATTTTATTCTTCGTTATATATAAATTGCGTACTGCTGAGTATTGGGGTGACCACGGGTCGTTGGATTTTCGTATTACTGATACTGTTGACTATAGGACTGACTGCATACGTAATGTATTTGACGACTCAAAATCCAGAACATTTAAAGAATGTTGGCAGCTGGGCAGAAAAAACACTCTCTATTCATTTGGAAAAACTGAAGTTGTTATTTTAGATAAAATTTCTCGAACCTGTTGTTCGACAGGGTCATTGATTACGTAAACGTTCGAACGAGCCTTCAAGAGATTTTCTTTGTAAGAATCATGCAAGCGTTCTAAATAATCTAAGCTTATCAAACGGTCGATCGGAGAGCGGTCCCGGATTCGATTAAACGCTTCGAGAGGCTCTACGTCTAAATAAATGAAACAATCTACGTTAAAATTTAAAACTTGATAAATTTTGTCGTACGTATGTAGATCTTGTTCGTTTAATATCAGCGGGGCAAATATATACCTGGAAGTCCAAGGACACCGTTCGACTAGAATTAAATCGTCACCTTTCGGAAAAGACATTTTTTGATTGTATTGAGAAATTAAGACTTGGAATTGGAAAGCCGGTCCGTAAAGCGTTTGATTTTCGTATAGATGGGGTAGTAATGTCCATTCGTGTATGGGTTCAGGAAAACATTTAAAATCTGTAGCCAGTTGTCGCATTAAAGTAGATTTGCCAGCCCCAATCAATCCGTCGATACAGACAATGTAAGGAGCCATGATGAAAGTAAATTAAATGTTCAGAGTCAAGCGTATTTATATATAAAATATGGCCTTGAAAAAAAAAAAAAAAAAAAAAAATTTTTTTTTTTTTTTTTTCTAAATGTTATAATATCTAAATAATGTTATTATAAATAAAATGAAGGATACTATTAAACCAATTGCTGATATGATCCATTCATAGGATCGTCGTCGTAGTGTGGACAAACTTGACGAGACTGGATTGGGTATTTGAGAATTAGGTTGTAGTATGGGTAAACCTGGCGAGACTGGATTAGGTTGTAGTATGGGTAAACTTGGCGAGACTGGGTTGGCAATGGGCAGTTGAGAATTATTTTCTGGGCAATTTGGATTTGTCCAAGTTCCGTCCGCCTTACATCTTACAAGCACCTCTTTACCGTCGCACTTTACTGCTGCAAATCCTGGTGAAATTATTCGGGCATTTGGTATTATCGGACATGGATCGCATATTATTTCTGGACCGCTCCACTGTCCGTTCGTCTGGCATATTCTTTTGTTGCTACCGACGGCATAAAATCCTGGGTTGCAAATAACAGTCGCTACTGAATCAACGTTCCTATTCGGATAAGACACAGAACCGTTTTCGGGGTTGTCTAACTCTTCACATTGTATGGGCTCGCATTCAATTTTTTTTACTGATGGAATCCATTCGCCAGTAGCAGAACAAAATAGAGATTTGTAAAGGGTTTTGAGTTTAAAACCTTCAAAGCACTTATAAGTTACCATACTAGGAAATGAATATACTGAGCCTGTATGGTAGCCGTTTTCAATAACAGGAGGTGCGCCACAAGACCTTGGAAAGCATTCGACCGACGAAGGATTCCATACTAATTCGTCATCTTTTTTTGTTAAAATAGAAAATATAGTGTTAGATCGATATCCATCATCGCATTGCAGAGTAGCTTTATCACCTTCTAAATAGGGTGGGTCATGGCTACCCAAGAATTTACCTTTAATAGCGGATGGCAAAGTATATATCATTTATAAAACTTGATTATATAGTTTGAAAATAATATTTTAAGGTTTCTCATATCTATATATACGCCCCATAGTTCGCATAAAAAACCAGAAGAAGATTGATGCTAGAAGACAAAATGAAGGTTTGAGTACGACTATTTATACAGAATGAATTCAAGCCACACCCACTCAAAAAAAAAAAAAAAAAAAAAAAAAAAAAAAAAAAAAAATTTTTTTTTTTTTTTTTTAACGGTTGGTTGGTTGATAATTTTTAAATTTATATTTTTCAGTTAGTTTCTATTTTCTTTATCCAATCAAATTTATTGTAGATGGCGCTGCAGTCTATGTATATAGTATATCTATTAGGGTGGGTGGGAGTGGAATTTATTTCTTCTACTGTAAGGTCATGCATAAACCAGCTCCGCGATGTCCAAACCCATTTCCTTTAAAATAGGATGGGGTAACGTTATTTATACAATATTGGCTTTGAAAACAAGATGAAATATTCAGTTATTTATGTTCGTAGTTATTTCCCATCCTGGACTCTTTTGAATTTGTTTATGTATAAGATATTTTCGCCATTCCATTGGGTTCATATTATAATATAAAGTATTCAATGTAATTTTTATATATGCTCGATATAACCTATGATTCCAACAGACAAATAACATGCAAATACACAATAATATAATTAGCATGCTCTTGCTATTAAATGTACAAATAAAGTATGTCTAATCGTAAACCAGTTTCAACTTCTTTAAAGCCAAATAATCGCAAGAGAAGAGATATCTCTTCTTCTAATACTGTGAACAAAGCTTTTAAAATGGAGAAAATCGTAGACGAGCAACCCGCTGATATCGATCTTGAACATCAACCTGAGGATGAGCAGCCTGGACTCGGCGGCAACGGAGATGAGCAGCCTGGTCTCGGCGGCAACGGAGATGAGCAGCCTGGTCTCGGCGGCAACGGAGATGAGCAGCCTGGACTCGGCGGCAACGGAGATGAGCAGCCTGGTCTCGGCAACGCAATTGATCCCGTTCTGCCTGGTCCCGGCAATCTAAATGGTTTGGGGGGTGAAGTCGCTAAGGATAATGAGCCTCAAGATGACGACAACGTGTTAGAACAAAAATATAACGAAATTTATTTAAGAGGTTATTGTTTGCAAAATAATAATATGGACCAGTATTACGCAAAGGATGTTGAAGGTCATGATAAATATTGGCAAAATGAAACTGGAAAATTAGTTTATGCTTGCAAAAAAGTAATAGACGGGGATAAAGAATATTTGATTGAATATCCATGCGCTAAGAAAGATGGTACAAATGTTTATATTTATGAAAATGGATGTCCAAAATACCCCCTAAATTTAACTACGCTTAAGGTAACGTATCCTTTAACAAGAGAGGAAATGTATCTTAAAGATGAAGATGGAAATTATGTTTATCCCGTAGATGAGGCTGGTCAAGAAAGTTATCGTCAGGACGAGAATGGTAATGACTTACCTCTGAACGAGTATAAATATGCCAAAAACCCAGATGGATCTGAATTTTATCCAAAACGGAATAATGGGGACGAATTTTATCTGAAAGCTGAAGACGGTAGCTCTGAAAAAGGTGCCATATTGTATAAAAATGGCGAAGTAGTACCATACTACGCTCGTAAAGCAAATGGTGATGAATTTTATCCTCGTGAATTTATCGAATTATAAAAAGTCATATAAAGTGCGATCGTGTCGCCAAAGCCATGTAAGAAAATATTATGTTTAGTCCTTTTACTCGTTTCATAAGACAATCTATAAATAATATCAATGTTTAATTTAACAAATTTTTCAAAGTCTAAACTAGAAGGTTGTTGCCAGCATACCTTGAGACATAATAATGTGTGGGTACACTAGCCAGCATATATATATATATTATATAAACCACGCCCACTCAAAAAAAAAAAAAAAAAAAAAAAAAAAAAAATTTTTTTTTTTTTTTTTTTTTTTTTAGGAGGGTTGGTTGGGTGTAGTTTATCTATATATTTCAACTAGCCGCATTCATCCTTTTTGCGTGTAAATTTTCTTCTTCCTCATTTCTTGATTCCATATTTTCTTCTTCCTCAATCTGTTCCGAGTCCATACCAATAGCACTTGAAATATTTAATGCAGGTTCTGATAACGGTATAGCATTTTCATTAGACAATAATGTGTGTAAATAATTTTCAGTTGCATTACAAGTAGTAATAAATAATTGATCTTTATCCACAGTATCCAAAAATATTTTGTCTAAGTCTATTCTAAGTATGGTTTTTAAATCGTAATACAAGTAATCCTGATAAATTACCATAAGTGTATTTCCCCGATTGTCTCTTCTAAGGGTCCTTAATAACCGCAATTTAACTTCAATTTGATCTTTATATTCTTCAACATCGGGCAAAAGTTGTTTCGAAATATTTAATCGTAGTTTGAAATATCCCTTATATAAATTATAAAACAAATTTTGTAGTTCAATTACAGTCCAATTTTGATCTAATAGGATTTTTTTATCACTTGTTTCTCCCAAATCATCTACCGTTTGAATTGATCTTCTTTTCCTATTGGCGAACGCTTTTACACGTTCAGTTAATAAATCTGTGAACTGTTCTGGACTTGTATTAGGCTCAAAATTTAATATGCGTAACCATGTTTTATACAACAAACCAATATTTTCGGCTTCTGTTGAATTAATCTCTTTATCAGGCAAAGGAGATAACATATCGCTTACCCATTCACTAAAATTTTTTTCCGAAGGGTATTTATCTCGTAATTTTTCAACAAATGATGTAATATTCATTATAAATATTTTCATCCATTGCTGCTCGTTTAAACTTTCTGGATTTATTTTTTTAGCGATATTACTTAAATTAAGGGAGAACTGTTCTACAGAATTTCCTAAAAATATAAAATTTTGAGTAAATTTTTGAAATTCAATAAATCGCTTAATAAATGAATCTTTCCATTGTAATTTATCATTATTAGGAATGTCTGGAGTCAGTGCTTGAAATTCATTGATGATTGTATGATTTATTTCAAATTCTTGTTGCATCGCCGTCAAAAAATTTATACACCAAACTTCATTATCAATTGATACGAAACGTTGTGCAGCATCTTTAATATGATTCCATATTTCAATTATTTTAGTAGGAAAATTATCTACATTGATACCGCAACCTAGCTGATTAATTGCATAGATACACCTCGCATACTTATCTATTAAAATCTTGATATTCGCGACGACATTATCATCGTTCGGTATCCGAAACATTGTTGCAATTTCAGTTATTTTCGTAGTATCAGTAGGAGATCTGGAAGTTAAGGATAATATTATATTGCCAAAATTATACGCCGATATATTATCATAATTAGATTCGTCTCTAACCCTTTCACATTGTTTACTCACCGCAAGAATGAGTTTTGTATCTTCTGGCCATTGTTCTAAGAAAAAGTCCTGCCAATTTTCCATATTATAGGTATCTTTTAAAAAATCTATGACTTGTTGATCTGCAGTATTTAATACCTGTCCATTCGATATTTGTGTTTTTAAATTAGTTAGGCTAATGTTGCATGCTGCCAGCTTTTCGTTTACATCTAATAATTGTTCTTGTAAAGCTCCTTTGTCACCTTGCAATTGTTCTATTGTTCTTTTTAAAATGTCCGTGGATTGTACCGTTTTAGTTTCTAAATTTCCTTTTTCAAGTTCCAATCGTTCTATTTGTCGTTGAAAAGACTTTGTGGTTTCTGCTAGTTTTCGTTCTAAATCTCTTTTTTCATCTTGCAATTGTTCTATTCTTTTATTTAAAGGGTCGTTTTGAGTTTGTAATGTTTGATCTGAAGTTTGTAATGCCTGTGCATTCGCTAGTTGCGTTTTTAAATTATCTACGTTAGCATTATTTTCTACCAGCTTTCGCTTTTCATTTGTTAGTTTTGCTTTTAAAGTTCTTTTATCATTTTGCAATTGGTTTATTGTTTGATTTAAAGTGTCGATTTGAGTTTGTAATTTTTTAATTGTAGCATTTAATATCGGCGCATTAGTTATTTGTGTTTGTAAAGTTTCTACGTTAGTATTGCATTCGGCCAGCTTTTGGCTTTCGCGTGCTAGTTGTTGTTCTAAAGCTCTTTTTTCAGCTTGCAATTGTTCTATTGTTTGATTTAAAGAGTTGTTTTGAGTTTGTAATGTTTGATTTGCAGTATTTGATACCTGTGCATTCGTTATTTGTGTTTGTAAAGCTGCTACGTTAGTATTACATTCTGCCAGATTTTGGGTTTCGCGTGTTAGTTGTCCTTCTAAAGCTCTTTTTTCAGCTTGCAATTGTTCTATTGTTTGATTTGCAGTATTTGATACCTGTACATTTGTTATTTGTGTTTGTAAATTTTCTATTTTAGCATTGCATTCTGCCAGATTTTGGGTTTCGCGTGTTAGTTGTTCTTCTAAAGCACTTTTTTCAGCTTGCAATTGTTCTATTGTTTGTTTTAAAGAGCTGTTTTGAGTTTGTAATGTATGATCTGCAGTATTAAATATCATCCGTGTATTTGCTAGTTGTGTTTCTAAATCTTCTATTTTAGCATTGCATTCTGCCAGGTTTTGGCTTTCGTGTGCTAGTTGTCCTTCTAAAACTCTTTTTTCATCTCGCAATTGTTCTATTGTTTGGTTTTCGCCTGTTAGCTGTTCTGATTCTACAACTTGTTCCATTGTTTGATTTAAAGATAGTTGTACTTCTGCTAAAGTACGTTTTTCATTTTGCAATTGGTCTATTGTTTGTTTTAATGAGTCGTTTTGAGTTAATAATGACTCATTTGTTTCTGTCAATAGCCCTTGTCTTATTCTTGCCGATCCGTGCTGAGATTTTGATTTTTCACGCGTCTTTAATAAGGCATTATATTTAGTTTCTAACTCTGTATAATCGTTGGACAATGTTTCGTATTTAGCATCTAAATTTTGTTTTCGCTCAGCCAATTCACTATATCGATTATCTGAGTTACTATTTACTTGGGTCAATGTTTGATTCGTATTTTGTGTTTGAGTATATAATTCTTGTAAAGTTACATGCTCTTTCTTCAACTTCTCATGTTCTTCACCTAGTATATTATGCATGTACTGGACCTCTTCAAATGCTTTAGTTAACGGTTCATACTCATTAGCTAAGGTTCGGTGTTCCGCATGTAGCTTATTAAGCTTCTCTAATAATGTATCGTATTCCTTTCTTGGAATCGTTTTACCTTCTGCAAGGTCCTGTATTATTTTGTCCTTCTCTTTGATTTCTTCGTCTTTAATTTGAATTTCTGACTTTAAATAATTTATGTTGTCTGACGAATTGGTTAATGGTAAAACTGGATACTGCATATTTTGATTACTATGCAATTGATCAGTCAAATTTTTCTCGCGTTCTTGAGCTTCACGCAATAATGCTAAACCCTCTTGTTGCATTTTATTAAGTTCGTTTACACCCGAGTTACACATGTTTTGATTTTGTTCTTTTAAATAGAGTATCTCTGCCTGATTAGCATTCTTACCCTCTAGCAAATTTTGTTTTTCCTTTTCTAATATACCAATTTTTTCATTTAAAATATTTATCTTGTTATTTAATTGTGTAACTAACCCATTTACGGGTTGGTTATAGGATGTTGTCGCAAGTTGTTGCGATGTGACTGAAGATTCGGCCCCAGATTGTAACTGCAATGGAAATCCTTCTACTCCTGGCATCGCAATGGGTGATGCATTTAGCATCGGTTTTTGTGAGTCTAATCCAGATTGTATTGCATACTGGACAGGATATGTCAATGCCGTTTGAGATTGTTCGACGGAATTATCAACATACTCAATTGGGAAATTACGTTGATTTAAAACAGTTTTATTCATTGAAGGAGACATTGTATTCACATCGGATCTTTCCATTAAAGCTTTGAAAATTTTGTTTTGATTATCGTGGCGCGATTTCAATAGCCTAAATTCTGCTATTTGACGGTCCGATTTTATAGTAACGTCAGATATAGATGTTTCCAACTCTAGTATCTGCTTCTTATAAGTATTGTTAGTTTGTGTGAGAACGGTAATATTATGCTCTGCATCTGATAATTTGCTATCTAAAGTACGTTTTTCTTCTTTGTATGCCTCTAGTTGTTGTTTTAAACTATTGTTTTCAGTTTCGAACTTATCCATTTTTTTCTTTAGAGATTCATGGGCTTTTGTTAAATCGGTCAGGTTTTTTGTGAGATTTGCCTGATCGCTCGACGAGTCATTTTTATGACTGTAATCCGCATCAAAAAATTGTTTAGGCTTAGTTTTGTTTGTGTCCAATGCTTTAAACAGCCTATCCTTTTCGTTTTTATAGTATTCCAATTCTTTAGACAACCTATCCTTTTCGTTTTTACATTCATCCAATAACTTCGATAAACCTTTATCTTCAGATGAAGAATCGATAGCTGTTGGTAGTTTGTATAACTTGAATAAAAAATCTAAAAAACTACTGCTAGTCCAATATAAGTTTGCATTTCGTTCGATGAGCGGTCTGCTCAAATCGTACGCTTGAGTCAAATCGTTCTGCAATTCTCTTTTTAAAGTGTTTATAGTACTGAGAGCCAGCACGTCGTCTGGATCTCGCTGCCATTTTATGATGGCCTCTATCAAGGTTCTGAAAATCATCTTGTTTTTCTATTCGTCGAAAAGAATTTTTCCGATTTGTTCTAAGTCTTTGTAGAGTAGCTGATATTTTTCTACCGTTGAATTTTGTAGCCACAAAAGTACTTGTTTGAGTTGAATTTTTTTCTTGCTCAAATCATGTACGTAAAACGGTAAACAGTAGTCGTTCCAAGTTTGTTTATCCTTGTAAAGGGGCAACCACGTATTACATTCGATATAATTAGTATCTCGAAATTTTTCAGACGTTTCTTTGACTACCATAGGCGACACGTATTTCAATTTATCGGCTTCGAAGAGGCACATTACGCCGACGGGTTCGATATCTGTAAAAAATACCTCGCATCTGTAAAAATCAGAATCGATAATGTATTCGGGAGCTTTTTTCGATCGCTTTAAAAGTCTAAACAATTGTTTACCTATATGACTTGTTGGTAAAGCATGGGTTAGCGAATAAAATTTTTTATAAACGATATTTAATGCGAACGGACTCCATCGGTTAAAATTATTCAATTTTTGGCAGTGTCTTTTAAAGAAACGGATACTAGCAGCCTCTTCTAACGTCAAAATTCTATTTTTTTTCGTCGCTTCCACAAAAGTCACTAAAGCTCGAAAAGCCTTATTTTTCTTACACGTTTTCGTAATTTTTGGAAATGGGTTTTCGGAAGCTATCACGTAAAGCGTTGAGTGGTAAAATTCGCATACCTTAGTTTGGTCTTCTGGTATTAAGGCTCGCAGTAAAGTATTGGGTGCTTGATCTGGTACGCGTATGCCACCCTTGATAACGTTCTTTCCAATCGTGTAAAGTAAAATACATTTGTTATCGAGCTGAATGTCTGGGCAATAGCTACCCCGTAGCACGACGATACTATCGTTGGGAGGATCGATAGGAGTCGTATCAAACTCGGTACAATGGTAGGTTATGATGGCTCGTTTGAAACGTATGGCTATAAAATGCTGTCGATTATATTTATTTCCATACACGTCAATAAATTTATGGTAATCCTGTTCAGACAGCGCACAACTCATTATAAGCTTGATTGTGTAGATCAGAGCTTAGTATGACCGGACGCATTTTCGCAGCACGAGACAGAATGAGGATGTGGGTATGTTAGCTACCCTTTATATAGTCGAGTAAAGATATATCAACCGAAAAAAAAAAAAAAAAAAAAAAAAAATTTTTTTTTTTTTAAATGACCTTGAAGCTCGTTGCCACAAAAAGCAAGTCGGAGCAAAATAGGAGAAGGTAGGAGCATGAATCGTAGCTACCCTATAGAAATGGATAGATTTTTTTTTTTTTTTTTTTTTTTTTTAATGCTTATATTTATATTATATTATATTTATATTATAATATATTTATAATATATTTATATTATATTAATATTATATTTATATTAATATTATATTTATATTATAATATATTTATAATATATTTATATTATATTATATTTATATTATAATAATATTTATATTATAATATATTTATAATATATTTATAATATATTTATAATATATATATATTTTTTTTTTTTTTTAAATTAAGCCGTAAGATAATTATATGGTATTATTTCCTTTGTCTGTTCTATTAAATTATATCGCTCTCGAAGATATTTTGCAGGATCCATTAAGGCTTTTTGGCAAGAACATGTATCTGGAGATCCTTCAGCTAAAACGCATCTCATGCAATCTGTCAAGTGCCATTCTCTACTTTCAGAATTAAGAATTACATTGATTTCTCGATTTTTTCCCATTTCTCTCACTTTTATTTCAAACTGTATAGCATTCTTTGTAGTTTTGTATTCTTCATACCATTTGAAGACATTTTGTCTGTCTGATACACAACGCTTGTAAAAATCTCGTACATTTTCAATTTGATGAGAATCGGGATAAGTAAACGCTGCTGAAGATCCGCTTAAACGTTCTTCCTTATCCTTATGTAATTTTTGAAAATTTCCTGAAAGCATTTCGTCAGCTAAATATTTTTCTGGAGATCTCTTAGCGTAAATGCAAAGACAAGTATCAGGTCCCTCTATTACATCGTCCTGACACCATACACAATTATTTAAGTGTAATTCATCTCTCTTGTTCAAAAGAAATTTCAAACGACTATTATTACAACGAGATAATACTTCGAAATGTAAAATATTAACTCGATTATTGTAAATCTTGTACTTCTTTTGCAGAGCATCTAAATAAGTTGTAGTCATCTTGAAACACGTCACAAGAGCATGAAAACAGGATTCGATAAAGTTTTCAAGAGCTGTTTATGTGGTCGGACTGATGCTGGAAGAGGTTCAAACAGAATGATGGTGTTGGTGCACTAGCCACCCTATATATAGCCAAGCCACACCCAACCTTAAAAAAAAAAAAAAAAAAAAAAAAAAAATTTTTTTTTTTTTTTTTTTTTTTTTTAAAGGTGAGGGGGGTTAGTCTTTAATAATTTCAACCGGACTTGGTTTTTACACGTTTCAGAAGACCCTCTACAAGATATCAGAGTTTTATCCAAATATGTTATAATTTACTCGCAACTGTAATCTCTCATCAAATTCCCAGTGCAGCGCATTTAATACTGTGTCATCAGAATAATGTATAATAGGCCAAAAAAATGGAAACGTTGAAACCTTTTCTGCAGATTCTATTAAATAAAATATTTGACCGTCGATATATGCCCAACAATTAGTTTTTTTGTTGTTCTCAGATTTGAATAAGGATATAGTTCCAATACCTTGATCATTTGACGAAATACACGTGTTAGCGAAATGATCATCAAAAATATCTTTAGTAGTCCCAGGTGAAAATATTTTGCGACAATAACTACATATTGACGAATATAAGTGATTGCCCTCATTAATGTGTGCCGTCAAATATGTTTCTTCGTAAAATAACATTGGACAATAGTCACATTTAAAGTATGCTTCGGAATCCAATACGTCTTCCATTTGACTGATACGAGTAAAATGTTGCAAATTGTAAATGCAAACACTTATATACTTTAAATAAAAGCCACGCCCAATTCTTAAAAAAAAAAAAAAAAAAAAAAAAAAAAAAAAAAAAAAAATTTTTTTTTTTTTTTTTTTTTTTTTTTCAACGTTGTTTTTTAGACAATCTTTAACTCTTCATCTTTTAAAAGCATATCATTTAACTGTATCAAATTTTCCTTAGAATTGCTCAGCATTTTATAATACGCTAAATCCAATTTCTTTCTAGCATTCCACGAAACAGTAGATTGTTTTGCAATCATAAATGCCCACCATACATTTATATATTTATTTCTGACAATTATCATTCGAACTCTATATAGCATCGTCAAAAAATTTAATAGTATTAGCATGAGTACAATCCCATAAAGTAGCATAAATATTTTACGATATACACTGCTTAATGGTAAGAGACAATTGAATTTTCCAGCTGTAGATCCACTACTGTGATAATAGGTAACGAAACACGACCCGTTGTCTGGAAAAATTGTATAAATTGATTTTATCGACCAGCCGAAATGACCCCAAATGTTGTTAAAAAAAATATTGGTTATGTATAATATTAACATTACGTAAAATATATAAAATATTTCCAATGCCAGCGTTTTAAAGAATATTAAATTTCCTTTCGAATCCTTAATGACTCGAATTACGTCTTCAGGTTTATCAGCCAAGCTTTCTAGGTATCGTAGATAATTTCCAAATAATTTTGTCCAAACGGAATATGGAAAATAAAATCCAAATGCCAATAATAGTAAATAAACAGACACCCATTGATAATAATCGTGATAAATTACTGGTTCATCTCTAGTCATGGTTCCATTTATGAAACATTTTGTATCGACAAAAGATTGCGACACGCTTTTTTCTGTTACTTGGCAAATTATATTTTGTCCAAATAAAATGCGAGCCATGCCAAGGCCCGTACAAAATAGAAGAATATTACGAACATAGATTTGTTGAAAGTCAATTAACACACTATGACTTTCACTATGCTTGGAACTAAATTTGATGAGTTGCAACAAGGATATCATGCTGACGAATTAAATTTTGTTGCTGCTACTTAATTTATATAGCCTGCGGTCTATGTTGGACAAAACCAGTCATATATATAAGCATTTCACGAAGACTGTTGCTGGAAGGTATCGAGAAATAATGATTGTATAAATACGCTCGCAGTCATATATATAGCTGAGCCACGCCCACTCAAAAAAAAAAAAAAAAAAAAAAAAAAAAATTTTTTTTTTTTTTTTTTTTTTTACAGTTGGTTGGTTGGTTGGTTTATGTAATTAGTTTCTAAAGTTATATTTCTCAGTTGGCTGCTAAAGTTATATTTCTTTAGCCAATCATTATAGATGGCGCTGCAGTCTATATATATAGTATATATATAGTATATCTATTAGGGTGGGTGGGAGTGGAATTTATTTCTTCTACTGTACGGTCATGCATAAACTCGCTCCTGACCCATTTCCTTTAAAATAGCGTCATTTATACAATATTGGCTTTGAAAACAAGATATTTATAGATTTTTGCCTGACAAATGACAAGATATTGCAGGTTTTCATGAAATCAGAATAAATCATGGGCTCTTATAGAAAAATCTAACTATCTAGAGTCGGTCAATGTACATCTTACTGAAAACACATTACGAGACATAGTGACTAAACGACTGTTGCTGGCGAGACATAATGAGGGTGTAGTCACGTTACCCATAGTTAATATAGACAAGCTTCAAGGGTGGGCGTGGCACCTTAAAAAAAAAAAAAAAAAAAAAATTTTTTTTTTTTTTTTTTTTTCAAATGTGGGTGGGGTATTTTCTAAGCACTCAAATGTTTGTCCCTGTTTTATTACGACATAGATGCCAACTGAAAATTTTTTTCGACCAGTACCTGATTCAATATATAGTTAAAAGTTTCTTCTGACATGGCGTCTGTATAATGAATCGCATCCGCCACGTCCTGTTCTACGACTCGATTATTTCCGTCAATGACGCGACCCAAATAATCTATAACTAAACCTTGCAGGTTAAATATAATTTTATTGTGACCGTATCCCGGTTGCCAAATTTTTGAAGTCTGCCAAAGAGCTACATGAGAGGTTTTTGCATGAGCGATTGCCTCTATGGGTGTCAACCCTGACCAAAATGAATTTTTTATTTTTACATCCCCTTGCATACCTATTTCTCCAAACATTTGTTTTAAAATCTCAAAATTTCCTTTAGCGTTTGCTAATATTTGGGTCACTAAGCAACCTTTACCTTGTTGGACGTCACCTCGTTTTTTATAAGTATCGATCAACCATTCCATTTCTTCTAAAGTCAGCGAAAATATTTTTTCGTTTTCGAATTTATAGAGATAAAATTTTCTCATATCGTCAAATGCCTGAAAAGTTCTTTTCGATCCATAAATCTCATATATTACTTTAAATGTTTTTTTCAAATCGTTTTCTTTATAGGGTAAAAAATTAATTTCGTCTTTAAATAAATAGTAAGCGACTAGCATATCTTGACACGGACTCAACTTCATATCCATGACCGAACTACCCATTTCCCATTCTGGATTTAATAAAATCATACATTCCGCTTGAGACAGGGCGCTATAAAACAAATAAATGTTGACTTCATCGCCATCAAAATCTCCATTGATAGACGACAAAATTTCTAACGGTATGCCAAAGCAATCGTAGGTCCATGCGGGATCTTCTACAGGTACTTGTAAAGCCACAAAATTTTCAGGTTGTAGAGACGGCATTCTATTCAATAGCACCCATTTACCCTTCAAACCAAATTTTTTTACGATGAACTCTGGCATATGTATTTCGTTAGGTCTCAGGGTTGCGTCTGGAACAATCATACCTCTCATGGAATAAGAACATCTTTTACCGAACGCTACTTGACGAATAAATGTAGCTTTGCCGCAAGACCGCGAATCCAAACTGCCGTAATTTAAAGGCGCTTCCTGTATCTGTTTATAAAAAGTGACAGATTTGGAAGAAGGCTGTATGGTTTTCGTACGACTCGTTATAGGCTCTCCCAACACGAAACGCATGACTTTATCGTAAACGAGAGTGGTTGTCAACTGCCAATAAATTGGATCTGGTAAAACTAAAAATTCCTGTTTGCATTGAATGCCTGCATTATTCATCATGCGTTTATGTTGGGGTAATACAAAAATATATCCTGGAGTAGGTATCGCTATAGACTGAAGAGGATAACAGGTAAGCTCGTCGTTGAAATAAAACTGACTGCAACACATATTGAAATTTCTAGATCCGAATTCGATTTTTTTCTTACATTTTAGACATTCAGAGGCGAACGCGTTTTTCTTGCGCCAAGCTCGTAATATTATAAGTAACTCTTGCGGCTCGATTCGTAGAGTACATTTGTTCAATTTCAACATCGAAATACGGTATCGGCTTACAGACATGTTATAACAAAGTTGAATGAACGATGTATCCGAGAAAACTAAACGGTGACGAGTACTATCCCAATGACAAATTCGTTACCGATAAATATGGTAAGGAGATTTACGCACGCGATCGAAAAGGTAACGAAATCTATCCAAAGTCAAAGCAAATTCTTTTTGCAAGAGACGCGTCTGGTATATATTATTATGCTAAAGACAAAAACGGAGACGAATATTATCCTTTAAAACGAAATAAATCAGTCTTAATAGAAGATCACTATAATCAAAATGTACAATTCGCTCTTTATTCAGATGGTACTCAAAGATATCCAGTCGATTCTACTGGAAACGAGTATTATTTGTTAGATGACCAAAATCCTTACTTAATGCGAAAAAGAGACGGAGATGTGTACTATGCCAAAAGTCATAAAGGTCATCCTATGATTCCTTGGAATCATATGGACAAATTCGTACAAAACGAGCCTTTCGTTTATTTGAAAGATTCGGGTGGTAATTTAGTTTATTTAAAAGAATCAACGCTGCCTCCAACCTTACATGCTATAATTCGATGCATATGCAAAGTAAGTGTTATTTGTCCAAAGTACGAAGGGTGTATTACAAAATGTTACTGACCCAATGATGCTGGAAGAGGTTCAAACAGAATGATGGCGTTGGTACACTAGCCACCCTATATATAGCCGAGCCACACCCTCCTTTAAAAAAAAAAAAAAAAAAAAAAAAAAATTTTTTTTTTTTTTTTCAAGGTCGTTTACAATTAGTTAATATTTTTGGTTGATAAATTCTGATGAGTCGTTGAAGCGTTTCAAAAATTATTGTAGAGTGGCAGTATTACATCAAATTTTAACTACTATTATTTATTGGCATAAACGGATTTAGTTTACGTATATAAATGTCATCAACTATATCCTCACATGCGCCTTCTAAAAATTTAATCATTATTTGAGATGTAATTTCAAAAATTTTATCAGGACTAGGTAATACAGTCATGCATTTGGCCGCATACATCCCAGTATAGATAAGGCATTCTAATACCCATGGTTGATAACTTTCTGAACAATTCGGATTCCGATTGAAAATTTTATCCTTTAAAACATGAGAGACTCTTGGAAAATGTTTTTGCTTGATCTTATGCATTAATTTCGTCTTTAAAATAGGGCCGACGTCAGACATATTTTTAGGATTTGTAACTTTACCAATGCCAGGATACGTAGTAAAGTATTCATATAATATATTCTGAATAGACTGGGACATGGCACATATTTTTCCATCAAAATTTGGCTCATCATCTATAAATGTGTAATTTTGTAATTTCCAGTTAGCCATATAAATGGAGTCTTGAAGAAGGTATAGTAAGGCTTTTTCCGCGTCTTCGGCAGCGTAGTATTCAATCATGTCTGGATTGTAGTAAGTTGTTTAAAAAATGTTTGATGATGAGGATTGTAACTGGTATTTATAAGCCTAATATATTCCCTTTAAAAAAAAAAAAAAAAAAAATTTTTTTTTTTTTTTTTTTTTTTTTTTTTTTTTACATCTATTTTATTTTCCATAGTGGTGGATTACTCTCCTTAGTTTTTATAACTAAGTAACATCTTTGCATATTATATAAACATATGTTTGCCGTTCTTTTATCACATCCAACAGATTCACAAATTTCTTTAATAGAACGGGCACTATGAGGTTGTAAAGCTAAATACTTGAGAATTTTATGTTGAATTACTTCATCAGCCATCTCAAATAATACAGTATGGCGATCAATGTTAAATTTCTCAAACACGCTTTAGTATATATAGGTTTAAATCAAAGATATGACCGTTGCTGGTGAAGATTGAGATAGAATGGTGAGGTGGCATTTCAACAATCCTATATATAGATGAGCCACGCCCACTCAAAAAAAAAAAAAATTTTTTTTTTTTTTTTTTTTTTTTTTTTAAATCTACACTTTGAAAGACTGATACGTTAGTTTTTCACCATAGGAATATTTTTTATAAATTTCTAAATCCAACATGTGTTTTAAAATTGGGTTGTAAATATAATATTTTTTAGGATAAGTAAGGGTTATTCGAGATTGTAAAAATTTATCGTTGTAAAATATCCAAGGTGACTTAAACAAGACTTTCGAGCTTATTTTAAACAAAGGATATGGATGATACGGCGATACAAGAAACTATATCTAAGATGGCTGCAGAGGCTGCCGAAATGACAAAACAATTTAAACGATATACAGGTGAGAAGTATGTTGATGTTGTACTAGATACTGTAGTTTTCATTCCTGATGAACATATAGGAAATTTAGAGCACTATTATACAGCTATAATTAATAATTTATATAAACTAAGAGATTCCATACCAGAAAAACTACCAGACTTTGAGCAGAAAAAAAATAATATTAAACATAAAATATATAATCACATTATGGCAAATGTGGATTTTACAAATATTAGGTATATGAATCCGTTTAAAGACAATGAATTTCGTAGTTTTAAAAAGGGGGCTAAGAATATATCAGCAGTTGTGAAAGGATATGTAGATGATTTATTTAAAGATGACCATGAGAGAGATACGCCAACCAATTTAACCTCGAAAGAAAAATCAGAAATCGAGCCAGACTCAACTAATAAAATCGTCTTAAATAACGTACTATCTCAAGTAATAGATCCGGTATCCAACCAAGAAGTATCAGATTCGACAATCACTAAACCCTTGGTAACCTCTAAACCTTTGGATCCTCCTACGCCCGTAGAACCCTTGGATCCTCCTACACCCGTAGAACCCTCTAAACCCTTGGATCCTCCTAAACCCGTAAAAACCTCTAAACCCTTGGATCCCCCTGCAGCCCCACAAGAAACATTTATTGATACTATGAAGAATAAATATTATAGTTTACTTAGAAAGGGCGATGCAACAAATCCAAATACGAGATTAGCCTATCATTATTTAAATAATCGAGATCATCTTCAAGCAATGCAAAGAATTTCAAACCTCATCGAATTGTATATGGGCAAAGAAAAGGAATTTGCAACAGTCACCATTAATGACGACGAAACATATACTGTAAATCATCATTATTTGCAGAAACATAAAAGAAATACTGCCAAAGAACATGCGCTTGTAGGAAAACATTTAAATGTATATGAAATGAAAGCTTATAAATCAATAAAAAAGAGGAAATTAGAAGAAGCAGCTGAAATGGATGTGTAAAAAACTAACCAGCTGTTAAAAAAAAAAATTTTTTTTTTTTTTTTTTTTTTTTTTTTTTAACGGCTGGTTAGTTTTTTACACATCCATTTCAGCTGCTTCTTCTAATTTCCTCTTTTTTATTGATTTATAAGCTTTCATTTCATATACATTTAAATGTTTTCCTACAAGCGCATGTTCTTTGGCAGTATTTCTTTTATGTTTCTGCAAATAATGATGATTTACAGTATATGTTTCGTCGTCATTAATGGTGACTGTTGCAAATTCCTTTTCTTTGCCCATATACAATTCGATAAGGTTTGAAATTCTTTGCATAGTTTGAAGATGATCTCGATTACTTAAATAATGATAGGCCAATCTCGTATTTGGATTTGTTGCATCACCCTTTCTAAGTAAACCATAATATTTATCCTTCATAGTATCAATATATATTTCTTGTGGGGCTGTAACTTGTGAGGGTGTGAATTTTATTACTGGTGTTGTTGGGCTTCGTTTATTCAATGGGGTTTTACTTTCTGAGAGATGTGACGCTGGGGTGTTTGATGTGTCTTGGGAATCGTCTGGTTGCCCAGAAGAGCTTACTACATCACTTTGAAAAGCTTTTTCTGATGCGGAAAAATTGAATGGATACTCATATTGCTCAGTATCGCCGAATAGTTCATTTACAAATTTCCTCACATCCGGTGTGATATCCGTTTTATTTTTATCAGTATAAATCCAGTTTGTGCCAAACGGATTTTCAAACGCTCCATGTGCTGAAGCGTAATTTTTTAAAATGTATTCAGTTATTTTAGATTTAACTAATTTTTTTGTATTCTCAAAGTTTGGGATTTTATTTATTAGCCGTCCCGTCTCAATATTAAAGTTCTCAAGTATAGCTTTATAATAATCCTCTAAACGATCTGGTGCGTATGCATCAGGAATTAATAACACATTGTGTGACAAAATATCAATATACTTGTTACCTGAATATTGTTTAAATGTTTCTGTCATTTTGACTGCCTCTGCAGCCACCGTAGCTATACGTAGGGTTTTTTCTATTTCCGCCATATCCTTTGTTTAAAATAAGTTCGAATGTCTCTAGAACAAGTCTTGTTTAAGTCACCTTGGATACCTTACAACGATAAATTTTTACAATCTCGAATAACTATTACCTATCCTGAAAATATTATTTTTACAACCCAATTTTTAAAACACATGCTGGATTCAGAAATTTATAAAAAATATTCTTATGCCGAAAAACCTAACGTATCAGCCTTTCAAAGTGTAGATTGGAATAATGCCATTATAGTTTTCAACGACGAATTACATTTGGTTTTGGCACCGGATCCCGTTCATCAACTCGTCCGCTTAGAACGTCGATTACAATACGAAGAAGCCGCAAACAATATTTTTGGACCTTTTAGATTTTTTCCATTTTTCGAATCGTTTAACAAGAACGGAATTAAAATATTTACACTTTTATTTTTCTTCGTTTTGTACTGGTCATTTTCATTAAAGAACAAGTTTCGTTTTTTGTCTCTATCCAATAAGCCTTCAAACGCCTGACGAGATCTTCCGAATCCACAAAGACGTGACGCTCAGCATCAGGTACGGGTTGAGTAACCGTATTCTCGTAACCTTCTTTCGCTTTACGATACATTTCTTTAGAAAAGCGTATGTTAGACAGCCCTGTCAGTAACTGATTCCGATCAAAAGTGTCAAATAAATGATTTTGCAAAAATTGTTGTTTGAATGAACGTGAAGTGTAATAATCTAATACCCAAAAATAGATCGTCCAAAACCAAACTACCAACTTATCGTCTAGAAACTCAACTTCTGTAAAATGAAGATGTTTTCGCATTTCCTTAATAAAAGACGCTATTATTGTGGGGGTATCGTAGTCTTCGTCTATAGCCATTAAGCAGTTGTGGATGGCTGGCGGATTTGTAGAAGAAATTGCCGTTAAAGGAGGTATGAAATCATTTCCAAATAAGAAAGAGGCATCTGTTAAACGTTTGATTGGATAGCTTTTTTCAATATTTTTTACTAAGCTATTAATATTATAAAATTGATTATATCGAAAAATTTGAATCGATTCGTATCTATTTAAACGTAATAGAGACAAAATGAAGACATCTTGATCAATGCTGACCACAATTGGATTTTTACATTTTCCCAGAGATTCGGCTACATGAAATATTTTATGTTCGCCCTCGCCAGGAACGTTACAACCACACAATAGGACTTGCATGTCGCGATTGAATGTTTTCAAATTTTCCAGGATGTATATTTGTACACGTGTCGTCAGTTTATTGTTTCCGAATAAAATATATCTATAGAAGCTTTTTTTCGTCTCTTTGGATCGAGAACGGCGTTTTCGTTGCGTGGCCCATTTCATTGGTAAACCTTCGCCGTCAAATGATAAAACAAACGTGACATAATCCAAGGTAAGGGATAAAAAAGTTTTAAAACACGTTTTTATTTGATCCCAAACGGATTCGCAAATTTCTTGAAAAATTTTTTCTTCCTCAATTTCAAGACATTGTTCGATAGCCACATACAAATAACTTTGGCAGTCTATGAGTACGGAATCGAAATTAGCTGGTAATTTAGAGGGTGACGATATTAACTGGATAAGTTTACAAAAATTAGTAATACCCATTCCGTTATAAATATCGAACTTTATATAACCTTCTTGAAAAAATCTAAGTCTGTTGCTAGAAGGTGTCGAGACAAACTGACTGTATGGGTACGCTCGCAGTCATATATATAGCTGAGCCACACCCACTAAAAAAAAAAAAAAAAAAAAATTTTTTTTTTTTTTTTTTTTTTTTTTTTTTTTTTACAGTTGGTTGGTTGGTTGATGAAGTTAAGTTAGTTTCTAAAGTTATATTTCTCAGTTGGCCGCTAAAATTATATTTCTCAGTTGGCTGTTAAAGTTATATTTCTTTATCCATTCATTGTAGATGGCGCTGCAATCTATATATATAGTATATATATAGTATATCTATTAGGGTGGGTGGGAGTGGAATTTATTTCTTCTACTGTAAGGTCATGCATAAAATCGCTCCTGACCCATTTCCTTAAAAATAGGATTAAATGGCGTAATTTATACAATATTGGCTTTGAAAACATAATTTTATAGACTTTTGTCTGACAAATGACAAGATATTGCAGGTTTTCATGAAATCATGGGCTTTTATAGAAAAATCTAACTATCTAGAGTCAGTCAATGATACTGAATTCAATCTTACTGAAAACACATTACGAGACATAGTGGCTAGACGACCGTTGCTGGCAAATGTCGGGACACAATGAGGGCGTAGTCATGTTAGCCATAGTATATATAGACAAATTTCAAAAGTGGGCATGGCACTTAAAAAAAAAAAAAAAAAAAAAAAAAAAAAATTTTTTTTTTTTTTTTTTTTTTTACAGCTGGTTGGTTGGTTGATATATATTTTTTTCCTCGTTCATCAAGATTCGCTTTTCAATTGTCATGACCAAGCGATTGGTTACCAAATTCAATTAAACCAAGTCAAGAAATGTCTAGAATAATTTGTCCAGAAAAAGTTCTAGGTAATCGTTATGCCTTTAGAAATAATGGAACATGTTATTATCCTAAAGACGGATTTGGAAATGAGTATAAAGATGACAGTTTAGGTTTTATCGCAATCAATAATCTATACATTTATCCGTTAACGAGTTCGGGTAAGCCAAAATATCCTATTATAAATGGTAAAGAAATTTATGAAATTTATGCAGGTAGAGCTATAATTGGCAAAGGCGTAGATGGAAATGAATATTATGCCAAGGATAGATATGGAAATGAATATTATCCAGAAGGAAATATTTGTGCCAAGTTGAAAGATGGAACGCCTTATTATGCATCTACTGTCAATGATAAGAACATATTTCCATTCGACTCGTATGGAAACGAGTATTATTTTACATTTATTGATTTGACGAAACCCAGCACGATACCCAATAGATATGCTGTATCTTTTGCAGAAGGTGACATTTACCCTCTGAGACTAACTAGTGAGGGTAACGAATCACAATATATAATAAATAACACGTATGCCATTGATAAAGACAGAAATCCATTTTATCCAAAAGATGGATACAAAAATGAATATTATTTAGATATTAGTCAGTTGGACATTCAAGAATTTAATCGTAAAGGGACATTGAGTAAAATTTTATTAGAAAGATATGCTTTGACAAATGATAGAAAAATCATATTGCCTGAATTACAAAATGCGTTTTATATAAATACTACTATGCAACCCGTCGTAAAAACTGAAACTGTAATTGGGAGACTAATTCGAGATGATGGCCAAATAAAGGATTTTTTAACAAATATATCCGAATCTGAATCTACTGTACTCGAAAAACCTTACAAATATAAAACCTTGGTAACGAATGAGACAAAATTCATTGCTCCAAAGCCACCAGTTACCAATTTTACATTTTTTGAGATTTTAAATGCAGCAATACCGTTTTATCAAAGATGGTGTTTTTGGGTATTAGTAATAATCGTTGTAATTATAAAAACACTTTTTCTCGTATGGTGGTTCTTTTTAAGGACACGTCTGCCATCAAGTATATTCGATAACATAAAACTTTAAAAAAAAATAATATATCCTGCCTTCAGATATATATATATATATATATATATATATATGTGTGTTAGCTAGAGTCAATCAACAAAAAAAAAAAAAAAAAAAAAAAAAAAAAAAAAAATTTTTTTTTTTTTTTTTTTTTTTTTTTTTTTACTTAAGCCAAGTTCAAGTATTTTACTAGACTCTCAACATTTTCCTTTCCCATAGTTAAATTATATAATGAAACACATTTCTGCAATATTTTTGCATCTATATCGCTGTCTACAACATCTGGTTCGCTTGGCAATAAGACTCGTGTCATTTCTTCAATGCATCTGTAGACTATATGATAAACCCACTTTGCGGGAACTGGTGTGGCGTTACCAATCAATTTGTACATTTTTCTAATAGCTTGTACATGTAATTTCATGTATTCGGGTTCATCATCAAAAATTGTCTCGCCCTCTCCGTATCGAAGGTTATGCATATAATTTTCACGTTTATAATTGGGTTTGATTTCGCCATTTAATCCATCTACGGCTAAAATAAAATCTAAATCGGGTACTTCTTTCAATATGCCCTCCAATTTTTCATTTTCAACGACTCTGCGATCGGTCTTTAGAATCGCAGCAATTTCTGGATGGATGGGTGTGTAATTTTTAAGAAGATTTTCAACCGTTGTCCAAGTTAAGCCGAGTTCTTCAAAGACATGTTCCAATAGATTTAATTTAAGCGTTTTCAGACTGACATTCTTCTTAATGTCTTGTGGTGAAATGCTGACGCGAAATAGCTGATTGATATTTTCCTGGAGTGTGTTCATCTTTATTAAACCCCTTTCGATTGAAGCCTGTCTTTTTTTAATTAAATTAAGATGTTTACGGTGTATATATTAACGTTTTTCGTCATGTATATTTGTCATTGTACTATGGCTCGTAATTTATTATCCTATTACTTAGTCAAGCCCTATCCGTTCCATCTTAACCTTTTTCGCTGGAATAAAGATGTCCAACTCACATTTGATTAAGTGGTTCGAAGAGATATTATTTGGTAGTCAAAGGCCTCCTATTCGAGAGCCAACAGAAGTACACAATATAATTTTACGCATGGAATCGGAAAATATTCCTTGGTTTCATATGATTTCTCAAGGTGGCCTGACACTGTTTCCATATCAGGTACACGGAGACATTAATTCCTTACTCGATTACTTAGAAAAACAATGGATCGATAAAGAACCTTATTACGACCCGCCGATATTTAAAACGCGAGCCGTTTCCAAATTTTGGGATCAGTTACAACTCTTGTTGGCAAGACGACTGGAACCGCCTCCACCTTTACCGAACCCATCTAAAACAGACGCCGAAACTTTAAAAGAAATTTTAGAACCCACTCGTCCAAATCAAAAATTTTCTTACGAATCGGCCGAATTTTGGGGTGAAGTGGCTCGTAGATTTATCAATTTGAATAGACCTGAAGACGCATCGACGCTACCCAACATATCTTCAGATCTCACAAAAAGAGCCATACAGCTCTACGACATAACTTCTAGAGCTCAAGGCATGTATTACGATCCTTATACCTATTATTTGGTACATGATTCGGAATACGTAGACTCGGTTCATTGGCGAAGCGGTCAAAATCTCGAAGCCTTCATGCATCATCGACGCAGACATCCCTTAACGCTATCTATACAGGCCATTCTAAAGAAAAGTTTAAACGATTTGTTAAACGGTAAGAAACCTTCAGTTTTTAAGGATACGTGTCCTCAGCTCGATTCTCTATTGCATAACATTAAGGTCATTCATGAAGAAATTGAGCAAGTTCCGCACGAAAATCAACCGCCTAAGCTCATAGACGTTTTCCAACGACTCTTGGCTCTTTGTAAGCGAGACGGATTATGGGAAAATCAAATTTCTGAAATTGAATTGGAACCCATTTCGACGAGTCTTTTACATTTGACGGAACGAGTTCAGATTCTAGAACGCGAGAAAAGAATTTTATGGAAACATGTTATCGAAGATGATGAGTAATCTGATTCAAAGCCACCAAAGCGCATTTCTTCAAATTGCCTTTATGCAAAGGACAATTCGCCGAATTTATAATATTACGGTTTACGGTCGGCACGCCTAATTGTTCCACGTTCATAATGTTACGTATACCGGCATCTCTTAAAATGTTAGGTTGGAAACTACCGCCTTTGTAACCGAAAACAATCTCTGTGTTGGGAAATAGGTTCTGTAAAAACTCATAACGATCCTTCAAATATTTTAATACGTCTGAATAAATTATTCCGCCGCTGGTAGTCACTTCTACGTCTGGACGAGCTAGAGGATAGCATTTTCGCATCTTTGAATAATTCATGGGACTCGTAATATGGAAACATGAAAGTAAGCCTGTCACGTCGCAATAAGCCAGTTCTAGAGGCACATACTTATCTCCCAAGACCACACCTTTTGTATGTACGATTGCTTGCATTCTAAATAAAGATGAAAGGTATCGGGTTCAATACAATCCTTCTTGGTTTCGTTCTGGTCAATTTGATTATAAGCTTGGGTGTGACAGCCTTCACGATGTACAAGATGTCCAATGCTACTGAGTACGCATTCGGTACGGGTACTAACCTTATGGTGGCATCAACCAAAGGCGTCTCAGCTCCAAAATTCTTCGCTGACAACAAACTGTTGTTGTTGTTGCCGACCGTTTCAAATACCCTGAGTATGATTCTTATAGGCGCGCTAATTATAATTAACAAATAAAGTAGCAACTATGAATCTCAGAATGATGTTGGCAATCACGTTGGTCGTGTTTCTAGTAGTGGGTCTAATGACATATGGTTATCTAGTGTATTCTATTAAGGGCGTTACAGATAAGAAAGATGGAACTGAAATGGTAACACTTCAGAAAACAAAATTGTATGGCCAACTATTTATACAATTGGTACAACTGTTGGTTGCCGGCTTTATTGTCTATAAGAATTAATCTCGACGGATAACTAGACAGAGACTGTTGCTGGTCGAGACACAATGAGGCGTGGACGCGTTAGCAGTTATATATATGTAGTTAAACCTTAAAAAAAAAAAAAAAAAAAAAAAAAAAAAAAAATTTTTTTTTTTTTTTTTTTTTTTTTTTTCAGTTGGTTGGTTGGTTGGTTTCAATAGACTTTATCAACCTACAAACCAACTATATTAAATAAGTTAACTTTGCTCGAAACTTATTGCAGTCATCTCTCAAGATACCATGCATATACTGTAAAATGAAATAGTATCGTCAGTTTATGGTACTTGGATTTCAGTCGATTATATATTAGCTATAATGTTTTTGGTGCTGTAGACGAAACTATCCATCATTTTTTGAAATTTACTCTCTGATTTAGGATCGAATGTTTCCCAGCCTCCATTTTTCTCAATCCAAGGCGTTAAATACTTTTCAAAATTTTCATTTAAAATTTCTAACGCAATCTTAAAAATGCTGAGAGACATTTTATTCATCAGGCATTTTGCAGTCACATCACCAACAACTGCCAAATATTTTAAGATTTTACCCCAATCTTTTTCTGAGTCTTGAAACAAAATATGTTGAAACGAATCACGTAGCTTATCTTCAGTTATATCGTTACGAATTTGTATGGGATCGAAAAAGTTTAATTTAGAACAAATGTCTTTAACGATTCGTTTATCCTGAGGATGGTCTAATAGATGAACTTCAATATAAAATCCATGACGATAAACTAAATATTGCAAGACTCTAGCTAAAATATGTTTTGTCTGTGCCGAAGACATGTTTGCATTTGGATGTTTGGATAAAGCTATGACTTATATATATAGTCAAGCCACACCCATGCATTTAAAAAAAAAAAAAAAAAAAAAAAAAATTTTTTTTTTTTTTTTTTTTTTTTGTGGTCATGTGGGCGGAGCATTTTCTAAAAGCAGGCAAATATAATTTCTTTTGAATTCTACCACTTTTTGTTAAACATAATAAAGGGAAAATGAACCCTGAAAAAATTGTGCAAATTACATACAACAGCGTTATACAGTTCTTACAAAGAATACTTGGAGTGGATAAAATGACCTATATCTTAAATCATTTAAACAAATCTTTTCCATCTTGGGATCATAAGTGGTCTACAATACAAAAATGGCTAGTGGAAGAGCATCCCATGACAAACATGCAGCATACCATTCATAGTTTCGCTCAATTATTTCCAGATTACGAATCTTTTGCCAATGATTTAAATCAGTCGCTAGCTCTTCATGACGAATTTTGGAATCAAGTATATATACAGCATTGTATTGCAAAAGAAGGTTTAAAATGTTAAATGTTGCAAAATTGGAACCCTTTGCATTATTAACGCTAGCCGGCGGATTATTATATTCTATTGGTGTATTAACTGTCGAATCCAAAGCCAATTCTTGTTATCGGATTCATTTTATTATTCTAACCCTCGTTATTTTCATTGCTCTCGTAGCCATTAGCGTGTTTAAATATCTCAAATGTCGTTTCGCTTGCCGCCAAATGGAAGACCTCATAAGGGCTATGAAAATAAAATAGGAAGCCTCTCTCCTTTATCGTTTTGAAAAAGTATTGCATCTCCGCTACGAACTCCAATCAGCGCCCATTTGTCGATTTCGGAAACGGTACAATGTTCAGTGCTGCCCAAAATAGGTGTGATTTCCAAATGCTGAGCGATACATAAAAATTGCCGAAGACCTTCGTTGTTATCTTTTACGCAAACTTTGACACCGTCTTCAAATTCAATGGAAAATTTTAAAGGGTTTGAAGACATGTAAGCATATTTAATGGGTCGGATAGCTTTTTTCTTTATAATAGTCAAGTACTCCATTATCACAAAAGTGTATATTAAGTAATGGCGACTTTGGATGCTACGTTAGCTGAGTTAATGATAACAATTCTTCAAAAGAAGAATCCGAACATATTTTGTGTGATATTTCCAGAAGAAGCGCGCGCGACTAATATAGCCCCAAACGTAACAGCTGAGGCCGAAAGAATTTTTAAAGAGGAGTTTCCCGACGACGATCACACATTAGACCAGTTAAAAACTTATTGGCAAGAGAGATCCAAAGACACAATTAATGGATACGCTGAGGGAGTATTGCCAAATAGTGAAATATGTAACCAATTCGCTTATGATTCATCAAAAGGTAAAAATGTTTATATTTATCCTCCTATAACAAAGAAAAAGTTGTCAAAAGAATTTGATATTTTCGAATTTCTAAAGGCTAGACAGGATAACGGATATCCAATCAGGTTTCAGTCGGATGCAGATCTGGAAGCCGATTTAGAAGTTTTATTGGAACCACAGAAAAATTTAGTTATCGATGCCGGACTTAGAAAAATTGCACGAGCCTTGACTGTGTTAAATTCTGCCTGTAGTTATCGAATACTAGATGTGCAAAGTGAAAGAGTCGTACGTTAGTCATTATATATAGGCATGAAGTCAAACCACACCCACACTTTAAAAAAAAAAAAAAAAAAAAAAAAATTTTTTTTTTTTTTTTTTTTTTTTTTTTTCAAGTTGGTTGGTTGGTTAATTTAAGACCTTAACTCTTCCTTTTAAATTTATCATTTAATTCTGCAAATCGAGTTCGTGTCTGAGGACTATTCAACGTATAGCCATCTCTATTATACATAGATTGCATATAATTTTCTTTTTCTTCACAATCTCTTTGAGCAGGTTTTTTATTTCGGATATGATCACTTAAGTATGGATTGTATCGTTCAGTATTCATCTTTATTTAAATATGAAACCCAACTTTAAAGTCTTATAACCTGGCTGCTAATGTTAAATGAATAATAGATAATATATTGTGTTAGCGAGAATCAGCTATATATGTAGTCAAGCCACGCAAAAAAAAAAAAAAAAAAAAAAAAAAAAATTTTTTTTTTTTTTTTTTTTTTAAGGTCACGTGGGCGGAGCATTTTGTAAGCACTGTTAGTGAAGATGTTTTTTTAAAGGATGCCAGATTAGACCATAAGAAATAAGTACGATGCTATCTGCTGAAGAACTATTGAATTTTATATTACAACAAGATCGTTGTATTGTATTTGGCGACTTGGGTCGTTACCCGTACAAACTCTTTGAAATTTTAAAATCAATTCCTTCGCTAAAAGTAATGGTCATTTCTTCAAATAATAACTTATATTCGTCTGACAATCAGATACGAGTCCAGCGTTCCGACCAACTCGTTGAAAGTTGCGACTTGTTAATCTATCTAGAACCCGAATCTATGCAAACGATAGCCAAACATCGATTGGCTTCTCGCGTGGTCGTATTCGCGTCTCATTTAAATTTTATTCATTCTTGCGATGCCCGATGGGCACGTGTTTGTTTCTTTTTGAAAATCGATCCCACTGGCACGCGTAGCTTATTAGACAGGCAAGATTTTTCAATTCAGACTCAAAACGTGGGTTCGGTTCGGGTCGATTATACAAACGTTGTAAGAATTTCTGGAAAAGATAATCCTCCTCTCGAAACCAACGACACGTATGTTATCGTAGACCTCACTCA
This sequence comes from Salticus scenicus, assembly GCA_963930645.1. Taxonomy (NCBI): domain Eukaryota; kingdom Metazoa; phylum Arthropoda; class Arachnida; order Araneae; family Salticidae; genus Salticus; species Salticus scenicus. The sequence continues at coordinate 207,500,008 of OZ005659.1, read as the reverse complement.
CTACACAAAAGACATATTGAGTATGTTTCTCGCGTTTTGGGATGCGTTTGATTTCATGCTAGAAAACAAAGATTCTATTTCGCGATGGGTTCTATGCTTTGCCGAAAAAGGATATAGCGGTTTCTGTAGATTTAGACAAAAAACGCTCGATGCCTTATCCTGCAAAGATTTCGAATACGGAAATGTGACCGATATTCAAACGATTCTGTCTATGCTACCATTTTATAAATTTGGAAATATTGACAAAAAATTTAACGTGAAATTATCTTCCTTTGGCGGTGTGAAATACATAATACCTAAATCTGAACAAGAAGCCTGCAAAGCGGCCTATATGTATAACGTTTATCCTATGGTAAACAATGTACTTCGAGTTCGGTAGAATGAATGAAAAAAAAAGGGAATGGCAAATCGAGGCTCACCTACATTGAATTCGTATACTGCATCCATAAGTCCTACATCGCCTACTCGTGTCATCTTTAGAAGAGTTCCAGGACCTTCTAACGTTGTAGCTATTCGAAATAATGATCAAAGACTTGTTCCATCTCCAGCTCAGTTCCCATCTCCAACAAGACGACCTCAAGGCCTAGCTAATAGCAGAGGTCGAGGTAGAGGCAGAGGCAGAGGTAGAGGTAGAGGTAGAGGTAGAGGTAGAGGCAGACCTCGCCTCCCAAGCACAGGCAGTAATTCAAGCGGTAGCTCCTCAGGTAGAAGCAGAAGTAGTAGCGTTAGCAGCAATAGTAGCACTGGAAGTTCGAGCTCTCGCAGGGGTATTAGAAATCCATATTTGAGAAGAGTATCGCAAAACGAATTGGTTTACAACTACCATCCACACAGTTTAAGATTTAAAAAGGTACAAGGAAGATTTCCAACGAATCGATTGCCAAACAAAACGTGTAGAATATTGACAAGCCATTGTTCAAAACGATATCCACTACGACGAGATCAAACACCCCGTCATACAACAATTAATATAGATCAGCTTTAAGTAACAATCTTGAAGAGAGATGTAATGGCTAAGGTTTATATATAGTCCGGACACATACAAAAAAAAAAAAAAAAAAAAAAAAAAAAATTTTTTTTTTTTTTTTTTTTTTTTTTTTTTTTTTGGTTGGTATTTAACCCATTAATCTATTAAATAATTTACTTAAAACTTTATAGCTAATATCTGTTCCAAATCTCTTACACGACTCAAGGCTGTATAAACCAAACTCATACTTCGATTGTCATCTAAGCTGACTAAAATTTTCGAATTATCTATCGTATCGCCTTGATATTTATGAATTGTACCGGCAAATGCTAACACTAGAGGAAAACGTCCAGTATACCCTGACGTGAACACTCTAACTTCGGCATTCGTTTTAGGATTTCTACACACTGCAGCATTTTTTTCAATATCATAGCAAAGAAAGATTAACCTAGTACCATTATTACAACCCTTCGCACAATAGTTTGCAGTTACAAACACCTCACAATTTGACTTCAAGACCAGATCTTCATGTAACTCTATTTCCGGGCCTTCGATTTTATGTTTCAAATAAAACTTATTAAAACTGTTGACAGTTGTATTTTGATGAGCCATGGCTTTATCCGCTTTCATTAAAAGAGTCCTATCGATATCCTGTACTACTGGAAATTTTTCGCATATGTAAGCAAACATGCCTGTCGTGTCTTTTTTATCAATAAATTGACGTAATTCCTTCACAATTTTTCCATATTCGGGTGTGAATCTATGATTTTCCTTCAAACGAATCTTGCAAACGTCGTATCGTTTTTCGTTTAAATTAATGCTAAACAAATTATGCTCAGAACTGATGGGTTCGAGTTGATGAGGATCTCCCATGCAAACAAATAGCAATGGGCCGTGGGACCTATCCATAAAATATCTAATGAGCCAATACATCAGCCATCCATTAATCATAGACACTTCGTCCACGAGTACCAAATGAGGAAAAATGTCGCATTTGAATTGAGACAAAATCTCTCGACTTTTATCTATAGATTTCAACAAATCTTTTTCGTTTTCTAACTTGTCTTCTAATTTTTTAACGTGTTTAGAATTCAGCTTAAGTGTGGAATGAATTGTACAACCCTCTATCGCTTCAGCACTATGAGCCGTGAAACTCATCCTAATCTGCGGAGCCTTAATCAGATCGAAAGTATTTTTAACCAAATGCGATTTGCCAGTACCCGGACCCCCAGAAACAATCACTAATAATTTGCGAGGCTTCCTGATCCAGTCGACGACATAATTGAAAATTTTTTTCTGAGATTTGCTTAAAGTAAGAAAATGTTCACGGAGCCCTTGCTTATCAACTACGATATCGGAGGTTACAGCATACGTGGATGCCATCTTTGTCAGAAAAAGACCGTTTCCTTGATTCTTGTAAATTCTGAAGGTCAGACTGCCGAATATATTCTATTTATTTGTAATAGAGTACCTAAAGCCTATTTGACGGATTTATACACCTTGTATATGGGACGCGAATTACAAGATTCATCCACGGAATACGTGGAATCAATTATTTCGTTGAAGGTCGACGAAATTATAAAGCCAGACGAATGGCTAAATTGCGTAATATGGACACGATACCGAGAACAAAAAGATAAGTCAAGCCTGGAATTGTTTGTAAAAAGACCTAAAAAGTCTGAATTATACTATGCAGTAGGTACCAACGGCACACTCTTGATTTGTAGAAGAAATTCAACTGAGAGTATAAAACTTCACGAAAGCACGATTGAAATGTTTTGTGGAAAATCTAGACTGTACTGTAACAATCCGACAATAGAATGGGTCAATAAAGATTTATAAATACTATAGCCTTAAACCAATGTAGACTATACTGTAACAATCCAACAGGAGAATGAGTTAATAAATATTTATGGCGGCTTATTTATAGGAAGGTGCCACACCCACCCTTGAAAAAAAAAAAAAAAAAAAAATTTTTTTTTTTTTTTTTTTTTTATGACCTTGAATGACCTTGAAGCTCGTTGCCACAAAAAGCAAGTCGGAGCAAAATAGGAGAAGGTAGGAGCATGAATCGTAGCTACCCTATAGAAATGGATAGATTTTTTTTTTTTTTTTTTTTTTTTTTTTTAATAATATATTTATATTATATTATATTATATTTATATTATATTATATTATATTTATATTATAATATATTTATAATAATAATAATAATAATAATAATAATAATAATAATAATAATAATAATAATATAATTATATATATATATATATATATATATATATATATATATATATATATATATATATATATATATATACTTATATACTCAGAAATTACTGTAAAACATCTTTTAATTTAAGTGATTATAAGTTTGTAGTCTGGACATTACATGTCAATTATAGTGTCTCTGTCAGTTTCACTATATCAGCATTAGACTACTCTCTTTATTGTCTTGGCAAACCCAACGTAAGTTTGTAGTCCGGATTTTGTATGTCAGCTATAGTGTCTCTGTCTAATGCAGTATCACTAGATTAGCATGAGACTACTCTCTTTATTGTTTACCAAACCCAACATAAGTTGGTAGATCAGTTTTCATGAGATTACGTTCTTTATTGTCTTGCCGAACCCAACATAAGTTGGTAGTCTAGATTGTGTATGTCAGCTATAGAGTCTGAACCAGTTTCATGAGATTACGGTCTTTATTGTCTTGCCAGACTCAACATAGTACGGACTTTGAATGTCAGCTAAAGTGTCGTTGCCTAAACCAGTTTCATGATATCAGCCTGAGATTACGTTCTTTATTTTCTTGCCGAACCCAACGTAAGTTTTTAGTCCGAACTTTGAATGTCAGCTGAAGTGTTGTTGCCTATGCCAATTTCATGATTGTAGAATGAGATTACGTGCTTAAAATATGGTTTCTTCTATTTCAACATTATCTTTATCTATCATAGAACAATTGACTTGTTTATTAGGTGCCCAAATTAAGTCAGAAAGAGATTTAATAATTTGTTTTTCTTCGCACTCGTAACAGCCTCCCTTATAAATACATTTCACAATTAATTCTTTATCGTTTATGTATGTTGGTTTAACTTTATAATGGGGTCGTTTGGGAAACATTGCATCATGTAAAATACATGGTTTAAATATATCCAATTTGTATGCTTTACCAAACCAATAAAGAGTATCAGATGACCAATTCACCGAAATATTAGCAAATTCTAATTTATAGAATTTAAATCTATGTAAATATCTTATCGGTAAATATTGTTTCGAAAAAACATTTTTCAGCAAGCTATTCATTTTTTCCCATTTTATTTTTTTCCAGTTTCTTTTAGATATACATTTTTCGTCTTTAGGATTTTGTACTCCCAATCGTGTACATTCAGTGCCTTTGTAGTCATAATCAAAATAGCGTATGGAGAGAGTCTTGAGATGCCCATTCACCCACGCGTAACAAGGAAAACCATAAGGGTCTAGATACCAGCCTTCTTTCAGAGTACGAATCATCGTTAGAAAATTTTTATCGCAAGCTCGCCACGTATATGGATCCCACAGCAAGTTATCCAATTCGGGTATTTTAGACAACTTGTCAACTTTATCAATACAAGAAATATTTTTAAAGATTGTTATTAAAATTTCATACGGTAAATCTAAGAGTGGAAAAGAGTCAGTCATCTCTACCAAAATTGCAAGCTATTGTGAACAACTAACCAATTTTTGTTTTATATATATGTATATAAGCCACGCCCACCCACCCACAAAAAAAAAAAAAAAAAATTTTTTTTTTTTTTTTTTTTTTTTTTTTGTGACTTTGAAATATAATTTCATACAACCTTCATTCAACCTCAACTTATTTTTAACTTTTATCAGACGACATTAAACTGAAGCCATAACCAGTTCCTTCCTTAAACTGTTCTCCAAAAAATATACTATCGGCCGAAGATTGTACATTATACCATTCCTTCGTACCAGTGCTTAATCGCGCTAAATTTTTCTTAATTGCTTCAAAGCTCAACACTTCTATAGGCGTCTTGTCAGGATTTTTTGCTAGCCCATCTCTAGTTAATGGTAAAGGTTTACCGCTACGACATTGACATTTAATTAGAAACAATACATCTTTTTCGTAAGCCGACCCATCATTTGTAAACAATTGCCTTTCTATTAAATTCACCATGTTAAAAAAATAGCAAACGATTCCACATTTTTGAAAAACGCTACGCACATCAGAAAAAGCCACAACCATTTGAGGAGGAATCTTACATAACATCTCATGTAAATCTTTTAGCGATTGGTAAAGAATTTTGATAGAACCCCTGTCTTCAACCAAAATATATTTACACGTGCTCAAATATTTAAAATCTCCGTTTGAATTTCTGCCTTTGTTTCGAGGACCGCCTCGTTCTAAGTGACAGGCATCTGGTAGCAATTTCATCAATTCTGGAATTGAAAGTATCGTATAAACTGTAGAATGTCGCCGTCTGTTGGACAATTCGAAAACTTGTTTTTGAGTAGAAAACAATGTGAGTTCATATAAAATGTTTTTTTCGACATTAAATTGTTTGACGGATTCCGAAGACGAAGACAAGTGTTTGCTGTCTAGAGCACCCTGTGTATCGGATTTAGTAACGCGACACGCTCGATAGATTCCAAATGCGTCTCCAGGCGTAGGAAATTTCAAGTGTTTTACTACGGCCCACATGAATTCAGGAACCGCTGTGATATTTTTGTTAAATATATTTAAATCTTGAATTTTCCTCAAATGACATTCGATCAACCTCAAAACCGAATCCATATTATGGGGTTGGATTCTATTCAAAATGGCCTCGTAAAGATCGGGTCTGTTTAATAGAGTATATTCCATCAAACGTTTGGCCACAAACATGATATCTGTTAAAGAGTTACAGCGAGTATATAACGGACTCAAATTTCGAAAAACAACAGACGAAACCAGTATGCTAGCTTACGTGATGATGTTTACTGACCTCAAGATGAAAGATTTGTTGGGATGGTTTAATGACAACCCAGGTCGACGACAAACGTATTTAAAAGACTTGAATATTTTGGAAGATTACGCGTTAGCTAAAAAACTATTTACGAAAAAACATCAAACGTACTTAATTCGCTGGAAAAATATGGTTTTTGCTTGGATCGGTAGAAAGGTTACGTTTGAAGCCTTGAGAAAATCGTGTAAACGGGCCAAGGCAAAAGGTCTAATGAAAATAGACTCGGATAAACTTATATTTGTACACCATACTTTAGCAAGCAATTCAGAATGAATGTAGCTTGAGTACGGAGCCGCTATTTATAGAGAATGAATATCAACCAACCAACCAACTGAAAAAAAAAAAAAAAAAAAAAAAAATTTTTTTTTTTTTTTTTTTTTTTTTTTTTTGTGACCTTGAAGCTTGTTGCCACAAAAAGCAAGTCGGAGCAAAATAGGAGAAGGTAGGAGCATGAATCGTAGCTACCCTATAGAAATGGATAGATTTTTTTTTTTTTTTTTTTTAATATATTTATATTATATTATATTATATTATATTATATTTATAATATATTTATATTATATTATATTATATTTATATTATATTTATATTATATTATATTATATTATATTATATTTATATTATATTATATTTATAATATATTTATATTATATTATATTTATAATATATTTATATTATATTATATTATATTATATTTATATTATATTTATATTATAATAATATTTATAATAATAATAATAATAATAATAATAATAATAATAATAATAATTATATATATATATATATATATATATATATATATTATATATATATATATATATATACTTGTATACTCAGAAATTACTGTAAAACATCTTTTAATTTAAGTGATTATAAGTTTGTAGTCTGGACATTACATGCCAATTATAGTGTCTCTGTCAGTTTAACTATATCAGCATGAGACTACTCTCTTTATTGTCTTGGCAAACCCAACGTAAGTTTGTAGTCCGGATTTTGTATGTCAGCTATAGTGTCTCTGTCTAATACAGTATCACTATATCAGCATGAGACTACTCTCTTTATTGTCTACCAAACCCAATAAGTTGGTAGACCAGTAAGTTGGTAAAGTGAGTCCTTATATCTATCAAAAATTTTAATCAATCCGTATCGAGTTTGGATATGCTCTTAGTTTAGGAAATAATACTTTAAGGGCTACGAAAATTATTTTGGATAGGTCCAATGATTTCTTTAGAACACAAACCTGATCCAGCCAGCAAGGAGTCAAGCTTACACGATTAAAAATTTAATATCGACGTCTGATCAGTAGGTTAAGCCACATTTAAGAAAAAACTCTTTGCGTCGACTTTGTAGAGAATCCGTTCATATTTTCCAAGGGTAAGCCCTTTGTCCAAACTTGTTGTCGAAAAAACCAAAATATACCCGTGAACATCTTATAAATTTACAAGATTTCATGCTAATGTTGTAAATTTAGGCCTTAGAATTTAAAATATTTCGTTAATGATTATATAGATTCAGAGACAAAGCCATCCAGACAATATTTTCAAAGATAAGGCCTTCATAAAGTAATCTGCGAAAACGAAAAATATTAAACTACTTTTAAAAAAATAACATAGTTACCTGGACTTTGCAGAGAGTCTTCAGACCAGTTAATATTTTCAAAGCCCTTTCATCGTCACATATGTAGGAGTAATGTTAGAAAATGAGATTTGTCAGCTGCTTATATAGGCGCTATCAAGGTCACAAGGTCACACGAAAAAAAAAAAAAAAAAAAAAAAAAAAAAAATTTTTTTTTTTTTTTTTTTTTTAACAGTTCGTTGGTTGGTTGATGAAGTTGGTTTCTAAAGTTATATTTCTCAGTTGGCTGCTAAAGCTATATTTCTCAGTTGGCTGCTAAAGCTATATTTCTTTAACCAATCATTGTAGATGGCGCTGCAGTCTATATATATATATATATAGTATATATATAGTATATCTATTAGGGTGGGTGGGAGTGGAATTTATTTCTTCTACTGTAAGGTCATGCATAAACTAGCTCCCGATGTCTAAACCCATTTCCTTTAAAATAGGGTTATTTATGCAATATTGGCTTTGAAAACAAGATTTTATAGACTTTTGTCTGACAAAATGACAAGATATTACAGGTTTCATGAAATCAGAATACATCATGGACTTTTATAGAAAAATCTAACTCTCTAGTGTTCATCAATGTACATCTTGCTCAAAACACATTACGAGGCATGGTAACTAGACAACCATTGCTGGCAAATGTCGAGACACAATGAGGGCGTAGTCATGTTTAGCCATAGTATATATAGACAAGCTTCAAGGGTGGGCGTGGCACCTTAAAAAAAAAAAAAAAAAAAAAAAAAAAAAAAAAAAAAATTCTTTTTTTTTTTTTTTTTTTTTTTTTTTTTTTTTTTTTTAACAGTTCGTTGGTTGGTTGATGAAGTTGGTTTCTAAAGTTATATTTCTCAGTTGGCTGCTAAAGCTATATTTCTCAGTTGGCTGCTAAAGCTATATTTCTCAGTTGGCTGCTAAAGCTATATTTCTTTAACCAATCATTGTAGATGGCGCTGCAGTCTATATATATATATAGTATATCTATTAGGGTGGGTGGGAGTGGAATTTATTTCTTCTACTGTAAGGTCATGCATAAACTAGCTCCCGATGTCTAAACCCATTTCCTTTAAAATAGGGTTATTTATGCAATATTGGCTTTGAAAACAAGATTTTATAGACTTTTGTCTGACAAAATGACAAGATATTACAGGTTTCATGAAATGAGAATACATCATGGACTTTTATAGAAAAATCTAACTCTCTAGTGTTCATCAATGTACATCTTGCTCAAAACACATTACGAGGCATGGTAACTAGACAACCATTGCTGGCAAATGTCGAGACACAATGAGGGCGTAGTCATGTTTAGCCATAGTATATATAGACAAGCTTCAAGGGTGGGCGTGGCACCTTAAAAAAAAAAAAAAAAAAAAAATTTTTTTTTTTTTTTTTAAGAGTATTTTTTTTATTTATGTAGCCATGTCATCGAAATTCATATCATCCCAATCAATATCGTACAAGCTCATATCTCTCATGTCGTGTAAATTGCTAGGAGTTATGTCATTAACAAAGTCGCTGCAATCTTCATTTTGTGGATATTCCGACATAGAATTATTATCAGAATCCATTTGAGAGTCAATACTCAGATCGATTCCTAAATTCATATCAATGGAAATATTCGAGTCAGTATTTGAAATCAAGTCTGAATCAATATTTGAATCGGCCTCTAAATCAGTAGCACTGTCCATATCTAAGTGGGCTCCAGGATTACCGTCCAAATTTAGATGTGATCTATACAGCTGATCAATAGATCTAAAAAATGTGAGATAATCCAAGTCAATGTAATCATCATTTGAATTTTCTGAAGAATCACTGGACAACTCTTCATACGGTATTTTTCTGCAAACTGGGCAAGTACTTTGTAATTTAAACCAGTCCTTTACACATGCTTCATGATATGTATGCTTGCAAGGTAAAATTAACACTTCTTCATTTAGAGAAAAGGCTTCTGTACAAATAACGCAATTCTTATTAAATTCAATTGAATTTTCATCCAATTTTACAACAGTCAATTTTTCCACAACATTATTCGAAAGGGGATTTGTTATCGGAGGGTCGTCAGAGTCATCAGGTGCATTTTCAAAAACAGAAAGGTATATTCCATACAAAACTGGAGTTCTCGCGATAAATTGCATAAGGCGTTCAGTGATTTCATAAATCTCAACTTGACTTTCGAAATTTGTATTTCTACGATCTAAAAATGCATATGCTCTTGAAACCTCCTGGTCATGATCTGAATACGATGAAGCAGTTGCGCTTAAATATTCCATATCTCTAGTGCATGAGATTTTGACTCTTACTATAGAAGAAAACAGTTGATAATGGTAAATCGTTTATGAACGCGCTTATTTATATAGGCTCGAAGTCATGTCAAAAAACGACCTTGAAAAAAAAAAAAAAAAAAAAAAAAAAAAAAAATTTTTTTTTTTTTTTTTTTTTTTTTTCACAGTTGGTTGGTTGGTTGGTTTAACTAGATTTCTTCAACTACCGGCTCATTTTTAGACTTTTCTTCCAGTGCCAAATGATTTTCAGTTAGGTAATCAACAGCTAGTGGAAATGAAATAAAATTTCTAGTAAATAATGATTTTCTTTGAAAAATAACCATTTCATTTATCATGCCACATATTTTGTATGAACTATCACCAAATGTAGTTCGACTATGTATTTCCATGCTAAAAATTCCCATAAAACTTGGCATTTCTGTCATTATGGATAGTAGTTTTGACGTACAAGTATTTTCAAGCTTAGCACCATCATATTTTTTAATATCTAATACGCACCAATTTTTTGGTTCAATGTTGATATTAAAATGTTGATGATATTTCCTACAGCAATAACATAGATCTGGATTGCACGTTCTATTAAAAAATCGTCCGCCAGTGTGTAATTTTTTATCTTCGTCTTCGCGCATAGATAGGCCAATAACGTCTAAAGGCTCACAGCTTTTTGCAACGATTGAATAGTCATCCGTTCTATCCGATTTTTGAAGAATCCATTCACCTACAACTAATATACGGTAAATATTTTGACGATCGAGAATCCTTCTCACAAAAGCAACATTCTCAGCTCCACACGCATGCCCTTTACTATATCTAACCTTTTTATTAATGTGGTTTTGATACACCATAGAATTTTCTAAAGTTGACTGCCAGTCGTAAGTAATTAAATTCAACGCTTTAGTTTCGCCAACTAAGCATTCCACTTCATTTTTAAGAATATCGTTATTTAATATACCATTCAACAAAATATCATATTCTGAGGCCTCCATTATCTTGATTTAATGATAAATATTTAATTTGAAAATTGTAAATATTACTCTTGTCTTATGATTTTTTAGCTGGAACAAAATAACAATTTATCTTTGTTTATTTTTGCATCCAACTCTTTATCTTCAGTCCACGTAAATTTTCTTTCTGAAGACATTAATAGATGAGCGTGCAACTTTACGCTATTTATCATATATTCGACAGCCAACCAAGACAATTTTGGATTGACAAGTCTTATGAAAAAGTAATAAATTTCTACCATAGTAATTTCGTACATAATACTACTCCTGCATGCAAACTCGCTGGCCAGTGCCTCTATAGCTTTCGTGATACGATCTCTTTCTTCGGTTTCAGTAAACAATTCGATTCCTCGAAACTGAATCGCTAACGGCATTAGTAAACTCTGGCCACTCAAATAATAAATGTATCCATATTTTTCTTTCTCTTCCAATAATTTTGAGATATATTTTCGTGCCGCGTCGCGGAGTTTAGGATGCATGACCATTTCCAAAGAAACATAAAATTCTATCGGCCATTTACCAAGTCTCGGATTTAAAATTCTAATGGCTTGATCTAAGGATTCCTTTTGAACGAGTTCAGATAACAATTCGTCGACGGGTAAACGACAGCTCGCCAATCTTTCATACATGCTACTTTCTTCTCCATAAAAGAGATCGGGCTAAATTAGCAATCCAAAATATAAACAGAGCCGCCATAAAATAAATAATATACCATAGCCATGGAAAAATAGTTTCGATACCGGACCAGAGAGTCGAGCCGAATTGAGATGCGTAATGGGATAAGGCGTCTGCCACCGTCGGTCTCTGGCACTGCATGGTCTCGCTAGGCAAACAATTTACGTACTGACAATCGCAGAGACGACAACAAGATTGTTCTTGGTCCGCGTCAAAATTTTCGCAAACATTAACCATTTTATCGGCTCCATCACAGAATGGAACATTGTCCAATTTATCTTTTTGACAACAACTCAATTGTTCGTATTTGCATGTGGAACCGTCCGCATGTCTCTTGAAGCAACCCGAATTGGATTCTATATAATTCCAAATGCTAGCTACGCCTACGCCGACAGCCGTCCCGGTAGCTGCAACCGCTAAACCTTTTTTACTGAAAATTACTTTAATAGCCTTTTCCAATTTTTTACTTTTCGTGACGAGCGCTTTCAAGCCTTGTTTGGTTCTGGCCACGACTTTAAACGGTTTGAAACGAGTCGGAACACGTTTGGGATGAAAATTGAACTTGCGCATGAGGAAGGACTTGATTCGATAAAATAAGGTGTATTATGTCAAAGCTAGAATCAACCGTATGTCTCTTTAACGCTTCAAAAAACGAATGCAAAGGTCGCAAGAGAGCTAATGTGCAGATGCTCATATGCTCAAATCATTTAAAAGAGTATTTTGGCTTGGAAATGGCAATGCACTTGCAAGATCATCCAACTAACGTAGCGTACGCAGGAGGATTTTTACGGCCAGTCCAAAACAGGGGCTACTTTCCAGAAAATACGGTCATCGTACCCACCAAAGATTTTTTCGATAGATATTTTCGTCCTGAAGAATTCGATGATCACAGACAAGTAGATTCGGTGCGAAATTATCAAATGAATCCTGTCATTGTCGAAAACGTACGGAAATACAGTTTGATTGCTGGCAAAAGTAATGATGACAGATACATATACGAACTGTATAGAAATTTCATAGACGTTAAGATTGACTCGGCACCGCATCACGAAACGTATACTAAACGCTTAAACTCTCATATTCGCAGTAAAAGATCAATTTCTGAATCCTATATCCAGGATCAAACTATACATAATATTATGAAGGATTTTTACATTTACGATGAAAATGCTGAGGCGTCATGTTTAACTGATTTAGAAATATCTTTATCTATGAAATATTTCTTATATAATTTACATTTTGCTGAAGCTCAAATTTCGTATACAGAAGAGAAATTTCCAAATTTTCTATTTCCGAATTGTGAATTTTTAAAAGGTATCGGTTTAGTAGCAACCAAAAATGTTAGTTACCCCCTGTGGTTCGTAATAAAAGGTTATTTTGTCACAAGTCAAATTTATTTAAATTCTATTATATCTTTGATTAAGAAAGAAATTTCACCAAAAAATTATGGACAAAACGACGTGCCGTCACAATTTGCTTTATCGGATGCTATGAAAAGTGGAACTCTTTGTTAGAAGAAACACTAACGGATAGTGTGGGCACGTTAGCCATTCTATATATATAGCTAAACAAGCCTTAAAAAAAAAAAAAAAAAAAAAAAAAAAAATTTTTTTTTTTTTTTTTTTTTTTTTTTTTTCAAAGTATATATGGTTTACGTAATTTATTAAACGTCATCATAAAGCCACTGGGATATATAACTTTCACCCTCATCTACTTTTCTTTTCTTAGAATCCGAGTCTAAATCATTAGAATTTCTCTTGTTGCCTACATCCACATCATTCAAATCAATGGTATCGTGACTAATTTCAGTATTTTCCAACTCAATAGTATTTTCTAAATCAAAAGGTTCATAAGATATCCCTTGTTCATTTAGTTTCGAATCATTTGTTAGCTTTTCCAAATCAAAAGGTTCATTTAGTTTTGAATCGTTTAAAACCCCTTCCAAATAATCGCCAAACTCATCATCCGTTTTTGTTGACGATTCTACCTCCTTAGTCTTCGTTGAAGGTTCAGCCTTCATTGGAGGTTGATTATTGATTTCTGTTATGAATCCTATATTAGCTGTTTTAGAAGCCATTAATTTTCTTTCCTGAAATCCGATGAAATCTAAAATAGTTCCACTAATACGTAAAAATTTTTGATTATTTTGAGTATTATAGCGGTATCTCGTATTAATTTTTATTTTTAAGATGGCTACAAACGTGTCAGTAAACGTAGATTCGATCATACTATGAAAGCGATTCACGACTTCATTTCCAGTAAATACACTGGTGTCCAGTATGCATGGTTGAGATCTTAGATCTATGTTATAACCTTTTGCTTTGAATTCACTTGCACGTTTACCGCATTCATGGCAATTCAACACACCACTACATTCTTGAAAAGAAAATTTAAAATCGTTAGAAATTTGAAGTGAAGGATCGAGATCAGATGTCATCGCACGCGCAATTAAACGTAATGGCTCTGAAGCCATAATACTTAAATGCAATTTGGGATTCAGACCGCCATAAGATTTCATAAATTTACAGTATGCAACGACAGCAACTTTAAAATTTGGGCGCTTGGATTCTTCATATTCATAATTCAGCGTCACATAAGGTGGATTCCATAACCGTTTGCCGTCGGTGGCATAATCTTGAAAGGTCACGTTATTTTTCAAACGAGCTACCCAATCTTTAGATATAAGATTTAAACAGTCTTTATCCAAAATAGAGTCGATACCCGCAGACAATTGCGGTTTTTCCAAAACCTTTGACACGAGATCTAAATAGCTATCCATGTCCTTGTATTATAGTTAAATGAGTAATGTTAGAAAATGAGATTTGTCAGCTGCTTATATAGGCGCTATAAAGCTATCAAGGTCACAAGGTTACATAAAAAAAAAAAAAAAAAAAAAAAAAAAAATTTTTTTTTTTTTTTTTTAAATGTGTGTGTGTGTGTGTGTGTGTGTATGTATGTGTTAAACTTATTTGGATTTTTTATTTGTCTTCTTTTCGTCTTCATATTCAATAGGTGACCCATTCCATCCAAACTTAAAAATATCTTCTATTTGTTTGGCCGAATTGCCTTTAAATCTATCTGATCGCTTTCGAACGACTCGCCCATCGGTTATAGCAATTTCATACACGCATCCGTCTTCTAAATTTTTCTCGTAAGATTTAATTCGACCTTTTGGTAAAAGAAAATAGCCTGTATAATATACCAAATCTACAGAATGCTTAGTTTTGTATTTATAAACTATATCCTTTCGCACGTCGTGTATAATTATCCCATCGACTTTAAAAGAGGGTTTGCCTAACGCATTCTTATCGGAAACATATTTTTGGACAAAATAGCCTTCGACCAATTTCATACGTGGTAAATATTCTGTCAAAATTTCTCGTCGGCACCAGCTAGTAGTATCATGTCCCATATATCGATAGACATCCAACAAACATATGGCTCCATTTTCTAATTTTTCTGCAGCAAATACCAATCCGTCACCTAGACTGATATCGCTACGTACCACGCATTCGTGCCCTTCCCATTTTTCTTTGATTCTGTCTCGATAGCTGAAAACGAGCCCGAAAATTCCATCCAGTTTATGAGCATATAAATAGGAATTACCTTCCAAAATTGTTGAAACGCAAGTGACTGGTTTTCGAAAAATATTTTCGTTGGATTCGTACGGCGGAATTGAATAACGATTCATGGTATGGTAAATGTTTTTATATTTATCAAGAGAAGGAGTTAAATTATTAAAATACAATAAAGGTTTTTCAAACGTACCATATTCCCATTCGAACACCAAACAATGTTCCAGTCCGTTTTGAAACGAATAGAGTTGGGCTCCAGAATCGATTTTGACAAAATCTCGAGTTTGGACTGTAATAGGGTCTTGAAAATTTCCAAGTTGATGCAAGAAATTTTTACACGTTGACGTATTCCAGAGTCTGTAAGGCGTTTCGATAGAACAAACCCATCTAAACCAGACACCGTCATGATAAACTGTTTGAGTAGATTCTACGCGTTTCGTATCCCAATTATCGTCTTTGAAACGAAAATGAGGCTTTATATAATAAACTATTTTCTTTTCGGTCGAAATGCCCAATTCTTGAAAAAATTCTTTGAATGAAGACAAACTATGAACTACGAGTCTGAATTCGTATTCATACATTATAGTATCGGTTATAAAGTTGCTGTAGCTGAACGCTGGCTCGAACTATCCAAGAAAATCTAAAATGCACCACTAACAGTAAGACGCCTAGACAAGCTAATAACATCAGCGGCAGTTTTCTAACGTTACCTCGTATAACTATATATAGGATTGGTATTAAGATTACGGGACCAACCATAGACAAAATGACTGTATAGGCGATTCCCTTTTCGAGAGATCCAAATGAACCTAGACTCTGGTCGTCCACTTGTAGAATGCTTTCAATTTGATCCATGTCATAAGCTTTATTTATACAGAATCAACCAATCAACCAACCTTAAAAAAAAAAAAAAAAAAAAAAAAAAAAAAAAAATTTTTTTTTTTTTTTTTTCAAAGTTGGCATTTTTTTTTTTTTTTTTTTTTTTTTTTTTTAACTTGGTTTGGATGATGTAATATTTAAGCAGTTTTTATTCCTTCCCAACCATCGTGATCTTCTATCCATGATTTCAATGTCTCTTTTACTATTCGTACAAAAGCTTCATATGTTGCATTCACCCATGCTTTCGGTTTATTTTGACGAATACACATGATAGCAAATTCTCCAATTAAACAGAAAAATGCTATAATTCGACTCCAAGTTATGCCTTCACCAAAAAGCTCGTTTGCTACGGTTACCAAAGCAGAATCTACAGCATTTCCGTCATATATATCCATTTCTGCACAAAGCCTTTCCATTTCTGTCTTATAAACCAACATAAATTCATCTAAGCTATTTGTTATAGAGTTCAGCACTTCTTTTTCTTTTTCATTTACAGACTCAATAGCGTTAAATGTATGGTATTTTTTCAATAGATGTGAAAACGTATTATCGAGAATAAAATCCATGCGGATGACATCTTTTGCCGAAGGGAAATATGTATCTAATACATATTTAATAAAGTCTGGTTTCGATAATAGAACTGGAGCCATTTTATACTTGCTGTTGTCAAAGTTTAGATGAAGGCAGAAGAGAGAATGGCTATTCGATCAAATGCCAGAGCTTATATAGTCAATCTGGAGGCAGGATATTGCATAACTCAGTTTCTACGAAAACAGGATGAGATAAGGCTTTTTATAGAATTATTGTCGCTAGATATTGCATAACTCAGTTTCTACGAAAACAGGATGAGATAAGGCTTATTATAGATGTCGCTGAACACGGAAACAGGATGCGGTAAAGATTTTTATAGACGCTGAAACAAATAAGCATGGCTGGACAATGATAGTGTAGATACTATAACATGATATATATAGGTTAGCTAGAGTCAATCAACCAAACAACCAACCTTAAAAAAAAAAAAAAAAAAAAAAAAAAATTTTTTTTTTTTTTTTTTTTTTTTTTTTAAGGGTAGGTTGGTTGAGATTTTTTTTTGAAATATTTTTAATCAAACTAGTTACAAGCAATCATGTCTGGTTATAAATGGATTAAGCTCACATTTACGCCAGACGTTTTATGGGATGACCGTCTATTCGAACTCGTAATATACTTTGACGGCACATACTATTTTTTTGCCAATGCCGTATTATGGATTTTGGGATATGATGAACCCCACATTTCTCTATCTCAACTAATACCTTTAAACGAACAACATAAGATACCATTAGGAAGTGGGATATTTTTAAACGAAACAACGACTCGCAAGCTTATAAAAGATCGATTGAAAACCAAAATGCCATTCAAAAAATTTAGAAGATGTCGTAAATTTAGTGCTTGGTTTGATTATTATATTAAGTCCTGCAAAGACTCTAATAATCTTGCGAAAACATGCCCGTTTTAAATATCAAAATAAAATGTGTCATTCCATTTTTTAAATTGTAATGTTGCCAACATTTGTTTAGTTTGCGAAAAATACATTTTTAAAGTATCACGATCGCGTTCCGTCATCATAATTTTAAAGGGTCTATGTCTAATTAATTCTTTTCCAGTCAGCAGCCTGAGATAAGCCTCGTTCGCAGAATCAGATTCACTAACATTCAGAACCACAGGTCCATCTGGCACAACTATTTGTTCATGAAAAATGGGAGGTTTGAACTCAGTATCAGATATGAGATCGGGCGTCGCAGCAATTTGGTTTTTATAAGAAGACAGGTGATAGCAATAATATGTTTTATAGGTGGCGACAACGTCTAAATTTAAATGGCTAGTCAATACAACCAAATGCTTGGTCAACGATGGCTTCTTGATAGTAGATCCAAAAAGGGGTTCCACAATAAATAGAAAATCAGATGGTTGATTTGTAGTTTCGACACGATAAGGTGTATCTATAGGCCAGCTGCAATAGACTTGCAAGTCTTCCTGATGACCGAAACACAGGTCCAAATAATAATTTAAGAGGTATGGCTGGCGTCCCAAATTACCAAAAACGATACACGTATCGTGTTTTCGCCAAGACGTAATCATACGTTTAACACGTTCAAGTTCAGTTTTTGGTGTGGTAAATACGGATTTTTCTAAGATACTGCGTTTTGTAGAAACACGTACCCTATGGGCATTTTCTCTTTTCGCATTCTCTATCGAATCTTCTTTTTCATAATAACGTACCGTGACATTGCCGCTTAAACATACAGTCTTTTTTTCATGGACCGACATGCTTGAAAGGAATATATAATAACACTTTTCTCTAACAGCCAAAGGCTTTTATATAACTAAAATATAACCTTTAAAAAAAAAAAAAAAAATTTTTTTTTTTTTTTTTTTTTTAAATTTATATTATTAATTTATTTAGTTTAAGGAGCTTCTTCGTCAGCAACATCCATTCTAGGTTCTTCCGGTTCTGACTTACGTTTTTCTACAGATTCTTCAACCGCCTCCATTTCCGATGCGGGTCGCTTCTCACCTCTGAATCTCAAACTTTTTACGAAGCTCATGATATTATCTCTACCCATACTAGTCATGTACATTTCTGAGAGACTCTCTTCCAATTCCTCGTCCAGACTCTCTTCGAATTCGATCTCTGGCAGATTCACGTCGGCTGTATCGCTATAACATTTTCTTAAAATTTCATAGACGTGCTTAGGTTTAAATTTAGCATCTCCCAACATTTTATACATTTCCCTCACGGCCTGGACATGCAGACGCTTAAATTCAGTCTCTTCGTCGAACACGAATTTTCTCTCGCCCTTATCGGCAAATCGAAGATTGCCCATGTAATGTTTCATTTCGAAATTGGGTTTGTTAGTAATATTTCCAGCAAGACCGTCGATAGCCAACAATCGATCGGTATCGTATCCTTTAGCGGCGAGGGCCTTGGTCAAGCTTTTGAGCTTTTCGTTCTTGACAAATATCTGAGACAATGCGCCCCCCATATCATCGTCGCTGTGTTCTAACATCTCTTGGACAATTTTAGGATGAACGGGTGTATGTGTTTTGAAGAGTCTGAAGATGAAATCCCAATCGAGGCCAAACGTCCTGAATACCTCTCCCACAATATAAAGCTTCATGGTCTTAATGGTGACTGAATCTTGAGACCCATAGTAATCGACCGCTGTTTTTAAGAGCTTAGCGATCTGACTTTGAAGTGTTTCCCAGCAGCTAGTTTCCATCTTGATTAATATCCAAAACTATGCCAAACAGATCTTGAATTTCCTGTTCGTAACTGGAATCGCTCATCAAGAACAACTGAAACGTATCCAAGGTCCAAAATAAGAACGGTCCCGAATCAAATTTTTGTATTTTACCGACAAATTTTTGTATTTTTGCATGAAGCTGTTTGGCTTTCTTACAAGACCCTTTCGGCGGGTTTCCGTTGCTACGTTTCATGATTTGCATGAGATAGCTGCTACCTACCATAAATCCTAAGCAATCTCCGTGATCTTGAAAACAAACGGCAGGAAATATTTGGTTGAAGGCCATTTCGGCCACGCTGTCATTTTTACTACAGAATTGACTCTTTAAATACATTTGAACTTGATGGAAAGGCCTTAAGTATTCCGAATAATATTCTATCGCATCCCCTAATCTTATGGCTTTCAGAGTCTGAGCGTACGCGGCATGTTTTCTATGATCGATATTCTGTTGGATAACTCTATTCATTTTAGCGACGAACGGACAATCGGGATAGGCTTTCCAAAAGAACTGACCTCGGCAGACTCTAGCCATGAAATCCAACACCCAGTTACCCACCACGCTCATATCGGCCGAACAGATATAGCTACTGACCATGACATGTATGATATCAAACGGAATCGAATATTTGCCGAATGATTGGCGGATCGCGGAAGACAGTTGTAAATGAACCAGCAGTTCGTGGGCTAGATTGGGATACTCCTCGCTCAAATGCACGGGTTCCCATTGACTCAGGCATTTTTTCACGTACGGCACCAAGTCGTTGAAATACGTCTCGAAAGGGTTGATTATTTCTTTGCAAGAGAGAAGATCGTGCATGCCTTTTATCAATACGTCCAATATCGCACGCGCCTGGCTAGATTCTTCGTTCGAGTGCTCGTTGACTATATTTAAGAAATCGATCAGAAACGTGTCCATATCTGGGAAATGATTTATTTCCGAACGAGTCATAAAAGGTCCATTTAAAGCTTTTAGAAGACGCAAGCCTTTTTTGACGCGATTCAGAGATTGTCCTACCACACATACTGGAAACAGGCCTTCCAAATCTACCAGCGTAAAATTCATGGGTACATTTTCGTCGCCCGTCCATTCGAAAAAGGCTTCGGCCAGCTGACTCGATCGAAAATGGTCTGTGGAAGGCTTGGTAATCAATTCGTATACGTTAAAACTATTTTGGCACTGATTACAAAATAACGTGGGTCCGGGTTGCAAATGTACGTTTTCAGGATGGCATATATCATTACTAATAAGATTCAAAAAGGTCATCTTTGCATTCTTGATTATGACCATTCATTTTTACAAAAGTATTTTTTCTGGAACCGCATATTCTACAGACGCCTTTCAAAATAGGCCTGCCAGTTTTCGTCATACTCATCTCTATATCAGACGTTTCAGTCTTTTCTTTGCATTTGCCGCAATGTACAAATACCGTAGTGTCCATGCTACTTGTTTTTATCTGAGACGCAAAGCCAAGACATGGAATTTAGACAAGAAATTGTCAGATTACGTCACGAAGAACATTTGTCTGAGCGCGAGATCGCCAAAAGATTGAATCTTGTACCTTCAACGGTCCATTACTGGCTCGCTAAAGAATATACGCTCCACCTTCCAGGTTCAAGAGAGGAAGGCCTCGCGCAACAGACAAATTGACCGATCTGTATATCGAAAACGCTGTCACTACGAATCCTTTCGTGTCTGCGGTTGATATAAGAGACGAAATAGCACCCCATGTCAGCGTGGACACGATTCGGAAACGCTTGAAAGAAAAAGGTATGCGATGTCGCATTCCAGCACGAAAACCTTTTCTGAAGCCCGTACACATACAAAAAAGATTTCAATTTTCCATAGCCCATATAGGATGGGGTGTCAGCGAATGGAATAGGGTCATATTCTCGGATGAAAAAATATTTCGAGCTTCCAGCAGAGGAGCTTTGAAAGTCTATAGGCCCGCGTTGAGCGATCGGTTTGACGAGAGATATATTGTAAACGATACCAATGCCAACGGCCGATTCACCATATGCGTATGGATGGCATTCGGAAAAATTTTTAAAATTATACATAGGATAGATCAAAAAACCTTAAACGCCGAATATTATACCAACACCATCCTACCGTTGGTCGAGGACACGCTCGCAGAAAACAATTTGATTTTCATGCAAGATCTGTCTCCCATTCACACGAGCAGGTTGGCCAAACACTGGTTTGAAGCTCATAATATCGAAGTCATGGAAGATTGGCCTCCGAAAGGCCCAGACATGAATCCAGTTGAAAACGTATGGGCACAGCTAGAAAAACAAACGAGTCGAGACATGACGAACAAGTATCAGTTATGGGAGAACGTATATGCTGCCTTCAACCAGTTGACCGACTCCTATTTCGACGAGCTGTTAGAATCTATGCCGCGAAGAATGGCTGCTGTTTTACAAAAACGTGGAAAATGGACAAAGTATTAAATAATTCGCACAATTTAATAGTATGCGTATCCATATAATATTCGAATATGGGTTCTCCGTCGTCCTGTCTTACATATTTCCAATAACATGGTTTAATTCTGGCATTATGCAAACACATTTCTTTGATATGGGGCCATTTTTCAACTTGGATGTGATGCAAGTCGTTCTCTGAATCGAGGTTATTGATACGATGTCTGGAATAACTGTACGAAGAATTTCAACGGCTTCCTCACCCTTCAGAACAAATGTATCGGACGTGTAAAAATTTTCAATTTGAGCCCTTTCTTCGGGCGTGATAATTTCGTTGGATACGGCTACGTCTAAGGAGCGTTGAGTAAACCTTCCGTAATGCATGCTTGATTAGACCGATTACATTTTTATAGTCGCAGTACCCTATATATATATGATAAAAATAATATGACCTTGAAAAAAAAAAAAAAAAAAAAAATTTTTTTTTTTTTTTTTTTTTTTTTTCAAGGGTTGGTTGATGACTAAGATAGGTATACTGTAATTCTCTTTGTAATAGGTGATCGACAAATGGGACAAATTGTAATATGGTTTGAACAACTTTCGCAACAAACGAAATGACTACAAGCTTCAAAGATAATTTTTCTCTCTTTGCTAAAACATATACTGCACAGCAGGCGATAATTTTCTAAATTCTCAAGGTTATCCTCATTGGTAATGCTAGTCTTCGTTTTGATAGGATCTACATTAGTAGGTTTTTCGAATTCGATAGGAGCTGCATTAGTAGATCTTTCGGATTCGATAGGAACTGCATTGGTAGACACTACATTAGTAGATCTTTCGGATTCGATAGGAACTGCATTGGTAGACACTACATTAGTAGATCTTTCGGATTCGATAGGAACTGCATTGGTAGACACTGCATTGGTAGGTCTTCTGAATGTAGGTCTTTCGAAACCACATTTAAATAGCCGATGCCTTTCAAGTGGATTATTATTGGGATGTAGTCGAACAGTGCACCAAAAACATCTAAGTGTATCATCTGTACGGTTAAAAAATAAACCGCTATCAACAAATTCTTCGATTTGAGTTTTATCATAAGGCCAGCCTTTAAACGAACGAAATCGAGAATATCGGTTTGAGAATAATGGAATACGAGGTTTAGTCCACATTGCTAGCTCAGAGCACAAGTGACTGCAAGCCAAGATAATTTACAACTCTTATATAGAATCAGTCAAGTCACGTGAACAAAGACCACACCCACTCAAAAAAAAAAAAAAAAAAAAAAAAAAAAAAAAAAAAATTTTTTTTTTTTTTTTTTTTTTTTTTTAACAGTTGGTTGGTTGGTTTCTAAAATTATATTTCACAGTTATATTTCTCAGTTGGTTGCTAAAATTATATTTCTTTATCCAATCAAATTCATTGTAGATGGCGCTGTAGTCTATACATATATAGTATATATATAGTATATCTATTTGGGTGGGTGGGAGTGGACTTTATTTCTTCTACTGTATGGTCATGCCGCTCCTGATGTCTAAACCCTTTAAAACAGTATGGGTTATTTATACAATATTAGCTTTGAAAACAGGATGAGAGGCAAGAACCTTAGTACATTTTACTATTTTTTCATATAACTTTAAATCTTTTACCTTAGTTATAAATAAGATGTATCTCAGTACATACAATTTTCTTTTACGTATCAAAAATCCTCAGACAAAATTTAAAATGCTAAAATATTTAACGAATATGGATGCCATCGATCCCTCTATAGGATTAGCTTATGTACGAGGCTCATTTAAAATTGTTCGCATTTACTAAAGCATGTTAATAGCATTTTGGATACTTTTGGTTTTGTACGTTGGACTCACGCTCGTCTACGCGGCCACAAACACGAAAACGTCTGAAATTTCTCCATGGCCACTACTGACTCTAGATCTTAAAGAAAAACTGATAGATACTGCATGCCAATCGAATTCGGATTGCCCGTCAACTCATATTTGTATGCTCAATCAGTGCATCCCAAAACTTTTACGGGTTTCCCATTGCGACCCGAAAACTGGCGAATGGATATCATACACTTATCAAGGCGCTACGTTTGCCGTCTGCGTTTGTAAAAAACCACATCTTATAAATCAAAAATATTTTGGTGGAAACTGTGATGTAAACGTAGGATGTGGCATCCATGGCAAATATCTTCCTGATACAAATACCTGCGCTTGCGATCCGGGATACAAGGTCGTCAACTTAACTTGCCAAAAGCTACCCGCGATCGATTACATTAATCTGAATCCTTGTCAACCGGGCGAAATCAAAGTCAGTTCTATCAAACCCAGCGATGGATTTCATCCCGATTACGTGAAACGCCTGTCCTCTTTAAAATGTGTTAAGAGACCGTGCACATTCGACGCCTTGAGTGAAAGACCTCTCAAACAAGCTAAATATGTAGACGGATGGGGTTGCGTTTGCGATCCGCGTTACGGTCTATTTGGGGTCGTGCTAGAAGACGGTCATTTAAACAATACAGATACAAAATATTTGAAAACTCCTGGATTCGATGCTTGCGCGAGTATTTTTCCAGAGGATCCTCAAGATCCTATAGATGTCAAGCTCATCACGTATTTTTATCTTGGAACGCGCGAACCCGTTTCGTTTATTCTTTATGAAGGTTTAAAAGATCATGAGCTCGCAAATCCTTTCAAAGAATCGGAAAGTATCATTCTCGGTCAAAAGCTATGGCGATATGACTACGCCCAGCATTTTTTCGATACCCAGCCCCAATTTCGAGCGAGAACGCGTAAGATTTCTTCCTTTTATTTGTTTGATATCGAAACGGTTTACGAATGGTTATACGTGAATGACTTTTCGCCAGCTCCATGCGAAGAAGTTCCCAATTTTTGGCATAATAGGTTAAATCGTCGCGTAGACATATACAGTCTGCTGTACACGAGTCCCGTCTGCCGAATCGCCCAGAACGACCCGAAAGCAGATCCTATGTTTTGGGGCAAGGTCGTGGTCAATCCTCAGCATCTAACGTTCAAAGAACATGATCATCTGCACCGTTTTAATGCCTTCGTTTTAAAATATGATTCGAACGTGGGTGTCAATCGCTGGACTATAGATCTAGATTACGAATACAAGCCAAATACTTACATGGCTATCGAAACCAACGTTCCAAATTACGAGGTGGACATGCAGAAAAAACCTTCCTTTCCAGAATTGATGTATGAGGGCCAGAACTAATCAAGGATGAAACGTTCAATCGAAGAAGAAGATGAAAAATCTAGCGATGAACAGAATCCAGCTAAGCATAAAATGGAAGACGAAGAATCTAAGGAGACGTCTATTTTGCAAGATTTACAGACAAATTTGCAGAAGACTAATAATTTAAACGATCATATGGAAAAGCGTTTGTTTGAAACTCAAAAACAATATTTTACAGTTTATATGGAAAAATTAATGAACGAGATACCAATGGGTAAAGACTTGGTCAGCATCATAACGGAGAGGAGTGGATCGAACGAATTTGAATATATGTTTACGGCCGCTAAAAGCGTTATACAATCTCAAATGCGCCTCAAACAGATTAAAGCTTTTCATGCCGTATACGATATGGTTTCTGGATTAGTTTGTCGCTACGTCCACGAAAAAATGGTCACTCCTACACTATCAAAAGTATTGGCACCTAACCAGTTACAAATTGCTTACGAAAAATATCAAAATTGCTCAAAAATGGAAGAAGATAAATCGGTTGTAGAATTACAGTGTCTGTTATACTGTATTCAAGAAATGCTGGAAAATGAAGAGACTGTCAAGATACCGAACCCACTGTATGGTCGACTCACGCAGCAAATGAAGGCTGTGAGCGAATATGTAATTACTCTGTTAGTATCCATGGCTAAGCCAAATAATATGGCTATAGAATTGAGCAGCGGTTTAAATAGTCCTGAAGTAGCCAAGTAAAAAAAAAAAAAAAAAAAAAATTTTTTTTTTTTTTTTTTTTTTTTTTTTTTCAAGATGTAATTTTTAACTATGGACATTTCTCGTACAATTTTCGTTCCTCTTCTTCATTTAACTGAAATGTAAACCAATCATATTTGTCCAAGACAGATTTTACTTTAATGTCAGGTTTACAAAACGGATCCCCTTCCTGAGACAGATCTATTGCGATATAATTTAGCAAATTTCTATATTTCAAAATTTTTATGAACACTTCATATGCCGAATTGAAATACTTTTCGCATTCGTATGGAAATTTATTAAAACATTCTCCAAGAAATTGTCCGGTAAAAATCAAACACTCCATTACACAAGGCTGATAATAATACTGACGTCGATAGTTATTATTTGTTAAAAATTTAAGGTGAAAAAGGTTATTGACTCTAGGAGATATCGAATTTGACTGGTTAATATAATATAATTTGGTCTTCAGCACGAAAAAAATGTCTTCGACCTTATCAACAGTAATACCAGTATGCTCGGGTGGAATCTGAAAATATTCTTCAAGCATTCTCAAAATTGAAAGAGCGAATTTATGTACTCTCGGACTAAATTTTAAATGGTCCATGTAATTCGCGTCGTCAACCAACATCTTACCTGCAGTATCCAAATCGTTTGCCAAATGAACACAATCTCGAAGTAGATAACGAAAAACGATTTCAAGTGGATATTTTTGTAGCTCTTCTTCATTTAACTCAAATGAAAACCAATCATATAGGTAATTATATTTGTCTAAGACAGATTTTACTTTAATGCCAGGTTTGCCAAACGAATCCTTCTCATAATACACATCTAGTTCGATACAACTTAGCAAATTACTATATTGTAAAATTTTAATCAACTCGTTGCATGCCAAATTGAAATACTTTTCACACTTGTATGGTATTTCTTTAAAACATTCTCCAAGAAATTGTCCGGTAAAAATTAAACATTCCATTACCCAAAGCTGATAATAATCGCGACCTCGCCAGCCATGATTTGTTAAAATTTTACCGCGAAACAGATTACTGACCCTAGGAGATATCGAATTTGACTCGATAATATCATTTAATTTTTTCTTCAGCTCGACAATAATGTCTTCGACCCTTTCAATTGTAATACCAGTATGCTGGGGCTGAAACTGAAAATATTCTTTAAGCATTCTCAAAATTGAAAGAGCGAATTTATGTACTCTCCGACTAAATATTATATCGTCTTTGCATTTCAAGCTGTCAATGAACACCATATCTGCAGTATCCGAATCGTTTGCCAAATGAACGCAATCTCGAAGTAGATAACAGAAAGCGACTCTAATGTCAGATCTCATTGCCCAAGTGGTATAGGTATACATTTGAATAGTAGATAGGAGAAGAATGATTATCTGAGTACGGTAACAGCTATATATAATAAAGTCAAGCCACGCCACGCCCACCCTAAAAAAAAAAAAAAAAAATTTTTTTTTTTTTTTTTTTTTTTTTTTTTTTTGGAAGGTGGTTGGTGGGGGTTATTTATTTTTTTAACTCACTTAATTCTATTGATCTCACTCTTAATCCAATCTGCAAATGCTATACATTCTTGCATACTGCAATGAGGTTTTCTAGACCCGTCTTTAAATTTATTATGATATCCGCAATCTTTTACTTTGGGTGGGGGTAGGTTGTCAAATTTTGGACATTTAAAGTCTTCGAGGTCAATTGACGATATTCCCAAGTTATCTAATAGATATTTCTCATACTCACCCCCTTTATAAGCTACTAGGTATTTATCTTCAGTCTTGTACGTCTTATATAAATTTGTCATGAGTTTACCAAGCGTGTGTAAATTCTTGACGTGTTCTCGGGGTTGCCTTCTGAAGGATAGGCCATGTACATGTCTGGAGCAGTATCTAATACCATCCCAATCTTCTTCTGAAAGGACGCCCTCGAGATGATTGAGACTATATCTCACGCAGTCACAATGGTTTGTTTCTAGAATGGCGTAACCAAACTCTCTTGGATAAAAAACTTTATTTACATGAAATCCGTCTAAGTCTATTACCAAACAGATGTTTGAAAGAGACATTTTCGTAACGGTTAGGTTTAGGTATTATAACCAAGACCAGTCAAAAGTCAGAGTATATAATAAACTGAGGCGAGAGGAGTATTTATACTTTGGCAGGCGGATGTAGAAAATACCATAAAAAATATTAACACCCCCCCGCCCAAAAAAAAAAAAAAAAAAAAAAAATATATATATATATATATATATATTTTTTTTTTTTTTTTTTTTTTTTTTTTTTACAGTTGGTTGGTTGGTAGAAATTTAAGTTGAGACTTTACAATTATGCAGTCCATACTTTTTTCACACAAGTTTTCATGTTACCCGTTAATCGAGTTCCAAATTGATGATAACGATTACCATTGGCTATATAATCTACAATTATCCAATTGATGTGTGGATTGACCAACAAAGCGTAGAAATACAGTAAATATAAACACGTGGCGTGAAAATTCATAGTGCCATTCTTAAAAAATTTCTCAGCCATCTTTCGAATTTTATTCATAACGCAGTCTCTCTTAGACATTAACGGAAATTGTTCGTAATCAAAAAGCGGCGCGTTATACCAATGGTTTTTATTGTCTGCAACGAAATACAAATATCCGTAAAGACTGACATCTTTCAATATAGTATTAATATGTTCCATGGCTTCTCTTTCAAAGACCTGAACGATTCTCGGCGTCACGTCGTAAAACAAACTCCACAATCCGCTCTGTTCACGCGTCTTACCAATCTCGCTTAAATTTTTAGATGTAACCTGATCGATCAAACAATCTATCGGCAAATTGGCTACCCTCAAAAGGTTCAAGTCGTAATAGTCACTAAATTTTTTCTTTTGAAGTTTACAAGACATTGATCTTAGTTCTCAGTTATCCAAATTCACTCGTCTCAAATTCTTAATGACTACCCCTTCGTAATAAACTACCATCGAATCGTCTTCTTTTAATTTTTTATTGGGTAGCTCTTCATCTTCATCTTGAGCGGTAGCGTAACTAAAGGCCCCGGGTTTCAAATTAATATCTTCGCAACGTAAATGACCAAATTCTTTTTGGAAATAGAACAGCAGATCGCACTCGTGAAAAGATGTATTTTTGGTAATTTTCAGATATTGTCTTATCGCAGATTTGACCTCGTTCGTAGTGGTCATGGTACCGGGCATCAATTGAACGTCCATATACATCTTGAACTGAACGTAAATGTCTGCATGAATTAAATAATCTCGCGTAAATTCTTGTATGTATTCGGGTTCTTTTCGGTAGTGTAACAGGCCATCTTTAGCCATACATTTTTGCAAATGGTAATACAGCATGAAAAAACAGCCTTTGAAAGACTGCTCCACGACATAGACATCTTTCTTGTACGTATCGCCGGCTACCTGTTTCGATGTCGAATCGGGCGCGTCGCTGGTAAATTCAGCATCGAATGGTATAGCTACCACTCGATCTTTGAAAGCCTCCGTGGCCTTGCATTCAGGATAGTTATTCGTAGAGGCGAAAAGTTTGGCCATCGGTATCCCACCCGAATTCGGCTCGTACATATTTCTGAAAGCCACGAACGAATTGCCAGTAATTTGTTTAATACGATTTTCGTCAATTTTTCTACCCAATTCTTCAGTAGCGACCATCCTACAAGAAAAAAGCGTAGACGCCAATTCTGGAGTAGCATTATTAACAGAATGGCTTGGAGATAGGTTTTCAGACTGTATAGAATGATAATATGCAGTCAAAACGCGTCCCATCAATTCGAAAAGCTTACTTTTTCCGTTACGCGTCAAACCTTTCCACACAAAAAATTTTCTTTCATAATTTGTCGCAATATAGACGCTAGCCAAAATATCCAACATATACATCATAATGTCGTATTCGAAACAAACGCATTTACAGAGATTTATATAGAAATGCAGCATGGATTTGGACAGATCGTCTTCGCATTCTGGTACCAACTGACAGAGTGTGTCATACAGGTTATCGGTCACGTCCTGAAATAAATTTGTTAAATAGACCATGAAAAATTTCTTATCTGTCAGTTTTTCATACAAGGCTACGTGTTTCGAAGAATTGTTACACAAAATCATCATTTCGTTACGCGGAATCCCTAGATTTATCTTTTTTTCCGAAAGAAAAAACTCTGGCACGACCCCGCCAATATGACCCGTCAATAAATCTAAAACGCCGTCCTGCAGCCTCAGAAACCACTTGTGAGAATCCATCAGGATGTATTTGCGTTCCATGCTGGTATCGCTCAAAATAGCTGAATTGACACCGCTAACGGTAAATTTATTTATGTATTCGTCGTCGGGACCACCACGACCACCAGAACTACGGTATTCTTTGATAAATGATTTGATTTTGGTAAACAAATTGGTAACGTGGTGATTAACATCTGATTGTTCAATCTCTTGCCAAGTATCTTCGAGCGCGTTCCATATGTAACGTCCAGCTTTCTTTATGGCATTTTTCAGCCTGAGAACGTGAATGGGTAAATGCCTATCTTGTATGCTTCTAATCATTTGTATCATCTGATCGTCATTCGTAACGGATAAGACGGCCCGCCTATTGTTTCGCACGATCAATGTAAGCTTATCCCGATACATGTCGGGTCGATCCCCATACAAATTGTTGGCGCAAAAATGTAAGGTGTTGATAGTAATGTCCGTTATTTCATACTGTATATTTTCGGGATCGATCGTTTGAATTTTATCTAGCAATTTATGAAAGTCTTGATCCAGCACCGGGTACAATTGTCGAGACATCGATCTAGAATCCGTCCTGTAATGTTTACATAAAGAATAAAATACGGGTAAGAAATAATATCCGTTATTGAATTGCATGATAGTTTTTAAGGGGTTGACCTCTTCCGAAAGCGAGGCGTTTTCGAATCGCAGCATATCGTTTAATTCTTGGAACGCTTCAGGTACATTACAAATCGCGATGGGTTTGTCGCGACTCAGCCGTTCGAACCACATTTTTAAAGCATGATTGTTAGTCTCGAATTCCTTAATGGATTTCGAAATAATTTCCAAATAATAGTAGGCTCTTAGTACATTACTGTCACTAAACAAAAGTTTTTTAGATTTGCTGATAAAACC
Source organism: Salticus scenicus (assembly GCA_963930645.1). Classification (NCBI taxonomy): domain Eukaryota; kingdom Metazoa; phylum Arthropoda; class Arachnida; order Araneae; family Salticidae; genus Salticus; species Salticus scenicus. The sequence goes on along the minus strand of OZ005659.1, from coordinate 207,469,195 downwards.
TTTCTCGTTTGATTTTTTAGTGACAAAAGAGGCCACGTCTCTGCACTCTGGCGAGCTATTGGGTAATTTTCCAATATGGGTAGCATATTGTAAGGTGTGTCTCTGCAATTGAAAATCGTTTACGATAGGCATCATGTAATTTAAAATTTTATTACGAATTTTGTCCGCAGGCATATTTAAAATTTCTCTGAAAACAGATTTTTCATTATGTTTTCGTACGGTAAAACTGGATCTCAGTGTTATTATATCGTTTTCGATCGGCTGCCAAACGTTTAAGTGTAACGTGTTGCGTTCATCTACGTACACCAGCCTGGCAGGCATATAGGGACAATGGCTTGGTTTAGAAGATCCGACTAACATAATATTTTGTGGAATGTCCAATATATAAGTTTCATCGTTCAGCGTTATCTGTTTGAATTTATACTGAAGATGTTCGCAAAATAGTATGTAATCGTCGTGTCCTATCTGAAATTCTGGCAAATGTATATGAATACCCAAGCTGGCTTTTCTCATAGCAATAATGTAAGTAAAATTTTTCACGTTAGATAAAAAAACGCTTTTCAGAACGCATTCTATCGTACTGAAAAATCTTTTCGGCGCAGTCTTGATAGAACCCTTGTAATCGAAATCTAAAGTTATAGAATGCATTAGAGTAGAGGGCAAATCCATAGTGTAAGAAGGTGGATTGGATAAACCAATCCACTGTAGACAAAAATTGGAATAATCATCAGGTAATAAATAATAAATACCTCCTTTAAGATTATAAATTAAATAGGCCTTCAGCGGTGCTTCAGTCTTTCTGTTGACGCAATGTAAATAGGACGATTGAAAAGACATGACTTTATTTCTAAAGGAGAATCAGCAAAATGATAGTTTGAATACGATAGCCGTTATTTATATAGAATAAATTGAAGCCACACCCACTTGAAAAAAAAAAAAAAAAAAAAAAATTTTTTTTTTTTTTTTTTTTTTTTTTTCGTGGGTGTAGTCATGTGGTCGGAGCATTGTCTAAACACTGACAGTGAAAATATTAAATAAGTACACGAGGTAAATTTGCTCGAAACATATTGCAGTAATCCTTCAAGATACCATACATATACTGTAATACGAACTAGCATCGGCATTTTATGGTACTTGACTTTGTGGGCGTGGCATATTATAAAAAAAAAAAAAAAAAAAAAAAAAAAATTTTTTTTTTTTTTTTTTTTTTTTTTAAATAAATTTTATATAATGTTTTTTAATGTCGCTTTGATATTTTATAAGTCTGTCGCTTCCGCTGCATTTCCAACCTCTTCTGCCTTTCGAGCCTCTTCCTGTAACTTTCGAGCCTCTTCTGCCTGTCGGGCCTCATCCGCTGCCTTTTCCTTTGCCTTTCGATCATCTTCCTTCTTTTTAAGATATTTTTTTACAATATCACTACCCAACGTTAATATGCGAACGTTCATCCATCTACGTAACAAGTCGTGTGTCTTATGATTAAGTTTGTTCTTCTGATAATATGGATGTAAAATTTTATTCTGTTCTAAATCATATAAGGGATATTTATCGTCTTGTCCTTCTTTAAAATAAACAAAACCATCACATCTCTGTTGAGTATGTATGTATTCTCTCATTAGAACAAAAGTCAACGCTTTTATATCTGATTCTGAAGCCAATTCTTCTATTCCGCGCAATTTATACTCGGCAATCTTCATATTTTGTCTAGTTCCCTCCAACATAGGATCGAATATATTTAATGGTAAATTTCCCTGAGCGTTTGCATTTGCTGTAACATTTGAATAAAACGATTCAGTAGTAGTAGTAGTAGTAGCCACTGTCTGGCTAGTGTTTGGTTTTTTGTAATTAGACTTTAGAAATGCATATATCGGTTGTGACCTGTATATTTTCTGTTGGAGTTTTATTTCACTTCCCACTTTAGCCATCGTCTTTATTTCACATATAGTCTACCGACATAAACTGAATAGGGGTCAAATCTTTCACTGAACTGATGGCGTCAACAATTTCTTCAGAAACTCTCAACAACTGGCGATCCTTGCCGTCGGGTTTACGATACGGAGGCACATGTATCCTGACATCGTACGACGAATCCATGTTTTCGGTAACCTTGTCGTCGACCCCTATTAAAAATACAGGATCTTTGTACATTTGTCTGATATGCTGAGATGCCTTATAATAGCCATACAGTTCTTTTGATAGCTTACACTCGCTTCGTGCAAAATTTATCTGTGTGTATTTTTTAACCGAAGGCAGAAATCCTTCCACGACGCGCCGTACATAATCATCTTCGCCCAGACTCCATAAAATGATATCTATGTCCATAGCTCGTAACATCTTCAAAAAGAAATCGAGTTTGGGACGCGGTTGAAAAACATTTTCTTGATACACGCCTAGTGTTTCATCCATATCTAAAACGACTACAATCATTGCTTGGCTTGAAAAAAAGACATGCCTCGTAAATCGAAACGGTCTATTACTAGCACATCTGACGAATCCAAAAGTATCATTCGCCACATTCAGAAGAAGAACCCGTTATATTCACCTACGACCTGCGTTTTTCATTTCAACAAGCCTTGTCTTACTTTACTCAACAATTTCAATTCTGAAAAATATCACTGCCTATTTACCAACCATTCTAAATTATGGCGATCCTATACCTGTACAAAATCGTGCGACATACCAGAACATTTTTTTGACTTAATGGAATTGAACAAGATATTGGGTGACGAATACGTATTGTCATTCGCTGGCCATTTCAGAGAGTATTCGGGCTACACTATTGGCATGTTTCGTCAACCGGACGAAATGTATCCGCCAGCTATAATCGAACACCCTCAATTCATAGAAACGGTTTTTACCATGATAGTATTTTTCATAGCGACGTGCCATCGTTTAGGAGGCCACATGCCCGATGCCAATCATTTCTCGGTCTTGTATACGCGAAAACATCCCGTATTATGCGACATCGGAAAATATAACGTAGAAAATAGAGAACGGCTCCTGGACCGCGAAGACCATTTTAACAAGAAAAAATTTAAGAAATTCTTACAACGTAAAACGAATAGGCAAGTCATACGATATTTGAAGATTTACTTTCCGCATTTTTTTCAGAAAAAGAAAAAGGGTAAGAATTGCATTCTGAACGAAGAAGAATTTACATTTTCAGATCAGACACATGAATTGGTCTGCAAAAGCGAAAAGACTAGTTTATTGGACGTCGTAAAAAATTTCAGACATCTAATTCCGAATTTAAGAATTCGGGCTGGCTTGCTAGGAGACTGGATCATGCTGGTAGAAAATGAAGATTGTTATATCGAAGACGATTACATAAACGTGTTTTAAATATATTACTCAAATTTGCGAATGCCCTTATTAAGATTTGCCCATGGACTGTTCAGCATTTCTGTACTCTTACTATCATCTGGATTCAGAGAACGGCCATCCAAAAATTGAGGTTGATCATCATTCGTTCGAAGATATTTCACCATGTCTGAATTGGGTGGACCTAGCCATCGATAGTTGAAAGTTGGACGTCTGAGCATACCATAAGGGCCTGGATATGGTAAAGACAAACTCTTGTAAGAATTGGGCGGTTTAAGTACAACGTTATCAATATGGACATTGTCAAAAGATAGTAACATCGAGTTCACAGAATCGATATCTTCTGAAAAGGATTCGATCAAAGAGCTAGCCATTGGTACTGTTTTAAATTAATGATGTCTCAGACAGGCCTATATATACCCTTGGATTTATTTATTTATGATTGAAGGGCACACTTAAAAAAAAAAAAAAAAAAAAAAAAAATTTTTTTTTTTTTTTTTTTTTTTTTTTAATTTTGGTTGGTTGATTGATGAAGTTGGTTTCTAAAGTTATATTTCACAGTTGGTTTCTAAAGTTATATTCCTCAATTGGCCGCTAAAATTATATTTCTCAGTTGGCTGCTAAAGTTATATTTCTCTATCCATTCATTGTAGATGGCGCTGCAGTCTATATATATAGTATATATATAGTATATCTATTAGGGTGGGTGGGAGTGGAATTTATTTCTTCTACTGTAAGGTCATGCATAAAATCGCTCCTGACCCATTTCCTTTAAAATAGGATGGGATAACGATATTGACTTTGAAAACAAGATATTTATAGACTTTTGTCTGACAAATGACAAGATATTGCAGGTTTTCATGAAATTAGAATAGATCATGAGCTTTTATAGAAAAATCTAACTATCTAGTATCCATCAATGTGCATCTTGCTCATTACGAGGTATAGTAACTAGACGACCGTTGCAGGCGAGACACAATGAGGGTGTAGTCATGTTAGCCATAGTATATATATAGACAAGCTTCAAGGGTGGGCGTGGCACCTTAAAAAAAAAAAAAAAAAAAAAAAAAATTTTTTTTTTTTTTTTTTTTTGACCTTGAAACAAAAAATAAATAAATCTTTAACACTTATATTACTAAGCATTTGCATACGATACGTCGAAACGATATCTTTTATTCTCACTCGCATCTCTTTGGTACGGAATGTATCTACGTCGGGAATCATAATTTCTACAGACGCGTCTGATTCCAGCACACACTGGCAAAGGAAGATTCACATCTGTCTCGTCGCATTCATCGTTGGAAGGGGTGATGGAAATAATTGAAGCGTTCGAATCTGAGCTGTCTGAATAATCACCCAATTTAGAAACGTGTTTATATCTGGACCTGTTACGCTCTCTAGGCAAAAAACGCCTGGCATATTTAGCATCCGCCACTTTTCCTTGAAACTCGGACATTCTCAAAATATTATTCCAATAACCTTCGTCGACTTGTATATTTTCTTTATATTCTTGAAACGCGTTGTTGTTGGCAAAATATCGCCTGAGATTTTTTACAGGAACCAAAAAATTATCTCCTATGGCCAAACGGGTTATTTCGGCGTACGTAATTTCATCGGGTTGATATTCGTAACCTCGATTTATTCTATTCAAAGTCTGAAAGGCATACAAAACGGGCACCTTGGCTGGCCTAGGCATCTTTAATTAACCAAGTTATGGATTACGCGACCTTAGTCTTACAACTTTTAAACGAAAAAAAATATCCTATACTGGAAGAGTATGTAGTCATAGACATATACTACAAAATGATTCCTATCGACCATCCGTCTACTACGGTCATACCGTACGACAGGCGATTCCATAATCCAGAAGATGTTTATATTCGAGATGCCAAACCTTTCCAAATACATTATATGGTCTGTGTCGGCGACAATACGTTTTACACACATTACGTGGACAAACTTCAGTCTTTTCCAACGAAATGCATCACTATTAGGCTGAATCGATCTTATTTGGACGAATCCATTTTACTTCAGAAAAATGAGACTTTTGAAGAAGAAATTTACAAATTCATAACCTTATTAAATTTCGACGTACCGAAAATAGCTCGCGTACTGAATTTAGGATTTTTCGAGAGCACGCGTTTCATGCCTCAGAGAATCAAACTGTGGGTGTTTAAGCATAGCGTACGAAACATTAACTACCAACCGTTGAGCGAAACCGATCAAGCCTGCTTCGGTCCTAATGAAGGAGCCGTACCCATTCGCGTAATCGCGGGTCGATTATCCGAATGCCAATCTAGATCGTCTCTCTTATCGCTAAACGATCTCAGCGACCAATTTAAGTTCACGCAATATTATTCCACCCGCTGGAAGACACTCGTACCGCTGGCTTTCAATCCGTTAGAGAACCCGATCGTAATTTAAGCGTAAGCCACTTTCAAATGATAGCGCTTGTTGTCGCTAGCATCTCTAACGTAAGGAATATATCGACGTTGGGCATCGTAATTTCGACAAACGCGTCTTATTCCAGCACAGACTGGCAAAGGTAGATTCACGTCCGTATCATCGCATTCGTCGTTGGATGGGGTAATAGATATGGCAGAGGCGTCTGAAAGTTCATCATCTGAAAGCTCAGCGTTTGAATAAGTTCCCAATCTGGATACGTGTCTATTTTTTCGCTTTCTAGGCCTCCGAGTCATGAATCGCTTGGCGTATTTCCTGACGGCATCATTTTCAGTCGATTGTACGACTGCGTTCCAAGCATTGTCATCTACAAGCAAACCTTCTTTGAACATTTTATAAGTTACGGCATTGGCGAAAAAACGTCTGAGTTTGGCCACCCTGACCAAACTATTCTCACCATCGCACAACGCCTGCAAGTCGTGCATATCTACTGCATCAGGGTTTCTATATCCCCGATTCGTTTCGTTCAAAACAATGAAGGCAAACTGTGTAGGTATCTTAGTAGGATTCGGCATCTTTATTTACGATACATGACTTGGCCGTAAAAATGAAACTTGTAAAAGGGTGAATCTCTCACATTAATGTGCGTATCGTAATAACAATGTTCATATTTATCGTACGCGTCCCAATGAGCTAGCGCATGGAGAGTATAGATAAACAGCAAATGCCAACAAGTCATCGTTTTGAAATATTCTGCTGGGTTGTAATTTTCAACCTGCATCATCGATGCCAAGTTGACCGTTCCGCGAGACTCGTTGTACAACATCTGGTTGGATTTGGTATAGTCTAGACAATAGCGTTTCTGAATAATTTGAAATTCGTACAGATTGAAAATAATGTAGACGGGCACCGTTTCGTCTGTGGTATTTTCATCCATATACAATTTAATGATTTCTTTAGGCCCGTTGGGTAAATTACAATAATAAAAAACGGGTTCGTAACGATCCAATCTGGGAATGCGTTGGTCGAATATCCAATTCAGAATCGGTACCCAACGCTCGAAAATGATATGAAATTGTTTGAGATCCACGACCGTGAACTCTTCTATAATTCTATAGCAGGCGGCCCATGCATCTCGCCATTTGTTGACTCGACTCAGAGATCTGGGAATGTGTAACGTCTCTTGTCGATTTTCAGACATCTTGACTTAACAAAAAAAGCATGCACAAGACCTGGGTCGTTTTCTTTCTGATGTGGCTGGCCTATGTTTGGGTTTGGAAAAGCTCAAAACTACAAGTCGATAATAGGCAGGTTCGAGCCGAGGCTCCCACGTTTCGCCAAAATTGTACTACTAAACAGATACCGTGCATAGACGATTGTTCGTTTCTTTGCGTAGATAGGGATGCCCAGTGCATAGATGGCGTTTGCCAATCTCGAGAAGAAACGGTTCCGTGCAAAGAAGAGACTGGAGGCGTATTGATGCTGATCAAAGACCCCGTGCCGCGATGGACATGCATCTGTACAAATTCTACGTTTTATAGAGGCCCGGATTGCAGCGAACTCAACAAAGATGTGTGCGAGCATGGAGTATTTTTATACGTGAATAGATACAATTTTTTATGTATGTGCCTAGCACCTTACGAATTGGTGACTATCGATCACAAGCCGTTTTGCGTAGAGAAGGCTAAAGCGCGATTTATAAAAGAAACTCTCTAAAATTTTATCTATGTTGACGCCATTTTTCATCAGACTGAAATTTTCTGTATGCGACACCCAATGTAATATCTTCGCTATGGCTGTTGGTCGGTATCAAGACAGTGGGAATAATATTTTTCAAATAGTCGTAAGTACGCTTATCCACGGCCCCGACTACATCCCAATCGCTAAATTTTAAGTCCTTGTGAAAAACTGAACGAATAGTGGCATCCATCTCAGAAATATCTACATAAGTGCCAAATTTTACGTTATCGGGTACATGAAAACCGTTTACGGTGTTGTTATAGGCTATATCACGATGCAAGAATGAAATCTTGTTTGGATTGGCAGCTAAGGTTATCGTTTCGAAGGGTGGATGTACAGACGTAAAGGCTACGATCCATGGCTTCCAATTGGAATTCTGTAAAATAAACGTAACATGAGCAGTATGACTATAATTGTCCATGATATGATAAAACTACAAGTTGGAGTGAGGCTTTTATAGGTGCTGGCCAAGACAAAGCTCACATAAAAAAAAAAAAAAAAAAAAAAATATTTTTTTTTTTTTTTTTTGTATGACCTTGAATGACCTTGAAGCTCGTTGCCACAAAAAGCAAGTCGGAGCAAAATAGGAGAATGTAGGAGCATGAATCGTAGCTACCCTATAGAAATGGATAGATTTTTTTTTTTTTTTTTTTTTTTTTTTTTTTTTAATTATAATATATTTATAATAATATTTATATTATAATATATTTATAATATATTTATAATATATTTATAATAATATTTATAATAATATTTATATTATAATATATTTATATTATATTTATATTATATTTATAATAATATTTATAATAATATTTATATTATAATATATTTATAATATATTATATTATATTATATTTATATTATAATAATATTTATAATAATATTTATATTATAATATATTTATAATATATTTATATATATATATATATATATATATATATATATATATATATACTTGTATACTCAGAAATTACTGTAAAACATCTTTTAATTTAAGTGATTATAATTTTGTAGTCTGGATTTTCTATGTCAGTTATAGTGTCGCTGTCTCAGACAGTTTCACTATATCAGCATAAGACTACGCTCTTTATTGTCTTGCCAAGTTTTTAGCCTGGACTTTGAATGTCAGTTATAGTGTCTCAGACAGTTTCACTATATCGGCATAAGACTACGCTCTTTATTGTCTTGCCAAGTTTCTAGCCTGGACTTTGAATGTCAGTTATAGTGTCTCAGACAGTTTCACTATATCGGCATAAGACTACGCTCTTTATTGTCTTGCCAAGTTTCTAGCCTGGACTTTGAATGTCAGATATAGTGTCGCTGTCTCAGACAGTTTCAAGATATCGGCATAAGACTACGCTCTTTATTGTCTTGCTAAACCAAATGTAAGTTTTTAGTCTGGACTTTGTATGTCAGCTATAGTGTCGCTGTTTCAGCCAGTTTCAAGATATCGGTATGAGGTTACATTCTTTAATTGTCTCCAAATGTAAGCCCATTACTATAAGCTAGCTACTATTCATAATCCTATTTTACTCCGACATTCTTAAAATAAAAAACGAGATGCTAAATATTTTACTTAAAAAACAAAATATAGCCTCTCTATAGATGCTCGAAGGTTTTTGTACAAATTTAGACCATACAAATGTTGCTTATACTATATTTCTACATACTTTTTTGCTCTCTACATTCTGCCGCGCTTGCTCGTGGCTTTTTGTTACACATATGCCCTTTGTTTGTTCAATGCTCGAGGCTTTTTGTTTTGCTCAAATTTGCCCAACTATTTGTTAGTTTAAAGCTCGAGGCTTTAAACTATTTGTTAGTTTGAAGCTCGAGGCTTTTGTTACATATATCCCCCCTTATTTGTTTAACGCTCTATACATTAAGATATGCTTTAAAAATTATGCAGTCAGTGCTCGATTCATTAATTCATGCTTTAACCATTATGCGGTCGCTGCTCGAAGCCTCTTTTGGTCATATACATTTTACTGGAATTCAACACCCTAGTTTTGACCACGCAAATTTAAAACCTGTTCCAGTACTAATACGGTATCGTATACGATAACATAAATATTTATGTCTTTTTCAAAAATCATTTTTTCTAATTTGAAAGACAAAACGCCTCATATTTTCTAATCGAGTACCATGTAACCTCTGAGACCAACTCTGGCATTATAAAAAATGAGGTATTTAGTCGCAAAAATTAGAAAAAATGACCTTAGGGCTCAGAGTATCAAATCTATAAAATAGCGACCCTTGTTGTTAAAAAATTAATAGCAAAATACATTTCGTACAAAACTGTCTATTTAAAACGACAAACTGTAACTCGTATCTACAAATTTAAAATTATCGCGTCAATCCTCCTTCTGTATGGTAGGTTCTGTCTTATATTCTAAAAGATATTTGTAGCATTTCGCGTCTTCAATGACCACGTTGACCGATTTAGGTATCGCCACAGTAGCCTCAATATGCACTCTATCACCATGTTCAAAAAATTTTTCTTCAAACGCAGACGCCGTACCGCTGCCTCTTATAGCATTAACTTCCATATTTCCCAATTTCATACCCCCTCTTCTACTGCGACCTTTGACGGGTTGGTTGGTCACTCTATCCAACACACATTTTACGGGAGCGTATAAGTGTTCGCTAGCCCAATACGCGACTGAAAAATAAAACGTCTTGCCATAGAAGGCCTTCGCGTCTCGTATCAAAACACCTTTCGAATTACGTACGGATTGGCTGTCTCTGCCCCCGCCCAAATACATGGCTTCTAAAATCTGTCCGGGCGTCATCCTGAACATGCAGTAAGGGTTCACTATCAAATCGGGTACGATTCCATCATCCAAAATAGGCATCTCTTCCAAGACTCGCACGACCCCTTTCTGACCGTGCAAACTACAGAGTTTGTCTCCTGTATCGCAGACATGCTGTTGTTCTACGCTAATAGTCAGTTTGTCTCCGCTTATGAAATGCTGAGCGACCCTGAATGGCGTTTTGTTGAAACGAATGCGGTATTCACTATCAGAAATTTTATTTAGTATTATATGTAAAGAATAGGGTTCGACTTGCAAACTATCGCCACTAACAAGCGTCCCCAATAAACCAGATTCTGGATCTTCGTCGCCGCGAACGGGATAAAATTTAACCCAAGATTTGGCATCCAAATTCAATCTGAGCGTGTAAAACCTACAGCCATCGAACGCATCGTAGCCTTTACGTTTCGCTATGCAGTCTTCTTGCGTGCAGCCTTTGAAACTCATGTAAGTGACTACGGGCTGAGGCATGGCTATCTCAAAATGTTCAGAAACGCCATCCTTCTTGGCCGGTATGAGAACTTTATGATCAGGAGTCAGTTTTTTATAATAAGTGGATACCGTATCCATAAAATATAGAGCGTATTCCGAAGTCGTAGCCAAAACAGAATTTTTCATCGCGTTGAAGGCCAAAATATTTTTCGGAAAGGCTGTATGGTTACAAAATCGGTTCAGATCCACCAAGTAGCTGGTCGCATGAATCCCAGCCAGCCTGTGTATGTAATACGAGATGTCGTACGGGGTCACCCAGATATCCGTGTCAGGCACCCTTTTCATAATGAAACCCATCTTATAACGGATAATGATAAAATTTTCTCTCTGATAGCACTCGATTGTCTTGAAATGGTTCTTCAGCCTCAGCAGCTCGATACCGTAAAAAGATTTTTCGGTTACGGGTATGCAGGCCTCGTTCACAACTACGAAATAGCGGCTGTCTTTCTGAGACTCGAGTTTCAGCTCATCCCAAAATTTATCATTGGGTACATCATGATAGACTGGATCCAGATCGTCGCACGTAGAAACAATCGTGTCTCTGACCATCATAGTCGTGCGACCCACGTTTTTTGTTTCGAAAATACCCAGTATGCATAAAAAATACAAATAGCTGGGATGAAAAGAATCGACGGTTGAATTTTTAACTTTTTTGGAAATCTGTCTCACTATAACGTGTAGCAGATAAGGATTTAGTTTGTAGGTCTGAGACGTAATTTCTCTATAGCAACCTATATTTTTTTCCATGAATACTTCACCGTTGACACCTATTTCGCGATGCGATCCTGAAGGCTCGTTGGTCATCTTTCCAGCAGATTTAGTTTCCTTATAATAGACCGTTTTTCGAGACAGAACGTGCAGCAGGAACCCGTCTTCGATAGATTTCGAGACCAGACCCGTTCTGGCTTTGATCAGCTTCCAATCTTGCTGCAGCAGAGGACCGTACAAATATTTTATGAAGAGTTTGGTAAACATGTGGCCTGGGCTGACAACCATTTTATTACCCAGATGATCGATGTCAAAATGCTCGTTTCGATACAGCATGGACATGTAAGCCGTCAAATTTACTGGATAGGGGCAATGATTGAAAAAATGTGGATCGTCGTTGGTTTTAGTACCGTTGTTATGAATAACTACCACATCGCCACATTTTTTGCCATCGTAGTCTGCCACGTAGAAATTTAACTCTTTTCCGCGATCCAGAGCATTGTAGGAATAGACTCGAACAATTTTTCTTTGAATGACATGCGTGTTGGTAGGATCGTTCGTATAGAAATAGGGTAAATGGCGCAAAGAACCACCGACTAAAAAGAATCCACTCCCTACATCTAATTTTGTAAATGGATACTGGGTTTCAGAAGCCGACAGAGGTTCGCGAAAAGACCTCTCGTTTTGATGGCGAATGGCCATATCTAGAAGCGATCCTATCATGATTGGAAATACATCTTTTAAAATTTTTTTGGATTTGATAGAACACGCGTACATGGTTCTTAACAAAATGTGCTGATGGGGATCGGCTGGGCCTTCGTAAACGAGATAGACATCTAGACGATCGCGCAAAAATCGAATAAAATTATTAACGTGTATGTTATAATTATCTAAAATAGGTTTAATCATAGCCGGGACGTCTAGCACTGGCGTATTTAATTCGTAGGTCATGGACGCGCTGCTTGAAGGTGTTGTCGCAGACATCTTGATGCTGATGCAGGGTATAAACGCAAAGGGACACTGTTAACGTAATAACGAAGAGACAGTAGAGATTGAGCCCGTGTAAGTATGGGGCATGAAACGAGTACTGATTGCCAAAGATGGATTGGACAAAGGTTTTATAGCCCATCGTTAGCTTGATTTATAAATAAAAAAAAACAAGGCCACATTAAAAAAAAAAAAAAAAAAAAAAAAAAAAAATTTTTTTTTTTTTTTTTTTTTTTTTTTTTTTTTTTTTTTAACTATTGTTTTATTTGAAGGTCTCTTCGATGATAGGCCATCGTAGCTACTTCTATTCCTGGACAAGGATAATCTAACAATTTCGACTTCAGATGAAAATGACAAGCGTTTATGATTCTTACTCCAGTTGGCACTTTAACCAGATGTACGTTTCTGTATCCGCACTGATGCTTGAAAAATTTGTACTGGGCACGACCATGGACATACAGTGGAGTGTCTAACGGAACGCAATATGTCAGCTTATTAAGCCAACTGTTGGCTTTAAGTCTCCATTCGAAGAGTTTTGGCTGTAAAAGTAGCTGTTCACATTGAGAATTGTAAAAACGATCTTTGTTATGTATTCTAGATCTAGTTTGGGCAAGATCTCTTAGCGTGACCCAGTAATGTTGAGGCAAGGGTGCTACTGTAAATATGTAGACCTTATCTGGAGAAATGGCAAATGCTATTTCTAACGGTTTTAGGGATCCGTTTCCAACATTCAGCCAAACGGCCTCAGCAAAGACTTCATCTTGACAACAGAAGATAGCAGGATTCATGATTGCAGTAGAATGATAGTTTGAGAGTGCGGCGTTGCCTTTTTATAGGTTTGAAGAAGGCCACACCCACCTCTGAAAAAAAAAAAAAAAAAAAAATTTTTTTTTTTTTTTTTTTTTTTTTTCAAGGGTGGTTGTGGCTTTTTATTAATTAATTTTTAAATATTTTTTCCATCAGTTTCTTATCATCTTCTTTTTTTTGATAAGAAATTATATAGTACTTTGGATAAAAATTCTCAAAAATTTTATGCTTATTATCAATTTTTATTTTTTGCTGAATTTTAAAATAATTATATGCTATTTTTACGGGATACAGTTGGCCTGTATACACAAGTCGATCATCATTCCAACTCTTAATTTGGGCAGACGATATCATTGGAAAATCGAGTGAATCAAAATATCTGTATCTCTTCAAATCTTTTACATTTTCAATAAGAAAATAATATTGTTTATAATAAATCTTATCGCATCCCATAAATTCAAAATGCACGATTGGATAATTTTCCACGTCTTCTTTCGTAAAAGTAAATCTGAAGCCAGTTTCTTCACGAAATTCTCGATACGCCGTTATAAAATAATCAAATAAGGTTTGTGGGTTTTTCGTAGACGGCTGTCCATGCGGAAAATCGTACAGATCTTCGTACAATTTGCCATTCACAAAGCACATATAATCCAATTTATATTCTTCGCTCAGCTTTGGTAACTGTTCTCTTTCAAAAACGTCTCGTATCTGGTCAAAGGCATTCTTGGAATATTCACAATACTTAGTTTTCCTTTTATGGAGATGCGTGTAATAATTTTGCACACAGTATGGCACCTTACGCTTGATAAGTACAACTTGGTTGTCAGAATTTTTGACGATTAAGCCATATGAAGTAGTATATTTATTCGTTTGTCTCATGACACCTTTTTGATGCTTTCTTGACAAAAAACTTAGCATTAATAATTTAATCTATTTCAGTTAAGCCGTATGTAGCTTTCAGAAAAACTTAAGACCTCATAGATAGAAGGCTCTACCATGAATGATCCTTGCGCAGAGGAGGCACCCATATATAGATAAATAATATGACCTTGAATTTAAAAAAAAAAAAATATATATATATATATATATATATATATATATATATATATATATATATTTTTTTTTTTTTTTTTTTTTCAAAGGCTATTTTTTTTTTTTTTTTTTTTTTTTAATGTTTAATAATCAAGATATGGAATTTTTTCAAAAGGCTTTAGTTTCTAAGAAATCTACCATAATCTATAGTCATTATGGACGTTATCCTAACTTAGTCAAATTCTATTTGGATTCCATTCCTGAGCTAGAACCCGTATCAGACTACGAGCTGACATTTTTATATCGTCCAAATCTATACGAATCGCGTCTATTACATATTGTGATCGAACCTTCGTTTGACGCCATTATTCCATCTGACGTTTGGACAATCGTTTTGAGCAGCCATTTGCAACTCTTCTGGAATCCATTATACACTCAGGTTATAAAATGTGACAAGATTTTTGATATCTCCCAACCTACAGATGACCTGTCAGATATGGAAGCGATGGTACCTCCGACGAACCACGCTTGGCCTTTCTGCGAGAAAATTGAAAATACTAGAATAGACTTATCAAACGTAGAAAATTGTCACGAGGCCTATTTGAAAATTTTGACTGCTATGGACCTTCTCAGCACGACTTCTAAATGGCATCTGTCAATCGGTGAAAATTTACGCCAAAACCTTTTAAAGAAACTGAAACCTGATTATTCTAACCGTCAGCTATTACTCATTTTGGGGTGAAATCGGCCTAGGCGATTCTGGGGTCTCTACAATTGGATTTTCTACAGTTTCGGATAATTTCAGAGGCTGTATTTTTCTTTTACGCTTATTGGGTTGCTGTTGAGATCGCAGCTTGGTTCGCCTGTCTTCTGCCACACGTTTCATTTCTTCTTCACCCACCATTGTTACGTACAGTTCCAAACACCTATCCATATCGGGATCTGCCTCATATGTTTCGTCACCTTCAATATCCAGGGCCTTGCTCACGATCAATTTGATGCTTTCAGGGTTAGAGTAATAAGTATACAGAACCCTGACGGCTGCATTGTGTTTCTCGAAATTATTGTTAAAGGCATCTTGAACGTAATATTTAGGATGTAGGTTGATGATACCATCGACAGCAAACCATCTACAAATGCTGGCAGGATCATGTTTGTACCAAGTACAGGTAAACTTCAGCAATTCGTTGGGATGTGGGCAATCTCTAGATAGGACACGTTCTACCGTAGCTCGCTCTTCGTGAGACAGCCTAGATTTTATACTTTCATAGGCATTCAAAATTTCATCGTGATATTGCGCAAACAGTAGAGTTTTCTCATTCTGATAGAACTGGACACGCGTATACTGTGAAATTTTCTTGTACAAACGTAAAATGATAGTCTCCATAGTCAAGTAAGGATTTTTATTCTGCAAGACTTCATGCTGAACAGCCCCATCAATAAGCATCTCAATAGGATTCATAGCTTCCATTATGAAATAATATTAGTAATCCAACGAACCTTACTTATATAGCAAAAGGCCAGTATAAAAAATAAATAATATCGAGGTCACGTGAAAAAAAAAAAAAAAAAAAAAAAAAAAAAAAATTTTTTTTTTTTTTTTTTTTTTTTTCATGTGACCTTGATGTAACCTTGACGGCTTGGTTACGATTTTATTATCCTTGGCATATTGTACATTTCTTGGGCTTTATAATCCTTTTAGTTTTACGTTTAAAACTATCTTTAGCTTTTGACATTTTCAGTGTTGCTGCTGACAGTCTACGTTGTTTGCTGATGATCGAATTTAAACTAATTATCTTTTCGTTTAAAGTTACAGCAATTTGTGCTGCATCCATACAAAGGCGAGATCGCTCACCCCTTAATCGGACATTTTCAGCATATATTAATTCATTTAATATACTTTGAAAAAAAGAGATATCTCGTAAATCGTTAACTTCTTTAGCCAATTTATCATTTTTATGTGCTAGCTCCATATTATTATTTCTTAACGTCCAAACCAAAGAGCTGTAGGATACTGTTGATTCCATGTCCGTAAAGGAAAGATATGACTGCTGCTGGCAAAGATCGAGATAGAATGATGAAGTGACAAGTCAACAGTCTTATATATACATGAGCCACGCCCACTCAAAAAAAAAAAAAAAAAAAATTTTTTTTTTTTTTTTTTTTTTTTTTTTTTTTTTTAACGGTTGGTTGGTTTCTAAAGTTATATTTCTAAGACATGAATTAATTAGATTCAAAGCCTGAATCAGTATCTTCTATATCATTTACTATTTCATGAATGCTTTGAAAATATGTTAGATCAATGTAAGATAGCGGCTGGGTACATTCCAGGCATTTGAGTGGATGGTTTTGAAAATAATTTACAAGGCATCGCTGATGAAAAGCGTGTTCGCAATCCAATCTATAATTCGATCTTGGATAGTTTATTAACTTATTACAGCACAAACATTTATCCATATTTGAAAAATTGCATAACCCTTTATTCTTGAGCAAAGACAAGATTTATTTTCATCTTTTCTAAAAATGTTTTAATACATTTTTTTGTAATTTCTGGGCCTAGCAAAAATTCCATAATAAAAGTCGTTATTATAAATAATATAACTATAAAAAGAGCTGTAATAAGTAAAATTGTGGCAAATATGAATGAGCATATTAATAAAAAACTCTCATAAACTTTACTTAGCATATTTGCATGTGTGCAATATCATACCATCTAACAATAATAAATTGTCTAAATAGAATTTTCTGATATATATACAGACTTGGGTGGGCGGGGGCAATTGAAAAAAAAAAAAATAAAATAAAAAAAAAAAATAAATAAATAATTTTTTTTTTTTTTTTTTTTTTTTTTTTAAAGGGTATCTAAGATTTTTAAAAGTCCTTCAACCTTCAATTACAATTTCTTTAAATTCCTCTCCATTATTTGGCAATACGTTATACCTGTATGCTGCAGCCAAGGTTCTATCTTCAGCAATTAATGTGTTATCCAACAATATAATTGAATTGCAAAATGTTTTTAGATAATCATACGTAGGCCGATCGACGGCTGCCAATTGTGTCACCCAGCCATCTTTCCAGTACTCTGCGCCATAGATTTCTCTAAACTCAGATTCGAAATGTGGCAGACTGATTTGGTGATTTAGTTTTTTAGAAGGGTTTCTGGGAAAATCATCCGCGTTTAGACAATTATAATTCAAATCAGAATCTGTCCAGGTAAAGTCGTTGCTGAGCAAACCAATACTAAAAGTCTTGTATGGTGTCACGGTCGAAGTCATAGTAATAGTCCATGGGATTTGCCTTCCTTCATAGCGAACAAAAGAGACATGCACAGCATAAACATAGTGTAGACCAGCCATTGCAAAGAATTGTGTGGGTAAATAATAAATAATATTGCTAGACGCTACCACATCTCTCTTATATATAGTAATTATGGATGTGCCACGCCCACTCAAAAAAAAAAAAAAAAAAAAAAAAAAATTTTTTTTTTTTTTTTTTTTAGTATTTTAGTAAGTACTGACAGTAAAAATATCTTCATCCAATTTGTCATTCTGCCAATCTTTTATACATTCCCATCCACCCCGATTATTAACCCATTCGTCGTACTCAGATGTCAGTATTTTCAATATACGAAATAAACATTTAGTCTTATAGCTCGATTTATCAGCTTCAATTAAACTGTATAATTGGCGAATAAATTCACAAGCGATCATAAACCGAATCCATTGTCTTTTACCCTTCATGTTTAGAAAAAATGGATGTACGATATAAGGAAATAGTATACCATGCACATTTTCTATACTTAGTAGTATAGATCTAACATAGAATGGAGTCGCGAATACTTTAACGTATATGGTAACAATAACGGCATATTTTGCTATAAATTCATTAAAATTAGTTTTCATAGTGACAATAAATTTTTCTTCATGTTCATTGATTGGATGAAAATTCCAATGATCAGGATATAAAATATCGATGTTGGTTTTAAGCATATAAATAAAAATGTTTACTAAAACAAAATCAGTTCTAATAATACTTCGTACTGAATAGATTTGTATTTCAAGCGTCTTTCGATATAGATTATAGCAAGCTTTGTTACACCATAATCGAGGATAGGTCACCAAATCGCTGAATTCAGTTATAGAAAATAATTTATATTTTTCGTAAACGGGAAGGTACTTGAGTATTTTCAATTTTATTTCATTAGGCAATAGAAAAAACGGAAAACTCATCATTTGTCAAAAGAATTACTCAGTTATTATTTATATGTGCCCAATATTAAACTTTACACATATGGCCAAGTACCATAAACTGTCTAGACCGTCCAATTTTACAGTAGTTACAGGGTATTTTGAAAGATGCATGCAATAAGTTTCGAGCACATTTCACTTGGAATAATATTGGCCAAACTTTGATATCTTGCAGAAGGTTTTCTGAAACGCGTAAAAGAAACAGTCAATATTTCAAAGACTAAACGCTTATATTGGAATCTATGAGACTTGCCAAACACACTACAGAGGAAGAGTTGACGAAATGTATAACAGATAGTAAAATTAATGCCTATATATAGTAAAACCACACCCACAAAAAAAAAATTTTTTTTTTTTTTTTTTTTTTTTTTTTTTTTTTATGTATATTATTTCCTCTTGATAAGCTTACCAACTAACGTGTCAGGATGTATGCAATCGAAAGGTAATTTTTTAGCGAATCCTGGAAAGCATACAAAAGTCACACCTTGATATTAGATATTGCCGCACGATTCCATCCGAGATATCTTTAAACATGGGTCCCTGGTCTTTAAGATCTTGTATGGAAAAAAGTGTGCCATATTCAACCCTAATACCAAACGATCGAAATGTTTTAATAAACCATATGAGAGGTTTTTTTGTTACACGTAGTAATTTTTTCAAGTCTTTTTCTACATCAAATTTAGCAGTACTATTTATCAATACGACATACCGACAAACGTGACTTGATACTTTTTTGTTAAACCTCATAGCAGGTTCCCATTGTCGAAACGGAACATTCATACTGGTAAAATATATGTAGTGTGGAAGCTTTTATAGCTGTATATACATGTGGCTTTTATGACTGTGTATATATAGCTATTTCAAGGACACTTAAAAAAAAAAAAAAAAAAAAAAAAAAAAAAAAAAAAATTTTTTTTTTTTTTTTTTTTTAATTCTATATTTAATTTTACAATGGGTGAACTATCTTTGTTAAACTTGATAGCTTATTAATCTATTTTAGTTTTACGGTGGGCTAATTTCATATTTAGTCTTACAGAGGGTGAAATATCGCGGCTGTCTTTTAATTTAGTCATCCGTTTTAGGAGTCTCTTCAACATCATCCGTTTTAGGAGTCTCTTCAACATCATCCGTTTTAGGAGTCTCTTCAACATTAATTTGTTTAGTCTTTCCCCGAAACTCGCTAAACTTCATAGTATAGGCTCGTAACATATCGATTCGAAATTTATCCAAATCATGATTTTGTATACGTTCAGCTATTGCATAGTATCGCTTATCATATTCAGTAATATCTCGCCAAACTTGATAAACTGCCAATTTATGCTTCAATAGGTCATCCACATAATCTCTTACGCATTTGAGTTCGTCGAGATCCTCATAACATTCCAATTTTTTAAATTCGTCTATGGAATATGTCTTATTATGCCATGTTCCATGAATATTGAAATCAATTTCAGTAGGTTCTGGTAATTTATCTTTCACGGCAAGATCCCATGACTCCCAGTTAGCCTTTTCGATAACAGCTCGACATTCAGCAAGATTTACTTTTAATCCTCGATTATGAGCCCAACCCATTACAGTTCCTAATAACTCACAAGTCAATTCCATTCTAGCTTCAAATTTCATTTCAGGCTTCTCATAATGCTCGGGATGATGATCGTTACGTTTATAATGGGCCTTTAAACAGTTTAAATAATTGAGTTCCGGATCAATTTTTGGTGTATAGGTTGAATCCATCTATCTACTTGTATATTAGGTTACTAGCCTGACAAGATTTATTTATCTGCCCAGTCTGATTTTCCACCAAATCCTCTATCGCCACGAACGGTATCCGACAATTCCGTCGTCTCTATCATTTCAGGATAAATTGCCAATTGAAACACAGCTTGGGCTATAGCGCTGCCTTTCTGGATGGTGAAGTTGTCCAGCGAACAATTTTCCATAATCACGCCTACAGAGCCTCTGTAGCCTGGATCTATCACGCCGCCACACACTCTCAGTTCTGCCAAAGCCAACGACGACTTGTCCCAGAGATACATTCCCATGTAAGATGGAATCTCGAACGCTATTCCAGTATCAATCGTTTTTGTCTCGCCAGGTCTCAACACGATTTTCTTAGGCGCGTACAAATCGAATCCCAAAGACTGGTCGTCTCTCTGTTCCGGGTCTATGGCAGAATCCTGCACTTTCATATATTTCACTTCTGGCTTATAGTGACGAAATAGAAACGAGACTATCCCAGTAGCAAGGCGTTGAAGAACCATGTTTAAGAAAGCCATGTTAGAAGAATAATTTGCTGAACAAATAAAATGACCGAGCTTATATAGCCGTATGTTGTGCTAAGCCACGCCCACTCAAAAAAAAAAAAAAATTTTTTTTTTTTTTTTTTTTTTTTTTTTTTAAGGTTGGTTTAGACCTTTTTTTGTGCGGAGTTCACACCTATAGTACATTTGTTCCTCTTTTGTTTCATCCAATTGAAATGTCCACAGCATACAATCTTTGTCCAAAACTGATTTAACCTTAGCACTAGGTTTACCAAACGGATCCATATGACTATTCAGATCGGAACTAATGCAGTCTAACAAGCCACTCTTTTCCATAATATCTATAAAGGCTTCGGATACCTTATAGAATAAATTCTTCAACAAACGGCTGTCTTGCAATTTTGCATAACATTCTCCGAGAAAGCATCCAGTAGTGATCAAACATTCCAACACCCAAGGCTGATAAGATTCGTGACCACGCCAAGGACGATGCGTCAAGCTTTCGTCGCGCAAAAGGTCTCGAACTTTAAAAGATATGTTATCGGAATCGAGAATGGTTTTTAATATTTCTTTCAGCTTGGAAACGTTCTTTTCAATCTGTTCGGTCTCAGTACCAAACTCTTCGATCTCAATACCAGTAGGTAAGGGTGGTGTTTGAAAATAGTCT